>CM053580.1:502261513-502295145 GCA_028627135.1 Pseudochirops cupreus | reverse complement strand
TTCGATCCTCATACAACCCTATGAGGCAGATGTTATTATTATTATCATTCAGACTTGGCAGTTGAGGAAAGATTAAATAACTTACTCAAGGTCGCAGAACTAGTAAAAGGTCTGAGGTAGGATTCAAACCAATGTCTTACTCATTCCGAGTCCAGTGTTCTACTCATTGTATCACCCAGCTGCCTCAAGTAATGGAATAAGAGAGATGGAACTTGAACCCAGTTCTTTGGGTGACAAATGCTATAATCCATTCATACTGGGTACCATGTTGCTTCCTTAAATACCTCATTGTTGTAGGGTACAGAAAGACATACAGGGCAGACTAAGGATAGCACAAGGAAAGTCCAAGGGCTCAAGACACTAAAAAAAATTGGATTGAAGAGTAGAATCAAGATGATAGAATATAGGTCACAACCAATTGAATTCTCCCAGAATTCCCCCACCACCAAAAACAACTTTAAAATAATGCCTCAAATCAAATCTTGGAGAAGCAGAGCCAACAAAAGGTCAGAGAGAGATATTTTTCCAACCTAAGACAACTTAGGAGGTCCATAGGAGAGGTTTTAATACCAAGGTTGATGCAGCCCAGAGCCCAGCAAAAGCACCAGCAGTGGACCTTGGAGGTTGCCCCAATAGCAGCAGCTTTAGGAACTCTCATCCCAGAGACAGTGAGAGGTTCAGACAATTGGTTAGAAAGAGATTACAAAGAACCCTTTGCTAGCACTGAATGTAACTGGTGCTGACTGGCAACTACATTGCCCATAAACAGTTCTAGGTGGCTATTTCAGGGCAAAGAGGAGCACTTGTGGTTGTTCACAAGGGACAGTGGCCCCAGTCGCAGTTCCAACACTTGTGGATGCAGGAGAGCAGGGATCCTTTCTGGGTAAAGACCAGAGCACAGACCAAGAGAGCAATGACCATTCCTCTCCCAGGATAACACCATCTTAGAAGCACCGAAAATGTGCAGACCCCAGAACTCGTTCTGAAAATAGCAGTATGAGAAAGCCTGGAATTTTGGACAGCAGAGCCCAAAACATAAAGTTCAAAGTCAAGAATTAAACTGGGACATGTGCAAATAACAAAAATAACAACAAAGAACTTGACCTTAAAAAGCTGTTATCGTGTCAGGAAACATCAGAACATAAACTTAGAAAAAGGCAACAATGTGAAAAACAGCTATAAGAAAAGACTCAAAGAAAAAAATGCTAACTGAAACCGAGGTCAGCAAGAAGTCCTAGAAGAGTAAAAAAAAAAAAAAGATATAAGAGGGGTAGAGGAAAAATTGGGAAAAGAAATTAGAATGGTGCAAGAAAATTATGAAAAAAAAAGAATTAACAGCTTGGTAAACAAGGCACAAAAAATGTGAAAAAATAACACTTTAAAAAACAAAATTTTCTTAATGTTCAGAGATACAAATATTCACTAATAAAAGAGAATTCTTTTAAAAGCAGAATATGGCAAATGGAAAAGAGAGTACAAAAATTCACTGAAGAAAGAATTCCTTAAAAAGCAGAATTAGACAAATAGAATTTATATAAAGAGAATGAATCCTTAAAAATCAGAGTTAGGCAAGTGGAAGGTAATAATTTCATAAGACTTCAAAAAACAATAAAACAAAAACAAAAGAATGAAAGAATAGAAGAAAAAGTGAAATATCTTTTTGGAAAACAACTGATCTAGAAAAGAGATCAAAGAGAGATAACCTGAGAATTATTGGACTACCTGAAAGCAATGATCAAAAGAAAAACTGCCCCTATATCTTAGATTCAAATAGTAAAATGGAAATTAAAAGAATCCAGCAATCACCTCTGGAAAGATATCCCAAAATGAAAACTCTCAGAAATTTAGAGTCAAATTCTAGAGCTCCAAGGTCAAAGAGAAAATATTGCAAGCAGCCAGAAAGAAACAATTCAAATATCCTGGAACTACAATTAGAAGCACACAAGATTTAGCTGCCTCCACAGTACAGAAACAGAAGGCTTGGAATATAATATTCCAGAGGGCAAAAGAGCTAGAATTACAACCAAGAATAACCTACCCAGAAAATTGGGTATAATTCTTCAGGGGGGAAATGGATATTTAATGAAATGGAAAACTTTAAAGCATTCCTGATGAAAAGACAAGAGTTGAATAGAAAATCTGAAATTCAAATACAAGAAAGAACTGAAAAACTTGAAGGGCTAATTGAAGTATAATTTTCTTTTTTTGTGCTTTTCTGTGATATGTTTAAAATGGAAATATGTTTTGCATGAGTTCATATGTATAACTGATATCATATTGTTTGCCTTCTCAGTGGGTGGGGGAAGGGTATGGGTGTAAGGGGAGAATCTGGGACTCAAAATTTAAAAAGAATGTCAAAATAAATAAATAATAAGAAAAAGAAAAATATATTTCCAGTAATGTTGTTGTTCACTCATTTTTCAGTTCCATACAACTATTTGTGACACCATTTGGGATTTTCTTGGTGAAGGCATTGGAGTGGTTTGCCATTTCCTTCTCCAGCTCTTCTTATAGATGAGAAACTGAGGCAAACAAGGTTAAGTGATCTGCCTAGCACCACACAGCTAGTAAGTGTCTAAGGCTAGATTTGAACTCAGGAAGGTGAGTCTTCCTACCTCCAGGCTCAGCACTCTATCCAACGCATACCCTGGAGAAAGGTCATTGAAGAAAGTCAAGCAAAGATGTTTAGCAATGAAAGATAAGAAGATTAGATAGTAGCTAGATACGGTAGAAAGGACCAAAGAATATTTTCTTATGATTGAGAAACTCTAAGATATATGTAGGTAAGTGAGAAAGAGTCAAGGGAAAGGGAGATGTTGAAGGTGCAAAAGAAAAAGAGAAGTATATCTATAGATAGATTAGGAGAATGTAAGATCCTTGAAGGTAGGAATTGTCCTGCTTTTGCTTTAGTATCCACAGTGCCTAAAATAGTACCTAGAATATAGAACATGCTTTATAAATGCTGTTGCTTGCTTGACCTCTTGTTTGCCAGGCTGTGAAAAGGTCCAAGAGGAATTTGACATTCTTCACTGAATGCATTCAAATAAAAAAAAACAATTATCACATGTTTACTAAATGTCTTGTACTGAATAAGCATTATGGACAACGAAAAAGAATGTTAGTAACTGCTCCCAAATGGTTATGAGTCTTTCATAGGAGCCAAAATTTGCAGATAAGACAATTATATGTGAAATAAACAAAAAAAGTAAAAGATAATGTAATGCTAAATCATGCAACCAGTGTCTCATATCTTGCACGATACCTTGAACCTAAGGTGGCTATTGGAGAACTGTCATGTGAGCTGAGATTTGTGGGGTGGAAAGGGGTGTACCTCTGAATTCTTCAAAGGTAAAGAAAATAAGATGGGCAAAGACTGTTAACTAATAGTAACAAGGGTGTGTTATTTGTACTCAGGAGTTTCTATTTCTATTAGCTCTTGCTCTAAAAGTGATAATGTGTTGCTTAAAAAAATAAAACACAATTTTTTTTCAAAATTTTATTTTAGATTCAAATGCCCAAACATAAATACAGAACAGAGAAAAGAAACAAAAACATATCATAAACTTAGATGTTGGAACTTAAATACAAAGTTAGAAAGAAAAAAAAGTGTCATTGTGCATAGCAGAACACAAGAGAGGATTCAAAACATGTAACAATAAATTTTCATTTCAAGAAAGCCTGTATGAGAAATAAAACTCATTGTGTTGATAATTGTCCATCTTTTCTTTGCTTCCTTATGAGTTTTCTTTTGTTCTCTGCTGTGTACTTTTTTACTTTGATCTTTTTGATTCTTTTCCCCCACTGCCCTCAACATAATTTTTTAAAAGTGGATCATCTCTGTTTCTCCTCTAACTTCTTCAGTATCTTTCACACACACACACACACACACACACACATACATACACACGTGCGCACGTGCATGCACAGCCAACAGTGCTAAGATAATTTCTTTGGTGAAAGTAGAGAAGAAGGGGAGGAAATGTGGTGCCTTTTTTCAACTATAACCCTTATTTTGGAGATAGGTGGCAGAAGGGGAAGCTTTGGGGGAGTCATTGTCATGATTAAGCACCCCCAACCTGCTGACAGGAACCCTGTGTATTGATTTCATCAAGTATGGCTCCAACTCTCCACACACATTTCAGATGGTCCAATACCTTAGCATAGAGGCTCATAAGCTTCAATAACCAGAAATCTTCATCATTTTGAAGCCAATCTAGGGATTAACCTCTTTAAATTTAGCTAAATTATGTCTTCTGGAGACAGCCCACCAATGAGACAGCCATATTAGAACCTGGCCATCTTGTAGGACTTATCAAAACTTCAGCTTCCTTGGCCAAGGCTTCAAGAATCATAGGGTTTCCTGGTTCCCATTAAATGCCTCTTCTCCCTCTTCCCTTCCTCTCTCTTTCTGCCTATCTTTCTCTCTCTGTCTCTCTCTCATTCTCCCTCCCTCCCCCTCTAACTCTCCCTCTCTCTATTTCTTTCTCTGTTCTGTCTCATTTTCTGTCTCTGTCTCTCATTCTCTATCTTTCACTTTCTCTGTCCGTCTGTCTCTGTCTGTCTCTGCATCTATTTCTGTGTCTGTCTCTATCTCTTTTTCTCATCTTTATTTTGTTGGATTCAGCCTGCCAGCTCTCTCATAGCCGTGCCCAAATGACCCAGAGAATCCTGACCCAAAAAACATTTGGAGTGGTACCATAACACTTGGCTTCCCTCAAGGAAGTATAAGACAACTTGAGTCTCAATGCCGCGGAACTCAGCTGAGATTCAGACTGACTCCAATTTCACTTCTGGTTTTGTTTGGGATGTAGCATGTGAATACAAGACAGTTGCCAACCCTATCAGGGCCTCACAGAGATCCAGATAAGGACAGGATGAGGCAGATGAGTTAAGATAAGAATCGAAGCACTTTCTCCCTTCCTTTCCTTGCATATAGTGAGGATAAATTCTATTGTGAGAAAATAAATAAATAAATCTGCCTTGTGCTTTGTACTCTACCTAAAGTAAATGGAGTTGTCTTCCATGGTTATCTCTAATTTATTCTGTCAATATCTTGTTTGAACAATAGTTGTTTGCATGTTGTCCCCTGCTTTAGACTGTGAGCTCCTTGAGGGGAGGAATGGGTTTTAAAATTTCTTTCTATTTCCAATGCTTAGCACAGTGTCTGGCACTTAAGAAGGGTTGAATAAATTTTTTTAATGTTTTAAGTAATTGGCATTTCTCAGAGAGGACCAAGAGCATATAAGAGTAAAATAGAAACTAACCTTGTGTTTTCCAATTGACTATGGCAAGTTTTTAATTCAAAAATCCATGATTTTATGAGCGTGCTCATTCTTTCCATCCACATGGAGCATTACTCCTACCTTAGTGTTCATGAGTTGCTAAAGATTAAAAAAAAATCCTCACTCTATCCAATTCTATAAGCCCTTGTGAATTTAATTTGTCTGGTCCTTGGATGACTGACACAGAAATCTGTCAAAGGGCCCACACTTGAGGCCTCAGTAAGATTTATTGAAGCTGGCACTTTGCTGGCTGAGGCTTCAATCCTTTCTTTCCAGCCTTGAGCTGGGCCTCCCTTCTGCTATCCTTAGCCTGCTATCCTTAGCTGTTTCTGCACTCCTCAAAGGTAAGAACTGACCACATTCAAGGAGGTAATGTGGTCTCCTCCACACCAAGGTGAGGCTTTCTTTCAAGGAAGGTTTTGGTGGATTAAGCCATCAATTAATCAGCAGGCATTTATTATGCACCTATGTAACAGCATAATTGTCAGGCGTACCAAGACAAAAATGAAAGCCCCCTGATTTCAAAGAGTTTATATTCTAGCCAGTGAAACAGCATGTAGATAGCTGAGTTAGATAGACACAGATCAATAGACAGAGACAGATAGAGAGAGAGATAGATATGTAGACAGATCGGTGACGGCATTTACTAATCATTTTCTATAGGTAAGACATGAAGTTAAGTACTGGGGAAAAGCAAACAAAAATCTTGCCTGCCCTCAAGGAGTTTACAATTGAACGGGAGAAGACTGCACATTAGGGGAAACTGGAAGGGGGCAAGGAGAGGAACATGGGTCCAGAGAGTGCCATGGCATAGAAATGGCCTGGAATCATATGTATTTTATATTATTATGTATACATATAGAACCAGGAATTTGGATTCCATGCCTGAAGCTATCCTGGCCACTGATAGACCAACTTTGAGTTTATTTTGCCTGATTTCATAGAGTTTATATTCTAGCCAGTGAAACAGCATGTAGATAGCTGAGTTAGATAGACACAGATCAATAGACAGAGACAGATATAGAGAGAGATAGATATGTAAACAGATCGGTTTGCAGGGTGTTTTACATACAATATCTCCTTTGATCTGTGGAGTAAGTGATATTTATTTTATCTGTACTTTCCAGATAAGGAAACTGGGACTCAGAAAATTTAACTGACTTGCCCAGAATTATGTCATTAGTAAATAATCAAGGTTGGGACTTGAACACAGGTCTTGTGTTCTATCTAAGTGCAAATTTATTATGCAAGACCTTAATAAGAGAATGAAATAGTGGAAATACCATTTCACATTCATTCCTATCCCTCTACCACCTCTGTACTGGTCAAATATTTTTTTTAATTGCTGTTGAATTACAGGAAAAGAAGGGACCCAAAGAAAAATGAACATATATAAAAATACAAGTAAACATGAAAAAAATTACATGTGATGTTGAAGATATCCAGAGAGAATGCAGAATCAGAATGACAGTATAAACACTGACTACAAGCACATACATAATAAGAATGGTAATTAACAACAACAAAGTCTGGGGGGAAAATGCATGGAAGAGATCAAAAGAGAACACAGATGCAAACAGGAAGCTTTTGTTATTGTTCTGTTAAGAGAGGCAGCGTGTGTGGTGGTTAGATGGCTGACCCCGGAGCCAAGAACAACTGGGTTCCAGTCTTGTATCTTCCAAATGCCAACTTGCTATGTGAGCCTGGGTAGATCACTTAATCTCTCTGAGCTCTAGACAGCTTTCCAAGACTCTAAGTTACAGACAAGGTACCAGCCTTCATTGGTAGAAGTAATTTCCCTATCTGGAAGTTCCCTGTGCTGATGAAATGCCAGTTACCACTGCCTGTTATTATACAATATATACTTTAAAGGAAAGTAGAAATGATTTGGAGTTTATGGTCTTAAGTACAACCTCATTTGAAAATTATTTGAATTTTTTGTTGTTGATGGTCACAATGTTTACTGTTTTTTTTAAAAACGTCTCTCCAAATGCTGGTACTGCCTGGAGCACAGAAGGCAGAGCAGCAGAGAGAACACCAGGAGAGATAAGCCGATAAGTGCTACCCTGCGGTGTGATTACTCTGGGCTCAATGGGGGCACATCAGTGGGGTCTCCGTGCTTCCTCCAGAAGCCTGACAGCCCAGAGAGATCCACACTGGCAGAGAAAATTCAGTATGACCTGGGCGTGACTAGGACTTGAAAACTACAAACCAGGCCATGACTCTGGCTAAATAGATTTCCTGGAAAGTGGGAAGTGTTCACTCCTTCCAGGCCTTCCCTTCAGAACAGGGAAGCCTGAAAAAGCATGAGGTTGCAAGGTATGGATGCAGCCTAAATGCAGTTGGGGCTGGAGGGACAAGAACACAAGATCTCCAGCCAGAGGATCTGGGTTTGAATCCTGCTCTTTCTATTTACGATAGACACCTATGTGGCCTTGGACAAGTTGCTTCATTTGCTGGGACCTCATTTCCTTCATCTATAAAGCCTGGTGGGTCAATAAACATTTATTAAGGGCTACTATGTGCCAGACAGTGTGCTAAGCACTGAGGAAACAAAGAAAGGTAAAGGACGGTCCCTGATCTCAAGGAGTTCATGAATTAATGGAAACAACATCTGAACAAATAAGCCATATACCAGGCTAATTAGAGATAATCAATAGAGAAAGGGCACCAGCACCAAGACTTTCTGTAGGAAGTGGGATTTTCACTGGGCCTTGAAGGAAGCCAGGGAAGCCAGGAGGCAGCAATGAGGAGGGAGAGCATTCCAGGCATGGGGAACAGCCAGTGAAGATGCCCAGGGCAAGACGATGGAGTGTCTTGTTTAAGGAACAGCAAGGACATCAGGGTAACTGAATCTAAGGTACCTAAGCAGGGATTGAAGGGGTATACAGTGTAAGGAAACTGGAAAGGTTGGAGGGGGCCAGGTTATGAAAGGCTCTGAACAGCAAACAGATTTTT
This sequence comes from Pseudochirops cupreus, assembly GCA_028627135.1. NCBI lineage: Eukaryota > Metazoa > Chordata > Mammalia > Diprotodontia > Pseudocheiridae > Pseudochirops > Pseudochirops cupreus. Next base: position 502,286,905 of record CM053580.1, on the reverse strand, counting down.
TTATGCAATTATTCCTTCCACATCACAACTTTCCCCATTGTGCTTTTGATATATTGCTGGTCGACAGAAGAAATTAAATGGGAAATTTGGAGAAGTTTTGCGGAAGTTGCAGGTGATATATTAAGGACAGTAGATGGCATAGAAAAAAAATTTAGAACCTCAGAAATGCATGAAATATATGTATAGTGTTTTAAGATATCAACATATCTTATCTTTCAATGCCATAATAATCCAGACTTCCTCTCTGGTGCAAAGAGAGGGCCAAAATATTTTCCACAGATTTTCCAGATGACAGGAGTTCTGCACCCCTAACTCTTGCCATGTGGTGGGGCTAACTGCACTTGATCCTATAGAATCAAATATAAAACTCCAAGACAGGGACTGGCTGGAGTTTATTGATTGGGGGCAAGGGGGTGGAATGTGACTAAAACTCTAAAGTCTCTTCCAGTTCTCCATCTATCTTCTTATGACTCTTAGATCATTTTCTGCCCTTATCCCAAACTTATTCATTCTCCAGAGACCAGCTCCAACCTCACCCCCTCCAGGAAGCTTTTCTGGATTACTTCGTCTATGTTGAATTCTCCCGTCTTTAAACTTCTAAATCACTTACAGCCATTACCAATTCAAATAGCACTTAAATAATATCTTGTCTTCTTCTCCTTAATATGCTTTCCAAATTAGATTACAAACTTCTTGAGGGCTGGGTATATGTATACTTAATGTTATTTGTAGGCTCAGAAATAGAGTATAGGGAACTTCCAGGTCAGCTTCCAACAGCACAAGTTGACACTTTTTCTACAAATAATATTCTGACAGGATTGACTCATGCACAAAAGATTAAGTGTCTTGCCTAGAGTCATCATCATCATCATCATCATCATAGCATTTATTAGGTACCTATTGTGTTCCTAGCACTCAGCTAAGAGCTTTACAGATATCATCTTCTTTGATTCTAACAACAATCTTGGGAGGTAGGTACCATTATTATACCCATTTTACAACTGAGGAAACTGAGGCAGGTAGCAGTTAAGTGACTTCCCCAGGGTCATTCATCTAATAAGTATCTGAGGCTAGAAATGAGCTCAGGTCTTCCTGACTCTACCCACTGCACTACCTAGCAGCAATATTTGCTGCCTAATCACTCTAACCTGCATGTCCCTGGATCAGGAGTATGATGATAAATGATTAACAACCAGCTCACCAAAAAAGAGTATGCACAACAAATTTTAAGTTTAAACTCCATTATTACCGTTCTCTCTATCACTTTCTTAAGTTTAGTTGTTCAGTCATTTTAAGTTGTATCCAACTCTTCCTGACTCCATTTGGGATTTTCTTGGCAAAGATACTGGAGTGGTTTGCCATTTCCTTCTCCAGTTCATTTTACAGATGACAAAACTGAGGCAAACAGGGTTAAGTGACTTGTCCAGGGTCACACAAATTTGGTCTGAGGCCAAATTTGAATTCAGGACAACTGGCCTGACACTGCACAATCAACTGCCTCCTCTTAAGTTTAGACAACCAACAAAATAATAAATCAAGTCCTGATTTGCAGCATTCACTGATTTCCAAAATATAAATGCTCACACTGTGGGCCTTAAGAGCTAGCCTTTGAGAGCTAATTTGAACTGGCTCCAGTAAGCCCTTCCCTGATCAACTTCTAGCTCTAACATTCCATATTCTAGAATTCTATATCCTAAGGTCCTTCCCACATCTCACATTCTATACTTCCAATCATGTGACTCAAGACTGAAAGAAAAAAAAATGTCAGATGTCTCTGAACAAGATGATCTCTCCAGTTCTGTCAAGTCAACAAGCATTTATTAAAAACCTCCTGTATGCCAGGTACAGTATTTGGAAAGCCAAACAAAGGCAAAATCAGTCCCTGCCCTCAAGCAGTTCACAAGCTAATGAGGAAGATTACATGCAAGTAGCTATATAAACAAGGTCCATGCAGAATAAATTGGACATAATCATACAAGGATGGTCTAGCATTAAGCATAACTGGGGAAGGCTTTTTGCAGAGGGTGGTATTTTAGCTGAGAAGAGGAAGCCAAGGAGGTAGGACTCACTGCGTGTTTCACTAAGGTTCTCTTGAGATCTAACATGCTATTCCATTTCTATCATTTCATGTTCTAACATTCTATGTTTGAAAGTCCCTTCCCATTCGATGTTCCGTCTTCTAGCATTCTAACATCCAAAGTCCTTTGCAGCTCTAATGGTCCATGGTTTTTAGAACTCTTTCCTGTATTCAGTTTGTCTGTTTGAACAGCATTGTGGAAGGCAAAATAAGGAAGTTCTTTAGTGTCTGTCTTCCAATGGTCACTGTCAAGAACCCAAATCAAGATACGGAGAGGTGATTTGCATGGCTGGGCATAGCTAATGATCTTTTCAAGTCCTATCTATCATAGTTCCTCTTAGCCTTGACTTGGAGCCAACAACAATTAACTCTCTTTTACAAATAGAAAAGTCCAGAGAGGGTATTCTACTTTTTTCTGGGCCACACAGTAAATCATTGACTGAATCACAACAAGCCCAGGCTTTAGCCTATTAGATATCACCACCCATCATGCTCTGCCCTAACACACTAGACTGGAATGTGACCTTTATACTAGCAATTCTCACCTTTTCCCCTCCTCTGAGTACATCCTGCAGTCTCCCACCATCTCCTCAATTAAAACAAAACCCAAAGAGGTGAAGGATTATCACTGCTGCGGGGGTATGTTTCCAAATTCCCCAAAGAGACAGGTGGTTTCCTTCATGTCTGTATCAATCTGGCCAGGATGTTTGCTTCTCCCTTAAATCCACTATGCATAATAAGATCAGAGGAACCTGTCAAACTAAAGTTAGAAACCAGCAAAGCAAATGGAAACTCCAGCCACCCTCGAGCCAGATTTCCACCACTACCACTCCCCCCTCCCTATCACATAGCAGTCATTAACCCCTGGAAAATCCCCTGTGCTATGGTAGCTTTTACCAGCTGACACTGAAAACAAATAGGTGGGTTAATTATTATAATTAATAACAATCATCATTATCTTTAAAATAGGTGAGGTCATTTCTGAGTGGCTCATGGAAAAGTACATCTGCTGTTTTATATGGTCATGTGGCCGTGGAAAGAATGCTGGATTTAGAGGCAAAGGATGGGTTTGGCTCCTTGGTCTTCTACTTCCAATCTCGATAACTTTCCCCTAAGACCTGATGCTTCTTTGAGCCTCAGTTTCCTTTCCAGTCCAATAAAGCCTCCCCCCTCTCACACTTACAGTACTCAACATATGTTGGAGTTGAAGCGCATACTGTTAATATTCATGGCAGAAACTCACCAAGTGAGAATGACTGAACAAGTTGTGCAATGTGGATGTAAGAGAATATTATTGTTCCAGAAGAAATCACAACATTGAGGAATCTGGAGAAACAGGAAGTTTTTATGAAATGATGAAAAGGGAAGGAAATAGAAAAGGGGGGGAAAGAATAGTCATAATGACTCCAACAAAATAAACTGGAAAAATATTCCAGTGAAACTGAGCAATTTGAGTTACCAGTCTGCCTTCCCCCCCCCCCCCACCTACCCTCACCTCTGCCCTGGAAAGACAAGAAAATAGCCCCCTCCTTGACGTAAAGCGATGAAGAACGATGGGTGTGAAATGGGGCGTAGATAAATAGTCACGCCAGGTCATTATTTCAGTTGATTTTACTAAACTGTTTTTGTTATAAGGTAGAGCTCATCTGGGTGGGTGAGCAGGATATATATGGAAATTGCAATGAGACAGTTAGGTGAATAGGCAGTAGATAGAGCACCAAGCCTGGAGACAAGAAGACCTGAGTTCAAATCCCGTCTTAAATACTTATTAGCTGCATGACCCTGGGTAAGTCATTTAACCTCTGCCTACCTCTGTTTCCTCATCTGTAAAATGAGGATAATAATATCACCTGACTCCCAGGGTTGTTGTGAGGAACAAATGAGATAATAATTGTAAAGCAATTACGCACAGCACAGTGCCCGGCACATCTTTGTTGTTGTTCAAGTCATTTCAGTTACGCCCAAATTTTTGTGACTCCTTTTGGAGTTTTCTTGGCAGAGATACTGGAGTGGTTTGCCATTTCCTTCTCCAACTTATTTTACAGATGAGAAACTGAGGCAGAGTTAAGTGACTTGTCCAGGGGGTCACACAGCTAGTAAATGTCTGAGGTCAGATTTGAACTCAGGAAAATGAGTCTTCCTGACTCCAGACCCAGAGCTCTATCCACTGTACCACCTACGTACTCAGTGCTATATAGATGTTAGTTATCATCATCATCATTATTATTGTAATTTAAAAAACCAAAAACATGAATAAAACTTTTTTAAATGGCAAACAGTTCAAACTGCAAATTTGGGACAGAGGAACAGAGAACAGAAAATCCAGACAGACAAACAAAGGCCCCAGAGGCTGTGGAGGTTATATAGTTTGAGATGAGAACAGGGAAAGAACAAAGTCCCAAAGATGGAAAGGCATCAGGCTTTATCCATTCTAACTACAAAGCCATAATGGGATTCCTTTGCACAGTCTTTGTTTCAGTAAGGCAGAATACTTGCGATATCACCTTCTATGTGTATCTTCTACTAGAAAGGAATAGTGAAAAAAGCGCTTTCAAAGGATTCTGCAAAAGGACTAGGGTACAAATCCTTCTTCTGCTACTTACTAGCTATGTGACATTGGACAAGTCACTTGACTTCTCTCTGGACCTCTGTTTCCTTATCTGTAAAATAAGTGGGCAGATCTCGGTCTTTCCCAATATTCAGTCCTATAATGTGTACAAAATGCTTCCTAACTGGCAGTGAGATCTAGCTTGAATGTGAGCTATCGGTATTACCTTTAACAAGAAGCTTCTCCCTCAGAGGGGACTCAGAATAGCATTGAAATGGGCAAGGGAGACCAGATTCCACCTAAGTGCCCTTGCTGCTGGGAGCAGCCAACACTGCTCTTAGGGGATGTGCTGGATTGGAAGATATTGGGAGAGGCTAGCGATCAAAAATGCAGAACTGAGCTGTTATTCTCATCTGAGAGGACAGGTTATAAAGACCAGGCCTGTGGCCAGAGGAGGCCTAACAACTTTCCAGGGATAATAATGCATGTCACGTCTGTGAGCCAGGATGACTCAGTATTCCATCAGCCCTGGAGAGTCAGTCTCTGCCTTCCTCCTTCCCTCGCCTCATCTCCTCTCTTCTCAGGGCCTGATTCACTGTTGGGGTGGGTCACCTAGAACAGACTGAGCACTTCTGCTCCTCTGACAGCTGGAAAGATTTTGTCTAGAGGCCAGGAAAAGGGAAGAGGGTGATGAAAAGTTCAGAAAGAAAATGAAAGACAAATCCTTCCTGAGGCATAAGAAGTTGCCATATGAAAAACAAGATAGGGTTGAACAAGCAAATAAATGGGGGCTGTGGGTGTAGGGGGAGGGTGGTACAGGAGTGAAGACAGAGATTAGGAGCAGGTGCACTAGGGATGGGAGGACAAAGGCAAAAGAGTAGCTGCGATGACTGATTATACTTGATCGGTATCTCTCTAGAAAGCAGGACTAGAATCAATGGGTGGAAATTCGAATAAGTTGGACTTTCAATTCACTGCATATATTGATGAATTTCTTAACCGTAAGAGCTGTCTAATAACAAAATGAGCTAGTGTCAAAATAGTGAGCTCCCCAGCCCTACAACCAGTCACTCAGAGGCTGGATGGGTGTCCAGAAGGGATATTATAGAGTCTTCCATTGGGTGGGAAATTGGACCAAATGGACCAACAAGGCCCCTTCCGATCCCAAGAACAAGTATGGCCAAGTCACTTTCCTGCTTAAGAATCTTTAGTGGATTCCTGTTGTCTCTAGGATAAAATACAAAGGAAAACTCTTCTTTATTCTCTAAATTCAACATTCTATCTCTCACCTTGCGCCTTTGCACACAGGCTGTATTCCCTTCTCACATCAGTCTCTTTTCCTTTTTAGTGTGTGTGGTTTGTTTGGGGGTAGGCGATCAGGGTTAAGTGACTTGAGCAGGGTCACACAATTAGTAAAAGTCTGAGGTCAAATTTGAACTCAGGTCCTCCTGACTCCAGGGTCAGTGTTCTATCCACTGTGCCACCTAGCTGCCCCGCTCTCTTCCTTTAAGTTTCTTTTCATGTTCTACCTCCTATGCTAATCTTTTCCTTACCTGCTCAGTTGTTAGCACTCTCCCTCTTCTCAAATTAACATGTACACAATGATGTGTTTATATGTTGTTATCCCATCAGTAAATGCACTATTTTACCTTCTTAATTCAGATCAATTTGACTTGTATTCCCCATTTCTAATACAGTGCTTGTAAATTATTTAAACCTGCACATGGTAGGCATTTGGGAGTTAGGTGATGAGGCAGATAGAACACTGGGCCTGAAATCAGGAAGACCTGACTTCAAATTCAGCCTCAGACATTTACTAGCTGTGTGGCCCTGGGTAGTTCACTTAACCCTGTTTGCCACAGCTTCCTCATCTGTAAAATGAGCTGGAGAAGGAAAAAGCAAACCACTCCAGTATCTTTGCCAAGAAAACCCCAAATGGAATCACAAAAAGTCAAACACAACTGAAAGAACTATTACAAATAGTAGTTAATTAGTAAGAGCTTGTTGGATTGGATTAATGTCAATGTTGGAATACAGCAACCAAGAAAACAAACACAGTCTTAGGAGTCATTAAGAGAAACATAACATTCAGGAAAAAGGAAGTGGTAGTCCCTCCATATCTGCCCTAGTGAGAACACACCTAGGACATTGGGCTCTGTTTCAGACATCCTGGCTTAGGAAAGACACTAATTGATGCTCTAAGTATCTTAAGGAAAGCAGTTGAGATAGTGAAGGGCCTTGAGCTTGAGCCATAAGATGATCCATTGAAGGAGCTGAGGAAGGTTAACTTAAGAGAAGAGAATCCAGAGGGAGTACACAACAGCTTCCTCCAGCTACGTGAAGGGCTGTGCTTGGCTCCAGAGGCCAGTACTAGGAGCAATGGGTAGAAGTTGTAAAGATTCAAATTTAGGTTTAATGTAAGCAAAAAACTCCTAATAGAGTTGTCCAAAAGTGGAACGGTTTACCCTGGGAAGCAGTGGGCCTGGATGACCAATTATAATGCTGTTCGGTTGTTTTTCAATCATGTCCAAATCTTCATGACCCCATTTGAGGTTTTCTTGGCAAAGGCACTGGAGCGGTTTGTCATTTCCTTCTCCAGCTCATTTTACAGATGAGGAAACTGAGGGAAACAGAGTTAAGTGACTTGCCCAAGTTAATAAGTGTTTGAGGTCACATTTGAACTCAGGTCTTCCTGGCTCAAGGTCTGGTGCTCTATCCACTCCACTACCTAGCTACCTCAACTGTATTGTAGAGAGAATCTTTTTCAAGTACAGACTGGGCTAGATGACCTCTTGTGTTTTTGTCAAACTTTGATATTCAGTGCCTGTGAATAAGCTACATTCCTTGCCCTCAAAGGGATATAGAGTGGGAAAGACAAGACACATATACATCAAAATCATAACTAGCAATAGTAAGAAGCATATGAGACAGTCCAAAGTAACACAGCAAATAGTAATTTCTAGTGAAATTAGCATATGGAAAATTCACTTCCATTTGGGGAAGTCTAGGAAGGCTTCCTGGAAGAGAGGAGCTATAAATTAGAACTTGAAGGATGGGAGAATTCAGTTAAATAGAGAGCAAGGGAAAGGCCATTTCAGGGAAGAAAACAATCCAAGCGAAAGTAAGAAATAATAACAGCTCACATTTATACAGCTTTCTATACATCACCTCAGAGGCAGTTAGATGGCGCAGTGGATAGAGCTCCAGGCCTGCAGTCAGGAAGACTCATCTTCCTGTGTTCAAATCTGGCCTCAGACATTTATGAGCTGTGTGACCCTGGACAAGCCCACCCTATTTCCCTTTATCTGTACAAAATGAATTAAAGAAGGAAATGGCAAACCACTCCAGTGTCTTTGCCAAGAAAATCTCAAATGGCGTCCCTAAGAATCGGACATGACTGAAACGACTGATGAGCAAGAAAAATACATGATTTTGTTTAAGCTTCAAGAATTGTCCCCATTGAAACTGGGAAAGAATTTTTACAACCAGTGTCTCTGATAAAGGCCTCATTTCTAAAATATACAGGGAATTAAGTAAAATCTGTAAGAATACAAGTCAGGACTCAAACTCATGTCTTTAGAAGTCAAGTACAATGCCACCAAACCGAGCTGTTTCCCTTGTTTATGAAGTATATAATGGGCAGGCAACAGGCCAGTGGTTCAGAAAGAAAATGAGAAGAGGGGGCTAATGGGAGCTACAGCTGGAATGGTGAGTACAACAGGGCCTGCCAAAAATGAAGTCTTTGAATAAAAAGTCAAGCCCTCTAAACTCTCATCTGTCAGCACTGGGGAGCTACTGAATATTTTTTAACAGAAGAATGATATGATCAGAATGATGTATTAGGAAGATTAATTTGGCAGCAGCCTGCAGAATGGACCACAGGAAAAAAAACCTAGAGGGAGATGCCTTAAAATAATATTACAATAACCCAAGTATAAGGTAATGAGGCTCTCATTAGGGAAATGGAAATGGAAAGGAAAGGACAGATGTTAGAAATATCCGGAAAAAAAACAATCACACAATTTTGTTATCGGATATACCCGATGAAAGAAAGGGGAGAAGTCACCTCATGTCTGATGAGGGCTTTGCTTTCTCAATGGCAGCGAATGTTGGTGTACTGAAAGAACAGAACTGAGAATCAGAAGACCTGAATTCGAGTCTTGACTCTGCTAGTTACATAATTTTTGTTGCTTTTGTTGCTATTGGTACTAGTAACTGTGGGAAAGCCACTTTTGCTCTCTAGGCCTCAGTTTTCTTATCTTCAAAATAGGAGAGTTGGATTAATCACTAAGATGCCTTTCAGTTCTAACCTTCTACAAGCTTATGATGAGACAGCGCTGGACAGAGGCTAACCTGCCTGGCAAACAGGAGGAAAGGAGAACCTATGCAGCCTCGCTGAACAAAGATTACAGTCCTCTACCATCAATGAGCAGATTCCCAGAAGAGAGAGCAAGTTCATCCCTCACCTTTCAGACCCTATTCCTTTCCCTGAGTGCTCCCTAGTAAATTCCTTGGCTCCCTTGACCCAAAGACATAGTCCTAATAACCAAAGAGAGAGAAAATTGCATGACATTAATTTAGTTAAAATGTAAGTGCTTTCTATATGCCAAACACCATGTGCTAAGTGATGAGACAATAAATACAAAAGCAAAGATGGATTCTGCCCTCAATGAGCTTCTGCTTTAAGTGGGAGACAGCATACATAAGGGAGTGGTAGCTCATTGCATGCTTTCCCAGCTCTCTGGATATGAACTGCTCAGAAAAGCCAGCCAGAAAGACCATGGTGGATAAGAAAGAAGAGAAGGAAAAAAAAAAGCCCCCAGGGGGAGTCAGAGTCTCTGCCCTGCTGTCTTTCTGAGAGCAATCACAAAGGATTCTGTGGATGAAGGCCTTAAGGACTTCAGGAAAGTAAGCCCCATTCATGCTTCATTAAATGGTTTCCAATGGTTCCCTGGCCCACAACTGTCAGAGCTGGGGGCCAGGCTAGATGCTCTCTGAAGTCCATTCCAGGTCTAGTAGTCTATGAGTCAATCCCATTTTAAGGTGGGATTAAATTGTTGTTAGCAACAGGCGACGCCCCCTCACCCTCCTTCACCCCCCACCCCATTCCCATCAGAGATTGGTAGCCAACCCCTTCCCCCATCCCTTGTAAAAGGAGGGTCTGCCATCCGGTCCAGAGCCACGGTTCCTATCTCTGATTCAACAGGACCTTTGATAAGAAATGTCATCCCTTTCTCTGTAATTTACCCTGTCAGATAAGGATCTCTATCAGGCTCAAACATATGGCTGGTTGCAGAACACAGACCAAGTGAACAGGATAATTTATTTTGCTTACACTAAAAGCCCTGGGCGTCCCAGAAAAGTAGATTGAATGAAAACAGCAAGAGCCAAATTACACTCTATTTTGACTTGAGGGTCTTGATCTATTCCCATGCATTACTAGGCAACTGACTTAAGCTAGTGGAGAGGGCGTAACGGGTGCTTCCTCCAAATTGTTCCTCTACTGTGTGCAATGCAAAGCTAGGCAGCCTTCATCCATGTGTGCCTAAGTAACTCATCTTTCTGAGAAGTCAAACTGTCCCCACATGCCATAAATCATAGACCCAGAAAATGTTAGGGCCTGAAAAGAACGTATCCAATCCTTTCATTTTATATCAGAAAAGACTGATGCCCAGAGGGGAGAAGTAATTTTTCAGAGGTCAAAAAGTAGCATCAAAGGTAGCCTTGAACTCAGGGTCTCTGAAGACACCGGTAGTCTTACCACTACATTTTGGACATGTATGACTTCTAATACTAATGATGAAGTGACTAATACTAAAAGTATTCATATTTTAAGGGGCATTCAGAAGATTATTATACATTATTACAACAAGCCTAGAAAAAAAATCAAGCATATAATGTTGTGTGTTATTAGATATGCTAATGAAAAGGGAAGGGGCAGGGATCTCCTTTATGAATTTTTCACCTTTTTGATGGCAGCAAATGGTGGTATACTGGAAGAAGCTCAGTACTCTAAACTGGAAGACCTGGGCTTCAAATAGTACCCTATTCACTCCCTTTTTTATAGGCCTAGTTAGCAGGGTTGGGCAGGTGGTACAGTGGATAGAACAGGCCTAGAGTCAGGAAGACCTGAGTTCAAATCCAACCTCAGACACTTACTAACTGTAACCCTAAGAGAGTCACTTAATCCTGTTTAGCTCAGTTTCTTCATCTGTAAAATAAGCTACAGAAGGAAATGGTAAATCACTCCAACATCTCTGCCAAGAAAACTCCAAATGGGGTCACATTGGTAGGGCCAGGACTAAATGCAGGTCTTCTAATTCCCATGCCAATGGTTTTTAAAAAGAAAACAAAAATTATTTTTTTTAATCACTGTCACTTCCTAATACTATTCACTCCCACAGAAACCTCCCATGTAACAAAGAATAGTAGGGCAAAACAAACCAATGTACTGACATGTCTGGTAGCAGAGGCCTCATTCTGTCCCCCCACATACAGAGAGAGAGAGGAGAAAGAAAAAGAGAGAGAGAGGGAGGGAGAGAGAGAGAAAGAGAGAGAGAGAGAGAGAGAGAGAGGTAGAGTCCACCCCTCTCTACTGAAAGGTGATAGGTATATTTCATCACTCTAGAGCTGAGGTCAGGTCTTTTGCTACCTCTGTAGTGGCTCTAGAAATAGAGATTCATCTCAGTTCTTTAAGATTTCTTTTTGTATGATTCTGTCCAAGGAAGAAAATCATAGTGGGTAGAGAGAGGCCTTTTCATTGTCACAATCTTTCCTGGAGAGAAAGAAAAGGTTTTGTATTTATGCATTCTGGGCCTAGAAAAGGGCTGCTGAGATCAGGCTTCAGTTTGGAGAACCTGGAGAAGGTAAGACTTGGGACTGGAGGACAGGAAGGAGACCCACAAGATCTATCTTTAAATATTAAAAAAGACCATGAATTGAAAAAAAGGAATAAACTTATCATATGTAACCCAAGAAGACCAAACCAAGATCAATGGCTAGAAATTATAAGGATAAACATTGGCAATTAAAGCTGTCACCTAATAGAATGGGTTGCTCTTGTAGATATCAAGTTCCCTATAACTGGAAGTCTTCAATAAGAGATAATTTGTTGGAGATATTTAATTGATTCCAAATTCAGATCAGGATTATACTACATGAACCTGGAGATCCCTTCCAATTCTGACATCCTATGATCAGGATAATAGTCATACAATTAAGAGGAAGTATGTCCATTGAGCTATGTAATTATACCATGCTGTGCATAGTAGGGTAGGCACTAATGTGAAATTCTAACCAACTCTTGATTTTATGGCCCTATTTCTTGAGTTTTCAGGATTTTTGAGGCCTATGATTTCTATTCTAGCTTCCTTTCCATAAATACCTACTCATTATCCACTTCATGGCTTATCTTTATGATTTTTTCATATTAATAATATTACACCAGTAGTACTATTACCAGGCACATACCCTCAAGAGATCAAAGATGTAGGAAAAGGTCCCATAGCAGCATTTTTTTTTATTGTAGCAAAGAGCTGGAAACTAAGTGGCTGCCCACCCACTGGGAATGAATAAACAATATGTGAATGGATAAACAGTATATGAATGGAATGGAATGTTATTGTATGATAAGAAATGACAAAAGAGAAGGATTCGGTAAACCTGGAAAGACTTATATGAACTAATTCAGAGTAAAGCAAGTAGAAACAGGAGAACAATATATGTTTTGACTTGAACAGTATGAAGAAAAACAAGTGTGAAAGATTTGACTGTGTCAACCAACCGCAGGAAGCAGTGGTTCTCAAACTTCTTGATCTTAAGACCCCTTTACACTCTCATAAATTATTGAGGACCCCCAAGAAATTTTGCTTAAATATATGTGTATGCACATGTAGCATATTTACACTGATACTGTATTAGAAATTCATACTGATAAATTTTACATTTATTTATTTTTTAGTGGATTTAAATTTATTCATTTAAAACAATAATAAACCTATTACATGTTAATATATAAGTAACTGTTTTCTAAAATACAAACATATTTTCCAAAACCAACAAAATATAGTGAGAAAAATTATATTATGCTATATACCTTTGCAAATTTCTTTAATGTGCGGCTTAACAGAAGACAGGTGGATTCTTATATTTGCTTGTACATTCAATCTTTTATAAAATACTGTTTTGGTTGAAGTCAATCAATGAATTAATATTTATTCAGCACTATGTGCCAGGCACTGTGCTAAACAATGATACAAAAAGAAGCAAAAGGCAGCTTTTGCCCTCAAGGGGCTTACAATCTAATGGAAGTATATGAAGAAAAGCAATCCTCATACAGACTATGTACTTGGAAAAGGGAGGAATATTTTAATAGGCAAATAGTATCTTAGTATGATTATGGAAACAAATTTTTTACTTCATAGACCCCCTGAAAGGGTCTTGGTGAGCCTCAGGGATCCAAAGACTGTACTTTGACCAGGAGACCAACTCCTGTTCTAGAGGACTTATGATGAATCATGCTTCCCAACTCTTGCCAGAGGAGTGAAGGCTCAGAGGGGCAGAATGAGGCTGGCACTTTCAGGCATGGCCAATGTGTGGAGTTATTTTCTCTTGATTATGCTTATTTGTTACAAAAGAGCGTTGGAGGGTGGAGAGGTTTGGAGGAGAGGAAAGAGTTGGAGCAAAAAGGGAGCGAGTGAGAGTGATACCAGAAGGAAAGAAGGAAAGAGAGAGAGGAAGGGAGGGAGGGAGGGAGGAAGGAAGGAAGGAAGGAAGGAAGGAAGGAAGGAAGGAAATAAAGAGAGAGGAAGGAAGGAAGGAAAGGAAGAAAGGAAGGAAGGAAAGATAGAAAAAGAAAGAAAGAAAGAGCATCACTAAAACATTTTTCAAATTTATAGAAAAGAACATAAGGAAATCTAGAGGGGGACACAGATAAATAGGACAACTTGTGAACTAATGGGCTGAATTTTTATATACTTTAAAAAGAAACTAGATGTTAAAAGGACTCATGTTATCATATACAATTTTCTTTTTTTATTTTTTCTTTGAATATGAAAATGTTCATGTTTATTACTATTACTTCAGGTTCTGAATAGCAAAAAAATAAAAATTAACACCACTAAAAAAGTGAGATTTAAGCTTCATTTTATTCCTACACAGAGTTTTACCACTTCCATTATCTCGTTTGGTTGTTGGAACAACCCCATAAGAACCTGGTGTGAATATTATTGTTCCCATTTTACAGATGAGAAAACTGAAACTCAAAGAGGTGAAGTAACTCATCCTTAGTTGAAAAACTAGGAAGCAGCAAAAGTCTGGATTTGAACGGGGGATCACTGTAGAAACACTGTGGCTTCGGTTTTTGGGATCACAGTAACTGGATTCATATCCTACCCTCCCCCCTTATTCCCATCCAACTTTGAACAGGTATGAATTGGGACAAATCCCTTAACCTATCTAGAGCCTAATTTCTTCATCTATAAATTGAGGTGGTTGGACTAAACAGCCTCCCAGGTACATTACAGTACTATAGTAATGACCTATGATCCAGTTCTTTTGAGTCTAAGTCAAAGGGAGCATGCTTCCAACTGGCTGTCTTCATCTCAGTGTGAGTAGGTGAAATGAGCTGATTGCGGTCAGTACATGGTTTTGCTTTTCCTGGGAAATGAAAAACAATCAACTTAACATAAAGTTTCTGGAGCACCTGTGAATTTCACAGTAATGTCCTCTCCTTGCTCTCTATCACTATGAATAAGGCAGAAATTACCATATTCAGAAAAGAAAACTCTAACTCACAGAGGGAAAGCCTAAGCTAAAAGTCAGTAGACCTAGGATCTGGTATAAACGCTTCCCTAAAATGATTATGCACAATGAGACACATTTTCGACATAGCTAATGTGGGAATTTGTTTTGCTTAACTATGTATATTTCTTACAAGAATTTTTTTTCTTTTTTAAAAGGGATGGGAAAAGATCAAATAAGTTCTTATTAATGAAATAATTAAACTTTTTAAAACTAGCGGCATTTCTTTAGTCAGGAAAATTTTCATGCTAAAGATGGTACCTAAGATACATCCTTTCCAGTCATCTTCCACATTCCTGCTCTCCATACCTTCTATGATCCAGTTACATTGGCACACAAGCTGTTCTTCTATGTTGCACTCCATTTCCTACCTCCATGATTTTGCATTCATTCATTGACTGTCCCCCATGCCTGGAAGTGCTCTTCCACCTATTGGCTTCCTAATTTTTCCAACTTGCTTCAAGATTCAGATCAAATCACATCACTTCAACAAAACTCTCTTGGTCCCTATCCCACACTTCAGGATACTAATGTTTTCCCCTCTCCAATTATTTCCCTCTGCTCTGTATATATCTTATATGTACCTAATTATTTACATATTGTTTCCCCCATTAGAATGTGAGCTCTCTGAGGCCAGCAGCTTTCTCTGCCTTCTTTTGTATCTCTAGGGCTTGGCACATAGCAAATGAACACTTAATAAATGCTCACTGACTGATTGCCTGGGTTTGAATGCTAGAGATGACAGTAAATAGCTTTGTAGTCAACAGCAAATCACTTCCCTTCTGGTTGGTTTCCTTGGGCTATCCACCTCACACAGGGTTGCCTGTGAGGCTTCTTAGATCATTAATTTAAATCTGGAAAGGACCCCAGAGCTCATTTAGCTCATCTTCATTTTGTGGATGAAGAAATGAGGAAGAGATATGACCTGCCCAAAGTGACACAGGTAATAAGTGCAAGTGGAATTTGAACCTAGATCTTCTGGTTCCAAATTTGCTCAGTCTCCCTCCAGACCACAGAAGAAGTGAGGCTATTAGAGCATGAAACTGCCTCAGCAGGCAAACACTTTAATCTCTTTGCCAACAGGAGATCTATGCTAACCAAGGACAGCACCAGTTTCGAATAGCAACTCCTTCATAAAATCTTCCAGAGGACGGCAGAAGAGTATTAGCCTCCTAAAAAATGTATAAAATAAAAGGAGAAATGGAGGACATACACGTTTAGAGACAGGTTGGCAAGGGACCCAGTGAAGAAAAATCATCCCAAGGGCTTTCAAAATTGAAATTGAAAGTAGCACTTTAGTAAACCTTCGAATGTTAGAGGGATGTATGTGCGTTGTCCTTGTGAGGACAGAAGGGAGACAGATTTGGCCACACTTTGAACAATTCAGACTGCTATTCAGTGTAAAACTATGAGAAAGGCCAAGGGTGGTGAGACCTGAGTTCTAGTCATGCCTCTGACTGTCACAAGGCTGGACCTTGCATTCAATTCAATAATTATTTTTTAAGTACCAGCTGGGTACAGAGCACTATAGTGGACACTAGGGAAGATCCATGGCTTAGGTGAGGCTGTGATATGCTGTGATATGCTTCTTATGGTCTAGTAAATGGTTATGAGAGACAGTGGGGAGAGGAAAAGGGCAGGGTGCATAATGGTATATTGGAATACAGACCCAAACTTAGAATTAAGAAGATCTGAGTTCAAGCATAGTCTCTGATCCGTATGAGCTCTGTGACCTTGGCCAAGTGCCTTAATGTCCCCAAGCAGCTCTAGGACGATAGGTTGCAGAGACCTTACTGATTTTCATTAGTAGAGGGAATTCCCTTACCAGGATTTCCTTGCACCATTGAAATCACGGATCAAAAAAAAAAAAAGGGTGGGGGAGAAGCCAGAAAGTATACACAGATGATTAGAACCTTAAACGGAATAGGGAGGGAGGGAGGGAGGGAGGGAGGAATGGAGGGAGGGAGGAAGGAAGGAAGGAAGGAAGGAAGGAAGGAAGGAGGGAGAATGAGAGAGACAGAGAAAGAGAGAACAAAGGGAAATAGTCTACAAGGCAAAACTACCACCAAGAAGACAGGAAAGGTCTGAGTGGAGGTCACTGATATGGAAAGGGGGTTAAAGGACAGGGTGTGGTGAGCAGGAAGTCCTGGGAGACGTTGAGATAGCAAACGTTATCTGGGAACAATAGGAGTAACGGTTGTCATTGAACCTATTAGTCCTTAGTCAAACCCATTAGAAAGCTCTGGGAGCAGAAGACATACAGAGCAAGCTCAATTTCCCCCACCTTCTGGCCCTGAGTTTATTAAATTGGTTGGAAACCAAAAAACAAATGGTCCCACTGAGTTCCTATAGTGATCAAGAAGACACTGTGCTAGGTTCTAGAACTACAAAGGTACCTTTCAAGAGAATACATTCCAACAGCAGAATAGAGGAGTAATACATATACATGAAAAGCTAATATATAAAACAATGCACTGGAATAGAAAAGCATTTATTAAGTGCCTACTGCATTCCAGGGACTAGGGATACAAACAGAAAAGCAAGGCAATCCCTGCTCTCAAGGATGTAGTAACTCTCTCAATGTAGTAACTGCAAAACAGACACCCAAACAAAATGTTAGGAGGAATTTGCCAAATGAGAAACCACTTTCACCAGGGAGAATTCAAGTGACACTTTGTGAACGACAGGGGCCACTCAGATGGACCATCAAGGAAAGGAAAGACTTCAACACAAGTTGAGAAGAGGGTGGAGGAGATGAGAAGTCTACTCCAAACACAGGAATCAGCAAGAGTAGGCTGTAATGATAATAATAATAATAATAATAATAGGGCAGCTAGGTGGCACAGTGGATAGAGTGCTAGGTCTGGAATCAAGAAGACTCATATTCATGAGTTCAAATCTAGCCCCAAACACTTGCTAGCTGTGTGACCCCGGGTGAGTCACTTAACCCTTTGCCTCAGTTCCTCATCTGTGAAATGAGCGGGAGAAGGAAATGGCAAACCACTTCAGTATCTGCCAAGAAAACCACAAAAAGGGACCACAAAGAGTCAGATGCAATTAAAAAATGACTGAACAATTATAATTACGTCCAGTTCAGCTGGACATTGAGCACGTGAAGGGGAACAGTAGAACATAAGGCTGAAAAAGTTAAGTAGCAGCCAGATGATTTCATACCTCTAAATCCTACCACCTATTACATGGTAAGTGGCAAAAGATTTTCTTTTTTTATGATGACAAAAGTCTTCTGGGACTTTATTCTTTCCAAAAGAGTCATAGAATTTCAAGAAGAAAGGAAATTTACAGTCTGACTCTAAAGGCTTTTCCTGCTATGTCAAGGGTCCTAGCATCACTGCGTCTACTAGAGGGCCCTCACTTATAACACTGACAACCCAAAGGTGGTCCCTGGCTCTAACTCTGAGGAATACTGTTTACCCACAAGGTAACAGAACCCAACTGGCTTCTTGGGCAGAAACGAGTTGTAGCCACTTCTGGAAAAGTCTTGGTCTAAATTAAGAATAAGGATCATTGAAACTATGTGACATGAGGAGTCAAGAGAAGACAGAGGGAACCAGAACACTATCTTAGATTGTTTAGAAGGGGAAGAAGGATGGCTTAATAATTAGTCTCAATAAGCAGAAATTTCAGGAAGGCAGATTTCAGCTTAATGTAAGAAAGAATTTCCTAACAACTGGAGCTAGCAATGAAATCGGCTGTCCTTTGAAGTAGTAAGTTCCCCATAACTGGTAGTATTCAAACAGAGGCTGAGATGCTGGAGGGGGGAATTCCTGGATGGGTGAAGGGGCTGGTATAAGTGACCAGAGATCCTATGCCTTTAGTCTTCTATACCCATTGACTTACTGACCATGCCAGTTTTTTATTAACAAATATAACACATACACACACACACACACACACACACACACACACACACACACACCCCTCAACCTTTTCCAGAATCTACACATAAAAACACATTTTGGAGCAAGGAGTGGGGAATAATGGAGAGGACAAGCAGGCCCTGATAATTTACTTCTCAACCACCAAAATTCACACCAGCATTTTCCCCCTTGGTATCACTTTATCAACCTCCTTTTCTTTCTTTCTCGTATCCCATCTTTTATTTCTTCATTGAGTACCAATTAAGTGCAAAGGCCCGTTCTAGGCACTGAGGTAGATACAAAGACAACTCCTACTTTCCTTTATGATACAATATAACTGGAAAAGAGAGAGGAGGAAGAGGAAGGAAAAGGGTGCAAGAGAAGACAATACACGCACATATATGTACATACGCCCCATAATATGAAGAAGTGGGATTTAGTGGAAATTTTAGAAATGAAAATGTAAGAGCTAGAAGGAACCTTAGAACATAGGCTGTTAAAATATACTAGAACCACAGAAGCTAACAGACAGAAGTCATCCAGTAAGGGTTAGACAAAGAAGAGTAGCGATGTTTGGTGACTCTCAGCTCAGTGGTTTTGAAGCAGCTATTTGCTGACCTGATAACAACAACAGAGAGATCTGTTGTCTTCCTAGAGCTTGTATGCATGACATAACAGAGAACCTCCCAACTTATCAAAACAGAAGGTCACTACTCATTTCTGGTAATTCACATGGACACAAATGATACTGTCAGTAGGAACCTAGAGAGTATTGCCAAAGATCATGAAGTCTTGTGCAAGAAACTGAAGACCATGGGGAACAGACTGTTTTCCTCACTTCTCCCATTTAACAGAGAAGAGAAAAGTTGATTTGGGAAGTGAACAGTTAGCAAAGAAAGTGGCAGATTTCTTGGTCATGGCTTAAAATATAGGGATGACAGAATCCTGGTCAGAGACAGGTACACCTACCTAAGCCAGCAAGAGTATAATTACCTTTCATCTTGCAAATCTAATCAGAGGGATGGGGGAGGGAGAAAACTATTTGTGCCCTATGTATAGTCAATAATAAGGGGCAGCTAGATGGTGCAGTGGATAAAGTAGCAGACCTGGAATAAGGAATGCTCATCCTTCTGAGTTCAAATCTGTCCTTAGACACTTACTGGCTATGTGACAAGTCATTGGACGAGTCACTTAATCCTGTTCGCCTTAGTTTCCTCATCTGTAAAATGAACTGGAAAAGGAAATGGCAAACCACTCATTTTTTGCCCCCCAAAACACCAAATAGGGTCATGAAGGGTTGAACACAACTAAAAAAAGAATTGGAATAGCCAACAAGCTAGATACCAAAAAGGATAGTTACAAGGCAGGAAGAATGAAAGCTGAGATACCCAGAAGTTCACAAGAAAAAGAAAAATCAAATAGAAAAATCTGTGACCTTAAATATTTAGGAAACAAGCAAGCAGAGCGAAAGTCCTCCCACAAGAAGGCACATTTGACCTCGTAACAGAAACTTGGTGAGACGAAACCTATGATAAGACTATGGTTCTGGATGATCAAAACTTAAATAAAAAGAAACAAAAAAGGTTAAAGGGCAGTGGAGATGTGTCAGAGTGTTTAAAGAAGAGTAATGCACTGTATAGTAAGAAGGTATACTCATGTGAAGAAATACAGTGTAGGGGGCTGGAAAGCACAGTGGGAAATATTTAAGAGATAGAAGGAGAAAAAAAATGGGATTTTATTACTACTAAACTATAGTAGGGAGGAAGTATGCACTCGAGTATTCCTTCTCACCTCACACGTGGATTACTGCCCTGGCTGGCTGGTGGGTCTGCCTGCCTCAAGCCTCTCCCCACTCTAAGCCATCCTCCATTCAGCCATTAAAGTGACTTTCCTAAAACACAAGTCCAATCATGTCATCCCCTACTCAATAAACTCCAATGGTTTCTTATTGCCTCCAGAATAAATTACAAAATTCTCTGTCGAGCATTCACAGTTCTTCACAATCTAGCATCCTTCTACCTTTCCAATTTTATACCTAATTCCATGACATATACTCTTCAGTCCAATGTCACTGGCCCCCTGGTTATTCCACAAAAAAAACACTCCATCTCTTGGCTCAGGATATTTTCTCTGGCTATTCCCCATGCCTGAAATGCTCTTCTTCCTTCATTCCCATTACTGAGCTCTCCGGTTTCCTTTAAGTCCCAACTAAAACCTCACCTTCTACAGGAAGCCTTTCCTAACCCCTCTTAGGTACAGCATATTTCCTGTGTTGATTATTTCCTATTTATCTTACATATAACTTGCTTTATATATATATGTGTTTGCACGTTGCATTCCTGATTAGCTCCTTGAGGGCAGGGGACTTTCTTTTGACTCTTTTTGTATCCCCAGCACTTAGCACAATGCATGGCACATAGTAGGGGTTTAGTAAATGTTTATTGGTTGTTTGATTAAACTAGATAGAATGAGGAATTAGATTAGGAGTTTGGGGAAAATGTCACAAGCCTGGTATGAAAAAGGACTTTCATTATCCAGACATTGACTTAGAGCTCTTTCTCTGCCAAAAGGTGAATGGGTAAAAACTTCTTAATTTACCCCAATGACAAATTCATCCTCCAAAAAGTGGTGATCTGATTCATATATATTCAATCATTATACTGATTAGTGGGATAGAATTAGAGAAATATTGAGGGAAAGTGGCCAATCCTTCTTAAAGCTGGTAATAGAAAAGAGAAAAGAGAAGAGAAAAGCTGAGTATAAATCTGACTTGCCCCTTAGATTTTGGGAAGCAGATTTCAAAGAGTTTAGAGGAAAAAGAGATAGACTATCACAAATTAAGATTCACTAATGCAGTGGTTCTCAACCTTCCTAATGTCGCACGCGGCCCTTTAATACTTGTATGTGGGCATATCTGCATGTGGGTGGACCTGCCTGGAGACAGATAGAAGAGCGGTGTCTTGGTTCCTAAGACCATCAGAAATATGTGTTTTCTGATGGTCTTAGGCAAGCCCTGTGAGCCCCGTGAAAGGGTTGTTGGACTCCCAAAGGGGTTGCGACCCACAGGTTGAGAACCACTGCTCTAATGGATGGCAGGGATGGAAAATTCTTGAAAATTAAATTCCAAAGTTGCAAAAGGAAAGTATTCAAACAAAGATGGAAAACAGGAGTTGATCAAAAAGGATCCATGTGGATCCATGAACAATGTATGCTTGTTAAATTGAATCAGACTGAATTTAACTCATCAAGCAGCTTTGATTTTCAAAAATTCTGTACATACGATGCCAAAGAGGACAAGTAATGGAGGATGAATGTAAAACCATGTCATGGTCCTGTAAAAACAGTGCGAGGGGTGTGAAAACTCAGAGAGAGAGCTGAAGCTGCTGAGGGCAGCTAAGGGCAACAAAAAAGGAAGTTTAAAAAATCAATATTGGGGGAAGGATGAAGATCAAAAGAAGGAATAAGACTGGTGCTTGGAGTGGAAGGGATAATGATAACTTGACAAAAGAGAGGCAGCCAGGTGTTACAAAAGATAGAGTAATGGACCTGAAGTCAGGAAGACAAGTTCAAATGTAGCCCCCAATACTTACTAGCTATGTAACCTTGGGCAATTCATTTAATTTCCTCAGTTGTCAAATGGTGATAATAATTACCTCCAGGGATGTTGTGAGGATCAAATGAGATAATACTTATAAAGGTCTTGACACATAGTAGGTACTATATGAATTCTATTATTATTATTATAACTATAGAAAAGCCAGAGATCCTACATCCCGATTTTGTTTCTATGATCTCTGCCAAGGAGAGAGACTTCTGCAATGGAAAGGAGAGAATAAACATGACCAGCAGGGAATTGATGCCTAAGATAAGTAAGGAGACAATAAGAATTTACCTCATTGCTCTAATTCAAGTCACTTTACCCACATGAATTACATCCTTGGGTACTGAAAGAACTGGCAGATATGATTTTGCTAAGTCCCTGTCAATAATGTCAGAGAGATGGTAGAAAACAGAAACAGTACCACAGAACTGGAAAAATGTTCCAATTTTCAAAAAAGGAAAGAAGATGGCATCTGCACACTGTAGGCCAGTGAACTTTACTGGGTTTACTGGGAAAAGTCCAGAAAGGATCCGTAGAAATGGAGAGTAAACATTGAGAACAGGAAGAGGTGATCATAACAGGTCAGCAAGGCTCCATCAAGAACAGGTCATGCCAGACTGAGATTATCTCCTGTCATGACAGGGTAACTAAAATGATGGAAAATGCTGTAAATATATCTGACCAAAATTTGAGCAAAACATTTGTTAAAATCTCCTACACTCTTCTTATGGAAAAGACGGGGAGCTGTGGACAAGATAATAACACAATTAGATAAATTCAGAACTTGTTGAGCACCTAGACCCAAAGAGGGTCTTTAATGGTCCAATGTCAGCTTGGCCAGAGGTCTCCAGTGGAGTGGCACAGAGATCTGTGCTTGGCCCAGTGCTGTTTTGAACCAATTCTTAACGAATGACTAGATAAAACATGCTTCAATTTTAATAATAGTTTATTTTCCCCCAATTACACATCAAAACAATTCTTAACATTTTTTTAAAAGTTTTGATTTCCAAATTCTATCCCTCCATCCCTTCCCTTTTCCCCTTCCTGAGTTGGTAAGCAATCCAATATAGGTTATACATGAGCAATCAACAGAAAACATTTCCACGTTAGTCATTATGTATCAGAAGACTCAAACAAAAAAAAAAAGAATGTAAGAAAGAAAGTGGAAAATAGTGTGCTTCAGTATGTATTCAGACAATATCGGTTCTTTCTCTGCAGGTAAATAACCCTGAGTCCTTTGGGATTATTTTGAGTCATTGTATTTCTGAGAATAGATAAGTCATTCATAGTTCTTCCTCATACAGTATTGCTGTTACTGCATACAACATTCTCCAAGTTCTTCTCATTTCACTTTCCATGAGTTCACATAAATGTCTTTCCAGATTTTTCTGAAGTCAACTTGCTTGTCATCTTTTATAACACAATAATATTCCATCACAGTCATATACCACACTGTTCATGCCATTCTCCAATTGATGGGCATGGCCTTGATTTCCAATTCTTAGCCACCACAAAAAGAGCTGCTATAAATATTTTTGTACAAATAAGTCCTTTCCCCTCTTCTTTGTTTTCTTTTTTTCTTTTTTCTTTTTTTTTTTGGTCTCTTTGGGATGCAGACCTATGTTCACCAAATTTGAAACCAATACAGAGAAAGGAAAAATGGCTAACACACTGAATTACCAAATTTGGATCCAAAGAGATTTTGCCAGACTAGAGCACTAGGCTGAATCTAGAAAGATGAAATGCAATAGGAAGTAATGGGAAGTCTTATACTAGGGTTCAAAAACTTAGTTTCAAGGGAGGCAGTGGCACAGTGAATAGAGCACTACCCCCGGAGTCAGGAGGACCTGAGTTTAAATCCAGCCTCAGACACTTAACATTTACTAGCAGTGTGACCTTGGGCAAGTCACTTAACCCTAATTACCCTGCCTTCCCCCTCTAAAAACGAAAAAAGAAAAAAAAAAGAAAACTTAGCTTCACAAATGCAGGATAATAAAAGCATTTATAATATACTTTAAAATTACAATGTCATTTGATGCTCATAATAGCCCTGTGCTATTATTATCCCCATTTTGGAGATGAGGAAATTGAGGCAAATAGAGTTTAAGTCACTTGACCAGGGTCACACAGCTGGTGAGTTTCTGAAAAAGGATTCAAATTAGAGTCTTCACGTTAGAGAGCAATTTGGAACTATACCCAAAGAGCTATAAAAATGTGCATACCCTTTGACCCAACAATATCACTTCTAGGGCTGTATCCCCAACAGATGATACAAATGGGAAAAGAACCCACATGTATGAATATATTTATAGCAGCTCTTTTTGTGGTGGCCAAGAACTGGAAATTGAGGGGATATCCATCAATTGGGGAATGGCTGAATAAGTTGTGGTATATGAATGTAATGGAATACTATTGCGATATAAGAAATGATGAGCAGGCAGACTTCAAAAAAACCTAGAAAGACTTATACAAACTGATGCTGACTGAGGGGAATAGAACCAGGAGAACATTGTACTCAGTAGCATTCACACTGTATGATGACTAACTTTGATAGACTTGGCTCTTCTCAGCAATGCAAAATTCTAAGACAACTCCAAAAGACTCATGATGGAAAATGCTATCCCCATGCAGAGAAAGAATTATGCAGTCTGAAGGCATATCGAAGCATACCACTTGCTCTCTCTCTTTTTCCTTTTGTTTTGTTTTGTTTCTTCTTTATCGTGGTTTATTCCATTGGTTAGAATTCTTCTTTACAACATGATTAATGTGAAAATATGTTTAATATGAATGTATATGTAGAGCCTATATCAGATTGCATGCTGTCTTGGGGAAGAGGGAGGGGGGGAAGAAGGTAAAAATTTAAAACTGAAAAGTCTGTGGAACTGAATGTTGTAAACTAAAAATAAATAAATAAATTTAATAAATTTAAAAAAAATCTAAAAAATGAAAACAAACTTGAGTTTTCCTGACTCTAAGTCCAGTGCTCTATCCACTGTGCCACCTCCATAGGCATGGTTAGATAAAAGATGTGAGGGTTTTTGGGGACTGCTAGCTCAATTTGAGTCAGCAGTGTGATAAGGAAACCAAGAAGGCAAGTGCAATCTTGGGCTATGTTAAAGGGGGTGTAGTTAGGAGGTGATATTCTCTCTGCACTCTGACCTGGTCAGACCACAACTGGAATAGTGTGTTCTGTTGTACAGACCTTAGCTTCAAAAGGACACTGATAAGCTGGAGACTGTTCAAAGAAGGGCAATGAAGATGGTATAGAGGAATTCAGAGCATTTAGCCTGGAGAGTGGCTAAAGGTCAGGAGATGTAACAGATAGCTGTCGTCAAGATTTTGAAGGACTGTCACATAGAAAAGAGGTTCAGTTTGTATTCTTCGAATCCAAAGGGCAGTAGAAACAACAAGTAGAATCTGTTGGGGAGATGAATTTAAACTTAATATTAGGGGGCAGGGAAGGAGGAGAATCTTAATAAGTAGAGCT
>CM053580.1:502222290-502255649 GCA_028627135.1 Pseudochirops cupreus | reverse complement strand
AGGAAGGAAGGAAGGAAGGAAGAGACAAAAGAAGAAAGGAGAAAAAAAACTCATAGAGACCAAAATACTTACAGCAGCTCTTTTTGCAGAAGCAAAAGAATTGGAAACAAAGTCAAGGCACATAGATTGGGGATCAGTGGTAATATTAAAATAGTAAATAATAATAATAATAATAAATATAAATATATTTATTATATTATTATAAATAATAAATTATAATAATAAATTAATTTAAATTCATAAATATACAAATAATAAAAATATTTTAAAAACAAAATGTGGTAATATTAATATAATGGAATGTTCCTGTGCTGTAAGAAATGATGAATATAATGAATATGGAGAAGCATAGAAAGACTTCTACAAACTTAGACAAAGTGATATAAGCAAAGCCAGAAAAACAATACACACAAGAACGATAATAATACATGGAAAGAACAACCACAAAACAATAGGAAATGAATGTTACAAAATTACAAAGAATAAGATAGGCCTTAAAAAAAGCTATGAAAAATGCCTTCTCCCCCTTTCCTTTGCAGAGGTGAGACGCTCACAGGTGCCAAGCATTCTCCATATTTTAAGATTCTTTTTTCTACATACTAATTAGTTTTGCTGGTATTTTTCCCTCTTCTTTCTCTTTTCCTTTAAAAAATTCTTTGCTATATGATATGGCTCCCTGGGAGACAATTGGAGAAAGATAAAGGGAGAAAAGTATGCAACAGAAAAACTAAATATATCAATAAAATTTATTTTTAAAAACAAAATTAGTAATGTAAAATTACATAGAGCAAGTATGCCTCGCCCAAAAACAAGTTGTATAAGAAAATACCCTCCTATCTCTTTTGCAGAGGTGAGGGCTTGACAATTGTAAAATGTTAAACAGTGTTTTAGATTTTTTAAATTGGTTTTGCTAGGGTTTTTTGTTTTGTTTTGTTTTCCTCTTTTTTTTTTCTAATTAAGGGGTTATAAAGGACAGTTCTCTGAGCTGGGTAGATGGGAGAGAGGGAAAAATTTGGTGATGTAAAAAGAATCAATAAAAATGTATATTTTTTCTTAAATAAAACTTAGAGGGCAGACTGGTATAAATAGAGAATCACTAGTTTTGGAATTAGAGAACCTGGGTCCAAATCCTAGCTCTGCCACTACTGATTGTCTAGAATTACAGAATTTCAAAACTGAAAAGAACCTCAGAGGCCATTGAGTCTAGCCCATGCTGGAGCAGCCTCTACAACCTCAGGCCTAAGTAATCCAGCCTCCATTTGAAAATCCCCTGTCCTGAGTAAGTGATATCCCTACCTATCATTGCACTTAGAAGCATCTCTCTCTGTCTCTCTGTCTCTCTGTCTCTGTGTGTGTGTGTGTCTCTCTCTCTCTGTGTCTCTCTCTCTCTGTCTGTGTGTGTGTGTCTCTCTGTGTCTCTGTGTCTCTCTGTCTCTGTCTCTCTTTCTCTCTCTCTCTCTCTCTCTCTCTCTCTCTCTCTCTCTCTCTCTCTTTCTCTTCTCTCTCTTGCTTTCCTATCTCAAGATGAAGTCGGCCCTTCTGCCACGCCTCCTTATGCTTCCTAGTTCTTCCTTGTGAGGCCAAGCAGAATAAATATAATCCCTCTTCTGCTTGACAGCCTTTCAAATGATGAAGACAGCTGCCATGGCCCCAGATACATCACTTCCTCTCCTGGATAAAAAGTAGAGGATTGGGGTGGGGGTGGGGATGTTTTTTTAAGGCACAAAAATAAAAACCTCAAGACAATAGATACTAAAAAGTACAGTTACTACTGGAAAGACTTGGTGTGCAGCTTGGGTAAGTAAAGATATTGTGGTATGCTTGTGTGTGCGTCTTTATATACATACACACACATATGTGTATGTCTATCTCTGCATATATGTGTATAAATTTCATTGAGGTGGTATGTAAATGCATATGTATGTATGTATGTAGAGAGAGAGTTTATAGTGTAGCTTTAGTAGCTTTAAACTGCACTAAGATTTTTGGGATACTCTCTATATCAGGGATTATTAAGCTGGGATCTATGAATCCCCAAAGAGTACTTGGAAAGGTTTCCGTGGCTCCATAAATTTGTATAGGAAAAAAAATTACAACTTGATTTTCACTAAGCTCTGAAATTCAACATTTCCTTCCTTTTTTAAAAAACATTTTTCTGAGGTCAGCAGGCTTTGGCATACCACCAAAAGGGTCCAGCATACAAAAAAAGGTTAGGAGTCCCAGACAGAGAGATAAAATACACACACATATACATATGGCATGCATACATACATATAATATATATGTATATGTGTGCATATGTTCATATGTTTGTGTATGTATATGTCTAAGTGACACAATGAAGAGTTAGACTTGAGTAAGGAAGACATGAGTTCAAATCCTTCCTCAAATACTCACTAGCCACGTGACCTTGGACAAGTCGCCAACTTCTGTCTGTCTCAGTTTCTTCATCTATAAAATGAAGATCATAATACCTACCTAGAGTTGTTGTGAGGATAGAATGAGGTAATATTTGTAAAGCTTTTTGCAAACCCTAAAACACTATATAAATGCTAGCTATGATGATAATGGTGACGATGAAAAGTTCCCAAACTTATTTTGCCTATTGACCCCCTTTTCAAAACAAAATTACTCAGCACCTCCCTAGAAATCTACTTTCTTTAACCCTTTAATGTTTTCTCTTTAATTTGTTTCATTTTAAAAATATATAATTTTTAAATGACGTATCTTAATAATTGCTTGTAAATTCGTGGTGTTTTTTTCCTGCTTTGAAATTTTGACGCTGCAATATTGCAGAGTATAGTATCATATTGTAAACAAGTCATTGCATGCACATATTCCTGCCAATACATGCTAGACTTCCCAACAATGTGCAACACATTTGCCTGCCAACACTTGCTTGTTAAGACCTGTTGGGGCACTTGACCACTGGTTAGTTATAACTTGCATTTTGTCTGTTTCTTTGGAAAATAATGTAATCACTACACCTCTAACAGATAATTTTTTCAAAATTTTCTCCTCTTTTCTTCTTTCCTTATGTTTCCACTGCCCCCTTATTTTTATTCAATACCTTCCAATTGCACCCAAGGCTACTACTGCCCCCCAGATTGTTCCAGTGTCCTCCAGGAAGACAGTATTGCCCACTTTGGGTACCTATGATGGTGATAATAAGAGACAGTGATTTGGCTCACTGTGGTAGAGAGCCAAACCAGAAATGCATACAAGCATTTTTACTGTAAGAATCCCCAGAGTGTGTGTGTGTGTGTGTGCACGCACGCGAATACCAACCATATCAAGGGGTTCCTACCTTAGTGGAGCTAAGAGGTCCCAGTCCTTTATACCTATTAACGGTAAAGAATATTCTGAAGACTAAATTAATTGCTTTTCTCCTTAATCATAGCTCACATTTATTTAGTACACATAGCCAAGAACAAGTTGACTCCCCTCAATGTGCTTTGCAATTATTTGTGCCTGGCACTTATAAAGTCCTTAGTAATTGCTTGTTTTCTTTCTTTCCTTCCTTCCTACTCTGTAGACTTCAGTCTTCTCATCTATAAAACAACTGGACTACTACAGGGTGTGTGAAGTCCTTTCCAGCTCTAAATTCTATGACCTTAATATCTAATAAAACCTACCTTCAAGGAGCTTAAAATTTAGTAGGAGTGAAAAGGAAACTACACACATGATATATACTCATAATCAATGCAGATCACAATGTGATTAAGTGAATAAGACATGTACAAAGTGCTATATATGTTTAAACAATAGAGATTTCATTATCAACTAAAGGATTGAGGAAGAGAAGTCACGTAAGGGGGGAAGAAGACTTCAATAATGAAAGATGGTGAGTAGGCTGGACAGGGAAAGAGAGATTCTAAGAATTCTGCTCAACTATAAGAAGTCTATCTTACCCCGTTAACAAGCCGTAAGAATTTGACTCAAGGTGAGGAAATAGATACACTACGTGACAGGTAGAGAAGGAAAGAAATAGAGAAAGATGTCATTCCAGGCTGCCGAAACATCGTGAGCACATATATAACACAAAGGGGCTTGTTTGGGAGAAGAGCTAGTAACTCAGTTTGACTGAAATGTAGGAGAGTAATTGGAAATGAGGACATAATGCAAGTTTGAGGCCATATTGAATAGTGATTGTATAGAAGAGACTTGGAGGAGGAGGGGCCAATTAGGAAAGAAGAGACTAGCAGTGGTAGAAACGTAAAGGAGGAAACAGTAGACTAAGCACATCAAAGATGAAGGCAAATGTCCCATAAAACTAAAATATTCATATTAAGACTTTTTATAGTAGCAAAAAATCAGAAACAAAATGGGAACCCATCAAATGAGGAGTAACTAAAAAAAAATTTATGGTATATAAATGTTATTGCATGTTATTATTTTACCTTTTTTTTGGAAGCAATCAAGGTTAAGTGACTTGCCCAGGGTCACACAGCTCATGAGTATCTGAAGTCACATTTGAATTCAGGTTCTCCTGACTTCAGAGACAGTGCCCTATCCACTGCACTACCTAGTTGCCCTCATATCATTATTTTAAAAGAAGCGACGGATATATGTAATTCCGAAATACTTTGAAAGACTTGAAGCAGTGTGGTGTGGTGGAAAGAGTCCTAGATTTGGAGTCTGAGGTCTTGACCTGGGTTCAAATCCTGTCCCGGCCACTTTCTACTTTGGGTAAATTACCTAACCTCCCTGGGTCTCACTTCCTCATCTGTAAAATGAATGGTTAGTCTTAAAGTTAAGAAAGCAGAACCAACAGAACAACATATACAATTAATGCAATGATGTAAAGAAAAACCAGCACTTAAGCACGATAGATTTCAGATTAATGTAATGACCAATCTCTATTCCAGTGAACCAGTGATTAAACCTATTTTTATTTTCTAGATAGACAGCAGAGGACCAAGCAGACAGAATGCTTCATACATTCCCTGACTTGGTTGATGCATCATTTGTTTTGCTTAACTAGTTTCTCTTTAAAATAGGGAGGACTCTTTGGGGAAGTTGGGTTATTGGGAAGTAACAATGATATAAATAGAAAAAAAAAGTTTCAATAATTTTTTTTAAAGGAAGGGCATGTATGAGACCTTTTACAGAGGCAGAATCTGTAGAATTCTGATTCTACTCAATTGAAAAGACATTTGTTCAGCACCAATGAGCAAGATACTGAGGGATTTACAAAATCAAGCCAAGACAAGATCCCAGCACTTAATATAGTTTAGTAGGATATACAATAACTATAATACAAAAATAAAACATGATAAATGCACAAGAGGGGTTCAAACAAGATGTGAACTGTATGGCAAGTGCAAAGAAGGAAAATGACTCAAAGCTTTTAGGCACCAATGATCAGAATAGTGCTTCCCTTAATTCAAACAGACAAAGCAAAAGAAAAGGATGGTTTGGAAAGGGCAAGGGAAATAACAAAGTGGGTTCTGAAAAAACAAGAGTTAAATAGCAGTAGAAGAAAACAATAGAAAAGCTATAACAAGGTGGCACATGATAGACCCTAGGAATACAACAAATAAAACAATGCCTAGGAGTTTATAGTCTATTGAAGGGCATGATAAATGCTAAAGGAGGGGTAGAAATGATTAAAATTCAAGAAGGGAGGATGTGAGAAGTTGAATTAATGAAGAAAAAGTTCCCAGATAAAGTACAGCATGAACAATGAATGAGTAGCAAAAGCAAGTGCGATTATGATTGGATCACGATTCGTAATCCAGTGGGACAGAAGCTGAGTGATCCTGCTGGGTAGAAGCTATAGATGAGTTAAGTTGAATCTGAATGTCAGGCTTTTAAGTTTCATGAATGGGGCAGTCATACAATGAGAGTGAAGAATAACAGATAGGAGCTTGACTGTTTCATTGGTACCCATGAAATAGTGAGAGAATGAGAGGGACACTGCCATGTTATTGGGTGACTGTTCTGTGGAGAACTTTTTTTTTTGTTTTCTGCATAAAACAGGGACTTCACAAATATGTGGGATGAGATATTGATAAGACTTACATAAGATGTAAAAACACGGAGTCAGTGATCTTCTACTGGTGGTGATGGAAATGATGATAACGATGGTAGAATAATATTCTGACTGGCAGGCATGGAATATGAAGTGAAGCAGGTAGTTTAGGGAAAAGAATATGCCATCAGTATGCATATTCCCTCTTCTGGTGTCCATTATAACATAAGAATGGGAATCCATACTGATGAAATCACAGATATACCAACTGATTGAAATAAAGATAGTGGATGACCCAACCCTTAAATGCAATTGACTTAGAGGGAGTTTCCCAAGAGAATCAAACATAAAGCAATAGGCCTTTAATTATAGAGCATTTTTAATTCATACTAGAGTTGTTGTTTTGTTGTTTCAGTAAAGTCCAGTTTTTCATGGTTCTTTTTGGGGTTTTCTTGGCAAAGATATTGGAGTGGTTTGCCATTTCCTTCTCCAACTCATTTAGCAGATGAAGAAACTGAGGCAAACAAGGTTAAGTGATTTGCCCAGGGTCACCCAACTAGTAAGTATCTGAGGCCACATTTGAACTCAGGTCTTCCCGATTCCAGGCCTGATGCTCTACACACTTCACCACCTTGCTGCCCCAGAAAACAAAACAGCTGGATACAGGAACACAGGATGAGCAGAGTTGGATGGTAAGGATACAACCAGAGAGGACTCCAGAATTTCAGGGTGCCTCTCCTTTGAGCCACATCAAGTGGAAGAAGGAAGTCCTAGATGGCTACTTGGAGAGGTCAGCCCTCCTAGTTAGAGCTGGGATGCCTGAATCAAGATGACCTTCACAACATGGACATTTGGGTAAATAGTTGAAGGTTATGGATGTTATATGGAAGACCATTTCCCCGCTCTGCTGTCCCAGGCAAGGAGACACTGGGTATTCTCAGGGGACATCCAAGTTTTATAGATTATCACAATGGAGAGGATGCTTAAGCAAAAATGACAGTCCTTGGCCTTCAAGGAACCCACATATTATTGGGCAAAATAACATAGCAGTAAGGTAATGGGGCAGGCAAGTGCCTCAATGGATAGAGTGCCAGGTCTGGAGTCAGGAAGACTTATCTCCCTGAGTTCAAATCTGGTCTCAGACACCTACTAGCTCTGTAACCCTGAGCAATCACTTAACCCTGCTTGCCTCAGTTTCCTCATCTATTGGGACAACTAGGTGGTGCAATACATAGAGTACCAGGCCTAGAATCAAGAAGACCTGAGTTCAAATCCAGCCTCAGATACTTATTAACTATATGATTTTGGACAAGTCACTTAACCCTATTTGCCTCAGTTTCCTCATCTCTAAAATGAACTGGAGAAGGAAATGGCAAACCAAACCACTTGGCCAAGAAAACCCCAAGGTCAGGAAGAGTCAGACACTGTTGAAACAACTGAACAGTGAGGCAGTAGGCAGCAGTAAGAAGCAAAACCAGTATTCGAACCCAGGTCTCTGACAATTTGTTTCTCTCACATAGGCTGGGGTTTTTGTCCAATTCAATTTTGCCCCTGTTCATTCAATCAATTAGTTTGATTTAGAACTAGTATAAAATTTGTTACTTTTTAGCAAGTCAAATTTATTTTAAAAGAAAAAAAAATCCCAGGAGGAAAGATTCTTTTCTAGACAAGTAGAATAAAGGAAGACATCAAAATAGATTGCCTAGGAAAGAGTCAGTGGAAGGAAAGAAGGTAAAAGGAAGAAATTGCAGGTATAAGCTCCTATGGAATCAGCCTTCCAGATTGGTGAAGCATTCACTCAGCCAAAAGAAGAAAAAGAACAAGACAAGGAAGGATGTTTGGCTACAGCGGATACACAAGGGGGATAAAGGAATAAATGGGGGGCAGAAAAAAGGAATGAACGAAAAAGTATTTACCATGAGCCAGTCACAACTTGGAAATAGCAACTACACACACACACACACACACACACACACACACACACACACACATTGAAAGCAGGAAGAGCAAAGGAAAAAGAGGGAGGAAGAAGGACAAAATCAATTTGCCTCTTCCCTCTTCAGTATGCCAGGGTCTGTCCTTGCTCAAGACCATCTCTAAGTGGGTCACAGAAGTTATTCCTCAGCCAAGTGAACTGAAGAGGAATAATCATTCTTACTTCAGCCTCCCACTTCAGCTTTCCCCCAGAGAAACAACTCTTTGTCCAATCATTTCAAGAACCTTCTCTAGAATCCAGACCCCAGGCTGCATTTCAACTGTGAATCACATCTGACTCAATTCTATTCAATCACTTGCCGGGCAACAGATAGCCACAAAAGTCTAGTTAATGAGAATCATAGCCCATCAGTAAATAATTGCAATATTATTTTTAAAGACAGGAGCAATGATAGACATGAAATAGCTGCCAATGTGATTGGAATAATCACATTAAGCACGGTGTTTCTCAAATTTAGGAATCAAGATGGAGGGAAGCACATGTTAAGTGGTCCACGTATACTTACAGGTTGATGATGAATAGTCAGGGCAGCTAGGTGGAGAAGTGAATAGAGAACCGGCCCTGGAGTCAGGAGGACCGGAGTTCAAATCCAGCCTCAGACACTTGACACTTAACTAGCTGCATGACCTTAGGTAAATCACTTATCCTCAACTGACTTGACTTCTGCCCTCAAAAAAAAAAGGAAATGAATAGTATTAAAAGCTTAATGATTAATTAAAAGCTTAATTTCTTAATGAAATACTGTTAAAGATTCCAGTAACTTTCTAAGTACTGCAGCACTGAGGGTTTTTATATTATTTATCCAGAACAACTCTCCTACCTTCTAAACATCACCAGAAATTCCATATCAACCTTTCTATTCCAACTGAAATAATAACAAAGAGAAAACTGTAGCTCTCATTTTAAATGTCACTTAGCAATTTACCAGTCACTTTCATGTCCATTCAATCAATCAGCATGTAATTATCAAGTGCCCGTGATATGCCAGGCACTGTCCTAGGCAATGGGAATCAAATGCCTTACTCATTGGAAGCTGACATTCTAATCAGGGAGATTGAAAATATACACACACATATATGCACATATATACACATATGCATATGCACATATATACACACATGTATATATATTCATATACATAAGTGTGTAGAGTAAGTAACTAAGTGGCATCTAATAATATAAAATTAGCATAAAATAAATAAGAACAATATTTACAAAATGGTTCAATACCAGATAGTTTAAGAGAGCAGCCACTGACGGCTGGGGCATCATTTCATCCACACAAGTAAAGTGAGGGAGGTAGGGTAGGGATTACTATCCCTGTCTTATATGGCAGGAAACTAAGATGCTAAGTCATGATCACAGTATTGGGAAAGAGCAGAGGAATTCAAGAGTTCTTATAGGCACTCAGAGTAGTTCTAGAGAGACAGCTGTTAACTTGGCATTATTGGCACTTTTGCCTGAGAAATTGGCAAAGGCTGCAAATCGAGGCTTGATTTACTGCTGTTGTTTTTTATCGTCTAGACTTAAAGTGATGAAGAAAATGTTAATAACACAGATTACAGTTATATAGGAAAGTCACAAGTACATTTTATTTTCCATGAGCTGGTTATTTTCAAATATTATCAGCGCACCCCTGTCTGTACCTTATTGGGAGCCCTGAAGGAGCTAATGAGCAAGACCACACTTGGGGAAGGTTTCATCTGCGAGGCAGATGCAAAGTCTCGTTGTGCTGAGGCTGTAGCAGCAAAGTCAGTAGTGAGGCATTTCCCTTCATTTTATTTCTACTGATAGAACCATATCAGTCTCTGATGCTGAGCCCCTCAGCAGTGCCGGGGACTTTGGTGTTGAGAACTCCCTTTTTGGGTCTTCATCACCATGCTGCTGAGGAGCCAGAGGCTACAGCAGCTGTGGAAGCAGCTGCCAGGCCACATCCCCACAGGACTTGCTGCCCTTGGTGGTGGCTGTAGGAGCCAGGCTCAGAGGTGCCATTTTTCCCCAAAATCTTGGGGTAGAGAATGAAGCCAGGATTTTTTTTCTGCTATACCATACTGCCTCTCTCTTTCTCTGTCTCTCTCTCTCTCTGTCTCTCACACACACATGCTGTAATGATACTGGGATTTGAAGTTCTTCCATGCCCCTTAAACTTGCTGACGTAGCAGGAAGGGGTGGAGCGAGAGAACGCCGGAATCAAGCTAGTCTCCGTGCAGTGCTGACTGGAAGCAGCACAGAGGCAGCGGCTGCGAACTCCTTTTTCTTTGGGTGGGCCAGAATCTCTGCTAAGGACCCCTGCTGAGGAATGCCAGGGGCAGGAACTGCCGGGGGCCAGAGCTGCTAGGAGCAAGCTGCCTAGATGCTGAGCAGTTGCGTGCGTGTGCGAGGAGGATCTTTGCCCGAGGTAGCCTGCCCTGTTCTGAAAGCTTAAGAATGTGGGTGTTTACTACTTTAACTACATGTGCCAACTTCCTAACTACTGTGCTGGCTTTGACTTTCTGGTTTTGGGACTCAGTTTTCTGGTATTTAAATGAATGCTCTAGCTATATTTCTTATGTAGAGAGCCTGTTACATTTTGTGATTAATAACCATATCAGCATATTTATAGTTACTGTAGGCATTGTGAATACTGCATTGCTGATACACATGCACACACACATGCACATGCATGCACACACATACACATACATATAGTTGAGACTGATAATGTTGCACTGACCTTAGAGATCACAGATCAGGGTTCCAGTGTCATCTCTAGCACTGACGAGATCTGAGAGCTTAGACAAGTCTCTTTACCTCAGTTTCCTCTTCTGTTTAATAAGATAATAAAACGACCCCCTTCACTTGGTAATTAGAAGCCAAGTACATGATAAACTGGAAGTTGCAATGTAAATATGAATTGTTATTTTAAGATTTCCAGAACTTGGGGCTGCTAGGTGGCGCAGTGAATAGAGAGCACCAGCCCTGGAGTCAGGAGGACTTGTGTTCAAATCCGGACTCAAGACACTTAATATTTACTAGCTGTGTGACCTTGGGCAAGTCACTTAACACCAATTGCCCTGCCTTCCCCCCTCCAAAAACAAAAAAAAAAAATTCCAGAACTTGTGATCATAGCCTTTGATGACAGTAGAGAATCTTTTAGACTTGCTGAAGCCAAAAAAAGATCACCCTGCCACCAACCTGGTAATGAACTTCTCTCAACAGCTAAGCTATTCCTCAGACAAGAGACATCCTGTCCATCTCCAGGCCTGTTCCTGAAGCTTTGGCAGTTCCATAAGACATGCTACAGCTAGTGTTCCACTGGCATAGCCTCTGAAAAGGCAGGGACACCTCCATACCTGATACGGAAGGGTTTCCATGTGCCTTTTTTGAATGTACCCAAAGGACCATGGGGATCTTTCCATCAGACTTGCAACTGAAACTTCCTGTATGTGATCTCTCTACCCTGCATGAGGGCAAGAACTGTCTTACTCTCCTATTTCTACAATGAGCACTCAGGATACAGAGACTAAAAGGAAATGCACTCTGTTCTTGAGAAGCTTACATTTTATTGGCAAGAAAGCAATAAGAGAAAGTACTAGCACCAGAAAGGTTCAGGGCAGGCCTCATGGATGAGGTGGTACTTGAGTTAAGCCTTCTAGAGAAGGCCTTGGCTGAGACTTAATGCACACATTTGCTGAATGTCCTGAACTGTCTTGATTTCAAGAAAATAAAGTATACTTTTATGACTAGGCTGTGTGCAATGAATATCCTTGGTCATCTTAACAACGATTCACTGAACAGGGCCAATTTACACCCCCCCCCCCAACCCTCCATGAACAGCCCAAGGTTTGAGCAAGGCCAGGATAGCCCAGGCATGGCAGGGAGGAGTGAAAGTCCAACTGGTCAGGAGGTTTACAAGATGCCCACCAGAGGTACATGCTTAAAAATAGCAAAATATCAGCATATTATTGACTTAAGAGTGAAGGCCGTTGATGAGTAATGTTTGTTTTTCCTGCCTTGGCACTTTCATGTAACTATCGCTGTCTAAATATCAATTCCATTCTTACTCCTTCTGCCAATTTCTGAGGAGCTCAAAAGTGGCCAGGCTGTGGCACTGACCCTGCGGCCCTGGTGAGCAGCACCTTCTTCATAGTAAGGTAAACAAACGCCACAGATAAGCCAAGGCCCTTCCTGCTTGCTGATTAGAGAGCCTCTCCAACTCAACAGGACATCATGTTACTCCTTTCACAAGAACAGCGTGAGAAACTTGGTCCCTTGGTTTGCTAAAATCTAGCTAAACTCTATCTACAGCATTTCCCTGATATTCCAAGTTAGTAAAGTTTGCAGAAAAGCAATTTTTTTTAACTCAAGACCTGCTGCTTTATACGTCATTAGTTGTCTGATGCTTTTGTGTAACTTCTGTTGAGTCCTGTAATTAGTTTTGGGAAAGGAAGGAAACAAGAACTTGTTAAGTTCCTACTACGTACCAGGTATGGCGCTAAGCCCTTAACAAATATTAACTCATTTGAGACTCACAACAGCTCGGGGAGGTAGATGCTATTATTGTCCCCAGGTTAAAGTTGAGGAAACTGAGGCAGTCCGAGGTTAAGTGACTTGCCCAGGGTTACATAGCTAGGTTGTGCAGTGGATTAGAGCTCAGGATCTGGAGTCAGGAAGATCTAAGTTCAAATACGGTCTCAGATACTTGTAAGCTTTATAACCCTGGACAAGTCACTTAATCCTGTTTGCTTTAGTTTCTTCATTTGCAAAATGAGCTAAAGAAGGAAACAGCAAACCTCTGTTGATAAGAAAACACCAAATGAGATCACAAAGAGTTAGACACAACTGACAACAGAACAACAAAAACGTCAGAGGCCAGATTTGAACTCAGATCTTTCTGACTCCAGAACTCTATATTCTATTAAAAAATAGGTCAGTTTGGTGGCATGGCCTCTAAATTCCATCCATTTCGGAGATTCTGTGATTTAAAAGTATCAGAATTCAGATCAATGCAATAACTAATCCTGACTCCAAAAGCCTGATGATGAAACCTAGTCAGAGAGGTGGTGGACTACTGCTGAGGAATGAGGTATACATTGTCAGTCACCATCAAGAGTTTCAGTACGTTTTAATTGGCTGTACTTCTTTGTTACAATTGAGGTTTCAGAAGCAACAATAAGACATAAAACAATGGAAATCATTATTAAACCATTTAAAAAGGATCAAATAAGATAACACATGTAGAGCACTTTGCAAATTTTAAGGAGCTAAATAAGTGCTAGCTGTTAAATAAATAATTCAATTCAAGAAATATTTATTAAGCACCTACTATGTGCAAGGTAGGAATTCATGTAGTGTGGGCAGGCCAAAGAGCAGAATAAAGACTGTTATTGACAACGTAGAGGAGATAGACTGACTAAGCATCAAATGCAAATAAAACAAGCGCCACCAATCAATATATAAGGATCCCTTTGGCCTGTGTATTGACTTGGTTTTAAAATGTAAACCTTCTTGTTGTTGTTCAGTTGTTTCATTCACGACCAACTCTTTGTGACCCCATTAGGGATTTTCTGGGCAAAAAAAGTGGAGTGATTTGCCATTTCCTTCTCCAGTTCATTTTGCAGATGAGGAAACTGAGGCAAACAGGATTAAGTGACTTGCCCAGGGTCACACAGCTAGTAAGTGTCTGAGGCTGGATTTGAACTCAGGTTATTCTGACTCCAAGCCTAACACTCTACCCACTGTGCCCTCTAGGTGTCCTAGAAATGTAAACTTATCTATGTTTTATTATAATTTTATATGATTAAATATTTGGTTAAATATTTCCCAATTTCATTTTAATCTGCCACATTTGGGAGTATTTTTGATACCTCTGGCATAGTAAAGAAAGGGCTGACCTCTGAGTCAGGAAGACCTGGACTTACTTCTGACAGTTACTAGCTGTGTGACTTTAGGCATTCCATGGACCTACTCAGCGCTCCAGGCAACTCTCTGAGACTTGGTACTGAGAAGCTCTCGGCCTGCGCTGGTAAAGCGAGCTTCCTCATCAAATGCGCCCTTGGACCAGTACAACTACTTACATGTGCTCACGTTTCTGTCGAACTTTATGACTTATAAATTGCCTTAATCATGACAAATCCTTCAAGATAAGTCAGCACAAATGTTGCTGTCCCTGTTTTATAGGTGAGAAAACTGAGATTCAGAGACGTCACATGTTTTGCCTATGATCACAAAGTAAGCTAAATGTAAGTTCTTGGTTCACAATGATAATTGTAATAGTTAGCATTTATATAGTACCTACCATGTGCCAGGGACTGGGCTAAGCACTTTACAAGTATTATCTCATTTGATCTTCAGAACGATATTGGAAAGTGGGTACTATAATTCTCCCCATGTTACTGTTGAGGAAACTAAAGTAGAAAGATGTTAAGTGACTTGCCCAGGGTCACATAGCTGGGCAATGCCTGAGGCTAGATTTGAACTCAGGTCTTCCAGACTTCAGGCCCAGTACTCTATCTATCTATCATATCCCCTAACTACATAGGGTTGAATGTAACAAGCTGAGTTGGTTTTGAGACAGCCCTAGTAAGAAGGGGCATGGGACCCAGGAATCGATACAGATTGATCATTATTTCTGCCCAGGTAAGGGCTTAAATTCTCAAAAGTTGTCCTCTATGAAGCACTTGTACATAAAATCCTTGGTTGTGTGGGCAAATAGGAAAACAGAAAGATCTAGACACATTATGAAGTTTTGTTAGACTTAGAATGAAAAGAATTGGGTTCTAGAACCTTCTACTTCATAGCTTTCTGACCTGGGACAAGCGCTTTAGTCTTGCAAAGCCTCAGTTTCCCCACCTTGTGGCCCCTCCCTGCTCTAGCATTCTCTGATTTTGTGGGACAGCACCATTTCTAAGGAAATTCTCTCACAGATCTAGGCCAGTGACTTTATTTAGCATTTTTATTACTTTGGGCTCTGTGCCACTGGTTACAGAAGTATAGGAAAAGCAAAAATAGCTCCTTGCCCATGCTGCTGAGAATTATTCACTTTGGGGCTAATTTCAAAATCAGAGCCCCACACTGAGCTTTGATTTGGGAAGCTACAGGCCTACTTTTAATATGGTAAAAGTTCATCTTTCTGAGAAGTTGTTTATTTATGGAAAAAAATGTTCTGACTTTTCCATGGGACCAACATTTCTGGAGACTGGAATCAAAGAATCTTAAGGGGTGAAAGGGACCTCAGAATGCATATCATCCTAAACACTTTTGAATAAGATTCCTCTTCTGTAGCACATCCCTAACAAGCACATAGCAGAGATTATAAATACACCAGCCACACAAAGGGACAGCCCGTTGTTTTC
Source organism: Pseudochirops cupreus (assembly GCA_028627135.1). Taxonomy (NCBI): domain Eukaryota; kingdom Metazoa; phylum Chordata; class Mammalia; order Diprotodontia; family Pseudocheiridae; genus Pseudochirops; species Pseudochirops cupreus. The sequence continues at coordinate 502,240,345 of CM053580.1, read as the reverse complement.
TTCAGCAGCTCTAACGACTAAGGTCTTCCTGAAATGTTATGGTGCTTTAAGAAGCAATGAAAGGCATGCTTTCAGAGAAACCTGGGAAGACTTGCATGAACTGATGCAGAGTAAAGTAAGCAGAACCTGGAGTTTTGCTGGAGCATTCAACTTGGGAGTGTCCTTGACTTTCTGATGTAATGGATAGAGAACTGACCCCAGAGTCGAGAAGACCTGTCCTGCCTCTGACATGGAGGCACGCCAGAAGGCCTGCCAGGAAAAATCTGTAGTTTATTACAAGGGAATTCATTTTCCTTTTCTTTTCCCCAGTGGAATGAGGCAGATGAGAGGGGAAAAGTAATGGATTTTTGTTTATTGAAAAAGATTAAATTTTTTAAAAGTATGTGCTCCTGGATTTGAATTCAGGTCTTCCTGACCCCAGGGTCAGCACTCTATCCACTGAGCCACCTGGCTGCCCATATCTGGTACACAGTTTGTGTTTAATAAATGCTTGTTGACAGACTGACCGTCCAAGAGAATGCTACCATGGTTTCCTGAGTCCTTCCAGATCAGTGTTCCATCCTTGCTACCAGCCCCAGACACAAAGAAGAGCACACAAGAAATGGATCAAGCCAGGACGCTAAGTAAAGGAAAGGGGGGTCTATAGCTGGAGCTCTCTAATACTCAATGAATTTCCTGGTTCTAAATAAAATATTTTTTCCAATATAATTTATGAATTGGAAACGTACTTAGGAAGAAGGGCTGAAACAAGCATTAATTCAAGTACCTCCTGTGTGACAGGCACTGGACTAAGGACTTTACAAATAGTATCATCATCTGATTAACTTTTACCATAATAAAAGTAGCCTCTAGTTTCCCAGCCCTGGGGGGTGAGTGTTATTGTTATTTCCATTTTACAGAGAAGGAAACTGAGGCAGGTAGGGGTTAAGTGACTTGCCCAGGGTCACACAGTTAGTCATTGTTTGAATCCAGAACTAAATTTAGATTAGATCCTAACTCCAGTACTAGTGCTCTCTCCATTGCACTATCCAAGACCAGACTTGAACCCAGGACTCCCTGACTCCAGGCCAAGTGCTCCATCCACTCAGTCACCTAGCTGCCTCTGCAGAAACTTACCTGTAGTACCCCTATTTATAGAGCTATAATTACAGATGAGGATGGCTTCGCATAACAAATATGTGCCCCCTAAAACTATTGGGTAAAAAAGCCAAATCCATGGAAATCTAATCCTATTTTCCCACTGACTCACATCACTACAAAAATGAGTCTTCTCTTAAAAGAATTCATGAAGACTGAAGTAAGCAAAACCACAAAAGCAGCACACGGTGACTACGACAATGGAAATGGAAAGAATCATGAAAAAGAAACCAATCACTATAATTTAAGTAACCGCATTTGGACCCTCCCTCCCTCACTCTGCACTGCAGAGGTCGGGGACTATGGGTGTGCGATGATTTCTGTGATGGCAGAGGTGGTCACAGGATCACAGATTAAGAGATGAAGGGACTTTGGAGGCCCTCAAGTCTAATCCCTTCATGTTTACATATAAAGAACCGAGGCCCAAGGTTAAATGACTTGTCCAAAGCCATACTCACCCAGCCCTAAGCTCTCTCTAACCTCCAGTCTCACATCTCCAACCGCCCAATGGACATATCAAACCAAATGTCCTGTAGACAGCTTAAACTCAACATGGCCAAAACTGAACTGATGATCTGTCCCCCCCGCGCCCAACACCTTAGCTCTTCCTAACTTTCCTATTACTGTCAAGGGCATTACCATGTTCCCAGTCACCCAGGCTGGCAACCAAGGTGACATCCTGGACTCTCTCTCTCACCCTCCACATCCAATCTGTAGCCAAGGCTTGTTGAGTTTACTTTTGCTAACATCTCTTGAATGTGCCCCATTCTCTCCTCTAATATTGCCCCTGCACCAGGGTGATGGTCCTAGAGGTAAGAGGGAGCCATTGCAATAGGACAGACAATTGGTTGGTGTGTCTACCATAGGTCTCTTAGACTATCCTCCAGTTGGCTGTTCTGGGCTGTCCACCTTGTCCTTAAGCTCAGGTCTGACCATGTCACCCCCTGTTCAATAAACTCTAATGGCTCTCTATTACCTCCAGGATCAAATATAATATCCTCTACTTGGCACTGAAAATCCTTCATAACATGGGCACTCCTACCACCTTTTCTGTCTCCTTAACACTTTACTCCCCTCTACACACTCCACAATCCAGCGGCTCCAGCCTCCTCGCTCTTCCTCACACAAAACACTCCATTTTCCATTTTCACTGGCTGCGCCCCACGCTGGGAATTCTCTCCCTCCTGGTTTCCCCAGCTTCCTTCAAGGCTCAGCTAACATCCCACATTCTACAGAAAGTCCTTCCTGATCCTTCTTAATTTTAATGCCTTCCCTCTGTCGATTTACCCTGCATAGTTCTTGTTTGTACATAATTTATACATAGTTTCTCCCATTAGACTGTGAGCTCATTAGGGGCAGGGACTGTCTTTCACCTTTGTTTGTATCCCCAGTACCTAGCACAATACTTAGCACATAGTAGGTGTTTAAAAAGTATTATTCCCTTGACTCAAACCTAGATTCTCTGACTCTGGATCTAATATTCTCTCTACTATATTTCATTGCCTATTAGTCAATATATTGGTTAGTATCATCAAACTGCTCTTCCCCCTCCTTTTTAGATCACAGTTTTAAGGGAAAATTTAGCACGGTGCTTGATATATAGTAAATGCTTAATAGGTACTTTTTCATTCATTTCATTCATACATTTATTCATCCATTCATTCAAACTCCTTGGGTGAGGGAGAAATGATTGTGATATAAAAACAAAAGACATCAACTTAAAAAAAAAAGAAATGAGTCATCCGTTTATAATTGGCTTTCACCCGGTAGATCCATGTGATTTTGGAGGAAGCCTGGTATTGAACAAAACAAACTTGGATTCAGAAGCCCTGGGTTCAAGCCTTAGTCCTATCACTAACTCGTTGTATGACCCTGAGCAAGTCATTTGACCACTCTGGGGCTCAGTTCCTCATACATAGATATTATTCATCTTGGAGAGTGGTTTTAAAGGAAGAGCTTTTGGGTATATATGATCCTTATTATTAACAGAGTATTGGACTTGGATTTAGGAGACCCAGGCTTTAGTTTTACCTCTACTACCAGCATGCTTTGCAACTTTCAGTGAACCATCCCCTTCTACTCGGTCAACAAGCATTTATGAAGTGTGTAATGGGTACCAGGCACTGGGGTTACAAAGAAAGGTGACAATATGGGCCCTCTCTTAAGGTGCTCACATTCTGATGAGGGAGGCCACATACAAATGACTTCTAGTGTAAATGGGAGGTAGTCTCAGAGGGGAAGGCACTAACAGTGGGGACTGGATATACAGGGAAAAATCTTGTATGGAAGTCGGGCTTCGTGCTGAGTATTGAAGGAAGCCCTGACAAATGAGGGGCCAGAGCATTCCAAAAGGGGACGCCCACTGCAAAGGGAGGCAGGCAGGAGATAGAGTGTTGTGCTGAAGGAAGAGCAGGCCTCGTTCCCTTCATCTCTCAAGCGAAAATGATAATACCATCATTATCCTCTTCCTTTGGGTGATAATAGGGCTCAAATGAGAACATAGCTGCCAAGCTCCTTCATAAGCAGAAAGCCTGAAATCAAGTGTCATTGTCACCATCAGAAGAAAAGAATAAAAAAAACAGAATGGAAAAAAGAAGAAACATTTCATATGAAAAGCAGCCCCAGCGTTCCTCATATAACCTTAATATCCATAACAAGGTAACGGCCAAAGGATCTACAATAAGGAGCTGGGAGAGGGGCATTTTTATTTCATTATGCTTGTATTATTTTTCAATAATCCCTAGCAGACAGCCAGAATGGGTATCAAAGGCCCCGTGGGCATCTAAACCAAAGCTAGGCTAATGTTACCAGGCCCTCCCTTCCCAGAAATGGTCCAAGAGCCAGCAGGTTTAGGGAAAGGAAATCCCCTGTATCTTAAGCATTCCAGGTGTTCCTTAATCTACAGACCAACAGTTTTAGAGTGGAGAAGAGAACTGCTGAGATTGGCTGTTTTCTCCAGGTGTAGGAGGTGGTAGATGAGGTCCAGGTCTCGTGCACTTGTGACTGACCAGGGGTGAGCTCTGCTGAGGCATGTGCTTCACCACCTAAACTGTAACTAGATCAGGCCTTCTAAACCTCTTCTTATGTCTTATAGATGCCTTGGCAATCCAGCAAAGCCTGTGAGACTCCTCAGAATAATGTTTTAAAATACAAAAAATATATATAAATAAGATCACTTAGGAAATCAAAGGTTAATGAAAAATAAAGATGCATTTTTTTTCCCAATCAAGTTCTCAGACTCCCTGAAACCTAAGAACTCCTGATACTGAAAGGTGTAGAATAAGACAGGCATCAGGAAATCTACTAAAGTCTATAGCCAGCTCGGAGCTACTTAGAACACAGCAAAGGGCTTATTTATTATTATTATTATTATTATTATTTCATGGGGGTGGGGGTGGGGAGGTCCTTCAACAACAGGGACCATCCTGCCAACATTGTGGCAGATAATATTTTTCAAATGAAAGGGGATGGTGTTGGAGACTGGATGGTGTTGCAGTGGAGACTAGTACAGGAGATCTGGAGTCAGAAAGATCTGAGTTCAAATAAGCCTCATACCTTTTCTAGCCACGAGATCCAGGGCAAGTCAGTCTGTTTGGTTCACTTGTTTCAACCGTAAAATGGGATTAATAACAGCACCTAACAGCACAACTAGGTTGTTGTGAGGATCAAATGAGATCATTGTTTCTAAAGTGCTTAGCACAGTGTCTGGCACACAGTAGCCACCATATTAATCCTAGCTATTACTACTATCATTATTATTTTGGTGCACCAAAGTGAAATCAGATTTTTGGACTGAAAAAGTCTGAATACCAATGACTTCACGGTAGTGTGCAGAACATGGTAATTTAATCATGCCATTACTTGCACCCCTACAAACCCAGTAATCTGGTAGAATTTTATCACCAAAAGGATCCAAGGACACAGAGAGATCCAGAGAAAGCAAGGAAGAAAGCCACCCCCCTTCTCCACCCCTTCTCTGTCTTGTTGTTTAACTCAAAGGCCCCAGCTTGCCTTCTCCTTCAGGCCACAGTATCAGCCTGGCAGGAGCCCTGAGATGATTATTTGGGGTTGGATTTACCATTCGCCCTCCTCCTCACTTGTGCCAAGGTGCAAATGCAGATGGATTAACCTCCCTGGCACCAGCAGCACCACTGAGTCTCATCAGAGTAAATGATGCCTGCAAGTTGACAGGTCAATGGGGACTGCTTGAACAGAGAAGGCAGTGGAAAGGAGGGGCAGCATCCTCCCTTGGCAGAGCACAATTGGCAACTCCACACTCAGCTGGAACTCAGATAACTGAAAGATACAAGACACACAGTCAGTCATACACATGCCTGCATGAGCCCCTACAGAGAATGTATTACAATTTACATTCATTTCTTTCATCATCCCTCCAAATGTGAGTTTACAAAAACATTGCAGATGCTGGCACTCTGGGAGAGTCCAATAAAGATTCAGTCATGACTCAGATTTTCCATTTGATGTTTTCAGGTGATGGCATTAGCCTTGCTGAGTCACATGAAGCCCTTTATCAAGGCATTTCAGTGATGCCTAGAATAAGGGCACTGAGACACATGATCCCTAACTGGGAATGATGTCTCCATAAAAGTCATCTACTTGAGAGAAGCTGTCTAATTTGCTCTAGGTTTGGGACTAGATAAACAGTTACCCTTCTAGGGAAGGAGCCAAATACCTCTTCTACAAAATTATAGGCTTTACTATCCAGACCCTCAGCACACCCCCTATCCCTACCCCTATCCCTAGCACAAATCATAGGATGAAGAGTTGGAAATGTCCTTTGAGAGCATTTGGTTAAATCCTTCTTCATTTTATAGATCAAGAGATTTACCGAAAGGCACAGAAGTTAGTGGTGAATCAGGGATACAAGACCAAGTCTTCTGACTTCAGATCCTGTATTCTCTGTTCCATAAGGTTAAACCATTAGTTAAAGGTCATCAAACACCAGAGCCCTTGTTCTAGTACAATATAAGCTTCTTGGAGACAGAGATGACTTCACTTTTGTATTTGTAAACCCCCAATACCTACCACACAATATTGGGTTCATAGTTTGTCGGCTTTGGTAAATGCCTGTTGATTGACTGATTGGATTATGGAAGGATGGTGTGGTATATATAGTGGAAAAAGCACTTAGACTTCTCAAGTTGCAATGGCTAGTTGGGAGTTCTTGGGCCAGTGACTTTCTCTGTGAATCTCAGTTTCATCATCTGTGAATTGGGAATGAGAATATCTATGATACTGACCTCACAAAGTACTATGAAACCCAAATGAGAAAATGCATTTAAATCATTTGGAGACTGTAAAGCACTATAGAGCTGTCAATGATTAGAGGATGGGAGAGGCTGTGTGGAGAGAGAACTAGCCTTGAAGCCAGGAAAACTTTCAGTTCAAGTCTTGCTTCTGACACATACTGGCTGTGTGACCCTGGGCAAATCACCTAAACTTTCAGGGCTTTAGATAACTCCCTTAGAATAGAAGTTGCAGAGAAGGTACTGACCTGCACTGGTAGAGAGACCTTCCTCACCTGGGAATTTTCTTTGCCAATGAAATCACAGGTTCGGGCCCTATCTCTCTATTTATCTGTATCGGTGTTATATCCCACCCATACCCTTCCACTAGACTATAAGCAGTATCAGTGGGTGAGCATCAAAGACAAGGACCCAAATCCAACTCACCAGCACAGACCAAGATACCACTAAGCCACATGCCATTATAAAGTTCTTGAGGCCGTGTGACATAATTTAGTCCCCAACCTCAACCTCATTTTTCAGATGAGGAAACATAAGCTTGGAGAGGTTTTGTAAGCTAACATACCCTGAGGAATTGTTGTGAACATTAAGTGAAATGGGACAAGAAGGGGAACAAGCATTTAGTAAATTCCTACTGTATGCTAGGCTAGGTGGCATGGTAGATGGAGCACTGGGCTTGAAATCAGTTCAAATCTGGCTTCAGACACTAACTACCTTTGTGACCCTGAGCCAATCACTTAATTCCTATTTGCCTCAGTTCCTCATCTGAAAAATGGGGACACACTGGAGAAGGAAAAGGCAAACCACTCCAGGATCTTTGCCAAGAAAACCCCAAGGACAAGTCCATGGGGTCATGAAGAGTCAGACCCAACTGAACGATAACAACAATGTGCTAGGTACCAGGCTAAGCGTTTTATGAATGTTATCTCATGTAATCACTACAGCAGCCTGTGAAGTGGGTGCTATTATGATCACTATTTTATAGCCAAAGAAACTGAGGCATGGAGAGCTTAAGTCACTTGCTCAGGGTCATTGAACTAGTAAGTGATTTGAACTCACTTCTTGACTCCAGGGTCAGAGATCAATCTACTTTGGCACTCTCTAGCTGCCTAGATATGCATGTGTGAAAAAGTAAGAGATATAAGGGATTCATCACCACCATCACCATCATCCATATGATCACTATTATCAGTAATTCCAAGCTGCCATTAAATATATATATATGTATGTATACATATATATAGTATGTATACATATATACACATACATACATGCATCCATAAAGAGATGAATGGATGGATGGATAGATAGATAGACAGACAGACAGATAGATAGATAGATGATAGATAAAGAAAGACTAGTGAGATCAAGCTAAAACCAATGGATAGCCCCTGTGTTCCACTAGCATCCTAGAGACATCAGAATAAATCCTTACGTTTCTGAGGACATTGAATGGACCTCACCTTGAGAACTTAGGGGAGGATGTAGATAAGATTCAATGTAAATAAGATAAGATTGATCCCCTGCCACAGATGGGTTCTGAACTGCATGATTGGAGGAAATACCCACACTGGTGAAATTCTAGATTCACTGGAGTATTTAAATGTCAGAGACGGGATTAGAACCCAAGTGTCTGGACCATTGCTCCATACTTCCTCCTTCGTAGTGATAATGCGATGAGAAATGGAACCCTGGAGGCCCAGAGTTAAGGCTGCCCTCCCAAACCTGACTCATGTGGCTGTGTCAGCCCACTGGGGATTCAAGGAACAAATCTACACCCTGCCTCCAAAAATGTAATCATCTTCAATTAGGGAGAAAGGAACTTCCCATGGAATAAAAGGAGGAATTGGGGGGAGAGATCGGTTTCCCAGGCTGGAATAGCCTTTTTAAAGATTTGGGAGAAAGTCCATTTTCTTTAGCATTACTCACAGTAGGATTTCCCAGCAACCAGCAGTTAGATTGTCAGATGAGAGGGAGAGGTTTGGTTGGGGTACTGACAGATTCCACTATGGAAGAATCCACTGTGGACGTGGCTTCTTGCTAGAGGGTGGGAGTCCCGCCAGCAGGCAGCCAGCACTCTCTGGCAAGCTTTCTGAGGTTGTAATGTGGAAAGATTTTCCCTCCCCACCCCTCATCCCCCCAGTTCAACTTTTTACAAAAATAATAAAAAGAAAGTCTTTAAGTATGGTCCTACACACACACACACACACACACACACACACACACACACACACACACACACACACACACACACACACACACACACACACACACTGTGAGGGGGAAAAAGCAAAAGGAAAATCTCTAGGAGAGGGGAGAAAAGTCTGTAACATAGTAATACAGTAGAAAATTTGGAGTTGGCCTGGGAGTTGGGTTTGAATCTTATCTTTGATGCTTAATGCTATATTTTCTAAGACTGGTCAGAAAATAATAATATGTTTTCTAAGTCTGGTCTATCCCAAAACCTTCTGCTACCAGCCTTTGTTAATCATGCTTGAATAGGGAATCAGATAAATTGGTACCATGAGCTAACCTTCTTCCCATCCCACTGGGGAGAAGAGTGGAAGTGATGGTCCTGGATAGAAAGAATACTGGACTAGTCTAAAAAACACTAACTCTACTCCAGGCTCTTCCTATTTTTGCTGAGAGACTTTGAGCCTCATTTTCCTCATCTGTAAAATGGGCTAATTTCTAGCAAACTTGCCTCCATATCCTCACGACAGTCAAATGAGAGAATGAATCTGAGCTGCACAAAAGTCAGGTGTTGGTGATAATAATAGAGTCTCCTGTGGTAATAATAGAGCCTCCCGGGATAATATCATCCCTACAGTCAGGAGCTTGGAGCTTTCCTGATGAATAAGCCTGACCAGGGATCCTATGTGGAGCCAGGAGCCAGGACAGATGATAAAACCTCATTCACCCTGGGGACTGGTTGAAATTTACCTTCTCTAAACAAATTCTTTCCTTATGCCTAAGAAAAGGTAATACCTATATGTATATTTTTGAAAGACTGCTAAAGAGGCTGTTTAAAGTGTTTCTGAGTGTCTTCAAATACCATCAAGCACTTGAAAGATACCATTTACATGCTAATAACTCATTTGCTTTAGTTCTTCATCAAGGTCCTCTGAGTCATGGTTGAAATCAATGACCTTTTTTTAAATCTAGTCTGAATCATTTTGTGTACTTGACAGGAATGCAAAATGGATTTCTTTTACAAATAATACAATTTGGAATAGCCCTTCCTCCCTCCATGTGGGAAGCAAATTCTCACTCCAGAATATGTCGTCATGAATGAAATCTTAAGATGTATGACTCCCTTTACCCTGTGTTGATGGTGCGGTGACCAGAGTGCCAGACTTGAAGTTAAGAGGATCTGACCTTGAATACCACCTCAGACACTGTCTGGGGTGACTCAGTCTGGACCAGTCACTTCAACTTGATGAGGCTCAGTTTCCCCATTAATAAAGTGAGGGTAATAAGAGCACTTCTTGGGCTATTATTGATGACGTGCTTTGTCAATTTTAGTGTTATATAAATGGGAGCTATTATTACTGTTATCATCAACGTCAAGTTATTTGAACATTTTAAGCTGGATTAGAATTTAGAAGACCTTCGCTTAATCACTTCCCTTTCTGGATAATAATTTCTTCATCTATAAAATGAAGGGTCAGTTGAGATGATCTCAAAGGGCCTTTCCAAGTCTCTCTATCTGATTAAATATAATAAATGCTGAACTGAATTAAATGACAGTCTAATGGGGGACATTATATACACGGAAGCAGTTAGATGACTCAGTGGAGAGAATGCCAGGCCCGGAGTCAGGAAGACCTGAGTTCAAATCCAGACTCAGATCCTACTAGCTGTGTGATCCTGAACAAGTCACTTAACTTCTGTCTGCCTCAATCCACTGGAGAAGGAAAGGCCAAACCACTCCAGTACCTTTGCCCAGAAAACCATTTGGACAGTGTTGCGTGCTGTGATCAGTGGGATCATGAAGAGTTGGACATGACTCAACAACACGTATGGAAATCACCATACTTTCTTGACCCTTGTTTGGTGGTGCAGCAGGTTGAGTGTTAGGCCTCTGACACTTACTAGCTGTGTGACTCTGGGCACAGTTAAATGACTTCTGTTTGTCTCAGTTTCCTCATCTGTAAAGGATGGATAATAGCACCTACCTCCTAGGATTGTTGGGCGAATCATATGAGAAAATAACCATGAACCTCTTACTTCACTACCAGGCACATAGTAAGCATTAGATAAATGTTAAGTGGCTATTATTGCTGTTGTTTGTGTTATCTTTGTTTTGTCCTCACTGCACAACAGGGAACACAAATCAAACCCAATTTTGGGGGGGGAGGGGGTGGCAATCAGGGGTAAGTGACTTACCCAGGGTCACACAGCTAGTAAGTATCTGAGGCCAAATCTGAACTCAGGTCTTCCTGACTCCAGGGCTGGTTCTCTATCCACTGAGCCACCTAGGTACCCCGATCAAAGCCCCTTTGAACAGAGAAGCAGTTCAATCTGGAAGAAGGAGCACAAGATTTCAATCCTGATCTCAGCTTCATCATATATCACCTGAGTGAAACCTACCAGCCCCTCTTTCTCCTTCCACTCTGCTCTGGCCCTGGTACTTCCCTTCACAGAGTCCAGCTCTCGTAGCCGATAGTCTTGGTTGGAATTCCCTGGGTGGCCATAATAACAAGGCTGCCTGGTTCATCAGCCTTTAGGACATGGCTATCTGACGTGGAAAGCCAGACATGGAATACTGCCCGATGATAAAGAGATGGACGAGTGGTCACCACTAATCGGTGCTGCTCGGAACTGCCCCACACAGGGCCCTGCCAGACAAATGATCAGCACAGAAATATTCAACTGGGGTTTTCTCAGTTTTTCATTCTTTTTTTTTTGTTTAATCTGCTTCAGCCTCAGTCATGAACTAAATTCCTCATTTGCCACAATCACTATGACTCAGCATTAGAATGATGACTCAAGGAAATCTGTTCTTGTCCTTAACTGCTGACTTCCTGGCCAACCTCTCCTGTGACTGGCTCTGTCTGGTCCAAAGCATTTTGATTTATGCTGAACAGAATAACCAAATAAGTCAAGAAGCACCATGGTGTCATGGAAAGAACCCTGGATTTGTAACCAGAGGCCCTGGATCTGAATCTTAATGCTGCCATTTAACTCCTCACAGGATCACAGTGACATGCCTGTACTTTGAGCCTGTTTCCTCATCTACAAATTAGGGTGACTTGGACTAGAATGACCCTCTAGATCAGAGGTTCTTAACACTTTAAAAAAAAACTTTTTTTTTTGGCATTGTGGACCTCTTTGGCAGTCTAGTGATGCCTACAGACTCTTTTTCAGAATGTTATTAACTCTATAAGCCAAAATATATACATTTACAAAGGAAACCTATTACATTAAAATATATTTACATCAAGAGGAGGCCTCCCCTTCTTTACTCCTGACCTCTGCTGTTTCCCCAACACCACTCCACAAATAAACACAGACCCACTTTGCCCTAACAGCTACTACAAGTGGCTGAAAATGGAGGGAGTTCTCAGGACTCAATACCCAGGTAAAGAATATAAAATCAAGCAGAGTCCTCCATGCCACTTCAGAGGACTGGAGGAGAAAATGGATAAGGGAGGGAAGAAATCACAGGAGTTAAAGCTGGATTCAGTAGCTTAAGATATGAAGATGTTGCCCATTGTGCCTAGAGATCCAATTTAGAACTCTTATAAGGATTTTCCCATAGACTTATCATTACACATGTCAGACAGATTCTAAGGGGACAGATGTGCATGATGGGAAGAATCCTGAACAAGAACCCTTGATATAATATACACAACAAATGATTATCCAACATTTGACTGAAGGTCTCTTGTGAGGAGGTATTTACTGTTTTCCAAAACAATTCATTCCACTTCGGTCTGGCTTTAATGTTTTCAAACGATTTTTTAAAAATAAATTTGTGATATAGCTCATAGACCCCCTGAAACCTATCTATGGACACCTTGAGATCTGTGATCCCAGTATACCAACCCCTATGCTAGATAGTCTCTAAGGCTCCTTCTAGATTTTGATCCCAGGCCAAGCTAACTGAATAACTTTTAGCACATTGTTACCTCTACAAATGTCTCATGCCTCTACTGGTCAGATTCAATATAATGGATAGGTCACTATGAATCCTAGGGTCAGAAAACTTGAGTCAGAGTCTCAGCTCTTACACTTGAAAGTGAGTGTGACCCCTGAACAAGTTACTTGTTGTACACAATCCAAATGTATAAATAAGTACTCAATAGCTATCTTCAAGTATTTGAGAGGCTTTTAAGTGAAAGGGAGATTAACATTTGATCTGTTAGGTCCCACAGAGCAGAACTTGGCCAAATGGTCAAAGTTGCAAAAGCTAATTTCAGCTTAATATGGAGGGGGGGCAGGGAAGGGAGCTAATTATTCCAAAGTGGAATGAGCTATCTGAGGAGATAGTGGGTTCCCCCCGCTCCAACACCTGGTGGTACCCAAGAGAAGGCTGGAGGACCATTTATTAAGCATTTTTTTAGAAATGAATCTTTGTTGAGTCTAGATTAAGCTAAAGGGCTCTTAAGGTCCTTCCCAACTATGAGATGTTGATTCACTTATTCTCAGTTTCTTCACCTCTAAAATGGGGTCTCACTCTACCTTCTGTGTCACTAGGTGATTGTGAAGAAAGTACTTTTTCAACATTATTGTGTTGTTACAGTGAATTTCAAGGGGCAGTCCAAATGATTTGGTTATATTGTTATATTGTTGTGTTTCCTGTGGCTTAGTGGACCCAGCTATGAAAAGAATACTGGACCTGGAATTCAGGAGACCAGAATTCTCATCCCAGCCCTGCTGTTAACTGTCTGACTGAGCTTATCCTCTCTGGGACTCAGTTATATCCTCTGTCAAACAAAACAGAATGGGAGAGATGACCTCTGAAGTACTCTCTAGTTCTAATGCTGTAATTCTATAATAAATCAGAGATTTCTTCTCCTTCCTCAAACATGACTTTGGCCCTCCAGTCTTGCCCCTTTTTTCCCCTTTGATTTCCTTCTCCTGGAGTGAGCTTTCTGTATAGTATATGCTCAGCCAACCCAGCTGGAGTTAAAAGCTACTATACTGTAGTGTGAGGAATCTTAAGGATATTAACTCTAGATGGATAGGTGCTTACCAGACCCACGGGTTAATCACTGAATCCTGCTTAATTCAGTTTAACACTGAAGTACCATTATGAACCATTCCAACCTGAACCCCTGTTTTAGGCAGAACTTGCAATAATGGAAGTTCTTTTCTACTGCATTTTCTCTAGTGAAGTCTCCCTTCCCAGGTCTGTCTCTCTGTATCTGCGTGTATGCATCTGTCTCTCTGTCTTTCTCTTTGTCTCTGTGTCTCTGTGTGTCTTCTGCTGTTTCTCTCTGTGTATTTCTCTCCCTGTATCTTTCTCCTTGTCTCTTTTCTGTCTTTTGTCTCTCTCTCTTTCTGTCTTTGCCTCTCCCACCCCGTCTCTATCTCCTTCTCTCTGTCTCTCTTCCCCTCCTTTTCTCTCTTTCTCTCCCTCTCCCCTCCTGTTCTTTTCTCTTCTTCACCCTCTTCTTCTCTCTGTCTCTCTCTGTCTCTGTCCCTCTGTCTCTCACTGGCTGCATACCAGGTACCAGTTCCCATGGATTTCATCCAACCATCTGTCAGTTGATGAAAAAATGAACACATCTAAAGTTCATTTTCACATTTATACGATCACGAGATTTGGAGCTGAATGAGACTAGTGCCTCCCTAAGACCACCCCTCTCATTTCACAAATGAGAGAGTTATAGTGACTTTGACGTATGCAAAGTGCCGTTCAAACCTTAAAACATTATCTAAATGTTGGCTAATGATAATAATAAGAGTAACTAGGATTTTATGGTTGTAGAGTCAGAGCTGGAAGGGACTGTAGGGCTCATCTAATTTAATTCCCTCCCTTGTCCAAGGAGGAAAATGAGAAGCAGAAGTGAGACTTGATAACTCCAAATCCAGGGCTCGTTCTTCCTACATCATCGGTTGGACTGGGTTTTTGATCTACAGGGAGGCCAGCGTTCTAATACAACATACAATTTAAATGAGGGAGGATAGTGTTTTTCCATAGGCCTAATCTACAGCTTTGAGGTTATAAGGAAAGAAGAGAAGGTTTGTTCTGCCCTTGCAAGTGATAAAGTTATACCCTCCTCCCCCAAAAAAATAATTTTTGTTTTAGGTGCCAGATCTAGGGTCAATTACTCAATCTACAAACATCTTAAATATTAAATGTCAAGTGCTGTGCTGGAAACCTGAGAATTAAAGACAAAAAGGAAACAATTGTGTCTCTGTGACATTTCCCAAATGATAAAAAGAGAGAATTAGCATCTAGTAAGTGCCTACTACATGGTAAGCCCTATGCTAAGCACTTTACAAGTATTATCTCATTTGATCCTCACTGTATGAGTTCAAATCTGCCTTAGACACTTACAAGCTGTGTGACCCTGGCCAAGTCACTTAATCCTGTTTGTCTCAGTTTCCTCTACTAAAAAATAAGCTGGGGAAGGAAATAAGGAACCACTCCAGTATCTTTGCAAAGAAAACCCTAAATGGGGTTATGAAGAATCGGACATGACTAAACCAACTGAACAACAACTCAGGGAGGGAGACATGGTGTGGGAAATGTCCACACTGGGAGCTCCTCACACAGATCATCACAAGTGTAGACTAACAGTTGAGGTGAAAAATATGAAAATTATACACATGCAGGTACACATGAATATTCTACTCCCCAAATTAGGTCACAAGCTACGTGATGGTAAATGTTATCATCTATCTCTATATGCCCCATTTCCTTGCAGACAGTAAGTGTTGAGTTAACTAATGATTTAAGGCAGTTAGGTGGAAGAGTGCTCAGACGAGTCAGGAAGATCTAAGTTCAAATCTTGCCTCAGATATTTACAAGATAGGTGATCCCAGCTGCGCAAGTTACTTATTCTCTGTCGGCCTCAGTTCCCTCATCTACAAAATGAGGGTAATAATAAATAGCAAAGCACTTAACACAATGCCTGGCATACAGTAGGCACAACATGAGTGCTTATTTTCCTTTCCTTGTATCTGATAACGAAAAAAAAATTTAACCAGACTTCTAATTAATTGATATTGGGAACTCCCAGAGAGGAAACTCCTTTTATCAATGCAGATCAACACTTACTCTACAACCTACAGTCTTAGAGAGCTGATTAGAGTATGTGACTTATCCAGGGACACACAGTCATGGCAGAGCAGAAAAATAACTTGAACCCATTCAGGTTGCCCTGACTCCCAAAGCAAGCTCTCTCTCCACTATAACAGGTCTGCATACCCCTTACATTTTTCTGAAACCCTTTGGTGGGCTGCAGGTTGTGCAGGCCTGCACTATAACATGTTACCTCAAGCAAGATTATAAAACTTAAGCATAAAACTATTCTCTCTTTTGGAGAAGGGGGATGGAGAAGGAAATGGTGGATACTGGCTTTTTTTAATGTCTTGCAAATATTAAGGATGTAAAGATCTGTTGATCTGTTTTTTCTGTTGCTCTTGGTGAGAACTATGGGTTTACAATGACCTACTAACACTGTGACAGTCAGCTCTATCCCTGATGTACTCTGTAAGTGGAGCAGGCCTAAGCACTGTAAGAACCCTGGCAGCCCAAAGCCTCAAACAGAATTGACTGAGGACGTTATATATTAACTGTGTTTATCCAGCACCGTGCATTGGGAATTCAGCCAATATAAATTAGCCAGTTGGCTTCAAAATCCTGTTAGCTTGCTAAATGTTTAAAGAAGACATGACATCCTCAGTAAGATATCCAAGAAGCACTGTCTTTGCAAGATCATGAGCCTATATATCCTTGTGTGCATTTCCCCCAAGTATTTATTGCCACCTGCTATATGACTAACTCTGGGACCCGGTTCACTGACCCCCCTCCTGATATTAGAATGGGCTCATAGTGTCTTGGAGCTGGAAGGGACTCTAAAGAAGCCAGCTAGCCCATTCCCCTAGTGTCAGGAAGCATCGATGGCATAACATGGGAGAATAAGAATCTGGAGACTGAAGATCTTGGTTTCAACCCATGTTCTACTACTTAGGACCTAATGACTTTGGGCAAGTCTCTTTCCCTTTCTGTAAAATGAAAAGATTGAACTGAATGATCTCCAAGGTCCCTTCTCACTCAGAAATTTAGTGAACTCCCCCAGAATGATGAGATGCTTTTCCCCTCTCTCAAGTGAACTTTCACAGAAGATTCCCTATCAGTAAACTCACTCTGGTCTTTCATTAACCACTCTTACTGCCAGGAAATTGTTCTTTGCATCAATCTAACCCAAATCTGTCAGGCTGGAGTTTAATCCTGTTATTTTCTATCCAGTTCTCAGTGGAGACTGAGAGAAGGGGAAAAAAAGGCACCACATCCTGATGAGGAACTGGATTTCACACATCAATTAGCAAACGACAAATATTTGAACACCTTGTCCTATGTGTGGGGGATAAGACATGGTCTTGCTGCTTCTAGAGTTTAAGATCTACCTGAGGAGACAAAACATGCATGTGGAAAGTTTGAGAAAGTAAAAGATATTAACTATCCATATGTCATAAAATTTAGAGCTAGAAAGTGAACTTTTTCAACACCCCTTGCCCATGAGATAATGACTGTAAATATTACTCTCACTTTACAGATGAGGAAACTGAGTCTCAGAGAGCTGACATTCAAGACCACACAGCTATGGAGCCAACAATCTAGCCTACACCTTTCATCTCTCAAGCTCAGTGTTCTTCCTATGCTATCACACAGGTGAGAGGGAAAGAAGGAAGACTTTCATCTGAAAAAAATGAAATATTTATTTTTTAAAAGACTGAGAACCCCTGCTCTAGTCAAACCTGTACCTGCAAAATAAATCCTTCTCCAACACTCCTGACAAGGAGTCAGGCAGTGAAAGGGAGTTTACTACCTCCTGAAATGATCTCTTCCACTTTTGGCCACTTGTTAGGAGGGTAGCTCAGTGAGGCAGTAAATAGAGCACCTGGAGTCAGAAAGACCTGAGTTCAAATCCTACCTCAGACACTTACTAGCTGTGTGACCTGGGCAAGTCACTTAACACTGTGTGCCACAGTCTTCTCATGTATAAAGTGACCTAAAGAAGGAAATAGCAAACCACTGTAGTATTTTTGTCAAAAAAAAAATATCCCAAAAAGGGTCAGAGAGGGTCTGACACAACTGTGAACAACAATGACACAAATAGTTAGAAGTTCAAGGTAAAAGCTCCCACCTATTGCTCCTCTTCTTTTGCCCTTTAGAGGGAAGCAGAACAAGTCTAATCCCTAATATTATATGGGATCATATAGATTGAGAGCTAAAAGGGACCTTAACAGTCATGAAGCCCAAGTCCTTCATTTTGTGGAAAATAATAACCAGCATTTATATACTTCCTTAAGTATATAGTGCTTTACAAATATTCAAATTCAGAATAGAGAAGGAGGAGGAGGACAAGGAGGAGGAAGAGGAGGAGGAGGAGGAGAAGCAGAAGAAGAAGAAGAAGAAGAAGAAGAAGAAGAAGAAGAAGAAGAAGAAGAAGAAGAAGAAGAAGAAGAAG
>CM053580.1:502198006-502221790 GCA_028627135.1 Pseudochirops cupreus | reverse complement strand
GTACCTTTATTTATTCCCATGGGGTCCAGTTACCTCATCTTCCTGATGGCTTCTTCTCACTCTAGCTCATCCATATCCTCCCTCCAATGTGGCATCCAGAACTAGAATCTGGACCAGGCCCAATTCTAACTTCTCAGTGAAGATATTTCAGCTCCTCATTCGTAGTCTTAACCTATTGTCTTTTAGTGACAACATGAGGCTTCTGTGGACATTTTTGGAAACTCTTTCCCATAGATGACTTTAAATAGAGATTAGGCACTTACGTGAAACTATTTAAGCAGTAGTGTGCTGGAACCAGCTTATACTAGCTCCCGAAAGTTGGTTGTTCAAGTCATACCTTGGAAAGCAAGAAATCCTATAAATCAGATCTGGATTTATTATTTTGTTGATTGTTTAAACTTAAGAAAGTCATGGAGAAAATGTTAATAATGAAAGTTAAACTTAAAAGTGTGTCATGCACGCATTTCTTTTTTCTTAGAAATCTGTTTTTTTAAGCATTTTCCAGAATGCCCCTGAATTTAGGCCTCCTTCTTCCAGAGTAATAGACTACAGATGACAACTTATTCACATAGCATTTTAAAGCTACAAAATGCTGCCACATACATTATATTTTGTGATTAATGGACTGTTTCTGTGAGATAAATATTTTTAGCTCTGTTTTACAGGTGAGGAAACTGAGGGTCACATTCAGAGATTATACAACTAAAAAGTAGAAAGGTTTGAACTGGAACCAAGGCTTCTGACTCCAGGTTCAGCCCTCTTTCCATGATCCCACATTGTCTCTAAAGAACTCAAAAGGAACAATGGTTTGGAACCCAAAAGGCCTGGGTGTGAATCCCTGCTCTGCTAGTTATATTCTCTGAGTAACCTCAGGCAAATCAGTTAAAAAGGAGAGGAGCAGAAAGGAGGATCTCCAAGTCTTAATATCCTCTGGTCTAAGAAGAACATTTAGGGCTCAACTATATCTTATCCCAAGTATTAGGATTCTTGGGTCTCAGGATTTAGAGCTAGAAGGGCTTAGAACTTAGATATCATTTCATTCACTCTTTCAGGGTGTCTTGGTAAATGTTTAACAACTGCCTTTCTGGGGGGAAAAGTATTCATGACACATTTTTTTTAGTTTAATCTGCATTATTATTAACACTTCCTCTGTCACTTTCTTAAGTCTAAACAGTCAACAAAACAGTAAATCACACCCTGCTTTGCACTTGCTGATTTCTGAGGTGTAAATGCTCCCAAGGAAAATTCCGAGGTGTAAATGCTCATACTGAAAACAGCCAACTCTCTCGAGTCAGTAAGAGCCAGCTCCAGAGCACCAAACCTTCCCATTTTAAGAGATGAGGAAACGGTACCAGAGATGAAGGAAATTGCCTAAGGTCACAAAGGTGGTAAGTGATAATATTGACATTTAATTTATCCAATGTTAAAGATTTCTTGTTACCATGTAAGTGGAAGAGGAGGTAGTATCATTTTTTAAAATCTGCTGAGGTGATTGACTTAGGTTGCAGAATGAGATATTATATATATTTTTGGACATGGATTATGTGGAAATTAATTTTGTTTGATTATGCATATTTGTTATCAGAGTTTTGTTTTGGGGCTTTTTCATCTTTTTTTTTTAATTCCACCCTGCCTTGCTTCTCCCCACCCTCACCTCACCCTCCACCCAACCTCTACCCTACCTTTCACACACTTTTCTAGATTTCATCATTTCCAGAAACTCATCATTTTGCAAGATTAAGTCAATTCAAACTCACACCTCCTAAGTACTCCCTTCTCCTGAGGTCTCTGTTGTTCTTCAGCTGTTTTACAGTCATGTTCAACTCTTTGTGACCCCATTAGGGGTTTTCCTGGCAGAGATACTGGAGTGGTTTGCCATTTCCTTCTCTAGTTCATTTTATGGATGAGGAAATTAAGGCAAACAGGGTTAAGTGACTTGCCCAGGGTCACGCATCTAGTGTTTAAGGCTGGATATGAACTGATGAAGATGAGTCTTCTGATGTCAGACACAATCCTCTATCTGCCCCCACCCAGATCCTCTCCCTCCCTCTAACTGGAAAGGATAAACATTGGAGAGCTCCTCCCAGATCCTCCACTATTTAAGGATGGCACAAGGGGCATTCTCATTATTCTCCATCTGTCTACTTTCCTAGACTTCATCATCTCCATAAACTCATACTGTAAGATGTAATCAATTCAAACTCATGCCTCCTCAAATCACTTCCCACCTGGCTGCATGACTCCATTTGGTGTGTTCTCTCCCTCATCAGACTGTGAGCTCCTTCAGGTCAGAGAATGTCTTATAAGCCTTTCTTTGAACCCCCAGTGTTTAGCACAGAGCCTGACACATAGTAGGCACTTAATATTTTTTATTTTGACTCAGTGGAGAGAGAGGTAAGAGAGGAGGAAAATAAATATCTGTTCATTGAAAAAAAATAAATGAAAAAAATATTTTGATCACACATCATTCTGGTAATTTGAGGAAAAACCAGATTTCTGATTTGTCAATTCTCTGAAGGACTACATCTTCAAGATACAGAGATGGAACTCATCTTTCAGGCACTGACAAAGAACTTCGTTATAGCCTAATTACCAGAGAGCAGTGGAGAAGTTCTCAGGGTGATGAGACTCCAGAGTGCCATTTGAAATCACCATTAACCAAAAGAGTTCCATGGCTACTACATACCCTGCATAACAGTATATGACATGACATGACATGATACAATATGACACGATACATGGCATGACATGATGTGACATGACATGATATGATTATATGATGTTCACATGAAAAATTAGACATCTTAAGTATCAGTCTTAAGTCACTGACAACTTACCCATCTTTCATGGCCCTGATTCAATGATCCCATCTCCATTAAGTCTTTCTCATTCCCTGCCCAGAGAAAAGGGCAAGTAATTTCCCCTCCCTGGGCCTTAGTTTCCTCACCTATAATGTTTGAAGATTGGACTGGATGATCTCAAAGGGCCCTTCTGTCTCTAAGATTTTATGTTCTATGTCCTAACTTTCTACATTTCAAAGTCAGTCTCAGCTCTGTTGACATTTCTCTCTTTTTATACTTCCTAGTCTATTTTTATTATAATACTGAAAACATTTTTTATCATTTACAACATACCTTAAGGCTACAAAGTATCTGTATATTCATGTGCCTGTCACAATTGCCTCAGTTTACCCAAATGTAAATGGGGATAATTCCAGCACCTACCTCCCAGGGTTGTTGTGATAATCCAATGTGATGACATTTGTAAAGCTCTTGGCACAGTGCCAGTCATATTTAGTAGGAGTGATATAAATGATTATTCCCTCTCCTTCCCTAGGGAACATGACAGGAGTTTTAAAATATTTGAAGATCTGCCCTGCAGAAAAAGAATTAAGTTTCTTTCATTTGTCTCCAGAGGGCAGAATAAAAAGCAAGACAGATATTACAGCGGATCAGATTTCCATTCAACATAAAGAAAATTTTCCTAACAATGGGAGTTATCCAGAACTGAAATGAGCTGCCACAAGGGGTATTGAGTTCCCCATCCCTGGAGTTCTCCAAGTAGAGGCTGAATGATGACTTGAGGATATTTCAGAGGGGATTCTTATTATGGTATGGATAGGATTAAATGACTTACGAGGTCCCCTCCATCTCTAAAATATTAGTTCCTTCATGCGGTACTTGGTGCTACACAGCATAGTTCAAAGAAACAGAAACACAAGACCTTTCCTTGAGAAACTTAGCATCTAGCTGCTGCTAACTCTCCAGTCAAAATTTTCAAATAGGAGGGAAAAAGTTCCAGATGACTAATATTTTGGGACATGTGATAGATGCTCACACAGTATTTGTTTATTCTGATGATAATAAATAATAAAAGTTCTCTCCCCAAAGTCCTCTTCCAGTACATCATTTTATTATGAAGGTGACCTTTGTTTCTCCAAGGTTATGGCAGCAGAGTACATATTTTTCCTATGAGATTGGAACAGCTTCTGTATTACATGTCTAGTGACATAGTATGTCAGAGATGGGGAACCTGAAGCCTCAAGATCACATTTGGCCCTCTAGGTTCTCAAGTGTGGCCCTTTGACAGAATCTAAACTTCACGGAACAAATCCCCTTAATAAAAGGATTTGCTCCATATAATTTGGATTCAGTCAAAAGGTCACATCCAAGGACCTAGACGGCCACATGTGGCCTCAAGGCTACAGGATCCCGACCCTTGCTATGTCTTCTTGTCTGAAGACCAATCTAGCTAAGTTCAGACAAGTTTATCCCTAGATGGTCAACCACCACATGATAAATATTTTGGCCTCACAAACTCATGATGACCTTCTATTACACCATGGAGGGGTTGTGACCTGGAGCAATGAAGGGTGTACCCCACCTAAAGACACCTTGGATCCCTAAAGCAGTTATATAATAGTTGATGCTTATACTCATTTTGTATATGCTATCTCATTTGATCGTCGATTGAATTGAGTAGTATATTATTTTACCCATTTCAGAGATGAAAAAACTGGTCAATTAATATAATCATTGAATTTTAAAAGTCAACAAAGTTCTATCCCATCTATTGACAATTGAGAAAATCTCTTCTATAACATTCTCAACAGTTAGAGAATTATCTTATAAAATAGATGATTCCATTTGCAAAAAGCTCTAATTATTAGGAAGTTTCCTCTTCCTCTGTATTGAAATCGGCCTCTAATTTCAATACAAAACCCTTTAGTTTTGGTTTATACCTCTAGTCATGTTAAACAAGTTCACATGTCATTCCTTCAAATATTTGGTAGCAGAGATCATGCTCTCCATCCCCTTACCCTACACACACACACACACACACACACACACACACACACACACACACACACCTATTAGCCTAGGCCTATTTGCCCAGCTTATTATAGAAAGCAGAGGAGACTATAGTCTAAAATCCATACTAGTAAACTGCAGACTGAATATGACTGGCATCTGTGACATTATTCCAAAAAAATAAAATTAAATTAAAAAAGTAATACCATTTGTCATCAAGAGGTTTATACATGGAAATCAATTCTTTTTATTCAATTTTTAATAAATAAATGCTTTTTTGAGGCTTTTAAAATATGTACTATTACTTCCCAGTAACTATCTTCTCCCCTTCCCCACAAAAGAAAAATCTTCTTTGTAACAAGAATAGGGAATATATTAGCTATATCTAACAACAGATGCCTCATCTTCTGCCAAGAGGAGGAGAATATATTTCACCTTCAGTTCTCTGTAGTCAGGACTAGGCACTGCATTGATCTGAGTTCTTATGGCTTTCAATGTTTTTCTCCTTTGCATTACTGTGCTTAGCTGTTTTTCTGGTTCTGCTTCCTTTGCTCTGCATTAGTTCATATAAATCTTCCTAAGTTTCTCTGAATTCCTCATATTCTTATAGCATCATTTTATTCCATTATATTCATGTATTATTATTTGTCAGTCAACAAGTGTTTATTAAGCACTTACTATATGCCAGACTATGGATTGTTCCTCATAGAGGACCATGATGTCAGGGAGATGAGGACACAACCTGCAATTGACTTTGCTTTGAGAGAGGAAGTACTTTGTACTATGGATATAAAGAGAGGCACAAGACAATCCCTGCCCTCAAAGAACTTACAATCTAATAGGGAGGCAACATGAAATTATATATGAAGCAAGCTATATACATGATAAGCAGTAGATAATTAACTGAGGGAAGGTACTGGAATTAAGATGAATTAGAGAAAGCTTCCAATAAAAGATGTGCTTTTAGTTGAGACTGAAAGAAAATCAGGGAGGTTAGTAAGTAGAGAGGAGAAAGGAAGATGTTCAGTTCCTGCCCACAAAAAGCTTACACTCTAATAGAGGAAAACAACACATAAAAAGAACCTGAAAAGCAGAGAGAAGGCATAGCAGAAAAAATTCAGTGTGAACCTTGGAGCTATATGAAAACATGGCTGCCTGGGTGTAGTCCTTAAGTGGATTTTGTGGGAGGAACTATCTGATCAAACTAATTATCTTTTTACCTTGTTACTTGGTTTCTCCTTCAGAGGGAGTGCCCCCTCCGTTCTCATTTTCTTAGATAGGGAACTATAGGTGCACGATGCACTCTCAGACTCTGTTGGTGTGTTGGTCAACTTTGCTGAATGGCTTTTTTTTTCTTGGTCTCCTTTTCTATTTTTTATTTTTGCTCTTTGTTATAAGGAATGGCTCTCTGAGCTGGAAGGGAGAAGGTAGAAAGGTATACTTGGAAATGAAGATGATGTAGGAAAGTATCAATACTGATAAAAAAATTGAAAGAATCAGAAGGAAGTAGGGTGCTAAATAAGCATAAGCAGTCATTATTACATATCTACGTGTTATATAATATATTTGTATATCATTTATATAACATTATTCATATAATGTATATATTTATATAATATATTATATAATATATAATGTATTTATATAATATATTGTTTATATAATATCTACATATTATTTTATAATATACTGCTTATAGAATAGATATTTATATGTCATTTATATACTATATATTTACATGATATATTCTTATAACAAAACTTTCATAAGTGCCATCATTTCCCCCTTTAGCTTTTAGTGGCAACATTATTACATTTAGTTTGATATTTTTAAAACATTTCCCCAGCCCCTTTTCTTAGATTCATACTAATGAATCATCAATAATCATGAATATTTCCATGTACAAATAAGGACATAAAAAGAATATTGAAAGTGACGCCATGAATCTATTACAAAAATATATATCAATATATTTACAGATATACATATATATGTGTATAAATGAAGTTTAAAGTGCTAGTACCAGTATTGTCCTGCTTTTGAGTGTTGCCTTCTGAGCTTCCTTATCTTTCCTATTTTAATGTTTCACTGACCCTCTTTTTCTTCTTTTTCTCTGCTTTACTCCCAGTCCCCTCACAGCTGGCACATAGGTGCTTAATAAATGCTTGTGCCTTTCCTTCTGCTAAAGTTTGTTGAGGTGTGATAAAAAAGGATGCAGTATTCTAGGGAATAAGCATTTATTAAGCACCTATGTAGGCACTGTGCTAAGCACTTTTCAGATATTATCTCTTTCTAGCCTTTAGGACCTCAGCTTCCAAAGACAAGAGTAAAAAAAGCAAACGTAGTTTCCAAGAACTTCGTCATCATCGTGTGTGTAGCAAGAGGGAGTCCATGATGTTACACCTGCAAGATGAAATGAATAGCAAAGCATTGTCATTATATCTCCAGCTCTAAGATCTGGAGATGATTACACAGAAGACAATCTCATCTGGTGTTGTTCACTGTTAGTTACAAATACTTGTCCTGGGGGGAAAGAGGAAATAGGAACATAGAGTTAGAGAAGCTCTTAGAGGTCATCTGACTCAACTGATTCATTTTACAGATGAGGACACCGAGGCCCAATAGGTAAATGACTTGATGAAAGGCCTTGTTTTTGTTGTTCAGTTGTTCCATTGTGTCTGACTCTTAGGGACTCCATGACCCATAGCACAGACCTTTCTGTCCTCCACTCTCTCTCAAAGTCTGTCCGTGCTCATGAATACTGTCCATGGGGTTTTCTTGGCAAAGATATAAAAGTAGTTTGCCATTGCCTTCTCCAGACAATCACCTTTTGTCAGAACTCTCCACTATGACATACCTGCTCTATGTTGCAAAGCTCATAGCTTCACTGAACTATGCAAGCCCCTCTGCCATGCATGATAAGGCAGTGATCTAGGAGAGGAACAGAGACAGGATTTCAACCCATTAAAGTTGTTTTACCACTGGACATCTCATGCAGGAGGCCATTACTGATCCCCTTCCCTCTACCCAGATGCTAGTGCCTTCCCCCAAGGAAATAACCTTGTATTTAACCAATAAAGGCATTGTGTCTTCCTTCTCATGTACATGTTGCCTCCCTTGATGGAATGCAATCTCCTTGAAGGCATCCCCAGATGCTATTAGGCATCTTATCTTTGCATCCTCAGCACATTATCATTCAGTCATGTCAAGTCCAGTCCAACTTTTCTTGACCCCATTTAGGATTTTCTTGGCAGAGATATTGGACTGGTTTTCCATTTCTATCTCCAGCTCATCTTATAGATGAGAAAACTGAGGTGAAGTTAAGTGACTTGTCCAGAATCACTCAGCTAGTAAGTGTCAGATTTGAACTCAAGGAAATGAGTCTTCCTGGCTCCAGATCCAGCACTCTATCCACTGCACCACTTAGCTGTCCCATCTGGCACATAGTACGCACTTAATAAATGCTTAATGATTGATTGATAGTTAAACCATGTGTACTTTTTTCCTCTTTTTTTTTCATAGGGGCAATTGGGGTTAAGTGACTTGCCCAAGGTCACAGGGCTAGTAAGTGTTAAGTTTCTGAGGCCGGATTTGAACTCAGGTCCTCCTGACTCCAGGGCCAGTACTCTATTCACTGTGCCACCGAGCCACCCCTTTTTTTCTTCCTCTTTAAAGAGATGGTGCCTTCATTCCTTGGCCCCTTCTTTCTCATATCAGTCTTATCAAATGACCAAGTCTGACAATATATGCTTCATGATAGAATAAGCTAATTCTGCAGAATTCATAAATTTGGAATTCATAATTTTTTTTGCTGATTTGGAAACCTTCCTTTGCTTGATGTCTCCTACACAGTGAGTGTTTAGACCTCAGACAGTAAGTTCATTAATTCATTTGCAAGACATTAATGATAACCAAGTGCTTGGGATGCAACATCAAAAACAAAACATTTTATCAAGAAGCTTATATTCAACCAGAGAAGACAACATTTCCAGCATATGTAAATATAAGGTAATTTGAGGAAGGAGGCAATTAATTTGTCACATTTATATGATGTCAGAGCTCTGGGCTCAGACAGCAGAAAGGAGGAGGTATCCACCCAAATAACTATACCTTACTGACCAAGAAGATTCTCAGGTATTTCTATTATGTACACATCTTGTTTGTATAAAGGTGTTTGCATATTATTTCTCCCATTAGAGAGCGAGCTCTTTGAGATCAGGGACCATCTTTCGCCTTTCTTTGTATCCCCTGAGCTTAGCACAGTGCCTGGAAAATAGTAGTCATTTAATGAATGCTTATGGATTATCTACCTGATGCTCAAACCAATATTTAAGATATCAATGGTGAATAGAGGTGGGGTACCTGTATGTCTAAGTGCAGGAGCAGAGCAAGGATGGGAACAGAGCTCCCTCTAGTATCAATACAAACCTCTTTCTAAAACTAAGAATATTCTCACACTTTAAACTTTTAGGCTGAAAAAGACTTACAATCAACAAACATCCAGTGAAGTAGGCAGCGTAAATATTATGATCCCTATTTTATGGATGATGAAATTCACCCTAAAAGAGGTGAAGTAACTTGCATAATCTAAACTAGTTCAATGCTTGTTGAATCACTGAGTCATAAATTTAGAAATGGAAGGGAGCTTAGCAGTCTTTGAGTTCAACCCTCTCATGTCAGAAACAAGAAAACTAAGAGTGAATAACTATAAGTGACTTAGGGTCACATAGTAAATGTCAGAGGCAGGATCTGATCCTAGGTCTTCCTAACTCCAAATCTAGCACCCTAGTTGGACTGCATTAGATTGTATTTCAAAAGGTCATATAGGTAATAAGAATCCGTGGTGGAATTTTAACCCCTGTCTCCTTATGCCTAATTCAGTGCTTTTCCCATTAAATCAATTTGCTATTACTTGATGCCAAGGATACCATATTACTAACCAGCTATGAAGGCAAATATTTTATTCCAAAGTGAAACAAAAAGGCAAAAATCCCATCCTCCCTCTCTTCTGTTCCTGCTCCTGAGATTCTAATGCAGTATTGATGCAGGGTCAGGTTCTCTTGCTGAACTGGTTAGCTACTCAGGGAAGATGTGCGACCACAGTCTTGGTTTGGTGCCTATTACCCATTACATTTCTTTGGTCAACATTTGATTGAAGTTGACTTGGAGTCACAGGAGCTGTGGACAAAGACAGGGATGAGGAGGGAAATAAAAGGACAGCCTGAAGGTTTTCAGTACAGTACTCTGCTTGATTACAGAAAACATGTCTCTATCCTAAAGGCAAGTGTTTGCTACACAATTTTTTTTTTGTAGTCAAAAGTCTTGTCCTCCCAGTTGACAAATGATGGTGGTAAGTGGGGAAAGATGTCAGAATCGGAGAGGCTGAAACAAATGTCCCATATTACCCACAAATGACATGACATTCCCTTTGCCCCTTCACAATTTAAGCAAACAAATCAGCAAATATTCATGGGATATCTATATTTACAAATCTGTGTTGAATGAGATTGGGACACAAAGGGCAACAAATTCAGAAATTTTAAAAAGCATAATTAAAGAATGCAAGAGAATCAAGCAAGTAGATAAATATAGACACCGTCCTTGTCCTTAAGAACCTTAACCATAGTTAGACAAGACAGCCACCCACGAGAAAAGTTAAGACAACACAAGAATAACATTTATTCAGTGCCAAGACACTAACTGAAGACTCCCAGTGAATGGAGAAACAATGCACTATTTCCTGAGGCTGCTCATTCCACTTCAGGACAGTTCTAATTATTAGGAGGAGTTTCCTTATATCAGGCCTAAATTTTCAACCTCTTCCTCCTAGAGCAGCCTTCTGGAGTCAAGCAGAATACATAATATCCACATAAAATCCCTTTAAACATTGGAAGATAGTTTCTCCTCCAGTTTCTTCAACTGATTCTCACTTGGCATGCTCTTCAAGGCCCTTCACTGTCATGGTTGCCTTTGACCAAATAATTTCAAGCTTATTGATGTTCTTCCTAAAATTTGGTGAAGATAGAGAGGGTACTACACCATGCTGAAAGGCTAAGAGCTAAACATTCAACAGTCTTATTGTTCTTTTCCTTCTATCCCTGACATAATCTGGAGAGAAGCAGGTAGGAAAGTTCCATTCCTCCATTAGAATGTAAGCTTCTTAAAAGTAGAAATTGTCTAGGTTGCTGATTTAAGAAACCACAGAGCTTAATATATTGCCTGATATATAGGAAGTCCTTAATAAATACATTATTTATCTATGTTTATCATCCATATCTTTATCTACTTGTCTGTATCCATCCATTCATTCATCCGTTGATACAGGGGATAGAGTACTGTCTCTGGAGTCAGAATCCCTGAGTCCATAACACTATTTCTGATTTTATTGCCTTTGTGACCTTAGACAAGTCATAGTTAGCCCCTCTGGTCTTCAGTTTCTTCATCTATAAAATGAGGGAGTTGAGTTAGGTAATCCTGTGTCCCATTCAATGGTCCTATAACATTCTCAGAGTGAAAAGTTTTTTTAAAAAACAGCCTTAAATGAACTTACGTGAACAAAGCATACCCCTCTACAGGCCTCAGTTTCTTTTTCTGTAAAATGTGTATGTCAAGAAGATGGAAGAAGAGGAAAGATATTACTTAGTAATACTTGTCACATTTAGAAAATGTTTTATATACATTATAACATCCGACCTTCAAAAAAACCCAACAATCTTGAGGAATCAGTATTGCAAGTATCATACCCCATCTGTAAGAAAATGAGCCTCCCAAGATGAAGTCACTTGCCCATCATCATACAGCTGTTAAATGGTAAAAGCAGAATTTGCACCAGTATCTTCTTTCTACTCCATGTTGCCTCTCTAGATGTGAGCTCCAAGATCTCCCCCAGCTATGGTTCATGATGACCATCTCCTGGTCCTAAAATTAATGATAGCACTTCACGGTCAACCACTGAATTCCCAGTCCAGTCATAAGGTACAGGTAGATTTACACAGTTGGCTGTGAAACAAAAGTTTTACCCGTGTACCTCTGACCTAGAATTGGACTAGCTGGAGTGTTAAATAGAAAAATCTTACAGGGTAAACTGTCTTAATTCTTTGTTCTGGCCCCTTTGTACTCAGTGGCTGACTCCAAAAATAGTTGTTAGTAAAGACAGACATAATTCATAGTTCTAGTCCTCTCACCCAGGACGTGAGCCATATGAACTGTTAAAAGAACATCTGGTAACATTTCAACTTCAGCATTTTAATGACCACTGAACAGCAGGCACTGGGGTAGATGGAGGAAATTCCCCCAAGGGCTCCCCCCACCCTACCTTTATTCCTCAGAAGGACCACACTTCCTCTTGTCAGATCTGCTACCGTTTTATTTTTAAAGATAGATTTCCAACACGAACTCATACCCCGTCAGAGAGGATATCCCCAATCTCTCTGGGCACCTTTTTTCCAGTGTTGGAAAACTCAAGACGTCACCTTCTTGCTCTGTAAGCTGCTTGGGAACCAACCGGCATAGAGAACTAGGAATTCCCAAATAGCCTGAAGGGGGAAAGGAGAGCTTCCTAGAATGAGGGCAGGGAAATAATCAGCCCCCAGAGGCTAAGGTAGGCTATAGCACAAAACCCCACTAAATGGTGCCCAAACCAAGTGGTTTCAAAAAATAAGGAAAAAAAAAATTGAAATGTTGAATCAATGGGGGATTTTAAGTAATCATTTTAACCCTTAAGGCTGTCAGCAAAAGTAAAAATAGAATATTCCCAAATAACTAAAGCAAAGATTGCAAACTTTTTCACTAACATTTGAATAAAACTGGTTTCTTTTGTAATTCTATATATTTCATTGTATGCATTTAAAAACATTTTGAGGACTCCACAGACTTCACCAGACTGCCAGCCAGAGGGGTCCATGACACAAAAGCGGTTAGGGCACTCTATCAGGAAGGACTGAAAAAGAAACTAGTCTGAATCTAAAGGAGAAAAAAAAAGATATTAGGCATAAAACAAATTAATTACAGGAGCCAATGTATACCAAGGACCAAATTCTATTATATCTTTAGTACTGTACTGGTTTCTGCTTCTCTCATTTGTGGCACATAAACTTTTTTCAACATAGTTTACCATTACTTACAGGATAAATTTCTTAATTCAAAAGCAAAAAGCCTGCCCCCAACATACTTCTTTAAAGACATTTCCATTTCTCCCCCACATGAACCTTCCATGGCGGGAGAGGGAGTTGATGGAATGAGGGGAAATGGAAGAAAGTGGTAAATTATATTAGAACAATGAAATGTCAGGTAAAATTTTCCTAGAAGATTTCTCTGAATCGATTTATGAAGCTGCCTTCCATGAAAACAAATAGCCTATTACTTTGATATTTAAATAGATGTGGGTATTCCCTCCCCTGGAGCAAACCATAACTCACACACATACCTTCTCTTCCAGTGTGACTCTTGTTTATGTATTCCATGTAAGCCTCCTACACAAGGTCCACTCAATCTGTTGGAGGCCTTTCCCTAGGCCTTTTAACAATACATGGGTACCAATGTCATTCATCAATTATCTCTTCATCTTTATTGCATGCTAGATCTTTCATCTTTGATATAATTGTGATACATGCTTGGGATCTACCTTATTAGAGATTCTTTGGAAATGCTTTACCAGTCAACAAACAATAAGGCCTGGAAAATCTTATATTCTCCCTATCTTTCAATCAATTGTGTGATTATAAAGACATGGTCTCCTGTAAAATACAATACTTGAAAATTCTGGTTGCTTGTTTCCTTCTTGAACTTTCAAGGTTTCACTCAGTGTATACGTAGATCATTGGTATTAAACTCAAACAGAAATAAGGAACATTAAACCAAATATAAGAATCTTTGCCGGCTATATACTGACTTAGGAAACTACATGTGTTCACATATATATTTTTATTATTATATCAACACATTAAAATCAGATAGGAATTACATTGTAACCTAGTTCAAGCATCACTCAGGAGTGTTGTGGGCTGCATGTAGTCCACGGACTATGAGCCATCCCAGATGTAGATTATTCTCATAAAAATTTTTGTAGAGAGGGTCAGCTAAGTGGCACAGTAAATAGATCACCAGCCCTGGAGTCAGAAGGACCTGAGTTCAAATTTGACCTCGGACATTTGACACTTACTAGCTGTGTGATCTTGGGCAAGTAAGTCACTTAACCCCAATTGCCTTCCCTTCCCCCCTCCAAAAAAAAATTGTAGAGATAGGAAAGTGGGCTTATGGGGTGGCAGATATTGACATTTCTCTTTTGATAGTTATAAGGTCCAGGATGAATTCTAAGCCTTTGTTTTTCTTCTCGCTTTCGGATACCTTTTTAGCTTTAATTCCTTCAAAATAGTGTTACCTCAACCCCAGACTCTTCTGTGTATAGTTGACCTAGTCCAGCCTCTCTTCTCATATATGCTTTCTTTAGTGTCATTTCCACTTTTTCATCCAGCACATTGAGAATTGTGACGTTAACCTCCAAATATTGGGGCTCCACTGTCACTGATTTTTTTTAAATATTTTTTGTAAAAACTAACAAACCAAAAAACAGATTTTTTTAAATTGTCTTTTCATTTTCCTCCCTTCATTTATCTTTAATTGTCCTTGGAACAATTTTGATTGGTTGGGCACAACACTAAACTTAATGTAAACTTGTTTTGCTTTGTTTTCCCTTCTTTTGGCTCTTACTGTTTCATGAGGCAATTCTGCTCATGGTCTTCCACTGAGCTCTTGTATACGATTTTACAATGGAGTGATATTCTAAACTAGTACTGCCGTTGGCTGATGTATCTCTTTGTTTACAAAGGATATCAAATGTTTGCTAAGTTGGTTATGGTGCTCTTTTGGTCTCCTCATAGTTGCAAATAGTTTGCATCAGCTAAACTGCCTTAAGAAATTATGACATTCTGTGTCAATGTCTGTTCTTTCAAGCACTTCTCTTTTGGCATCAACTGCTAGTTTAAATAGGACAGGCTGCAAATTACTTAATTGTATGCAATATTTTATCCTTGCTTATTCTTTCTTCTATTTTGGCACAAATTTTTTTTTAATCTTTGCTCAGATACATTCTGATTGTACACAACACATTGATTAAAAAACGACTCTCAACTCTATAGCAAATTGTTTCTTATCTAGGGAAATATAATCAGTTTTAATTTTTCTGTAATGTTATCTGATGTTTCAACACACATTATGCCTTCCCTTTTCTTGAATTAAGTATTTTTACTATATAATCAGGAGGTTTCTACAAGGCTCTGGCCTCCCTTGTTTCTTACCTTCAAACTCTAATTTCCAACATATTTTTGGTTATCTTCCTAAGTGCCCACTTTGGAATTGAATTCTTCAAGTATTAAATTATATATTGATTTAATTGGAAGGGTCTTATCAGGCTCTTTGTAGATATCCTCTATCTTCTCATTCACTATGACAGATACTGGTGCCTAAGCGACAATAATTTTCATCACAATATTTTTATAAATTCTTATCAGGAACACTGCAATATGAAATGATCATTGTAAAATACAATGTTTCTTGTTGCTTTTGGATGCATGATAAAATAAACTCTCTCAACTCTTTTATTTGATTCTCCGAGGAGAACCTATGAGTCATCTACTTCCATTTAAGGACACCTTCCATTTGTCTTCTGGTTTCATTTGTTGTTGTCCTTCGTTCTCAGAGAAGACCAAAATGACATCACTATGCTAGAGCCAAGTTTCAGTGTGTCCAACTGGCTGATCAGACCAACACAAGCTTGGAATGTTCTATCACAGGCCAGGCACAAATAGTCCATCTGAACATTTGGGGTGGATACTCTAAATTTGCCCATCTTGCTTTTTTTTTGGAGCTATTTCAATTCTGCTTTGCTCATAAAGCACAGCACCCTCTCTGATATGGGCATGCCATGCTAATCAATCCTGTGACAGTGTCTCCCATGTTACACAATGAATTCTAAAGTTCTTAAGAGAGACCTTGAGAATGTCCTTGTATCACTTCTTCTGATCACCATGTGAACACTTGCCCTGTGTGAGTTGTCCATAAAACAGTCTTTTTGGCAAGCTATGTTTTGCATTCGAACAACAAAAAGTTGTGGTCTCTGAAGCAGAATTCGAAACTTGTTAGTTTAGTTCAAGAAAGGTCCTCAGTGTCTGGTACCTTATCCTGCCAGGTGATCTTCAGAATCTTCCTAAGACAATTCAAAAAGAAGTGATTCCGTTCCTGACATGGCACTGGTAGACTGTCCCAGTTTCACAGGCATGCAACAATGAGGTCAGCACAATGGCTTTGCAGACCTTCAGTTTGGTAGGCAGTCTAAAGCCTCTTCTCTCCTATACTTTCCTTTGGAGTCTCCTAAAGACTGAGCTAACTCTGGAAATGCATACATTAACCTCGTTATCAATGTGTACATCCCTGGAAAGTACACTACCATTATAAGTGAGCTTACCCACTGCGTTCAAAACTTCTCCATTTGCTGTAGCCGATGGTTCCACTGATGGTGGCTGATGATTGATAATTTGTAGTAAGAATGTCAAGATTGATATGACTCATTTCTTAAAGTAGCATATCTACTCACCGAACAAGAATCTCACATTCAGAATGCCAATAGATAAGTTAATATTCATAATCAGTATAAAAAATTACGAGGGTTTTAGAATCTTCTTTGCATCCCCACAATGTCCAGCACAACTAGGCTTGTAGTCAGGAAGACCTGAGTTTAAACCCTGCCTCAGGTACTTGCTAGCTGGGCAGCCTTTTGGCTTCTCAGTGTCTCAAAATGGGAAGGTAGGAAGGGCTCAATGGTCTCCAATTCTGTATCTATGGATACTAAGATGCCTCATCCTGGCATGGAAGTGACCCTAGGTTCTTGAAGGCTATCCCAGCAAAGCATACTTTCTAGTCGTTTCCACCATCTCATCTTGGAAAAGCTTCTAGTATGATCTCAGGAATAGACTGCAGTCTATTTTCAGAAACCAAGACAAGTAAGGAGAGGTTAATCACCAGGAATTTGGATATTTGGTAACCAGTGAAACAAAGAAAAATGCAGAATTGTCATCAGTCCTATGCAGCTCCCTTCTGTGTCTGAAGAAGTGACCTAAGAAGGGAGAGAGTTTTAAGCCAACTAATAACTCTTAGAAAAATTCTCTGAACCTGAAAATACATGAGGCAGAAATTCACAAGAATTTAATTAAGCTCAAATTCAACAAACATTGAAGTTTCTACACCACCAAAGGTGCTATGCTAGGCAATCTGGATAAAAAATAAATAAATAAAAATAATACAGACCCTGTCTTCAAAAAAGTGACAGTATAGTAACAGGCAAAAATATGTGCACTAGGGACTGTAACTCAATTTACAGAATTCTCATGTGTGTAAGAATAGTCAAAAAGAGTAGACCAAGAAATTCAGGGGAGGGGAAAAGAACTTCCAACTGAAGGTATTAAGGAAAGTTTCGAGTGGGAGTTTGCACCTGAGCTATCCTTAAAGGAGGTAAATGGGAATGGCATGTACAAAGTGAAGAGACTGGGGCACAAGATTAGGAATCAGTAGATAACAAAGCCTGTCTGCAGTGTAGTGTTAATGAAGGGGATCACCATGAAATGAGGCTGGACAAATAGGTTATAGCCTCATAGACTGTGGTGGGTTTGAATGCCAAGCGAAAGAATTTGTACTTTGTTCATTAGGCAATGAGAAACAACTGATGATTTTTGAGACAGGAAGTAATATGTTCATGCAGGCATTAGAAATATTTACTTTGGGGGCAGCTAGGTGGCACACTGAATAAAACACTGGCCCTAGAGTCAGAAGGACCTGAGTTCAAATCCAGCCTCAGACACTTAACACAAAACTAGCCATGTGACCTTGGGCAAGTCACTTAAGCCTAATTGCCCTATCTTCCCCCTTCCAAAAAAATAAAGAAAGAAATATTACTTTGACTATGATATGGAGTATGAGCTGTTAGGGGAGAGAGCCCTGAAAGGATCCT
Organism: Pseudochirops cupreus; assembly: GCA_028627135.1. Lineage (NCBI taxonomy): Eukaryota > Metazoa > Chordata > Mammalia > Diprotodontia > Pseudocheiridae > Pseudochirops > Pseudochirops cupreus. The sequence goes on along the minus strand of CM053580.1, from coordinate 502,203,979 downwards.
CAAAAAAAAAAATCATTCGGTCTAACCATTTTCTTTGACAGATGAGGAAAATGAGGTTCCCTGGAGGTTTTTAATTCAACCCATCCAAAGGACAAACCCCTGCACAAAACAGCTGCTCTCAGCAAGTGATCATCTAGTCTCCTGAAACACTTTCAGTGATAGGCAAATGGGCCAATGAAGTAACCTATTTCATATTGGACAGCACACATTTTTAAGACATTCTTCCCTACAGAGTTGAAATCTGCCACCCTATAATTTCTGTGCTTAGATTTCAGTCCAAACCTCTGAAGCCACAGATAAGTCTAGTCCCTCTTTCATGTCAGAACCTCTCATACAGTTGAAGATAGTTATTGTTACCCACTTTTAGTTCTGCCTTTTCCAGGCTAAACATCCCCTGCTGCTTCAACTGACCTTCACAAGATGTATTCTATTATCACTCTCCAGCATTCCACTGGGCAGGCTCCAATTTGTCAATGCGGCTTGTAAAATAACCCGAGTACTAACTCTAGTAGTAGAGCTAACCCTAGTACTCCAAAAATGACCTGGTTTGGAGAGAAAACATTGGGAATAATATGGTTGCTCCCTTCTTCTAGATACTTTATGTTGAAATAGTGATGATTTTGATGACTGGTTTTCTTGGTCACATGCTTCCAGAAATCCTCTCTGGAGAAGCAATTCTCCAAGTGTGGTCTGGGGACTCCTGACCCTTTCAAGGAGTCTGCAAAATAAAAACTCTTTAACTAATATCACTAAAGTGCTTTCATTTCTAACATGGTAAATAGCTAGAGATTAGTTAGATTAGGTTAGCTCTTTGGGAGAGAGAGGGTCTTCAATAAATCGTAAGAGCATAAAGGGGTCCTGAGCCCAAAAACATTGAGAATCACTGTTACAGAGGACCTAACCAAAACACTGTAGGTTTTCTGGTTCTCTTCTTATTTCTTGGGTACCAGAATAGCACTCAGATTGTCCAACTGTTTTCCCTCACTCTTCACTATATGACTGAACCACCTCCTTTTCCGGTCACATATATTCGTGATAATGTCTTTTGCAGCCTAAAACTGCATTAGCTTTTTATTTTTTTGGCAGCCACATCATACTACTACTGACTCATATTGAACTTATAGGCAACAGAATCCCCTACATCCTTTTCACATGAACTGCTATGAAGCCACATTTTTCTCATCCTTTACTCATATAGCCAATGCCTTTAACTTAACTGTAGGACTTTACATTTATGCCGAATTGGTTTCATGTTAGATTTGGCTCATCTTTGTAGCCCGAGATCTTTTTAAATGCCAAATCTATCCTAAAATGAGTTGATGATTCTTCATGATCAGACAGCTAAACTAGAAGGGGGTGTTCTTTCTGCTGGCACTACTGCTGCTGACTCTCCAGATAACACATCTTCATACTGGAAATAAAGTATGGTCAGCAAAGCCTGTGTTCATAGTAGGTGCTCAATAAGCAATCTGATTAATGTACAGGATACAGGATCACTGAGAGACCTAGTCGTTGAGTTGTTTTCAGTTGTGTCGAGCTCTTCATGATCCCATTTGGGATTTTCTTGGCAGAGATACTAGAGTGATTTGCCATTTCCTTCTCCAGCTCATTTTACAGATGAGGAAACTGAGGCAAACAGGTTCAGTGATTTGCCTGGGGTCACACAGCTAGTGTCTGAGGTTGGATTTGAACTCCAGTCTATCCTGACTTGAGGCCCAGCAATCTAACCACTGTGCCATCCTAGCTGTCCCTAAATGTCTGAGGGACCCAGAGAAGGCCTTAAAGATCAGCAACAGGAACAGCTATCACTGGGATATAGCAAGGCCAGGGCTGGGTAATTCTGACAGAGGAAGGAGCGGGGGAAAAAAAGATGTAAGCTTTTGTCCTCACTTAGCTTTACTGAATCTCACTCAGGCATCTCTTGGCTTCCTGGAAACCTGGGACGCTTTGGAACCACCCTGAGTAACTCTGCGTGCCAGAGGAAAGAAAAGGCAATAGCCATGACAAATTAATAACAAATTGTTGTTTGATAAGAATGAGAACTAGATTTGAAGTCATGAGATGGGGTTTCAAATCCTGATTCTCCTTGTTACTAACATGCAAATCACTTCTCTTCTCTCAGACTTTTTTTTCTCCTCTGTCAAAAGAGGGGGTTGGGTTCAATGACCTCTAAAACCTCTTCCAGCTCTAAATGAATGAACCTATGATCCTAAATAACTTAACCTCTCCGGACCTTAGTTTCTTCATCTATAAAATGAGGGGATTCATCTAGATGGCCAGCTCCAAATCTAAGAATTGATGAACATAAATGTTTTTCTAGCAGGCCCAGGGACCCTGAAAGACAGCTATATGTTCTGAAAATATCAAAACATCTGCGTTCATGGAAACTCAGAATCAAGATTTTCATTTTTATCGAGCTATCAGTTTACATAAAAGTACCGCCTGAGAGTTTTGAAAACCTTTGCATAACCTAGGAAGCAGTGTAAAGAGGAGTCCTGATTCTGGATTCAAAAGGACCTGGGTTCAGATGTTTAGTCTGGTGCTTACTTTGTCTGTGATTTTGAGCAAATCAAAGCATCTCTAGGACTTAGTTTCTGCATCTGAAAAATAAGATGGTTGAGTTAGATGACCTTTGAGAACTAGAAGTTCTAGGGGTGGCTGGGTGGTGCAGTGAATGGAGCACTGATGCTGGAGTCGGGAGGACCTGAGTTCAAACCTGACCTCAGACACTTAACACTTACAAGCCCTGTGACCTTGGGCAAGTCACTTAACCCCAACTGCTGTGCCTTCTCCTCCAAAAAGCAGGAAAAAAAAAAAAGAAGAACTAGAAGTTCGAGATCTACAATCCTAAAATCTTACTTGATCATCACAAGGACCTTGTGGTTTTGGAAATCCAAGCATTATACATATTCTACGGAGGAGGAAACCAGCAAACAGATTCCTTTATAGGCAGCTCACAGGGCCAGTAACTCAAAGCTCACATCTGGAGACTCAAAGTACACAATGCTTTTTTCCAGTGTCCTACATATAAGATGAGGATGATAACAAAGACATGACAATATTAAAAGTACGGATCTGAACCACAATGATCAGGTACCTGTTCATAAGCAATACCTTTGATCTTAACTAATTCACATCCTCCCTAACCTTCCTTTCAAGTCCTTGGTGAAGTGTTCATCAACCCACAGTGATCTCTCTTTTCTCTTTGGATTTTCTTTTTGGTCATTTGGAGGTTTGGGCTTTTATATTTGCCCCCACTGTCTGAATCACATAATCATCAAATCAACAGAATGTTTTCCTCTCTAAATGTCTCATATTCATATGCCTCATTCCTCGGCTAGATTATACATTTCTTTTAGTCAAATGCTGTATTTCATCATTTTCCCATCCCACACACAGTGGCTAGCACCAAGCTAGGCACATAAAAAGTTCTGATGAGGAGGGTAAAAAAAGTTTTGTGACTAATCACATACAAATGAACTCAGGAATAGGTCAGAACTCTATGACAAGAAGGAACTTCAGGTCAAAGGAAGAGTGAAAGGTGAAAGTGGGAGTGGGTGGGTGATTCAAACATCAGGATAAAACATGGAGGGCATTTTATATGGGTAAAGATATGATAGGTTCATGCAGAGAGAGGAAAGCAGAACCATGAAACCAATCTGCACAACAATTACATCAAAGTAAATGAAGACTACACAAACAGGCAATCAAATTCATATGGAATGCAATGACTGACATTGGCTGGAGAGGAATGATGTTGCAACATATTTCCTTCCTATCAGCAAAGACTGGGGTCTACAGAGGCAGAATGCTCTGATTGGCACTGGAGAGAAGAATCAGAGAAATGAGTGGAAGTTGCAAAGTGGAAAATTTAAGCTTGATGTCAGGTACACTTATTTCTGTACACACACACACACACACACACACACACACACACACACACACTTTAAGGTTTGTCAAGTATTTTTTATGTTATCTCTTGAGAATGTATGGAAAAGATCCAGTTTGCCAGTGTCCCACTTAATGTCTTTCTTGTCCCTCAATGAATTCACCATCAAAGATAGAAAATGATGAAAGAGATGTCAAGGATATCCATTAAACACATATATAAATCTGCAAGAAATGAGACAAGTGCGTTCATTAAGCTTAGTCACCCTAGGAAGCCAATGCTTCAACAGATCAGCAATCTCATTCCTGTGGGTGTGCCCTTCATGGGCATATAGCACAAGCCATGCACAAACCAGTTTTCTGATGCTGGCCAGTCTTGACCATGTTCATTCACAAAGGTTCTACCCAGTAGTCTAGAGGTGTTCCTCTGGGTGTTTTTTTTTGTTTGTTGTTATTTTTGTGGGGTTTTTTGTTTTGTTTTTACATTTCACAGGTAAGAGGAAAGCATCTGGATTGTCCATCTGTTATACCTCATTCTCATACATGGCCAGTCCGCCCACACTTCCAATCCTGTGTTTTCTCAATGACATATTTTATACCACTTAATAATAAGAGCTAGTATTTGTGTAACACTATAAATTGGTTATATCATTTGGTCTTCACAACCACACTGTGAGGTAGGTGATATTATTACCCCCATTTTATAGATGAGGAAACAGAGAGTTTAAGTGACTTGCCCAGAGTCACAGAGCTAAGTGAAGGACTGAAATAGAATTTGAATCCACATCTTCCTTATTCCAAGTCCAGCACTCTGTCAACTCTACCACCTACCTGCTTCTCATTTAGCATAAATCGCCACCTCTTTGGTATAGGATATCTATGGAAATATGTTACAGTCTGTTCTTAGACTCCATTAGCCTTTGATTCGTCTGCTCATTGGAATCTTTGGAGATGGTGGTGCTCCAAATTTGCCAGTCACGCAGTATTATTAGAAAGATATTTGTTTGGGGGAGGGAGGAGAAGAATGGTTCTTTGCACAGAAGAACAACTTGTAGTGGTTTAAAGGACTACAAAGTTTCCCAAAGCAATTCATTCCGGTGTTTTCTTCCATCCCTAATATCTATATATACTGATTGACACGCGAACTCAATGAACTAGCTATCCAAAGCTTGTCTGGAAATTAAGTAGTTTTCATTCACTTAGTTTTTCCTGTATGGACTGTTAAGCTGATTTAATTTGGGTAATCAGAGATCTCACTGAGAAGATCCTATCAAATGGCCAGGAAGAAAACTACCCTAAAGGATACCAGGGGATCTTTTAACCATTTCCTACTACAAGATAAGCCACAGATAACTAAGGAGACACAAATATTGCACAGTTGCCAGGAAACATTAATTCTGGAGTCAGGAAGACCTGAATTTGAATGCTATCTCAGACATTTACTAATTGTGTGCCTCTAGACAAGCCAATCAATGTCTCTGGACCCCTGTATACTCATTTCCAAAACAAGAGGACATAAACTCAATGGCCTCTCAGATTCTTTCCATCTTTGAATCTATCAACTTATCTATTAATAACAGAGCTGGAATTTGAACCCCAGGTCTCCTACCGCCAATGCTCTTTCCACTGTACCTGATGTTTTTAGATAAACACTGTGTTAAACATTGTTGTGATTGCTGCCCATATTGATGTTTAAGTGAGGCGGAGTTGCACAAAATCATCTCTCTCCTCCAGAATCATCAAAGTCCAGTGACAGGACAAAAGTCAAGTTTTTTTCCATAAATTAAAAATGAAATAAAAAAAAAAAGATAACTGGAGATGGCTCGGGGTACAGTGAATGACCTTGGTGTCTTCCTTGTCTGACCAAGTTCTAAGTGCTCCACGGTGCTTCCTTCAGTTTCCTTCATGGTGATTGGAACAGACTGTTCTCACACAGCCATTCCATGGCTGGCGGAGAAGGGGAGAAGTCTTCACATGCTTGGGGTAGACATCCCCCTAAATACTAAGAATACAAAAAAAGGCAGAAATAGTCCCTGCCCTCAAGGAGCTCATAATCTAATGGAGAAGACAACATGCAACTAAGAA
>CM053580.1:502185285-502197506 GCA_028627135.1 Pseudochirops cupreus | reverse complement strand
GTGCATGTAATATAAATTCTGAAAATGGAAAGCCCGGTGAGGGAGACTGGGAAAAGCCTTCTGCTTCTTGACAGTGATGATGAGTCCCTCAGAATTTCAATCTGAGGGATGACTAGAATAGAATGTTCCAAAGCTGGCCTTCATTATGTTATGTTCAATAAGCAACTCCAGCTTTGTCACCTAGAAACAATCTTTTGGTATATCTTTGCAATTCAAAGCACGCCAGTGTGTCTGCTCTTTATTGTTCCATTAAACTCTGTCCTACAAGTGAGAACATACCAATGGGGAGTCAGCCTATAATAAAAGAGAATACTAGGAGAATCAGCCTGTCACTTTTGACATTTTTCAAGATCAAGGGGATTTCCAGGCCCATGTTTTCAGTAAAGATTCAGAGAGTGAAATGTGTCCTGCTTCACTCACATCTTGACCTACAAATGGCAGATCTTGAAGGCCAGATATAGATGAGTTTAAGAAAAACAAATTCTTTGACAAAATTTCTATAAGGATACAACAGATAATAATGCTAACGTTGATAGTTCACATTTAAAAAGTGATGTTTTATAAAGCATATTACATATATTTTCACTTTTGATATTCAATGAATCTGAGACACTGAACAAATGTAGTAGTCATTTCTGAATTAGTGAATAATTTGAAATCACAATTATAGGATCATAGAACTAGAACCAGGGGTGGCTGGGTGGTGCAGTGAATAGAGCACCAGCCCTGGAGTCAGGAGGACCTGAGCTCAAATCCAACCTCAGATACTTAACACTTACTAGCCATGTGACCTTGGGCAAGTCACTTAATCCAAATTGCTCTTCCTTCCCCCCTCCAAAAACCAAAAAAAAAAAAAAAAAAAAAAACTAGAACCAGAAGGAACCTCAAAGGCCATCTAGACCAATTAGATGAAGAAATAAAGACCTAGGGCATTCTGGGCTCAAAGTAGTATTCATTTCTGTTTAGTAACCTACTAATTCCTTATTTGGAATTATATGTTTGGAAAAAACTGAGGAAATTTTAGTAATATTAATTTATATATATAAGTGGTTCAGGCCAAGTCATTTCTCCTTTCCCAGCCTCAGTTTGTCTATAAAATGAGGGGGTTGGACTCAGTGATCTCTAAGATCCCTCTGAACTCTGAAATTCAATATTTCAATAATTCAATAAATTCAATATTTATAATTTTATACACATCACGTGGCAGATGTTATCAGAAAGGAGAAGAATCACATGTACTTTTCTTACACTGTAGTACAGACATCTGCATTGTCATATACACTCCTGGTTTGACATTGAACTTTGACGTTTATGACAAAAGTTCAGATATATCACCAAAGTTCAAATATATCACCCTCAAAACCTCAACATGGAACCACAAGGGAATAGTAAAAAGAATTCAATTACAAACCCCAAAAAAAGTTACTTTAAAAGGAAATCTATGTAAAGGAAAGGTTTTTTCATAGGCAGGAAATTCTTAATGATGTCACTGACAACGGCATTGACTACGAGTTGGTGACAGAAAGCAGTTTTTAAATAGTTACACGCTGTGGCTACAGACCAACAGCAGTTCATGTTTGCTGCAGGGGAGAACAACCAGCAAATCTGTACTTTTGGCCGTACTTTTGTGTACACTTGTATTCCAGAATCAATTGCTTTTCTATTTTTTTTAGATGGAAGGCTTCCAACCTTAATGAGAAATGTTGCTATATTAAAGTATTTAACAAGCCTGGCTTCCTCGACTAAACAGAAAGACTGGTAAAATTCACACATACTTACAACAAACAGCTGGTTTTTGTAGACTGCAAGGTTGAAGTAAGTCAATAGTGTGGCATGGAAACCAGACAAATTAACATTATATTAGGTTGTAGTATGAGGAGCATTGTTCTGGTCCCACTTAATACCCTATGGTTTTGACATTCAAGTAAAGGAAGTTGCCAAGATCATGGAAGGTTTTGTTTTTGTTTTTTTTTCAATGATTTTTTTAATATGTTTTATTAAATTTTTTTTGGTTTTACATTACTGTCACTTCCCAAGAGAATCTTCTCTCGGAACAAAAGAAGACAGTAAGGTAAAACAAACAAATGTGGCCAGGTCACAATGAATGCAAACTCAAATAATGCCAAAATTGAGTGAAAATTATAAAATGATACCATTCTATATTGAATGTGAGCCAGAATTCAATGAATGCAACACATTTGAGCTAATTGAGAGTTTTTACACACCAATAGTTCATCAAGCTGCGCTTACTTATTGTCAGGAGTAGATGTAATGTACTAACACAGTATTGCCTACAGTTAGGCTATTTTTTTTAAACTAAGAACTCTTAACAAAACATACAGAAGGGAGAATATTTTAGATAGAAACACGGCCAGCACACAAAAGAAGAGATTTGTTATTTCATTAAACCAAAAATATGGTACAATTAAGTGGCATGAACATGGTCATAGTAAGTCTAAAACAGGACAAGCCACAAGGCTAGAATCTACAATATGGGATATAATAACACAAAGAAACAAAGTAAAAGTAAGATGCAAAATTTCTTCAGTTTTGGGGTTGTTAGGTTGTTTGTTTGATTGGGTTTTTTTTTAGTTTTTTTGGAGGGAGGAAGGCAGGGCAATTGGGATTAAGTGACTTGCCCAAGGTCACACAGCTAGCAAGTGTTATGTGACTGAGGTCACATTTGAACTCAGGTCCTCCTTACTCTGGGGCCAATGCTCTACTCACTGCACCACCTAGCTGCCCCTCAGCTTTTTAGTTTGCAAACAACTATGAGGAATAGAAATGTTACAGTAACAGAAATGAAGCATCTTTTAGCCCTATGAATTGAGGATTGCCATCAAAAATTCATTCCTCTTGGCAGAACAGCCATTCAGACAAAACTTCAAGTCCATCTAAGGTAATGAAAGAAAAGTATTATAATTTTAAAAACCAAGTTCAATTGCATAATGTTAAAATTATTAGAGAGCTGGCTAGGACAGGGCAGCTAAATGGCCTGTTGTTTTGAAGAAAATAATTGGAGAAGGTGGAGATATCAATTAACAAAATTTTAATGTGGATGAAACAGGCGTAACACTAGAAAAGAATGCCTTCTAGAACTTAATTTCTAGGGAAAATAAAACTCAACCTGGATTTAAAGTATCTAAGGCTCATCTGACGCTTTTATTTGGAGGTAATGAAGAAGAAGAATTTAAATGAAAACCAATGCTTGTTTATCATTCTCAAAATCCTTGGGCTCTGAGAGGCTCACAATCAGTGATCGCTTCCGGTTCTTTGTTGGTCAAATAAGAAAGCATGGGGCGACTAAAGCTGTTTTTTAAGGCTGGTTTTCAAGTTATTAAAGCCCAGCTGTTGAAATATACTGTGAGGACCAAAATATCACATTTAAAGCATTACTGATTTTACATAATGCCAAGTCATCCAACTACACTTGGTTCATTGTGTGAGGATGTGAAAATGCAAATTCTCTGAGATATGGATAAAGCTCAATGTACCTACCAGCCTATGTAAGGAAATTTAAAGAATGACAACTCAGTCTATGCTGCTGAAACATTTTAAATGATGAGAATGATGTTTTCATCACTAATCAGTGTAAGCTTTTCTTTAGGTATTTTAGTAATGTTTCTTAAATTTCTTTTTAACTGTGCTTTCCATAACAACTCTATTATTTTGTAATAAGCTTGAATCAGAAATATATTTTCCTTATCCTTTACCATTATATTATGTTAATAAAAAGATTTTTAGAAACTTACTTTAATCTTTTTTTCTTTGATTATTTCCACTGTATAGGAACCAACTAATAGGTGGTACATTGGATAGAGCACCAACCTCACAGTCAGAAAGACCTGCGTTCAAGTGTGACCACAGACACTTCCTAGCTGTGGAAACTTAGACAAACCTCATCATTTAACCCCTGATTGCCTCAGTTCCTTATCTGTAAAGCGGGAATAATAATAGTACCTACCTCCCAGGTTTATTGTGAGATTGAAATGATATAATAATTATAAAGTGCTTGGCAAAGTGTCTGTAAATAAATCTTAGCTATTAATTATTATTATTATTTTATGTATAATTATCACCTTGAATAGTATGAATATGAAAAATAAAACCAATTCTTGGGATTAATTATTCACACTGATCTAGTCAAACTTCCTCACTTTATAGATGAGGAAACTGAGGTCCAGGTTGGTTAAAGGGCTTCCATAGGTTTGCTAGATGACTGTCAGTTTAGGGAGTGGCAGAAAAGATTCTTATTTAGATAAAGGTTGGAACAGATAGCCGCTGATGGAAGGTCCTTCCAACTCTGTGATTCAGTGAGAGCCAAAGCACAATAGCGGGCTCTCATAATCAGTGTTTATCGAATTGAGTGGAAAAGGACTGTGCATTCTGTTAATAGAATGCATAGTAGGTAGTCAATTAATTGAATGTTGTTATCTGTCCTTTGTCCTCAAAGTGGAACCAATGACATCACAATTTTGGGGTCAAGGTACAATATGTTCATCAGGGGCTGTTCAGCTCAGGTTAAGATCAGGCACAAATTGTCTATCTGATCATTTGGGATGGAAATCTCTCCAGGTTCACACATCTCATGTTTCCTTCATGCCACTGCAATTCTACTTTGCTCATAGAATATAGTGCCTTTTTTGATGTAGGCATGCCATGCTGGGTGATCCTGTTCCAGTATCTTTCATGTTTCACAATTGGATATTAAGGACAAGCTTGGTGACTAGATTAGATCTGATTGCAAAACCCACACCATCTTCACAGAGCTCCTCCTCACAGTAGGCACTACAGAAACGCCTGTATTGAACATCAACTTCAGTAAGCTGGCCTTCATTTGCCAGCTTTGTCTGCTATTTGGAGTAAAATAATAAAATAGTGGGGGGATGAGGGATGTCTTGACTTATAATAGTGAATTGGATTTAAGTGAGGCAGAGTTGCAAAAGTCATCAGCCTCATTCTCTCTTCCAGAGTCATCAAAGTCCAGTGGCAAGATAAAAGTTAAGACAACTGGTGATGGCCCAGGATGCAATGGATGACCTTGTCATCTCTGATGTCTGACCAAGCTCTAAATACCTCACAGTGCCATTTCTGACACCTTTGTAGCACATTGGAACAAATTGCTCTCATTCACTCGTTCTGATGGGGAAATTTTCATGTGCTTAGACATCTGCCTAACTCACTGTAATGGTAAGGGAATTTGAAGATATTCCCTGCCCCTAATGGACTTCACTTGGAACACAACAAGAGAAGCTTACTTAGGGGAGGCTTATTTTGCAGGAAGGCACAACTTTTGTTACTTTGTAATTAGGCAGTGGGTCACAAAGGTTGTTATATTTTTCGGACCTTGGAGAAGGCTATATATATTCCCTTAGGTGAGGTTTTGCTTTGGGGCTCACTTATGGGAAGAGTTGTGTGATTTGGCCAGACGAGACTCTAGGCAGCCTTTGAGCCCCCAGGCTTTGAAAACTCAGATGTTGGTGCTTCTCTGTCTGGTAACTAACACTGTATGAATGTAATGGTCAGACAGCTAGAAGCTCTGTCTGTTGGTCTGTTGAATTGTGTTGTTTTCTCTGTCTGTATTTTTTGTCTGCTTGTAATTTCTGTTTATATTTTCTGAAGTTCAGGGTGCTGATTTTTTCCCCTGAACTAAGTGAATAATATCTATGTTTGATTAAAATAAGATTGCTAATTCCTTTTGAGTTGCTTTCCTTTAGAAAAGCAAATCAAAGAATCTGTGCTAGCAGCCATCCTGGGTATGCTAGGGTGTTTGCTGCTACACTCACCAATGGGTTCGAGGCCCATTAGTTACCCTCAACCTGGCTTACCCCTCTTCCCAGACAGTTTTAACAGGGTAAATATGCTATATCTTCTTGGAGCCACAGTAAGAGTTGAATGACAGGTGGATCCCAAAGGTGGATGAGCAGCTTGGAAAAGGGCTCAGCAAGACCTCATACCAGAGAGGCTAGTCTTCCCAGAACACTCCATATACCCCAATTAATTGAATAGAAGAAGCTTTAAGGAGGGTACAGAGCCTCAAAGAAAAGGCAGTCCAGTTAGGTTTAGGAAATAAGGCATGAATGAGTTTGGGCAAAAATAAACAACAAAATGGGCAGTGGAGTTAAGCTGTCAGTTAAGTAATAAAAACATTAAGGCCTGCAAAATTCTCAAGAAATTTGCATCTCAATTGTCACGCATATTTTTATTACAAGAGACTGCTGGTTCTAAAGAACCTAAGATCTATTTCCTCCATTACTCTGGACAGCTATTTGTTTCCTCTACAAAAAAAAAAGAAGTCTTGAATACACATGCTGTGTTGTCCTTTGTCCTCAAAGTGGAACCAATGACATCACAATTTTGGGGTCAAGGTACAATGTGTTCGACTGTGGCTGATCAGTCTGATATGAGTTCAGAATTCTGAACTGGGGTTCTGCCCTGATTCTGTGAGAGTTTGAAGGGATTAGGTACTGCTCCCAGCAATGTGCCAGGCACTACACCAGATATTAGCTCATTTGATCCTCACAACTCTTAGCAGTAGGTGCTATTATTATGCCCACTTTCCAGTTGATGAAACTGAGGTGAACAGAAGTTAGATGACTTTCCCCGGGGTCATACAACTAGTCTAAGTGTCTGAGGCAGGATTTGAACTCAGTTCTTTCTGACTCCAGATCCAGTGCTCTATTTACTCTGCCCCTGACCTACCCCTGTCCTGGCATCACTGTAATGGATATAGAAGACACCTATCATTGTGCAGCCTTCCCCAATTTCTTGAATATTTCATGAATCTATAATTTGTCAAAATGGGTATTCCCACTTCCTACAAAGATTCATACACTTTAAACAGATTTTTTTAAGAGTTGCTCTGGCTACAAATTTTACCATCCTACAATTTACATGAAAAGGAGTTCCACTGGACTTGACTAGGCTTGTCTTTGGACCCCAGACGTGGAACCCATCCCTGGACTAGCATCAGCTTAGTAAGATTGAGCCTGATGTGACTGGATCCTTTGACTGGAGGGCAGAGCCATGACTTCAGGGCCCCCATTTCAAGAGGGGGCCCAGCATAATCTTCTCCCCATTTCTCACAAGCTACACTGCTTTTGGACCTCTCAGGCATTGCCTCATGCCTGGTACTATATCTCTCCCTATCCTCGCCCTTCATCCCCCTAGCTTTTCACCTTCTTTTTGTGTGTTTTCTCCTCCCATTAGACTGTAAGCTCCTTGAGGGCAGGGACTGTCTTTTTATTTTTCTTTGTATCCCCAGTGCTTAGCCCAGTTCCTTGCATAAATTAAGTGCTTAACAAATGTTAATTGACTGAATGACTAGTGAGACACAGCAAAGTGTGGGCTCTAATGACATAGTCTTCAAGAAGACCAGAGTCAGCTCCAAAGACTCAATAAGAGAAAATTCTTAGTAGAATATCTGAAGGGGCCCAGTCTTCCCCTAACAGTTCTGTCCTGCCTAAGGGACCCACTGTACATTCAAGTCCCTGGAGAGTGTGGATTCTTTCTTCACAGTCACTGGATTTTAGTCAGGAGAAGATTCTAGGAATACAGACAAGAGAGAATCAATAATAATCACTCAGTCAATAATCAATTTGGTTTCATACCTTTTATGTTTTTTTTTCATACAGCCATTGAGGAAATTTGTTTTTCTCAACTAAGCACATTTATTGCAGGGAATCTGTTTTTCATTTTCTTTTTTTTTTTCCCATGAGGTGGGGAGGAGGGGTAGAAGAGGAAGAAAAAAAGACTTGTTAATGTTTCTTAAAATAGAAAGCAAAGGGTTCTACAGATACAGAATGGTACATTCATTTCACTGTATTATTCATTTGACTTGTTTGTTTTACTTTATTACTAGAGGTCTTTCATGGGCTGGGAGTAAACTATAAAAGTTCATAAAGTTAAAAAAAAAAGCCACATCAATAAAACTTCCTTTTTAAAGTGTATCTGTCAATTTTATTCAGTTCTTTCTTTGTTCCCCAAATAGTGCTCCACCAGACAGGGGTTGGGGCAAAGATAGGATGCAAGAGAAATAAAACATGGTCTCTTTCCTCAGTGACTCTGGGCAAACATGACTTAGGCACACAGAATTAAGAAAATAATATCACTGATTGTGGTAACTTTAGGCTCTAGGTTAAAAAAAAATTAAAGATCTCAGTGTTCAAGTGGAGGGCAAATTCAATATGAGTAAGCAATGTCATGTGGGAGCCAAAAAAGCTATATGACCTTGGGCTGCATTAAGAGGGTCATGTTGTTCAACCACTTTTCAGTCATGTCTAACTCTTCATGACCCCATTTGGGGCTTTCTTCGCAACTGGAGGGGTTTGCCATTTCCTTCTCCAGGTCATTTTGCAGATGAGGAAACTGAGGCAAATAAGGTTAAGTGACTTGTCCAGGGTCACACAGCTAAGAAGTGTCTGAGGCTGGATTTGAACTCAGATCTTCATGACTACAGGTCTAGCCCTCTATAGGGATGGTCCTATTCTATTCTGTCTTTATCAGGGTTCATCTGAAGTATTGTGTTCAGTTCTGGGAGCCATGGTTTAAGCAGGACAATTAATAAATAGAGAGTATGCAGAGAAAAGCAATCAGGATGGTGAAGGATCTTAAGTAAATGATATAGAAGTTCAGCTTGAAAGTGTGTGGGATAAAGACCCCAAAGACCCTTACCCAAATAAAACTCAGAGGCTTCTCCAGGTAGAAACAGAAGCTGTTTATTTCTAAACAAGTCTGGCAAGAGTCGGGTATCCCCTACCCAAAACAGGCAACAGTGTAGGGAGGCAAAGTACAGAAATCAAGCAAGCACTTATATACCCTTGTGAAAACAATTCTAGGACAATCCAAAAACCCCAAATCCCCGCCCCGGTATCAGCACCTCCATTCCCATTGGTGGGAAGGTGTGTCCTTACAATCCTTTTACCCAATACAAATGCATATTTCAATTATTTTCCTTATTTATCAGAAGTAAACTATTACAGATTCTGTGTTACTTTTTCTTGTTTTCCAGAGAGAGGTAGGCAATTTATAGAAACACCTGGCAAACATATTATTGGTTGCCAAAAGTAGGCAATTACAGATTACTTGCTGCTTTTCTTGTTTACCAAAAGTAGGCAATTTACAGAAACACCTGGCAGACATATTATTGGTTGCTTTCTTTGTTTTCCTCAAGACGGGGTATTGTATAGAAAAATAAAATTTGGGCCTATTAGGACTAACACCCAGCTCTAGTTTGGTGACTGTCTCCTTCACCTTATCAGAATATTTTGACTTGTTCCACTCAAAAGGGACCGACCTGGGACTGGAACTCAGATGTCCTAACTGCAGTTCAGGGGCTCTAGCACTTTTGCCATTGTGTCAGATAAATTCACATTCTCCCATAGTATCTCACCTTGCCCATTCCCAAGGAAGGAAAAGACATTTAAGTGAGCTGTGACTGGAATGCCTCCCAGCCCCCACTGACACAGAGTCCTGGGGGAGAGAGCTTTATCTATGGGTAGGTTTTCAGTTTGGTTTTGAACTTTTCCAGATCCAGAAAGGCTATAAATGGTCCTTCTCACCAAGCAGAAAATCCATGAACAGGAAAATACCCCAGCTACCTTGTATTTCATTTCATATATTGATTTGTATTTATCCTATTTATTCTGTATCCACAAATTAAATATAATTATATAACATGTGTATATATAATCTATGCACTCCTCCAGTTATATAGATGTGTGTACATGCATGTACACATGTAAGTGTATGCTACAGTGTACTGTATTGTGTATATACGTGTGCATGCTTATATATATATATATATCATACATACATATGTATGATATATATATATATATACATATACACTTATGCATGCGTGCATCACTATCTCCTTGTCAGAGTATAAGCTCTTCGATAAGATGAATTTTGTTCTTTACATTTGGATCTTCTAGTACAGTGTCTGGCATATAGTAGGCACTTAATAAATGCTTGTTGATTGATTGATTAAGAGCTACACAACATAGGTTGACAGAACTAGAGTATCCTCTACAAAGACTGGCCCAGCAGCATTACTGTGCCCTGGTGGCTTAGGAGATACAGGCGTGGGAACCAGACCTCTGGTATCTTCCTCCCCCACCTAGAAGATGGGAGGCCTGGTAAGGTGAAGGGGGTGGGGGATTCATTGTATGATAGTGTCCCACACCCTGGGGCTGTGACCCAGATAGAAAGGTAACAACCAACAGACCCTCCCAGAACCTCCTGGATGTCTCCCAGTCTAGCTTTGACCTGTAACACCAGCGAAAGCCAAGTTCACCTGCTCTACAGGGTAAAGAAAATCTCCCTGACTGAAAGAAGGAAGAATGATAGGCTTGTAAAAGGATGCCAACAATACCTCCCTAATTTGGGGGAGATAATGAGAGAGAAAAACCTTCCTGTTCTCTGGTCCTTCCTGGACTAGAGGTGGGGACTGGGGAGACTCAAACAGTTCTGACCCTACCATGCCTGAGGTATGTAGTTTTTCACCCCAGGCATCTCTGACCAGCCAAACGTGAAACTAAGGAAATCACTGACAATTGCCATCCAAGGGTAACCAGAGAGCCTTATTATTTGTTACTATTTTATATCAATGGTTTAGGTTTGCGTATCAATGTCTCTTCTCATAAACACTATACCCTACACATTAACACCCACAGACCCCTGTCATAACAAAGAAAAAGAGGTGAACAAAACATGCTGGAAGGGCAGCCAACACTAACAGTGTGCAATAATCTGTAATCACTGGTCACTACCTCTGGAATTTTTGGACCTGGGGTCAAAGCCAACCTTTGTCATTTACTTACCTTCAAAAGGTCACTTAAACTCTCTGGTCCTCAGCTTCCTTGCCTGTGAAATGGGGATGTTAGACTCTCAGGTCTCTTCTAGCTCTAAATTCATGTTTTCATATTTCCTGCTTTCTCAGATGTGGAGCTGGAAGGGACCTCAAATCCAAATCTTTGTTTTACAGATGAGGAAACTGAGGCAAAATAGGGTAAATGACTGTGTATCATCTGAATTCTGATGTCTCATAGTATTATTCTCCTTTATAGTACTGGCATTACTATGTATATTACTGTCCTGGCATCACTTTCTTTACTCAATATCACTTCATACCAGTTTTCCCATGTTACTCCAAATGCTTCCTGTTTTTTTTAATAGGTCCATGATTTCATTGATACAGGGAGTTCCTGTGCAGAAACCATCTCTACCAATGCAGATATACAACCTTTTTTGTAACTTACCACCTTAGAGAGCTGCCTGGGGCACTGACATCAAGTAATGGGTCGACACAACCAGCATGTATGTGTCCAAGATGAGATATGTCTCTATGGTATAGTAAAAAGCAGATTGGATCAGGAGCGGACAACCTGAGTTCATTGGTTCATGGGATCTTAGGTTCATAGAGCTAGGGCTAAAAAGAACCTCAGAGACCATCCAGTTGAACCCCTTCAATTTACAGAAGAGGAATCTGGGGTCCAGGGAGGATTAGTGACTTGCCCCAATGAGGTCTCCCAGGTAGTAGGTACCAGAAGCAGGATCCCACCTCTACTGTTTCCTATCTTGTGTAACCTTGATGTTCTCATTGGGAAAAAATGAAAGGGCTAAACTAGATAACTCTGAAGGTCCCTTTCAGTTCTAAATGTATGATTCTATCATCCTTGGGCAAGGTGTCTGCCATCTTCAAGTCTCAGTTTCAACAGTTTTAAAATGAGTTTTAGACTTAGCCTTTCAGTTCTAACATTGTAGGATTCTATATTCCTGGGTGACTGCCCAAAAAAAGGGGGGAAAAAATGAAAACATTTCAAATTGTTGAGGGAAGAAAAAAATTGAGAGAAAAGAAGAAAATTAGAAATGAGAAAGAAAAGGAAGAAGTTGGGGAGGAGAATCAATCAACCCATTTATTAAACACCTACTATGTGCCAGGCACTCTGCTAGGCACTGGGAATACAGAGGAAAATACAGAAAAGTCCTTTGCCCTTAAGGCTTTTACATTCCAGAGGGGGAGACAATATGCACTCACAATTATATACAAAATATAGATCAAATCAATGCAAGGTGATCAGACTTGGGGATAGGCACTAACAAGTAAAGGAACTCGAAAGGCTTCAAGTAGAAGATGGCTCATGAATTCTGTTTTGAAGAAAACAGAAGATTCAAAAATGGTGAGAAGAGAAGAAAATTAACTCCAGGAATGGAAGAAA
>CM053580.1:502150790-502185185 GCA_028627135.1 Pseudochirops cupreus | reverse complement strand
TGCTATTTTTAGGATGGGGGAAAAGAAGGAAAAGTGGCAATAAGATGGGAAAAGAAAGTAAGAAAACACAACACATTCATATAGCATGTAAAGGATAACAAAGAGCTTTTATCACAAGAGATCTATGCAGTAAGTATCAAGGGTGCTATTATTCCCACTATCTAGATGTGGAAATGCGTTCAGAGAACTCAAGTGACTTGCCCAGGATTTCATGGCTAACAAAGATCTAAGTTGATGTTCAGACCCAGGCCTCCCAACTTGAAAAAAAAAAAGGGAAGAGAAGGGGGAAAAGGAAAGAAGGGAAGTTAAGAAGGGGGAACAAAGAGCCCGTATAATCCACAAACAGCCACTGAAAGAAATAAAAAGTTAGCAGGGATTGATTTAACCTCAGGCTTTGCCAACTTGCTCTTGCCAAGGGGCCTAATTCAACACACATGACTATCCATGCTGCACTTGCAATTCAGAGCTCTGAGCTGAGCAGCACCATTCCAAAATGACAAACTAAGAATTGGGTTTCCTGACCTGGAAATCATACTAACACACTCCATGTGCTGTAGGCAAATCACAAAACAGAAATGACTAAGGGAAGGGCTGCTACTATCTAGGGCCATTCCCCTGGGAGTAGCTAGCTGGTCACATTCTATCATTGACCCCATGAGTTAGAAAGTCTACTTTAAGTGGGCAAGAATCACACTCAATCAC
Organism: Pseudochirops cupreus; assembly: GCA_028627135.1. Classification (NCBI taxonomy): domain Eukaryota; kingdom Metazoa; phylum Chordata; class Mammalia; order Diprotodontia; family Pseudocheiridae; genus Pseudochirops; species Pseudochirops cupreus. The sequence continues at coordinate 502,184,483 of CM053580.1, read as the reverse complement.
ATAACTCCTCTTACTTCTGAAGACAAATTCCCACAAATTGTAGTGGGGGGTTCTTAGTGCACTCAGCTCCTTACAAGCAATCCCATTTCTAATGGGTTCTCTGAAAGAAAGGGGAAAAAAACTTCCTAAGAATTTAGAGTTGTCCCAAAGCGAAATGGATTGCCTTAGGAGGTAATGAGTTCCCCATCAATGCAAATCTTTGATCAAAGTCTGGATGACCATTTGTTGCGGTATTGTAGAGGGTTCTGTTCTGTTACAGGTTGGACTAAATGAATCTTGAAGTGTCTTTCCTCTCTGAAATTCTAGGATCCTCCTGTTAATGGAAGGTCTGTAACTTGCTTGGCTCATGCCTAGGTTTTGAAAGGTAAGGTGACTCCCTGCTCTGCTCGTGTCCCTATGTGACACGGATCGAGGATATGGAATCGGCTGACAGGGCTGGGCTGGCCCCTCTTGAGTGAAGTCATGGCTAAAATAGAACTCCTGACATGGAGTTCTTTAGTACCTCACTTCCTTCAGTATTCCTCTACCAAACACGGAAAGGGAAAAGGAAATATTTCTGTAGATTTGTGCAGAAGCTCTCTCCCAGGAATCCACACGGATTGGAGAGGAGCCTAGATTCCATGACCTCTCCCAAGGCAGCAGGCAGATCTGAAAGCCAAGTCCTGCAGTTTCTCATTGTGGTGAAAACACGATACAAGGCAATGTGATATAATATACATAAATGATACAGATGCAGTGTAGTGTGTGGTGGTTAGAGCAGAGAGGAGTAATTAAAAGACCTGACAGTACCTGGAAAAGAGTAAGAGCTTAATAAATGTTTATGTTTTGGTCCTGTTCCATAAATGGCTCAAATACCTCCCACCTTCCCATGTTTCCTCCCTTCCTCTATTCTTTTTTTTTTTAGGGAGGGAAAGCAAGACAATTGGGGTTAAGTGACTTGCCCAAGGTCACACAGCTAGTAAGTGTGTCAAGTGACTAAGGCCAAATTTGAACTCAGGTCCTCCTGACTCCAGGGCCAGTGCTCTATTCACTGTGCCAGCCCCGCTTCCTCTGTTCTTTATCACCTTGTCAGGTGCTGGGACTTTCATGTTATAAGAATTCTCACCCATACATACAGGTGATTTTCTTTTTAAAAAAATAATTTTTTAAAGTGTAATTCATACACTCCTATTTTGTTGATGAGAAAGAAGTGTTTCAAAAGTTGACCAAAAAAATTTTTTTTGTGAATCAAAATAACTGATTTACAAAGAGTCAACTTGGGTTTTAGATATGACACCTATATGATGGTCAACAATACTTCCCCTCTCTGGGCCTCAGCTTTCTAACCTGTCTAATAATGATGTTGCAGGAGATGGTCTCTAGGTCCCTTCCAACTGTAAAATTCTATATAATCTATGCTATGATGAAATCAGAAGAGTACTAAATTTTGAGTCAGAGGAATTGGGTCCTAATCCTGATGGTTCTCATTACATTTCCTCTGACTCAAAATCTCCAGATCAAATCTGTGATTTCTTTATAATAGGGAACTCCTAAAGAAAAGTTCCCCCAATTTATAACCTTACACCACCCTAGAGCACTGAGAGGTACCCAAGCTCACAAAGCCAGTACACATTGAAAACAGGACTTGAACCCAGATCCTCCTGGCTACAAGATCAGCTCTTTATCTACCACTATACCACATTTCCTTTCAGTATCTCCAAGCTTCTGTAAAATATGGGGTTTTGAAATAAGCAGTTCCAACCCCCCAAAACAGGCTCTGTGATCTTTGATGACAGAACCCAAATCCAACCTGCCCTTCAAGACCAGATGCAACCCCTGCCTTCTCCACAAAGCCTGCCCTGCAGACTCTAATTCCAAATGACCCTCACCTTCCCCTAAACCCACAATACTTCTCTCTCTCTCTCTCTGTGGGTCTTTGTGTAGTGGGAAGAGACCTAGAGAGGAATTCAAATGACCTAGACTCCAGACCTGATTCCAAAGCTGGCTCCAAAGCTTTGTAGGTGTGAGACTGAGTAAGTAACTTAGCCTTCCTAAATTCCTCATCAGGGAAATGGGGATGATAATATGTAAATTACCTACATCACAAGGTTGTGCCAAGGAAAGAAAGCCCTTTACAACCATAAAAGCCTTTAGAATCTCAATGCTTCTCTGCCTTTGCATTTCTGGAAGATCATTCAATATTTCCTTTTGATCCTCCTAATTTCAGTCAGAATCTAAAGTTGAAGGCTATCCCCATGACAACATGGTTTTCTGTTTGAAACAACAAAAACCCATGTTTGATTTTCTTCCTTCAAAAGCTGAAATATTAATCTAACTTCTACTAAGTCTTACTTAATTGTTGTGGGCCTACATTAATTCATCTGTGAAATGAGAGGAGAGAACCAGAGGCCTCCTAGCTCTAAATGTCAGAGCTCATGGCTTACAGGGACATGAGCAGGGGAACTGATGAAAGCGGACGGACACAGGATGGGGGCGGGGGGAGCTGATGGATTTCCCATGGAATAGGTAATAGCTGTTATGACACTTCTCCATGCCATGAAATCATCTCACCTCTTCACTTTCTCCCTCAAATTTTCCTTTTAGTAACTCATTTCTACTGGCTGTACTATGAACTTTACCTCCCACGCATCTTCCCTGCTGTCATAGTGTTGTTATTAAAGCAAATGTTTCATCCCTTTCCTGTGCGCTTACACAAGGCCCTACCCCAAGGACTTCAAAGCCCCTGATCTTCCGTAAAGGGTGCTATATTCAGTTTAAACTACTTTTTTGGGGGTGGTGAAGGCAATTGGGGTTAAATGACTTGCCCTAGTCACAGGGATAGTAAGTGTCTGAGGTTGGATTTGAACTGAAGTCCTCCTGACTCCAGAGTTAGTTGCACTATCACTGTGCCACCTAGTTGCCCCCTATATTCAGTTTGAAAAAGAAGAATTCCCCCTCACACTGGGTCTTTTCAGCACTTCTGGGGATATGTATACATGTTCTCTGGGCAACAAAAAGTAGATAATAAATGGAAAGTTGCATACCCTGGGAGACAGGAGACCTGAATTTGAATCCCAGCTCTGGTATTTTCTTTTTTCTTTTTCTTTTTCTTTTTGGAGGGGGAAGGCAGGGCAGTGGGGGTTAAGTGACTTGTGCAGGGTCACATGGCTAGTAAGTGTTAAGTGTCTGAGACCAGATTTGAACTCAGGTTCTCCTGACTCCAGCGGGGGTGCTCTATTCACTGCACCACCTAGCCATCCCTGAGATCTGATACTTTCTACCTTTTTGATTTGGGCAAGTTCCTTTCTTCTCTTAGGGTCTTCCTCTTTAAAATGAGGAGGTTGTACTAGAAACTATCTTGGAGACCTCTTCCATCTCTAGAAAGTTGACAATTCTATTTTATGACCTTGATTCTAATCCCAGCTCCAGGACTGACTAACAGTGGGATTCCAGATGGGTCACTGCCACTTCCCTCCCTGGATCCAGTGTTCTCTTCTGTTAAATGAAGGTTTATTGTACATGAACTCTAAGGTCAACTTTTACACATTCTGTGATTCTGTCTCCCCTAGAGAAGATGTTAGAGGGGAAATCGCTCACATTAAGCTTTATATTAAACCAAAGAAAGAGATTTAGAAAAAGAAGGGGGAGGGGAAGGGACTAGAAGAAAGGTGGAAAGGACAGTAAGGAAGAAGAGAATAGAAGGGGAGAGAGGAAAACAGTGAAAAGGAAGGAAAGAACGAAGGAAGGAAGGAAGGAAGAAAGGAAGGAAGGAAGGGAGGAAGGGAGGAAAGAAAGGAGAAAGGAAGGAAGGAAAGAAGGGAGGAAAGAAGGAAGGAAGGAAGGGAGGGAGGGAGGAAGGAAGGAAGGAAGGAAGGAAGGAAGGAAGGAAGGATGGCAGGAATTATTAAATGCTCATTGTGTACTAAGCATTGTGTTAGGCATTTGGGATAACCACAGAGACAGGACAGATGGCAAGGCCTGATGATCCTCCATCTAACCAGATGGGATAGATTTATTATCTTCCATCTCATCCAAGCAATCTGGATATGTTCTGAGTGACCCAGGGTTAGAGGAAGAAGCTAGTGGGGTAGGAAGAAATAAGAGAATGGAAGACAAGAAAGAAGGAAGAGAGAAAAAAGAGGGGAAGAGGAAAGACAGTCTCAGCTGGCTTCATACAAAGACATGGTTTTTGTTACTGAGAGGAAGAAAAAGAATGTTTTCACTTAGTTTAGCAGTTAGGCTTGCCACTCTCCAGTTACTAAAACAATGTGATCTATATCTGATCTATCAGTCTGGTTGGTTTTCATATGTTCCCAACTACTTGGAGTTCAAAAGTCAGTGGAGAGGAGTTAAGGAGGGGATTTTCCCAGCCTATAGACAGGTTCAGGTTCATTAGCAGTGTTCCTTGCACAGACAACTATTTTTATTTTATTAAGTGGGGGGAGGGAAGGATGGCAGAGAATTTGAGGTCAAAGACCACCCAAAAGGCAAGGCAGGAAGATATACCAGCTTTAAATCTGATTCTATCATCCCTGGGCAAAGTGTTTCCCCTGTTAATCCCAGTTTTGAATTTTCCCAGGCATGACAGGTTGAAAATGGATTTCTCATCCAAGCAGAAAACTCACACAAAGATAGATGGACACACAACATGAGGAGACAATAACAGAGCACCTATGCAAGGAGTGACCCAGAAGTATTACTATGCCCTGGTAGCCTAAGAGACCCAGGTGTGTGGGGGACGGGGTGTCAGCATTTTCCTCCCCTAACAGATGAGACTGACGTTGAGGTTAATAAACATGACAGACAAGACAGACAGACATGAGATTGACAGGTGAAGTTGGACATTACATGATAACAGACATGGCATTGTACTGTGGATTCTAAGTCCAGAGATCCCACTTCATATTTCCATGAGGTCTTCTTCAAGAGGCCCTTCTTGAGCCCCTGACTTTCTAGTTGCCTCCCCCTAAAAAATTACTCTGCATCTGTCTTGTATTGGCTTATTTGTTTTTCACCATAGAAGGTAAGTTTCCTGAGGGCAGGGAGAGTTTCACTTTTATCTTTATGCTCCCAGAATCTAGCGCAGAGCTATACTAAGTAGTTAATAAATGCTTGTTAAATAAATCAGGAAATCAACGAAGATACCTACTGGGCCCCATAAGGAGGCTTTCCATGTTGGAGTAAGGGAAAGTGTGCCAAGAAATTATGTTGAAGTCATACATATTAGAGAGGGAAGGTATGTTTAATGAAGGCTCTAAGATGCCAGGTTGAGTTATTTAGACAGGACCCCAAAGGTGATAAGAAGCCATTGTATATTTTTTTAATAAGGTAGTGACATGATGGTACCTTAGCTATAAGATTCAGGATAGGTTCATGAGATTCATCATTTATCAAATACCCATCTCCAAAGTTGTTGACTTTAAAACAAACTTTCTCTTCTCTTGAAGTAGGCAGGAAGTGGGTGTTTTAACCCCCATTTTGAGGAGAAAGAAACCTCAGGTATGCTGACATTAAATGGCTTGCCAAAGTATTTGAGTTGTGAAATCTGGAATCAGGTCTTCCCCTCATGACACAAGAGTACAAAACTCTCTTAAAGTACAACTTCAGGGACCCAGACTAATTTAGTCAGATGATAACAACCACTCACTTTATGGTTTTACAGTGTTTAACAGTTTATAAGGCATTTTGACATATACCATCACATTTGATCATGACAACAAGCCAGTAGGGGAAGCAGTGCTAGTATTTTTATCCTCCACAAATGAGCAAAATGAAGCCTGGAGAAACTGGCTTGCTTAAGGTCACACAGCAATTTAGTGGCATAGTCAGTTCTGATTTCGAGCTCACATTGTTTCTAGTTCACATTCTTTCCACACTGACTTACCTCTAGCTTTATTCATCACGGAGAAGCCCCAAAAGACAGATGAACTCCTGACAGTTCTGTTGCATCCCACAATAGAAGCATGGTGTTTCTATGCACAAGAAAAGTAGATGAGGCAATAGTGACATCAAGTTTACTTGCTAAAGTTACAACACCAATTACATCACAGAAAGTTATTTGGTAAGTTGTACAATGTATTCTAAAAACACTGCCTTTGGCCTATTACCCCCACCACGTGTCCCTGGACTGTGATCACTTAAGCAGTGTTAGTTCTGGACAGTACCTGAACTGGACAGTGGAGAAATCCTCCCACGGATATCTGGCTGATTCAGGATGCAGCACTGAGGATTCCCAAACCAATGGACCAAAACAAAATGATTTTAAAAAACAGAAATGGTCAACAGGGATTGTAAGAAAACAATCACATTAACAGAGTGTTAGTAGACCTATGGATCTTTCCAACCATCCTGAAAAAAAAATAGAATTATGTGAGAAAAATCATTAAATGAACATAAACTTTGGCTCCAGAAATCCTTCTATGGGACATTTACCTTCAGCAATAGAAGGAAATGCTTCACTTGTATCAAAGTATTTATAACAGCTTCTGTGATAGCAAAGACCTCAAAACAAAGTGAGTGGGTGCCCATCAATTTCCATCAAAGGCACTTAGCACCATTCTCCCAGTCACCTAAGTGTACAACCTAGAAGTCACCTTGACTCCTCACTTTCAGTCACCCCACCTATCTGATTGGCTGCCATATTTTAAGGATTCTACCACCTCCTCCACATTTCTTACATATGTCCCCTTTTCTCTACTTATATCACAACCACATCAGCCCAGGCTTTCATCACCTCTCACTTGGACTATTTCAATACCTTTTCAATTGGATAACATATCCTCCATACAGGTGCCAAATTGATTTTCCTAAAGGACAGGTCTATCCATGTCACTCCCCTGATCAAAAAATCTCTTCACAAACTCGCTCCAACCTGTCTTTCCCCTTTATTTATGCGTGATTACCTTTTTCACACTCTAGAGGACAGCCAAACTGGTTTTCATGATGGTCCTTACTCTGGGCATTCCATATCCAGCCTCTGGACTTTCTATACTAGTTACTCTCCATGCTTGGCATAAACCCCCTCCTCATTTCTTCCACTCAGAATCCCCTAATTTTCTTAAAGTGCAGCTCAAATGTGACCCACCATGTAAAATACCCAACCACTAGTACCTCTCCAACTAGTCTGTATTGATTTTGTATCATAATGTATTTTTATATATACATATTTCCATGTTGTCTCCTCCAATTGAATGTATGCTCTTTGAGGGGCCATTTTCATTTTTGTCTTCGGATTCCCAATGCCACTCACAGCGTCTAGCCCATGGATAGTGTTTAATAAATGCTTATCTCTTGACAGATTGATAGATTGATTGAAATGTTACACAGCTGTGATTCATAGAACATTACCCATCAAATACCAAGAATTTTCTTTTTAAAAACTATTATTATTTTTTTTTTAATTTTATTTAGGGTTCTAAATTCCCTCACTGAGAAGGCAAGCAATATATCAATCATACATTTTAAATCATGCAAAACATTTCCATATTAGCCATATTACGAAAAAAAAAAGGCAAGAAAAATAAAGTGAGAAAACCATACTTCAGTATGTGCTCAGAGTTCATCAGTTCTTTCTCTGGAGGTGGATAGCATTTTTCATCAGGAGTCCCTAGGAATTGTCTTGGATCATTGTATTGATCAGAGTAGCTCAGTCTTTAACTGTTGATCATCATTATAATATTGCTGTTACTATGTGCAATGATCTGGTTCTGCTTACTTCACTTTGCATAAATTCATGTAGGTCTTCCCATGTTTTTCTGAAACCATCTCCCTTGTCTTTTAGCACAATAGTACTGAATCACAGTTATGTGCCACAACTTGTTCAGCCTTTCCCCAACTGATGAGCATCCCTTCAAAGTCCAATTCTTTGCCACCACAAGAAGAGCTGTTATAAATACTTTACTTGTAGGTCCTTTTCCTTATTCTTTGATTTCTTTATGATACAGACTTAGTCATGGTATTGCTGGATCAAAGGGTATGCACAGTTTTATAGCCCTTTGGGCATAGTTCCAAATTTTTCTCTAGAATGACTGGACCACTTCACAACTCCACTGACAGTTCATTAGTGTACCTATTTTCCCTCATCTCTTCTAGCATTTTTCATTTCTGATAGGTGTGAGGTGGTACCTCAGAGTCTTTTTATTTGCCTTTCTCTGATCAATAGTGATTTATAGCAATTTTATGTGACTATAGATAGTTTTGATTTTTTCTTTTGAAAACTGCCTATTCATATTCCTTGACCATTTACCAATTGGAGAATGGCTCTGATTTTTATAAATTAGACTCAGTTCTCTCTCTATATATATTTCATAAAAGAAGTCTTCATCAGAGGGACTCGCTGTTGATATTACTTCATTGTCTATAATACCTTTTATCAAAATGTAGTTTTCCCTGATTATCTCTTTTAATTGGGTCTTTTTTAAATTTTGCTTTGTTTGAGATCATAATTGCTACGTGAAGCATAATAGATTCTGCTCCATCTCCTTATTTTAATTCTGTGTCTTTCTATTTCAACTATGATTCTTGTAAACAACATTTTGTTAGATTCTGGTTTCTAATGCATTCTGCTATCTACTTCTGTTTTATAGGTAAGTTCTATTTCATTAAATGTCATATTTTTCCCTTGAAGGATCATACCCAGTTTTACTGGGTAGTTTATTCTTGGTTGTAATCCTAGCTCCTTTGCTTTCCAGAATATCATATTCCAAGTTCTTTGCTCCTTTAATATGGAAGTCACTAAATCTTGTGTGATCCTCACGATTGCTCCATGATATTGAATTTTTTTTTCTTTTTTCTTTTTCTGGTTGCTTGTGATGTTTTCTCCTCAACCTGGGAAGGCTGTAATTTGGATAATTTGGCTCCTGGGAGCTTTTATTTTGGGATCTTTTTCCGGAGGTGATTAGTGTATTCTTTTAATTTCTATTTTACTCTCTATATCTAAGATATTAGAGAACTTTTCCTTTATAATTTCTTGAAATATACTCTGTAGGCTCTTTTTTTGATCCTGATTTTCAGGTAGTTCAATAATTCTTAAATGCTCTCTCCTTAATCTATTTTCCAAGTTAGTTGTTTTTCTGATGAAATGTTTCACATTTTATTCTATTTTTTTCTGTTCTTTTTACTTTGGGTTTTCTTTGTTTCTTAATATCTCATGGAGTCATTAGCTTTCAGTTGCCCAATTTTAATTTTTAAGGAATTACTTTCTTCAGTGAGTTTTATACCACTTTTCTCATTTTGGCAAATTCTGGTTTTTAAGGAGTTCTTTTCTTCAGTATTTTTCATGCCTCTTTTACTGAGCTGTTAATTTTCTTTTCATATTTTTCTTCACTCTTGTTTCTTTTTTCCAATTTTTCCTCTACTCCTGTAATTTCTTTCTTTAACACTTCCAGGAATTCTTATTGGACTTGTTACCAATTAGCACCTTTCTTTGAGGCTTTGGCTATAGGGGTTTTCACATTGTTGTCTTCTGAGTTTGTCTTGGTCTTCCCTCCTTCCATAATAGCTTTTTATAGTCAAGTTCTTTTCTTGACATTTGCTCATTTCTTGACTTTGCACTGTTATGTTAAAGTAGAACTGTGTTCACCTGGAGATGAGGAGGAATTGGCCCAAGTTTCAGGTTTTTTGTGCTGCTGTTTTCAGAACTAGTTCTAGGTGTCTAAAACTTTTTAGAGCTTCTAAAGTGGTGTGATCCAGAGAGAGGTGTGATCATTGCTTTCCTAGTCTGTACTCTAGTCTTTATCCAAAACGCCCCCTGCTACTCTGAAGTCCCAAGCATTAGTGCTTCTCTTGGCCATGAAACTGTGATCCATTCTTCCTCATGACCAACCACACATGCTCCTCTCCATCCTGGAATTGTGACCGAGAACTATATATGTACAATAGACTTGCCTAATCAGCACCAGCAGCACCCAGTGCCAGAAAAAGGCCCCCTGTAATCTCCCTCTGACCAATTGCCTGATCCTCTTCCGGTATCTGGGCTGAGAGGTCCTAAGTTGCTGCTGCCACCACTTTCATGACCACCTCCATGCTACAGCTTTACTCTGGGCCAGCCCCCATCCCAATGTCACAGACCTCTCCTGCTAACCTCGCAAGTTGTCTTAGGTTGGAAAAATGGTTCATTCTGACCTTTTGTTGGCTTTGCTGCTTCAAAATTCGATTTGAGATGTTATTTTAAAGTTGTTTGGAAGGGAATGTTGGGAGAGTTTTACTGGGGTGCTTCCTCTAATCCAGTACCTTTGAAAATCAACAAGCATTTTCTAAGCACCTACTATGTCCCAAGCACTGTGCTAAGTTGAGGGAATACAAAGGCAAACACCAAATAGTCCCTGCCCTCAAGGAGCTTATGTGATAAGAGAGGAGACAATCCGAACCTATACAGATGTCTCCTGCATAAAACATACACAAAATAAATAGAAGGTAATCTCAGATGAGAAGACATCTTCTGCAGGAGGTGGTACAACCTGAGCAAGGAAGATTCTAAGAAGGGGAGACAGGAAGAGGTTGAGCAGGCTCAAACTCAAAATCCAAAGGGCAAAGGAAAGATACATGATGGGTATAAGTAATACCATTGACAATGGGGATTTAGGCATGAAAAATATCATTCCCAAAAATATTACAAAAGGCATAGATGATCAGAAAAGGAGATAAACAGGTCACACAGTTATAAGAAGAGAAAACAATGGATAGCTTATTATCCTAATATATTATCCTAAGACCAATGATATTTTGGGTGACTCTTCTATAGAAACATGGTGGAGAAGCCCCTAAGACCAAAAGATGTGTAGTGGTTGTCACCTCTACTTGTGTAAGGAGCGTAAACTAATGAAATCAAATCTTTCTATTCAATTCAATCCAATAATTTTTTTGTGAAAGCTCCTATTCTGTATGTGCAAGTGTCTTCAAGAGTAGAAGAAACAAAGAGAAAATTAGCCCTTGATATCAAAGAGACATTGTCTCTACATGCAATATGTAAACAAAAAGGTAATCTAAGGATGAAGGAAGCACTACCAGTTGAGGAAGAACAATTCAGGCTTCCAACAATTTGTTGTCAACTAGTCAACAAGCATTTTTAAGTGCCTACTATGTGCCAGGCGTTGCTAATCACAACTCTATTTTTTTAATGGGATGGGGAAAAATATTTTTAAAGCATGTAGATAACCTTTAAAAAATTTAAATAACTGAATTTAAATTACCTTAATGACTAAGAAAGATGAGAAATATGTATTTGATTAGGGTTCATAATGGTGGACTAAGGAAGACCAAATAAAAGCGAACTAAGCTTCAAACACATTTGAAGGCAATTTTTTGGTACAGTGGATTGAGCTTTGGACTTGGAGTCAAGAAGACCTGAATTCAAATCCAACCTCTGACTATTACTAGCTATGTGACCCTGGACATGTCACTTCACCTATGTCTGGCTCCATTTCCCCATCTGTAAAAATGAGAATAATAATATCTACTTCTCAGGAATGTTGTGAAGAGCAAATGAGATAATATTTGAAAAGTGAATTGCAAATCTTGAAGTGTTACAAAAATTCAAACTATTATCATTATTGTTATAAACATATGGCCAGCAACATATTGCCATATCACTGAATTTGAACTGACTGTTGATTGATGTTTGCCCACTGCTGAAAGCAAATAGCAGGCACAAGAGAGAGAAAGTCAAGGTGAGGAGAATCTACTCCTGTCCATGAGGAGACATGATTTATTCTGAATTCCTGTGTTTGCCTCAAGGCAAAAATATACAATTCTCTAGCAAAATTGTGATTTTTTTTTAAACAAGTGCACTAGGAGGCATCAGTTGTTTGTCCCTGTGAATACCAGTATAAAACAAACATCAAAAAAGGTCAAATTCTGAAAACTGCAGTATGGTCAGGTAAGTTATTTCTGCAATATGTGCCAAGAGGAATTGAACCCAAGGATGCAAGGGATACAGCTCTGGATACAAAGCATTTATAAAGAACATTTAAAAACCCCAAAGGACTCTAAATTTATAATTATATTCATGAACAATTACATAGGGTTTTCAGGTTAGTAAGATGTTTTACATACATCATCTCATTTGACTGATAAAAATGGTTTCTTTTCCAGATCACTGGCAGATAAGTGGTAATTATTGATGGGCACTCTTGCCAATCAAGGCCACTTGAAAGATATCAGAGAAATAAGGTTGTATGATAACATGAAATTTTACAGCTTGAAGGACGGTGAGAGGTCACCTCATTTTATAGATAGAGTGAAGTGAATAACCCTCACTCACATGGTAAGTTGGTGGTCTACAGGACTAGAACCTGGGACCCCAGGTATGCGCTCATTTAAATATTCCATGAAGCAAGAGGAGACTATTATCAAGTGTCATAGGGCACCTTACAGAAACCATCCCAAGGATTGTCTTGTGCCTTTAGGGGGAAAGCTACAAAACAATTATCTTTAGGGAAAATGTGATACTGGCTGACAGAGCATTTTAAGGTCTCTGAAGAACTTTGCATATGTTATCTCAGTTGGTTCTCACAACCATCCTGGGAGGTCGATGTTTTGAATATCCCCCTTTTACAGATGAGAAAACTGAGGCTAAGAGAGAATATATGACTTGCCCAGAGTCACACAGCTAATAAGCAAGAAGGGATCCAAACCTAGGTCTTCTTGACTCCAAGTCCAGCCCTCTAGCTATACTATGCCATAGCCTCTATGATATATTGTTGTTTGTCCGTAGTTCTCGAAGAGAACCATGACATCAGGAAGGTGATGCCATGACTTGCAAGTGAATTGGCTTTAAGTGAGGAAGGGCTGTGCAAAGTCACCAGCCTCACTCTCTTCCCTAGAGCCATCTGAGTCCAGTGGCAAGAGATAGATCATAGGGAAGGGAAGGAAGGGAACAAGCATTTATTAAGTGCCAATAGATCAACAGGGCTCTTCCATCCTAGAGTCTTTGGATCCTGGAATAAGAATAATAGTATCTGATTGCTTCTTCTCCCTGAAAATCCCCCACCCCTTGCTCCTCCTTCTTCAATAATTCCGAAGACAAAGGATTTTATCAGTATAGACACTCCATTCAAAAGATAGCAACTTTTCTAAGACTTAGCAGATCATCTTCAGAAGCCAAAGTCTTCACCTGATAATCCCATTTCCGGAGTTTGGGTTTGTTTTTTAAATCCTTTGGCTCTGAATACTTCAAGTTTCCACCCCTATTAGGAAATGTAAAACCCAGTCGTGCAGTGGTATGGAACTCATTTACATCGAGATTTTTCTAACTTAGCTACTCAAACTGGGAACTTTCAACAATGTAAACAGACAAGTCTGTCATTCTTTATCTGCACTCCCAATGAATCTGGACACCGTGGAATCTTTATGGTTATGGGGCACAATTATACAAATCCCACAGCTGCATTTTCCCTTGTGAATTTTAGTGAGCAATTGCTTCTCGGTGAAGGGGGGCAAGGAAGCATAGAAAACAAGACTTCAACTCAAGAGGGCTCCCAAGACTGAGTGACTTGTCTCTAAGGGACAGATTTATTGCTTTTCCTCCAGAGAAGTATTTGAATTGATAAATACAGATTAGTGCACTGTTTATACAGATTAAAACAATAACAACAGCCACTTCTACAAAACCCCAAATGGCCTCTAATGAGACGGGGGAAGGAGAAGGCAGAAACCTTCCTTAATTTATTTGGGCACCAGCTCAACAAATCTTTTGTGTCCATTTGAGACAATAAACGACTCCGTGGATAACTGACAAACACCAAGTGGTTACCTTACTCCTTCTTCCTTTACTTGCTTCCAAGTCATTTCCTGAAAAGCTGTAAAACTAGACAGCTTGCAAAGGCTGGAGGAAGAAACCTTCAGAATGTGGGTGGAGAAGCTGATAGGTGTGACTAACAAAAATATGTGCATGAGGGGAATGTGACCTTTAGATTGCTTTTTTTCTCTGTCCTCCTCTAAGACCCATTCCATCCGTTTTCATGGGCCACTATTGTATCCCCAAGGCTTGGTTATGAGATACATTCTTTTCCAACCAAATCAAACCATTCCCACTACACAACATTGTATTTCCCACATCATGCCTTTACACAAGTGGTGCCCTAAATCTGGAATGTATGCCCTCCTCACTTCTACGTGCAATAATTCCTAGCTTCCTTCAAAACATAGCTCATATACCTTCTATATTAAGATCTGTCTTATTTCCATCCAGTAATTAGCACTTTCTCCTTTGCTATTCTTGGCAATTACTTACTTGTGAACTTGTCATCTCTCCTGGAATGTAAACTCCTTGAAGGGAGCTCCCCCTTGAATTTTGTTTTGGTCTTACTACCCCCAATACCAAACACAGCATCTTGTATATATTGTTCAGCTGTTTCAGCCACATCTAAATCTTTGTGACTCCATTTGGAGTTTCTTGGCAGAGATACTGGAGTGGTTTACCATTCCCTTCTCCAGCTCATTTTACAGATGACAAAACTGAGGCCCACAGAGTTAAGTGACTTGCCCAGGGTTACACAGCTTAATGTCTAAGGTCAAATTTGAACTCAGGTCTTCCTGACTCTGGGCTTGGAGCTCTGTCCACTGTGCCACCTTAAATTTTATAGAACATACTATCCTCTTGACTTTAAAATTTTCCCCTCAGCTTCCCATTAATCCATACATGTGTAGCCCAGGGAATATTTTCTCCTGGACCATCAGAGAATAGGTATATGTAGTACGGTCATCATTGTCAGCAAGAACAGAAACAAAGGCTGCTGAACCAAACTTAAACTGTATACAAAATGTCTGAGCTGAAGATCTTCTGATCTCTCTTCCCCTGACTGTTTTTGAGCGAAGGGGACTGCTTGCTATAAGAGACTGGCTGAGGGAAACTATCTCCAGCTCGGCTGCCATGTGGCCATGAACTCATGTCTCCTTTCTTTTGCCTGTTTGTGTTTATTCTTTTCTGTTCCTAATCCTAAGTGAATAAATATTGTGAACTGAAGTTGGAGCCCTTGGGCTACATAGGGAACTAATAGAGCCATCAAAGGTTCCATCAACAACTGGAGCAGTTGGCAACTTCAGTCAAGTCTAGCAAGGAGTCAGCACTGCGGACGGAAGATCTACCTGACTCAGCTCAGCAGGAAATTGACCCAGAAGTCCAAACACACTTTATTGCAAGGAGTCAGCCCAGCTGAGCAAGGAAGAACCACCTTGTCCTGAAGAGAATTTGGTGGGAACTCCATAAAGGAAGAAAAGGACTCCAAGGACTAGGTGAACCCCTGAACCACATGAGTTCCTTATTTGTATGTTTTAGTACATTTCCCCTCAAGTTTGAATCCACATTTAGTTTGAGTCACTAGTTTTAGGGGGAATGTTCTGCCCTTGCTATACCTTCTCATCCCTTTGTAAAAACTAATTGAAATCAACTGGTTGGTTGATAATGAGGGCAATTTTAAATGATTAAAAACATTGATACGAGAATTTGAATTCTAATATCAGTATAAGAAATCCCAACCCCTCAAGCTTACCCCTAGAACCTTGAGGAAAGGAATTATTATTACCTCCCAGGTACCCAAATTACTAGTCAGGGTAGTGACTGGGAGAGTGAGCCCAGAAGGCATGCCACATTAATAATGAAATACATTTTCCATAAAGTTTCACTTTGCCCAAAATGGGATATAAGTTACTTGAGGGAAGAACTTTTTATTTTTATCTTTTTATCTCCAGCACCTACAGAGTCCCTAGCAGCTAGTAAATGCTTAATAATGCTTTATAATTGAAACAAATTGAATGGCTTGAAGATATTTTTAAAGGCACAAGTGGTAAAACCCAATGGATCCCATGGCCAGTTGGAGGTGATCTCATATGATTGGATGCCTGAATCCTGCTTCAGTTTAATCCCTTATGACAAAACGTTCATAACAAGCTTGCAAGTGAACTGGTACTCTAACTTGGTTAGAATGACACTGTCATTTGCTGTTATTGTTCAATCACATCGAACTCTTCATGACCCTATTTGGGGTTTTCTTGGCAAAGATACTGCATTGGTTTGCCATTTCTTTATGGATGAGGAACTGAGGCAAACAGGGTTAAGTGACATGCCCAGGGTCACACAGCTAGTAAATGTCTGAGGCCAGATTTGAACTCAGGAAGGCAAGTCTTCTGGATTCTAGGTCCAGCACACTAAACACTGTACCACCTACCTGCCCTGACACTGCCATACAGATAGCCAGTAAGTCTTACCATTTGATATGATATGACTATGTGCTATGTGAAACAAAGAAGGGTCTGCAAAAAGAATTCACACCAAAAAAAAAGTCTATCCTTTCCTATGAACAGAACTAAAAGAGGGGGAAGAATGATGGCTAGAAGAAAGACTTGAAAAAAACTCAAGGCTCCAAAGAATTTCAGGAAATATTACCTTTTAAAAACACTTTAGCCAGGAAGTATACCTAGAAGGGCAAAGAGTAAGGAGGCCAAGGGTTAGAGCTGTATAATAAAAGAACAGTGGGAAGTAAGTGGTGCCATTTGTGGTCTGTGGAGTAATGGATAAACAGAACTAAGAGGACATCCATGAACACTGGCTAAAGTTAAACATTAACTCTCTGATAGGAAAGCCGTGCTCCAGCTAACTGGCCTGGTGCCCTAACCCTGAAATAAGGCAACAGCAGTACCTAAGGAAGCCCCAAAAGCATCTCATCTAGGGTTATGAGTTCACCATTCACATCACATCAGCATCAGTCAAGTTTGCAAAAGGACAAAAAAAAGTGCTGTTTTTCCTAGTAAAAATAACACTGCTCAGGGACCTGCTTTCTCTCTAATTCACTCATTTGTGCTATTACAGAATGTTAGAACCGGAAGTGACCTCTACGATTATGGAGTCTGACCTCATCATTTTGCAAATGGGGAAACTGATGCCTAGAGAAATAAACAGGTGCTGTATCCTGGGGAACATTCCCTCTTGGACCATCAAGGAATAGAACTTAGCTCCAAAGTTGTACACAGAGTTGTCATCATTGTTATCAACAAAGGAAACAAAATTGTAAGGCACTGCATAAGGATCCACATTCAATACAGAGATTATTCCTTCTACTCCACTACCCTTGGGTATTGAGGAAGCTCAATGCACAGTGGATGGAATGCCAGACTTGGAGATGGGAAGACCTGAGTTCAAATCCAGCCTCAGACTAAATGTCTACATGACATTGTGTGGCACTAGCTGTGTGACCTTGGACAAGTAACTTCTCTTGGCCTCAGTTTCCTCATCTGTAAAATGGGTATCATAATAGCATCTACCTCCAGACTTTTCTGAGTATCAAATGAGATGACATCTGTAAAGTGCTTTGCAAACACTCAAGAGCTATATCAATGCTAGCTTATTATTATTATTGCTATTATTTATTGTATATTATTATTTTAAGTTTAAATGTTCTATCCCTAAGCAGAATTTAAGCTGCTTAAGGGAAGGAATGATTTTTCCTTTTGTCTTTTTATCTTTGCTTATGTTTTGAACATAGGAAGCACTTAATAAATGTTAGAAGAATTTAATTGAAAAGCCCTTTATGGGTCCACTGGAGGCGCCACATTATTGGATAAAGTGGCTAGAGTCCTGGACATGGAACCAGGCTGATTTGGATTCACATCTAGACTCTGATAATTACTAGCTGTGACCCCTAGGCAAGTTTCTGGGCACACACCTCCCAAGTCATCTCTTAAGAATTATCTACAAAGTCACAGACAGATAATATTTTGACTTGATAAAGGAATTTCCCCCTGGAGTTTTCCTACTCAGAGGGCATCTCAGATTCTTCAGTATGGGGTGAGCCAGTGACTCACTTGGGCCTTGCAGGAAGCTGGGTACTTTCCCTTCTCTAACCCCAACTGACCCACTGTGAAGTACCTGAGGAAACATTTGAAGCAGGCCTTAGGGAATTCTTCCTCAACTCTATCCCAGCCCCTAAAGTCCAATCCCCAACAGATTCTGGCTGATGGCACTGACTGTATCTTCCCAATCCTCACCCTCAGTCAGCCCTCTCTGAGAGATCCCAGATCCCCACTCCACTCCAACCCTGGAACCCTGTCCACCATAGCCTCCCTTACAGTCATCAGATGGGGATTTTCTCATCTGCTGCTGCTCCCCACGGTCCATTGGGACTTACCATCTGCCCTACTACCTCTTTACCCTCTAGACTTCTGGGTCTTTCCATACTCCCTGAAGCAGAAACCTCCAGTATGTGTCATGTCCCCTAATTACTGTGTGAGCTCCTTGAGAACAGGGAAAGTATATTTTTTTCTATCTGTACCACCAGTGCTTAGCATAGTGTTTGGTGCAAACTAAGCATTTAAGAAATGCTCATCTACTTCCTTAAGTATTTATTATCCATGGAAATCTTTCTTGAATGTATTTAAATTTAATTAAACAAATACTTATTAATGCTGGGTCTTCTGGTGTAAATAAAGAAATAGTCTCTACTTTGAAGAAGCTTATCATCTATTGGGGAATAACGACAGAATATTTATTAAGTGCTTACTATATGCTAGTCACTGTGCAAGATTCTGAGTGAACAAACAAATAAAAAGTTTACCCTCAAGAAAATTATATTCTGGGGCAACTAGGTGAAGAAGTGAATAGAGCACCAGCCCTGAAGTCCGGAGGACCTCAGTTCAAATTTGGCCTCAGACACTTGACACGCTTACTAGCTGTGTGACCTTGGGCAAGTCACTTAACCCCAATTGCCCTGCCTTTTGTTTTAATATTTCTTGGTGCTTCATGGAATCGTTAGCTTTTATCTAGTCCATTTTAATTTTCAGAGAGTTTGTTTTGTACCTATTGGGCCAAGCTATTGATTCTTTTGCAATTCTTTCTTCTGCAGCTCTCATTTATTTTCCAATTTTTTCCTTAAAGGCTTTCATTCCATTTATGGGGGGAAATTTTTTAAAACTCTTTTTTAGGTCTTGCTTCATCTCTTCCAAGAATTCTAGTTGAGTCTGTATACAAGGTGTGTTTTTCTCTAAGGCTTTTTGTAGATGTTTTGGAGTCATTCCCTTCTTTTGCATTTGTGTCTTGAGCATCTCTGCCACCATAATAGCTCATTATGGTGGGATTCTTTTTTGGTTTGCCCATTCCTCCAGCTTCCCTTCTGACTTTGAACCTGATGTTAGGGCTGCGCTTTACCACACTTCTGGAGGGAAAGTCAAGGTTGGTACTGTTGCCTCTTTCTTGGTGATACTGAATGTCAAATTATTCTAGGATTTTAGGGACAGGTTGGGCACTTGGAAGCTTTCCATTACTCCAAGATCTGAGTCTTATTGCTGCCCCCCCAACTCCACCCCCATCTGAATTCTGCAGGTTAGATTTGGGTCTGTGCAAGAGTAGCCTGATACTATACTCCACCTCTGGTAGCCAGCTGGAATGTTCTGTTGGTTCAGAAAGGCAGAATTGTAGGCTCCCTTTTGGTCTGGCATTCTTGCCTTAGTTATTCTTCTTCAGGCTGGATTAGATGCTAAAAGTGAGATCCTGCTCTGAGTTTGAGGTCTGAGCCATACTTCTTATATAGCTGTTACTTCCGGTTTCTGAACTTTCTCCTTTCCTATGATACTGCGCAGGGTCTTCCTATCCCAGGATGCCATCCCTGTGCACAGGTTCCCTCCTCAATCTGTTCTGGGTCTATCCCAAAACTGGATAATATACAACAAAGCTGCCAATTGGCATCTGTCCCCATGATGATGCCTTGATATGAGTCTGGTGGAGCTTTGGTATAGTCTGGAACCTCTTCTTCCTGCGGTGCATAATCTCTACCTGGGTTCTGAAGTGCTCCAGGCTTAGCATGCTGCTGCCTAATCCCTATCTGCAATGTTTACTGGACTCCCTTTCTCACACAGAAGAAATGAAGGAATCCTTGCTCTCAGGGAGCTTACGTTCTACTAAAATAGACACGTAGATGGACAAGCATATGATGGAATAAATAGAAGACAGTTTGGGAAGAAGGATGCTAGCAGTTGGCAGAATGAGGAAAGTTTTCATGGGAAAGGTGTTGTCTGATCTGTGTCACAAAGGAAGTGAGGGATTGTATGAGGCAGTGGGAAGGACAGAGTACATCCTGATGTGAAGGTCAGTCAGTGTAAAAGCAGGAAGATAGTAGCAGATGGAGTGCCCTCTGTGAGGAACAGGGGGGAAACCCAGTTGGGCTGAATCATAGAAGGCAGAAAGGAAATAATGTTCAAAGAGGCTGGCAAGACTAATTGAGGCCTGTAGGTTGTAAAGGGCTTTAAAAATCAAATGGAAGAAAATGAAGGCCTGAACTAAGCTAATAGCCCAGAAAAGAATTGAGAAGCTATATAAGACACAAAAATGGTTGATACTTATGGTTAATAGTTTATGCCAATAAACAGAGAATGGAAGGAAAGGGGAAACCCCAAGCTAAGATGATTAATCAAGAAAGATGAGTATCTCATTTGGGACTATATAAGACTACAGATATCTTTTTTATTTCCCCTTTTTCCAGTAAAGAGCAAGAAAGTATTTTTCTTGGTTTTTTGTGTTAAGAAAATCAGAGCACTTTATTAAATATATCACTGACTGGATTAATAACTAATTTCTACTTTAAATTTTTTCTTTGTATCTTTCATTTTTACATGGCCTCAATTGCTTATCATATCACTCCTACTTCTTACTGAGAGCCACACTTTACAACAAAGAATAAAAAAGAGGTAAAGAAAAAGATTAGTAAAACTAATCAACATATTAGCCAAGTCAACATTAACATGCAGTAGTCCACAGCAGTTATTTCCCTTGTCTTCAAAGACCAAGGGAAGATATACTCTTAAATCTTTTCTATGGGGCCAAACTTGAACATCATAATAAGAAAACTTTTCCCTACATACATGACACAGTAGTGGCAGCTAGGTGGCACAGTGAATAGAGCACCGGCCCTGGAGTTGGGAGGACCTGAGTTCAAATTTGTCCTCAGACACTTGACACACTTACTAGCTGTGTGACCTTGGGCAAGTCACTTAACCCCAATTGCCCTGCCTTCCCCCCTCAAAAAAATTTTTTTTAATTCACACAGTGACCACATTAAGGAAAGAAGGTGACAACGAAAATTAAAATATAATGACCAATCTATTCCAGAGGACCGAGGATGAAACCATTTTGCCCTCTTTCACATGGAGAAGATGAAGGCTCCTGACAGTAAATGCTACAAATGCTGTCAGACGTGATAGATGTGTTCAGTGTTTTCTCTCCTTCCCCTTCTCCCTCCCCTCCCTCCCTTTTTTCCTTCCTTCCTTTTCCTTCCTTTCTTCTTTCTTCCTTCTTTCCCACCTTCCTTTCTTCCTCCCCTCTTGACAGAAAAGCGATAGCCCCAAAGTGTAGAATGGGGCCTCCATTTTTGACCATGGCCAATGCGCGACTTTGTTTCCATTGACTGTGCATGTTTGTTACAAGGATTTTGATTTTCTTTCTTCATATGGGGGGAAATCAGAGGGAGAGAAAATAAATGCCTGTTAATTGAAAAATTAAAAAATTAAATAAAAAAAGGAAGTATTGGCTCTTTAAAAGCTCAGCTCCAGCACCACTCCTGATCCTAGCAACTGCTAGCATTTCTCACTGTCTCTCTCAAAGGAACCTGCGTTTTTTTCACGTGTATTAATACGCACCCACACACATATATGTTGTCTCCCTCTTTCAAACACAGCCTCCCTCAGGCACAAATAGGCTGTTTAATTTTTGTCTTACTTGGTAAATACTCCTTGGTTGGTTGATTGGTTGACTGACTGATTGAAAGTAAGGTTTACTGGACTTAAGACATGAAGCTGGGCCTTGAGATCTCAGGGTCATGAAAAGAGCCTGAGCAAGAAAGACCTGCAAGATAAGGACTTGAATCCTGCCACCACACTTTCCTGCAATATATCCTGAGGCCCATCGCTTTACCTTCTCATTCTGCAGAGAATAATTACATTGGCTACATACAACTCAAAGGTACAAAGCTAGGAAAATATTTTGTAAACTGTAAGGTGCAATATAAATGCAGGCTATTGCTATAATTTAGGCAAAAGAACCAAAAGAACTGAAGGGGAAATCATTCCAGAGTGAGAAAATAATGGTTGACCTTTATTTAGACTGCCAAAGTTTGCTAGTACTTTGACCCTCCCAACAACTGTGTGCAGTAGGTTTTACAGGAATAATTATCCCCATAAGAACATTAAGACTCAGAGAATTGGCTTAACTATGATTATTCTAATGTTAATAGAAAGATTTGAACTTGATTCTCAAAACATCAGATACAGTGAACTGTATCTTGCTGTTTCTCTCATAGGCAGCACAATGTATGGACTGCCAGGCTAAGAGTCAGGAAGACCTGAGTTCAAATTCAGCTTCTGACACTTATTAGCTGTGTAACCCTGGGAAAGTCACTAAATTTCTGCTTGCCTCAGTTTCCTCATCTGTAAAATGGAGATAATAGTAGCATCTACTCCTCAGGGTTGTGGTGAAGATCAAATGAAATAATAATTGTAAAGTGCTTAGCACAGTGCCTGGCACAGAGCTGTTGTTCAGTTGTATCCAACTCTCCATGACCCCATTTGGGGTTTTGTTGGCAAAAATATTGGAGTGGGGAAGGCTACGTCATACAATGAATAGAGCACCAGCCCTAGAGTCAGGAGGACCTGAGTTTAAATTTGGCCTCAGACACTTAACACTTACTAGCCATGTGACCTTGGACTAGTCACTTAACCCCAACTTCCCTGCCCTCCACCCTCCAAAAAAGAAATATTGGAGTGGTTTGCCATTTCCTTCTCCAGCTCATTTTACAGACAAGAAACTAAGGCAAACAGGATTAAATGACTTGCCTAAGGTCACACAGCTAATAAGTGTCTGAGGCCAGATTTGAAATGAATCTGATTTCAGGGCTGGCGTTCTTAATACTATACCACCTAGCTGCCCTGGCACACAGTAGGTGCTATATAAATGTTATCTATCATCAGCTATAATTGTAATAACATTAACAAAGGTGATCATGGGCATGTCTAGATGGAAAAAGTTAAATTAGGATTACAGATCTCTATCAAACTTCAGAAATCACCTCGTCCAACCTCTTCATTTTGCATTTGAAGAAACTGAGGCCCAGGAGGTTTAAATGATTTACTCAAGGTCACATAGGTAGTGTTAGAAGTAGGCTTTGAACCAAAGTCCTTTGATTCTAGAACCAAAGCTCTTTCCACCATGGATTTATATTGAGCAGCAGCCGTAGAAGGTGAGCAGTGCAGTAGCTAGGAAATGGGATTATTGGGTTTTAATGAAATTCAGTAGGTTGTCATCAACAGAGTCATAGATCAGCAGAGTCCACTCTCTCTAGACAGAAGTCTCCTGTTCTTCTATTAATGCAAAATGAAGAGAATGGAATGGGATTTCCCCATTAGACACTAAGCGTAATCTTCTGAGCATTAGCACTGGAAGCAATAGCCAATTCAAATCAACGAACATTTATTAAGTACCCATGATGAGAAAGACCCACAAGCCAGGGTACACCCATGCCTCACCGCCCACTTCACACAAGGGCAAGGGGGAGAAGAAAAGAGGTATTATTGCTGAATAAGTAACAGACATTAGGCACAAACTTTTTTTTTAAATCATGGAAAAACGCTTTGTAGTTGCTACAAGTGCACCAGGCATTTGATCAAAGAGAATGATTAGCAGAGAATTGAAATTAGAGCCTCTTTTCCCGAGAAGGGCTTGGCAACCTCAAAATCTGGCCTCTTAAGCAGAGCACAAAGAGTCAGGCCTGGTTTCCAGTGGCAAGAGTACTAACAATTTGGAGGCTGCTGCCAGAAACAGAAAACAGCGGCCGGCTTTCTGCTCCAAGAGTTACCCAACCCAAGATTAATTGTTAGAAAGCAAGAGGCGTAGGGACTTTTTTTTTTTTTGCTTCAGATGTGCTTCCAAAAGTTGGTCGGTACTTCTAAACTTTAAAAAAAAAAATTTTTTTTTAAAGAAGAAATCCCCTTTAGATACTCTGCACTTACTTTGGACAAAAAGTCTCAACAGGTGCAGCCGTTATCCAGAGTTAGCAGTTAAGGCTGAAATGCCAAGAGGGTGTGGAAGAAGGGTTCAGTTTCCTCACTGACAAAGTGAAAGCTGTTGGACTCTAATAAGATCCCTAAAATTTCTCTCTTCTAGATATAAAATCCTGTGTCCTAAGAGGTACACGATTTCCCCGAGTGTGCTGAATGTGAAATCAAAGGATTTGGGTTCCAAACTGGGCTCTGCCACTTTACTACCTAAGTGACCTCTGCCAAATCATTTAACCTCCCTGGGCCTCAGCTTCTTCACCTGAAAAATGAGGAGATTGGACTAGATGGACTCTAAGATCCCTTCTACCCCTGTTAACAATCTCTTAAGATCCTATAACTTGCCAAGTTTAATATTTTATTTTGTAAGCTTCCTTCCAGCTGACTTTAAAAATTTTTTTTACTTCTTATATACTTAAATACTTGAACATATCTATGATTTCATTGTTCCCTTCAGAGATGCATCTTCCCCACCCTACATGACTCTATTCTATGCCTAGAATTTATTCTAATGACTATACTTACAAAATATCTAATAATACCCATTAGACTGGAAGTCTTTTTGAGGGATTGTGGGTTTCTTGAAACAGGGACTGTCTTTTGCCTCTTTTTTGTATTCCCAGCATTCAACACAGTACTTGGCACACAGTTGGTGCTTAATAAAGGTTTACTGATTGATTAAGAGCAGGGTTGCATCTTAATAACCGCTCACCTTTATGCATTGCTTTACAGATTGACTTCCTCACAAGGACACTGTAAGGTGGACAAGCATCCTACTCAGATTCCTCATCAGGGAATGTTGGTGACCCTGGGTTCTGCAACAGGCTGCAAATTGTGTCATAACCTACCAAGCTGCAAAAGCTTTAATTACAGACTTTATATTTATTCTATAACATCTGACTGTGTACTTATTGTCTTCTCCATTAGAATATTCCTTCAAAATAAGGATTGTTTCATTCTTTGTACTTCTATCCCCAGTGTTGCTAACACAGTGCCTGACATATAATAACCCCTTAACAAATACTTGTTGACGGATTGATTGATGGATTCTTTTCCATCTCAAATTATCTGTTATATACTTATTAGTATATATGTTATATCCCACCCAGTAGAATGTAAGCTTTTTGAAGCTAGGGGATAGATATTATATTATCATCTTTGCATTTCAGCACTTAGAACAGTGCCTGGCACCTAGTACAGCTTCCTTCCCAGTGTTTATGGTCACTATTCAGAGAGTTAGTTCCTTTAGAGAAGAGGCCATCCCCACCAAATGCCAATTGGTTATCTACCACTCACTGAGAAAGCAGGTGGAAGCAAGGCACTCCGAGAAAGAGACAGGGGGCAGTATGTGCCAGGCAAATCAAACCACAACCACCATCTTGACCACCATCCCCCCACAAATCCTGATGGAGACCAGCCCAGGACCCTGAACCCAAAGCCTTCAGAATAGGAAATCTTGTAGCCCAGTGATCATAGCCATCATCTTAGAAAGGTGGAAATTAACCTGGCAACTCCTCTTGCAGGCGCTACAGCTACATCTATTGAAATTGTAGAAAAGAAAGCTCTTGTCACCGAAGTTCTTGGCACTGCCAAATTGTTCAATGCTAGAAACTGATATGGTTTGATCAGTGGAAGTGACATTAAAGAAGAGAAATTATTATCAGCTTTGCCACTGCACCCTAAGAACCACCCACTTGCTGCCTAAACCTTTCGTTTGTGTTGTCTTTTCCATTAGAACCTGAACTCCTTGAGATCAGGGTCTGTCTTCCTTTTCTCTCCACCATTTAGCAGATGTTTGGCACACAGTAAGAGCTTAATAAATGCTTCATTTGTTCATTCGTTTATTCAGAGTAGGCACTTAATAAATACTTGTTAATTGGTTGATTTCTGCTTGTCATCTGAGAACGAGCTTTAAATACTAGTTAAATTCTTTGACTAGGACAACCTATCAAACAAATGGGGGAAAATGGCCCTCAGTCCTGTGAGCCGCACCCCCCTCAGCTTCCATAATGACGAAGGTGAAATAGTGGGAAAGGGGGCAAAAGGTACTAAAGAATCACAATCTTTAGTCTATCTATAAACATGAATTTAACTCAGGTACTCTAAAGGTGAGAACCTTGTCCAAAGAGCAACAGATGGACATATGACTAAAGATCCATGTCAACACTCACATTCTCACTCTAAATGAATGCTGTTGCTAAAGGAAGTTCTCAGTGCTCAGAAGTTCTCCTTGGAGGGACAGATAAAGGAACCTATTAGAATTATTTTCTTCATGTATCTCAAAGTAAAAAGAAGTATCACTTATTGGGATATTTTGTCATCTTACTTTGCTGTCCTCATAATCAGCACGAACAAAAAGACCACTATGAAAATCAAAACTAGAAAAAATCTTGGAATTTTTAGCTGATTACAAGCTCAACATATCAACAGTATGACTCAACACTCAAAAATACTTGTGTGATCTTGGATTTCATTGAGAAAGCACAATGTCCGATCCCATCAGAGTCTACCCTGGTCTGAAATCATCATGACAAAACAACAATGAATTAGTTAATGAAATCAGGGGTGCTTAGCCTGGAGAAGACTTAGGGATAAGGTATAGTCAGGCTACTCAGGTTTTATTATGAAAGCCGCCTCTAAATACAAGTAAAATTATCTCCATTTTACAGATAGGAAACTGAGACTCAAAGGGGTGGAGGGATTCCTTCCTTGGACACACAGCTAGTAAGTGCCAGGGTTGGGATTCAAACCCTGTCTTCTATATGCCATGTACCAGTAACTGTTTACAGAAAAGTGAGAAAAGAATGAGAAAATCTCTGTCTTGTGGATGAACACTGGTGAAGGGCACATCAATGAGACATCTTCTCTCTACGTCAGGAGTACACTACCTACAGCAGAAATGGCATGCCCTTCCCCTCCCCACCCCCAACTCCACCCTTTGCAGAAATAGTAAAGAAAAAAAAAAATCACACTAGACTTGGAGTCAAAATCCCTAGACCCACTTAATAGCTCTGTGACTGTGGGAAAGTCACTTCATCTCTCTAAGATTAATTATCCTTGTCTGTAAAATGGGGATAATACTGATATCTCATAGGATTGTAAAGGAGATAATGTATATAAAGTATTTTGTGAATTGTAAAGGTCCATATGAATGCCATTTATTCATTATCAGTGGAGCTTTAATCTATGATGGTAGAGGACTTAACCATGTAGAGGAAGAAGCACTATATTACTATTGCTACTGCTACTCGTAGCTATCTCCACTTCTCAAGAGTTGCTACTTATATAGTACGCATACTCAAGACCACACACATACACATACACACAGGCACGCATGCACGCATGCACGCGCACACACACACACACACACCCCAATATACCATAGGCCTAAAGAAGAGTTCTTCAGTATTTTTTTTAATTTCATTTTTATTGTTAACTTTTGTTTTTACATCACCTTCATTTCAGGACATATAAAACATGTCGCCTCTTGCCCTCCCAACGGATGAAAAAGAAAGAAAGGGGGGAAACATTGATTTAGCAGAACCAACCAACGTATCAACCAAGTCTGAGAGTCTATGGCATATTCCACACTTGATCCTCCAATTTGGCAAAGAATGGAGGTAGGTCCATTTTTCCAACTCTTCTCTAGGATCAGGCATGGTTATTAAAATTACACAGTTTTAAATTTCACTTTTATTATTGTATACAACTTTAGAAATGATTTCTGACCTATTAAAATAATAATGTAAAATAATAATGGTGAGGAGGACATCCATAGTTCACAATCCTACATGTGTGTTTTAAAGTTTGCAAACACTTTCAATAGATCATCTCATTTGAGCCTCACAATAACCCCAAGAGGTAGGTGTTATTGCCCTCACTGAATAGATGAAAAAACCGAGATTCAGAGAGATTAAATGACTTGTCCAGGGACATGCTGGTAATCGGTATCTGAAATGAGATTCAAAACCAGGTCTTTCTGACTCCAAGTCCAGGATGCTGGCCACCGATCCAAGCTGCCTCTCTAATCTTTAAGATGTTACTGATCAGCATCTATGAAGTTTAACTAGGTAGCAGATACTAAGCAGAATACAAAGGCTCCAATCTAAATTAGGCAGGCAGACATTTGACAGAGGGTTGAGTAAATCTGGCTTTGACCCCTCATGACCAACAAAAGGTATTTAAATATTAAGGGCCTGATTACAGATAGTAGAGGGCTGAGCAAAGGAAACATCATAGGCTTCACTCAATGATAAAGTGCTTGTACAGGATACCATTCACCTTTTCAATATACTCTAGCCCCTGTTTGACACCAGAAAAGACTATCATGGTCCTCCCTCCCACCTTCAATCTGAATTTCTAGCTTTCCTCAGAAGACTCCAGTCTCCCTCTCTGACCACAGTCCACCAATGCCCCTTGTATTCTTGGTAACCATAACCCCATCCACCTTGCCTTTCTGGCCTCTTTTTTGTCAATGAGGCCCATAATTTCCATTCTATCAGATCTGGCCCAATTTCTGACCTCTCCCTTTGTCTGTGATGGGTCAACACCCTTTCCTAGAAAAGAAACCTTGATTACAATCAGACTGGCCCCTGGTTCTAGAGATCTTTGAACTTCAGAAATCCTCATGAGCTAAAAGAGCTTGAAAGGGGACATCTGATCCTCAATCTTCAGTCTGTCCTGGCTAGCATTCTCTGCCCCCATGGTACACCTTTTCTGACATGAAAACCCACTATTCCTCCATGGTGGGCTACAATTCTATCCCGTAATCATCCATCCATTGCTCAGAATGTGATTTCTTCACATTCTATGTCCTCCCCTTGTCAAGTTAGAAACCCCACCACAGCAACCCTGATGTTTGTGCCAAGAGAAGATTTCAAGACTCATTGCTGCAAATTTGACATCCACCAGGTTGAAGAATAGAAATCAGGGATTAAGTTAAAGAGATGAAGGAAGAATATGAAGATTTCAGTAATGGAAAATATATTCCATGGTGACAACAACAGCAGAGGGCTGGTAGTTTAAGTTCCATGCCCATGTTACATCAATTTTGTTGTTATTTGATCATTTCAGTCATGTCCGACTCTTTGTGACCCCCATATGGGGGTTTTCTTGGCAAAGATACTGGAGTGGTTTGCCATTTCCTTCTCCAGCTCATTGTACAAATGAAGAAACTGAGGTAAATAGGGTTAAGTGACTTGTCCAGAGTCACACAGCTAGCCAGATTTTAACTCAAGAAGAGAAGCCTTCCTAAATCCAGATCTAGAACTCCATCCACTGTACCACTTAGTTGCCCTTTTACTATTTGTCCTTTACTGTTGTGACTGAGAACATCTGAGGCTTGGGCAAAACACCCAATCCCAGAATCCTTTCTCTGAAAAAGAAATGGAAGTTGGCAACTGCATTCTTCTCTCCAAGTTCTAGGGCCCTTTGGGGGCTGCTCATCGAATCTAGAGCTGAAAGGGCAATTAGAGATCATCTAGTCAACCCCCACTCTTTTTGTAGATGAGGGAGTTGAAGAGACTTGCCCAAGCACACATAAGCTGTAAGCAGTGGAGTTGAGATTTGAACCCGAGTACTCTAATGCTGAATCCTGCACTCTTTCCCCTACTCTGATATGGGGAATTGAACTCCACCTCTTGACCACAACATACAGTCCTAGGGCTGTTTTTGTTTGCTCAGTAGTATTTGTTTATGTTTTCTTTCAATATGACTCCTCAGGGAAGGCAACAAAGGAGGAAAAACAATGTTTAAGAACTAATTATAGTATCACGTATGTATATAGTAATTTAGCCCTACCAAGTAAGTAGCACAAACATTACCATTCTCATATTACCAATGGAGAAACTGAGGCATAGAATAGTAAATGGTTTCACCCACAGCTGCACAGCTCATAAGTGGCAGAGGTCTCATTCAAAGACATCTTCTGACTCTACTTTCCTAAGCCCATTTGGCATAAAAGCAGAGGAATTGTTTTTCAGTCTAACATATGAAATGATGAGATTAGAAAAGAGTTCTAAGGTCCCATCCAATTCTAAAAGTGCACCAGAAGTGGAGTCCAGGGTATCGTCCAAAAGATGTAGACTCAGAAAGGGGGGGCAGATCAGTCACGTAGCAAGTGCAAAGGGTAACAGATTGCCTTGTGTGCTCACACAGCACTGATGTAATATTGAGAGATTCAGATTTAGGATACTAGCATGTTAAAGAGAACCCCTTGGGTTTGAATTAAGGGGGGCCATGGAAAGGAGTCCCATAGGAGGCAAGTCATGGCCAGGCTGCCAGCTGCACTGGTGAAGGGAATACCCACATCAAATGCTGTGATCACAGCCCAATGATCTCAATCAAGTCATCTTCTTCTTCATCATTCTCAATCATCATCATCATCAATCATCCCAAAGTTGCTGTGTTCCCTACCTTCTAATTCTATCCTCCAACTCCCTGAAATATGTCAACAATCAAGGATTCTGTCTAATCTTATTATCTGCAAAAAAAGAAGCCAAGTATTGCTGGAAGGCTCCCAAAAGGCATTACTGTCACATGAATCAGTACAATAAAAATTATCATTGAAAATGACATTGTAACGCACAAAATGCATTTGAAATATTGTGCTCGTGCTGTGAAGTCTGATTTTCTAATAATTCTTTAATTGTGCTTTGCTCAGTGGGTTTCCACATTCTTACAAGTACCTGTAGCCACACAGCACAGTTGTAGGTCTCTTTTTAAAGTTATTACGGGAACAGGTGCTAAGATCATGACAGGCAGAATTTGAGACTTTCCAATAAAGTCTCCTAGTTGGTGTTTTTTCTGGATTGTATTCTTATTGGTTTAAGTTGAGAAAAACACTACGTTTACTGTTTCATTGTGATTTAATGGCATTCTTGGTAATGAAACATAATGCAATGCTCAGTAAAACTTCCCAGTCTGGACTCTTCAAAATGGCATCCTTACACAGTGCATTCCCATAAAGGGATTTCCCCCTGCCCTGGCTGTGTGATGGAGCTCACACTTACTGAGTTCATAGTAAGTGAAGGTGAAGACAGGAAATTCACACATATATAAATATGAATGTAATCTTATCTACCTACTTACAGTTCAAGAAAAATCACAGATAAGGGAGCAAAGGAAAAAGTACCTAAAGGGATCAGGTCTTTGTCTTCCACTATATAACATGTTTCATCTTTCCTTTGCACTTTTCCATTGGTCCCTACCTTCTTGGGAACATACATATTTAATGCCCAAAAGAGTTCCACAAAAGAAAGCATATGAGATCGAAGAGAACAACTAGTCCAATCCCTTAATTGTTTTTTTTTTCAAATTTAATTTTAACAAGAATTTCTCTTCTCCCTACTCAAGCCTACAATTGAAGAACTAGGAAGAAAAAGAGGAAGGAAGGAAGGAAGGAAGGAAGGAAGGAAGGGAGAGAGGGAGAGAGAGAGGGAAGGAGAGAAGGAGGGAGGGAAGAAAGGAGGGAAGGAAGGAAGGAAGAAAGAGGGAAGAAAGAAAGAAAGAAGGAAGAAGGAAGGAAAGAAAGAAGGAAAGAAAAGAAGGAAGGAAGGAAAGAAGGAAAGGAGGGAGGGAGGGAGGAAGGGAGGAAGAAAGAAAGAAAGAAAAAGGAAAGAAAGAAGGAAAGGAAGGAAAGAAGAAAAGGAAGCAAGGAAGGAAGGAAGGAAGGAAGAACCTTAATTAAAAATGTATAGCAAAATAAAACAATTCCCACACTGACCAAATCCAAAAATGTACATCTTGTTCTATATGTTAAGTCCATTACTTCTCTGGCAGTAGATAGTCTTTCCTTTTGCATCCTCTGGAATGGTCCCAAAACTTCCTCATTTTACAAAGGAGGAAATTGAGGCCTTTGGAAGTAAGTGTATTTGCAGCCAGGTGGCACAGTGGGCAGACTGTTAGACCTCGAGTCTGGAAGACCTGAGTTCAAATCTGGCTTCAGACACTTACTAGCTATGTGACCCTGGACAAGTCACTTAACCCTGTTTGCCTCAGTTTCTTCTTCTGTAAAATGGAGATAATAATAGGACCTCTATCCTAGAGTTGTTGTGAGG
Organism: Pseudochirops cupreus; assembly: GCA_028627135.1. NCBI lineage: Eukaryota > Metazoa > Chordata > Mammalia > Diprotodontia > Pseudocheiridae > Pseudochirops > Pseudochirops cupreus. Next base: position 502,152,420 of record CM053580.1, on the reverse strand, counting down.
ATAAAATTACATATTTATAAAATGTTCCGCAAACCTCAAGGCTCTGCAAATGCTATTGTAGCTATTGCTATCATTATCATCGCTTTCTTTGTCCAGGGTCGTGGAGTTTGTCACCATTGATCCTATAACCTCCTTCCTTCTCCAGCAGATCCTCTTTCTCCCTTAATCTTCAAGGGCTTCCATCTACTGGTTCTTTCTCTATGGCCTACAAACATTCCAAACATTCTCATTCTGAAAAAAACCAAACCTCACTAGACTCTACCATCCCCTCAAACTGCTGCCCTATATTCCTCAGTCCTTTATTAGCCAAATTCTTTTTTTGTTTTTTGGGGTTTTTTGGGGGGGAGTAGGGAAGACAATTGGAGTTAAGTGACTTGCCAAATTCTAGAAAAAGATATCTACATTCATTACCACCACTTCCTTTCCTCTCACACTCTTCTCAGCACTTTGCAATCTGACTTCCATCTTCATCATTCAACTGAAACTACTCTCTCTCGAGATAACAATCTCTAAATTGTCAAATCTGATAGTCTTTTTTTTAATTCTTAATTTTTTTTATGGTCTTTACTTAATCCTCAATCTTCTGGACATCTCTGAAGCATTTAACATGATTGACAATCCTCTGCCCTGGCACATTCTCTTCTCTAGGGAGTTTTATGACACTGGTCTCTCCTGGCTCTCTTTCTATCTGATTTCTTATTCTTCTTTACTGGATCATTATCCATACCTCACCCTACAACTGTGGGTATACCCCCAAGGCTCTGCCTTGATCATCTTGTCATCTCTTTCTATACTTTCTGTTTTGGTGACTTCATCAGCTTGTTGCTCAGTTGTTTTCAGTCACCTCCCACTCTGTGACCCCATTTGGGGTTTTCTTGGCACAGAAACTGGAGTGGTTTGGCATTTCCTTCTCTAACTCATTTTACAGATGAGGAAACCGAGGCAGACTCTCAGAGGTAGAAATTAAAGATATCTATAAGCATATGAAAAAAAATGCTCTAAATCACTCTTGATTTGAGAAACGCAAATCAAAACAACTTTGAGGTACCACATCTCACCAGTCAGATTGGCTAAGATGACAAAACAGAAAAATGACAAATGCTGGAGAGGTTGTGGAAAAATTGGAACACTAATGCATTGTTGATGAAGCTGTGAACTGATACAATCATTCTGGAGAACAATCTGGAACTATTCCCAAAGGGCTATAAATAATTGCATACCCTTTGACCCAGTAATACCACTTCTGGGATTGTATCCCAAAGAAATCATAGAAGCAGGAAGAAGACCTATATGTACAAAAATATTTATTGCAGCTCTCTTTGTGGTGGCAAAAAACTGGAAATTAAGGGGATGCCCATCAACTGGGGAATGGCTGAACAAGTTGTGTGGTCTATGAATGTAATGGAATACTATTGTACTGTAAGAAATGGGGAGGAGATGGACTCCATATTTACCTGGAGAGACTTATACAAACGGATGCTAAGTGAGAAGAGCAGAACCAGGAAAAACTTGTACATACTCACAGACACATCACATGTGTAATGACCAACCTTGATAAACTGGACTCTTCTCAGCAACGCACAGTTATAAGACAACTCTACAAGTCTCAGGATGGAAGGAGATACCTACA
>CM053580.1:502054914-502150690 GCA_028627135.1 Pseudochirops cupreus | reverse complement strand
AAAAAAAAAAAGGAAACTGAGGCAAACAGGAGCAAGTGATTTGCCCACAGTCACACAGGAAGTATCTGATACTAGATTTGAACTCAGAAAGAGGAGTCTTCCTCATTCCAGTTCAACACTCTATCCACTGTACCATCTAGCTGCTAATCTTCATCAATTTATATCAGTTTAATTCTCTTTACTAGGCTATAAACTTCCGCATTTGGCAGAATCTAACTCCATCTCATATTTCCAACATTGGTACAAGTCCTCCCTTCATACAGTCAAATCTGAGCAAACTAGCCTCCTTACTCTTCTATACATGACATAACATTTCCTGTCTTTACAACTTTGTGCTGACTCTCTCATATGTCTAATATGCTTTTCCTTCTCATTTCTGACTCTTAGAATCTCTAGCTTCCTTCAAGACTCAACTCAAGGACTCTTTCCACCTGAATCCTTCCAGTTCTATGATTCCAAATGCTTAGCAAGTAGTGGACCCTTAATGACTATCTATCTCTTGATTGACTGATTTCTTAATCAACGCTGGATTGATTGGCTTTACTTGTATGTGTTGGTATAAGCACACTTTGTTTTATTGTGTTTTGTTTTATTGCTTTGAGAAGATCTTGCTTTTTTTTTTTTAACAAATTGAAGGTTTGTGGCAACTCTGTCTGAGTAAGTCTGTTGGTGCCATTTTTCCAACAGCATGTGTTCACATCATGTCTCTTTGTCACATTTCATTAATTCTTGCAGTATTTGAAACTTTTTCACTGTTTATATCTGTTATAGTGATCTGTGATCTTACTATTATAATGGTTTGGGGGCATGCAGATACAACTGAAAACTTAATCGATAAATGTTGTTTGTGTGCTGACTGCTCTATGATGGACTTTTCCCCATCTCTCTCCCTCTCCTCAGGCCTTCATATTCCCTGAGATGCGACAATACAATGGCTTCTTAATGTTCGAATTAAAGGAAGAGTCAATCGGTGAGACAAACTTAATTTAATTTAGTTAAGAAGTCTTAATTCAAGAAACTGCCACAGCCACCTCACCCCTCAGCAATCACCACCCTGATCAGTCAGCAGCCATGAACATCTGGGCAAGACCCTCCCTCCACCAGCAAAACAATTAAGACTTACTGAAGGCTCAGATGATGGTTAGCATTTTTTATCAATAAAGTATTTGAAATTAAGGTATGTACTTTTTTTAGACATGATACTATTGTACACTTAATAGACTACGTTATAATGTAAATATAACTGTTATATGCACTAGAAAACCAAAAAAATGTGACTTTTTATTGTAATATTTGCTTTATTATAGTGGTCTGGAATAAATAAATCCTCAGTATGTCCAAGGTATCCCTGTATAGTGAGCAGTTAGGTGGCACAGTGGATAGAGTGTTAGACCTGGAGTCAGGAAGACCTGAGTTCAACTAGCTGTGTGACTATAAGCAAGTCACTTAACCCTGTTTGCCTCAGTTTCTCATCTGTAAAATGAGCTGGAGAAGGAAATGGCAAACCATTTCATTATCTTTGCCAAGAAAGTCCCAAGTGGGTCCCAGGGAGTAGGACTGAACAACAATAATAAAACATTCCAGTGGACAGGAAGCTGTGTCACCTAAAGCTTGTACCTCTCCTGGTATACAGCACAATCGGTGAATGAAAAACAAAAGATCTGTGTTAATGAGAGAAAAGAGACTGTGATGCAAAGTGGCAACTAATAAATGCTCCTTTTGGCAAAAGTTAAAAGAAAGAAAACAGACCCAGAGAGCAAAACTCCCTGGATAGAGAGTTTACCTCCTTTGCTAGCAGCCGGGAAAGACTATTCAGTGATTGCTGACATAAGAGAGTGATGGATTTCACCACTTTTCAAAAGCCCACTTCACAAACACTCTGGAGTCCCTTTCTTCTGAAGTTGGGAAGGGCTGAATTAGAAGGAGTTAGAGCAGGATTTGCCTAAAGCTCAGGTCTCTCCCCAGACGCAGGCTTTGAGATCACCCTGGCCCACCCCTCCCCCCGCTCAATAAATTCCAGTGGCTTCCTGTTACTTCTAGGATCAAATACAAATTCCTCTGCTTAGTACTTAAAAAGCATCTGGCGCTCCCATCTTACCTTTCCAACCTTAGTACACATTATTCTCCTCCGCTGTGCCATCCTGCCCTTCCCCCTGCCACTCAATATGCTCCAGTGGCTCCCTAGCATCTCAAAATTCTCTGTCTGGCATTCAAAGTCCTTCAAAACCCATTTCCCATCCTCTCCAGTCTTCTTGAACCTTACTCCCCACCATATACTCTTCCATCCAGTGACACTGGCTTCCTGGCTGTTCCAGGAATCACACTCCATCTCTGGGCTCCAGGCTTTTTCTCTGGCTGACCCCTGTTCTTGGATTGCTCTCCTTTCTCACACCTCCTGGTTTCCCTGGTTTCCTTCAAGCCCCAGTTAAAATTCTACCTTTTACTATAGACCTTCCTGAATCCTTCTTAATTCCAGTTCCTTTCCTTTGTTAATTAGCTCATTTTTATCCTATAAATAACTGATGTGTGCATATTTGTTTCCTTGCTGTCTCTTCCATTAAATTGTAAGCTCCTTGAGGACAGGGACTATCTTTTGCGTCTTTTGGTATCCCCAGTGCTTAACCCAGTGCCCAGTACATAGTAGGTGCTTAATAAATATTGACTGACTGACTGATTGATATATTCAACATTCTAGGCATATAATGTCTACTTGCTGTTGTCACATGGGACACTCTGTCCCTTGGCTCTGTTCCTTTGAATTGACAGTTCCCCACTCCAGGAATACCCCAATTCAATTCCTCCTCCTCCTCCTCCTCCTCCTCCTCCTCCTCTTCCCCTTCCTCTTCTCCTCCTCCTCCCCTTTCCTCTCCTCCTCCTCCCTCTCCTCCTCCTCTCCTCCTCCTCCTCTTCCTCCTCCTTCCCCCTCCTCCTCCTCCTCCTCATCCCCTCTCCCCTCCCCCTCCTCCTCCCTCTTCCTCCTCTCTTCCTCCTCTTCCTCTTCCAGTTGGCCTCCTTCAGCACAGTCATCACCTTCAGCATGAGACCTTTCCTATTTCATCTTAACCACCCTCCCTCTCATGATAGTAGTACCTCTTCCCATGAAAGTATTTACAGAAGATTCAAATGAAGTCATACATGTAAAGCACAATATAAAGTTGAATATTATTATATTATAAGTGTAGGCGTATATATGTGTAGATATAAAGGTAGATAGATTGCCTACCCATGTAGAATATAAATTCCTTGAAGTCAACATCTGTTTCATTTCTGTCTTTGATTTTTGGCACCTTTGGGAGGCACAGAGCTGTGGAGCCTGGAGACCTTGGTTCAGAACCAACCTCTGCTGATTGCTACCTATATGACTTTGGGCAATCATTTGACTTCCCTTGGCCTCAGTTTCCTCATCTGTAAAATGAGAGGACTGGACTTGGTGGCCTCTGAGATACCTTCCAGCCCTTAAAAATGCCATTTAATTGACTAAGTAATAAATGAACCAAAAGCTTTTTTGATGGGTTGCTTTTACTTGTGTGTGGTAGTACAATGTTCATCTTCTGTAAAATAGATTCCCTTCTTCCCCCTCACAATTGCTTCATTTTAACTTTGTCATAGTTTTGAAGTTCCAACAACTGAAGAGCAATACGGGTTAAACAGTCTTTTTTAAAACACAAATATCCCTATGATTAGGAAGGGCAAAAGGAACATAAATTTTACTTAGATTATCTCATCTGAACCCTACAACAACCCTAGGAGTTAGGTAAGGCAAGTATTATAATCCTCTTTAAAAGAAGAAACTAAGGCTCTGAGGTATTGCCCAAGGTCAAAAGGCTCATAAGGGATGGGATCTGGTCTTCTAAAAGTCTTGCCACCCCTTGCCACCACTCTTCTGTTTTAAAGTAAACCAAGAATTCCTAAAGGGCTGGTGTATCCCTGCCTTTGTCCTGCAAAACCAGATTCTGCAGCAGTGGGAGAGTGTAGCCAGAAAGTCTCTTAACTCCACCACCTTAGCACTGAGACCAAGAGAATGCCAAGTTCAGGAATCCTTACCCTCCCCCACCTTTTTGCACAGCTATCTCCCTTCAAAGCACTCCCCTTCTGGGTCTCCTGGCACAGAAATGGAGTCAGGAGTACCCGAGTTCAAATCCAGCCTCAGATACTTAACACTTACTAGCCATGTGACCTTGGGCAAATCACTTAACCCCAATTCCCTGCCTTCCCCACTCCAAAGAGAAAAAAAAAATAAGTCACTATTCATCCTAGTATGTAGTACATTCTGATGGGCCCTACCAAGCTAGAAAGGGGTCAAAAAGGGCCTGCTTACCTGATCATATCATTCCCTTACTTAAAAATCTTATGGCGTTCTCTAATGCCTCTAGGACAATCATCAACACAAATTTAAGACTAAAAGGGGGCACAATGGAACATCTAGCCCAACACCCTTCCTTCATTTTATAAATGGAGAAACTCAGGCCCAGAAAAGTTAGAAGACTAGCCTAAAGTTATATAGGTAATAATGACGGTTAACATTTATATAATTTTTAAAAGTTAGCAAAGTGCTATATACATACTATTTCATCTGATGAGAGTCGGTTTAGCACAGTAAATAGAGAACTGGCCTCAAAACTAGGAAAACATAAATTCAGCATACTGGCTGTGGAATATAATTAACGCATACTGGCTGTGAGACTCTGGGCAAGTCCTTCAGAACAGGTGCTGACCAACATCCCGCTGGTACAGGGAGTTAGTTCCCTGTAGCAATGAAATCCTAGGTCCAAATTTCTATCCCTATCCTATGTGATCCCCACTACAACCTTGTGGGACAGGTACTGATGTCATCAGCTTTTTTGTAAATGAGGAAATTGAGATTAAGAACTGAAGGCCCTGGCTCAGGGTCACATACCTAGCAAGTACCAGAGGCAGGATTCAAATGGAGGTCTTTCTGATCCCAAGTCCAGCACTCTCTCTGTTGCATCACCTAATTTTGTAATTGAGCAAAGATCCATACCCATTCTTTAGAATCCAAATCTACAAAACAAACTCCTTAGCTTGGCATTTAAAATCCTCTTTAGTTGGGCTCCCACCTGCCTTTTTCTAGCTTTATTTTTATTATTCCCTATCCTGCACTCATTCCAGTCAACCTGGGGGCACTAGCTATTCCTTGTCAAGATGTCTCCTCCTATAGGCATAGGGCCTATCCATCCCATGTCTGCAATGTGCTCCCCTTCTTCTTCTTTTAGCACTCATTGTACATACCTTACAGAATGTTTTTTTCTCATCTATCCCCTTACTTTGAATCACTCAGTACAGTGGCTTCCACTTTTTTTATTCCTCAAGCCTATTTCAACAACAATAAAAATGTGGCATGAACCCCCAGGATAAATTAAATATATTACTGGTTCCAGAGTCCCAAAGATCTGAGTTCAAATCCAGCCTAAGATGCTTATTAGAGATATGACTGCACATAAGTCAGTTAAATTCTGACTGCCTTGGTTTCTTCAATTGTAAAATTGGGACTATACCTTTCAGGGTTCTTATGAGGATCAAATGAGATAGTATCTGTAAAGTATTTAGCTTACTGTCTAGATGCTCGATATATTTGTTCTGTTCCCTAAGGATAATGTTCTGCAGTTATTTACTCACTAAGTCACCATCAAAAAAATTTTTTTTAGCTTGAGGCCCCTGAAACATTGGCACAAACCCCCAAGGAGTCTGCAAATCACTAAATGCAAACCTTTGACTTAGTATATATACTCAGTAAATCAATTATCTGTGTGCCTTATCTTTTCAGGACAAAAGCTCCTTTGGAAGACAGAACTTGTTTTTGTCTTCCTATCTGTCTCCAGCACAATGCCTTACCCATGGTAGGTATTCACTAAGTGCCTGGTAAATTGAATTGGTGAGGGATTATAATGGTTGTCCTAGGACTAGCCTAACTACATTCGGAGAGGCTCATTACTAGATTGGCCACCAAGTGATAAATCCCTACTTTTGAAGTATATACTCAGTTTACAGAAAAGCCTCAATATTCTCTAATCCACAAAAATGGAATCACACGTAAAACAGGAAGGAGCTAAAAACAAGCAAGGCTAACCCTAAGAGCTCTTAAGTGGTAAATGATATTTTTTGTGTCCTTCCCCCTCCCCCTCTTCTGATTTCATTTTCTGGAAGCCAGATCCGCAGAAGGTCTGATGTGTGACCCCTCCCATTCGGAGATGCATTGATTACTTCTGCTAAACAAGGATTCTTCAAAAGCATCATTATCTGAAGGACCCACCTTCAGGAAGGTTTAGGCTCAGATTTCAAGAGGGGATCCCTATAGTCAAGGATTCTTCTGGAATGGATGGTAATGGCCTGGGGGTGTGGAGAGTGTGGAATTCACTCTTATCAGGAATTTCTGGGAATTGCTGCTGCTCTCCCAACTTTCAAATAGGAATGGGGTGGTAGGATAAAATCTGGCCTGCCTAGGCATTTGCATGATTAAAGCCACACCAACAGAAAAGGATTGCTGCTCTTAAAAGTTAATTGCAGTGGGAAAAGGAAACAAGGACATTCTGGGGATTAGGTTATCCTGGGTCCAACACTCAGACTCTTCGGAGGGGAAAGTGAAACAGATAGAATTGGGGGAGGGAAAAGGAGCTTTGGAGAGGCCAGATAAAGAACAGTTCAAGCTGTGATCTCATTGATGTGGGCACCATGCACATAATAATGCTTCTAGGCCCTCTCATCCCCTGCTGCTCTTGTTCAATACTCCCCATAAGTTCTCCCCAGGGAGTATTCTAGTTCTCTTGACATTGCATGGATACCAATGGAGAATACAGCCTGTCCATCCCCTCCATTATCCCTTACTCTATACATGACAAGCCCACCTTCTGTGTTCATCATCACTTCTCGCCCGACACCCTTTGCACAGCGTCTGTTGCACTAGCACCAGATCTTCCCTGATAATTCCTTGTGTCCTTCTCATGCTCACCATAGACTACACTGCCCTTTGACTGACCCTTAAGTTTAATTCTTTGAAGGCTGTGGTGTTCCATGACAGAGCCATACAGCATCACCAGAAGAATAACGTTTTAAAGAAAGTGATCCTTTAAAAAAAAAAAAAGGATGTTTGTTTCCAGGAGAAGCTTGCTGTAGTTTCCCAAAGGCAATTCAGCCTACTTTCCTTCTCTTGTTCAATTCTGGGGCCAATCAAGTGAGCGAATATTTATTAACGCTAGGCACTATACTAGATGCCAGAGAAACAAACATAAAAATGACAACTGTCCCTTCCCAAAAAGAACTCACATTTGATAAGGGAAGACAACACATATACATATATATATATATATATATATATATATATATATATATATATATATACACACACATACACACACATATACACATATATGTATATGTGTATTATATATGTTTGTGTGTACATATACACATATGTGTATGTGTGTGTATGTGTGTATATATAGGTATATAAATAAAACCCCTCCTGGATCACTGCTTTGTCATGGTGGAGGGGTTTGCGTAGCTCAATGAAACTATGAGCTATGCTATTCAGGATTACCCAAGGTAGGCAGATCATGGTGAAGAGTTTTGACAAAAGATGATCCACTGGAAAAGGGAATAGTGAGCCCTTCCCGTATCTTTGCTGAGAAATGGAAGGGCCTGGCGTGCTGTGGTCCACAGGGTCACAGAGAATAGGACACGACTGAACCTCTGCACAACAAATAGAAAACGTGCACAAAAATAAATGCAAGGTAAGTGGGGGATGGGTGGCAAGGGAGAGGACCAGTAGTTTGGAAGCAGGGAATGAGGAAAGGCTTCATGTAAATGGTGGCAGAGCTTTAAAGGAAACTAGATTCTAAGAGGTGGAGGTGAGAATGTAGTCTATTCCAAGAATGCGAAATGTAGAGATAGCAGATGGAATGTGGTGTATGAGGAACAGTAAAAAGGAGAATAGTTTGGTTGGATGGCATAGTTTGGGAAAGAGATTAACATATAATAAACCTAGAAAGATAGGCTGGAGTTAGCTTGGGAAGAGCTTTCAATGCCAGAGGAGCTCTGTGCTTAATTATGGAGGGAACAGGGAGCCAATGGGTTTCTTTTATGGCCCAGATCGTGACTATGGACTAACGATCTCTTAATTGCCATACCTAATGGTCTCATCCTTCTTGTCCTCTCTGCAACCTTTGATCACCATCTCCTCCCGAGTCCTCTCTCTTCGTTCTGAGGTCAGATTGCACCTTCTCAGTTCTCTTTCTTGGATCTTTAGCCAAGTTCTGTCCACTAACCATAGGCTTCCCCTAAGGATCTCTCCTGTACCCTCTTTTCTTTTCCTTCTATGCTATCTCAGGCAGTGATCTAGTCAGCTCCCAGGAGTTCAACTATCATCTCTATGCAGATGATTCCTGATCTACATACTTAGGCCCAACCTTTCTCCTGACTTCTAATCCTACATCACCATGGAAATCTCATAGGCATCTCAAATTCAGCATATCTTCTTCTTGACCCCATTTGGTGTTTTCTTGGCAAAGATTCTGGAATAGTTTGCCATTTCCTTCTCTAGCTCATTTTACAGATGAGGAAACTGAGGCAAACAGAAGTACAGTGACTTGCCCAGAGTCACACTGCTAGAAAGTATCTGAGGTCAGATTTGAACTCAGGAAGATAAGTCTTTTTTATTCCAGGCCTGGCACTCTGTCCACCTCACTCCCTACCTTCCCCTCACCATATCTAATAGAAATGTATCTTTCTTTTCCCAAAAAGCCTTCCCTTCTTCCCAACTTTACATTTACTATCAAGAGGTCTACTGCCCTCCCAGTCACCCAAGCTGGTCACCTCAGTGCCATCCTCAAATCCTCACCCCATGTGCTTAAGCTGTGGTCAGATCTTGCTCCTTCCTTCACAATATCCCTTGTGTATGTCCTCTTCTCCTCACTCATACAGCCACCAACACAGTTCAGGTCTTTATCACTTTTTGCCTGGATTATTCTAGTTGCTTTCTAATTGTCTCTCTGCCTCAAACTGACTGGATCTCCATTCTATCCTCTTGAACTCACTCAGCTGCCAAAGTGACTTTCCTACAGCATAAGTCTGACCATGTCACCACTCTGCTCAGTGAGCTCCAGAGGCTCCCTTTTACTTTCAGGATGGAATGGAAATGATACTGTCCTGCAGTTAAAGCACTCTACGCACTCCATGTGTACTTTCAAAACCCCCCACCATGTACCACCCAGCTACCTTGGCCTATTTGTTGTTCCTCACGTAGGAAATTCCTTCTCTCAACTCGGGGCATTTTCATTGGCCATCCCCCATTCCTGGAGTGCCCTCCCTCCTCATCTAGAGCTCTTGCCTTCCTTGACCCTTTCAAGCCTCGGCTAAAATCCTTCTGCAAAAAGACCCAATTAATATTACTGCCTTCCCTCTGAGATCACTTCCAATTTATTCTGTATGTGTCTTGTACATAGGCAGTTGTTTAAATTTAGAATGTGATCTCCTTGAGGGCAGGGGCTGTTCATACCTTTCTTTATACCCCTAGCCCCCAGTACAGTGCCTGGTATGCAGTAGTCATGTAATAAATGCTTGTTGACTAACAGATTACCCATATCAATAAGATGAAACACCCACAGAAGTAATAATACCATACATGTGTATAGCTGTTTATTACATTTAGAACACTTTCAAATCCATTAAAAATGGATTTTTAAAAATGCATTTCAAATGCATTATTATTACAATTATTTAATTTGACCTTTAAAGTATAAGTGAATAGTTAGGTTGGTAGTATTATTACACATTTTGCAGATGGGGAAGTTCAGGCTCAGAAAAACAGTTTGATGATGTGGGATAGAACCAGAATTAGAGTGGGAGAACCTGACTTAGTACCATGTAACTTTGGGTAAATCACAACCTCCCTGGGCCTAAATTTTTAGCCGGGGTGATGAGATATACATACATGAAACAAAGAAAATAAACAATAACATTTATCTGCAAAAATGATAGCATTGACCATTCCATTAATTTCCTCCCTAATTTCCTCCCACCTCAGAACTACCAATTGCAGTGTGGCTTCTAATTCGTCCCCACCTGAGCCTCTCCAATACCTCTTTCCTTCTCCTTATAACTGATCACCTCACCAAACCCATTTCATTTCTTTTTTTTTTTTACTTTATTTTTATTTGGAAAAAACACCAACTAAAATGAGTATTTACATACACATAATAGAAGCAAGAAAAAGAGGATTTACATACACATAATAGAAGCAAGAAAAAGAAGATTTCACATCAAAGTTCAGGTCTCTTATTATGTACAGTTTGCTTTTCTTTCTGGGTATAAAATAAAATCACTCTGTAGCTTTCAAATCTGTCCTGCTTGTCTGTGCTTCTTTATGGCCTTCCTTCCTTTCCAGGCATTTCTTAGAAAAGATATTTCACTGACCATTTCAGTTATGTATGTGTATATGTATGTGGCTACCCTATCCCTTTTCCCACATATCTTCTCTATTTTTACCTCCCTCCCCACTGGAAATAAATATTAAGTCTTTTTCATAGCCAAGTAAAATGAATTCCCTCATTGGCTGTACAAATAATATGGCTGATTCTACAACTTTCAATCCAACACATTCAACAAATATTATTAAGCTCATACATCTAAAGCCCATGCTTTAGATACAAAGACAAAACATAAAACAGTCTCTTTTCTTCAGAAACCTCTCATGGGTGGGAGACCACGTAACAATCTGTTAAATAATCAACAGGCATTACTTTTTAAGCTCTTAGTATGTGCCAGGCTCTTTGCTGAGTACAAACACAAAAGCAAAGGTTCATACTCACAGGAGTTTACTTTAACCACGAGCATAATAGATAATTATTTCCTAAGAACCTAGCACCTTCCAGAGCAGGGGTTCTCAATCTTCCTAATGCTGCGACCCTTGTGGGTGCATCTGCATGTGCGTGGACCCGCATGTGCGTGGACCCGCCTGGAGACCCGTAGTGGAGCAGTGTCTTGGTTCCTGAGACCACCATAAATATGTGTTTTCCAATGGTGTTAGGTGACCCCTGTGAAAGGGGTAGCGACCCACAGGTTGAGAACCATTGTTCCAGAGGCTTCTGCTTTCTCACAAGGAACCTGATACTTGGAAAGAATGAATCAGGAGATCAGGGATTGAGTGATAATGAGCTGTGAGACCTTGAACAGATCATTTTACCTGTTGAGCCTCAGTTTCTGTTTGAGTAAAACAGAGATAATACTTGTACTCTCTTCCTCTCAGGGTTGAAACGTGATTTGCAAACCTTAGAAGACTATAGAAATAGGAACTGTTATCTCACACACAATAGTACATCTCCTATCTCCTTTCATTCTTTCCCATATCCCACTCTGTACTGGCTGTACTGCAGACTTGGCATACACTCCCACATCATCTCCACTTGTTTCTTTCCAAAGTCCTGATCCTACCCTACTGCTAGTTCCCCCTTCCTCAATTCCAAATTTACTTTTGATTTCATATGTCTTTTGAATATACTTGTTCATGTACATGTCTCTCCTGGATAGAATGGAAAGCTCTCATGGGCAGGGACCATATTTCCACTTCTATGTATAGTGCCTAACCTGTAGTAGTCATTTAATGAATGTCTGTTGATTGTTATTAGCACTATCCACTAAGACTAATTCAATTTGATCATAGAGTGAGTCTTGCTGAACTCAGGCAGTTGCCATCAAAATCCAAGAAACCTATCAGTGGCCATTGCGTCTGGTAGGAAAAAACGATTATATAGAATTTTTAAATTATCAGTCCCTCCTCCTCACCACTGCAACGTTCCTCTCCTATTTCTCCAATCTGACTGCTGAGTTGATCTTCCATATCTAGAATTAATAGACACAACACTGCCTTTCCCCACCTTTCTGTTAATATGGACTAACAACAGTGCAGGTGGACTTTACTGACCTTTGAAAATAACAGCAATTGTGCTTAAACACTGCTTAGCAGCATTCACATCCTATCTAACAGTAAGAGCAATTGGGCTGGCTGGCCTCATGAAGGAGTAGGGGGATGAGGCAGGTGGAGAGGGGAGACAAATAGCATGGCCACTGGAGGTCAGCTGGCTTTTCTACTCTTCTGGTCTCTGTAGTCCCACAAGAAAGGAAAGATCTGCCTGATCTTCTCCCTGAGGAGAGACAGGAGGGAATGATGAAAATAGCCCTGGATTAAAGGTATGAAGATTTGTTTTCATAAAATCATGAGATTTAGAACCACAAGGGACTTTAGAAATCTTGTAAAAAAAAAAATCCCACTTCCTCACTCCCCCATACCTGAAATGCATGATAGCATCAGAGATTCAGAATCCAACCCTCTCACTTGACAGATAGAGAAACTGAGACCCAGAGAAATTAAGTGACTTCCTGAAACCTACTCAAAGTTAAAGTGGCAACACCAATCAGCATCATAGACAGAGTTTAAAAGCTGGAAGCAACCTTAGTAATCCTTTATTTCATAGATGAGGAAAATGAGAATGACAGACATCAAGGGCTTTGTCCACAGTCACACTGCTATTTCATAGAAGCATAGATTCAGAGATGACAGGAACCCTCATTTCACAGAGGAGGAAACAAATATAGGAGAGGGGACGACAGACTTATCCAAAGACCTACAGACAGTAAGGAGCAGAGCTGGAATTCAAACTCAGGTTCTTTGATTCCAAATCCAGTTATTTACACTTGATACTGGCTGTGTGACCTCGGGAAAGTCATTTAACCCCAATTGCCTTGCCTCTCCCCTCCAAAAAAAAAAGGGAGTGATGGATCTAGAGCTGGAAGAGACTCTGGTATAATTTCTACATTTTACAGATGAGGAAACAGGTTGAGGGGTATAGCACTGTACAAGTAGTAAGTGGAAACTCTAGGAATAGAACCTGGGTTTTCCAGATTGAGTGCTCTTTGTAATAGACCACAGGTATGTATAGAAACCCAATTAATAAAGATCCAGACTCAGGGGGAAGGAATGGGTGCCAGGAGTTGAGAAAAGGTATGATGATTGATGATAATGATGATGATGATATTAATGCAACTCATGCCCTTATATTAGGGGAATTTCAAATCCATTTGGATGCTCCCACAAACTCCCTAACCTCCCAATTCACCCACATTCTTAAAATTCCTCCACTCTATTTTTACCCATAGTTCTTCCTTACTAGTGTTCTACTTCCCTAAGTGGAGACTCTGACATGATTTCTCTATATCCTCTTATCATCCTTCCTCTACCTAAGTCTCATCCCTTCTAAGGTTATTAGAAACTTCCAGTCAGTGCCTCCCCACCCCCTATTACTCTCCCTGGCTTTTACTTCTGTTCTGCAATCACCTTTCTCTCTCTTCAGTTTCGTCCCAATAACTAGCCATTTCAACTCTATGCTGTCCTCTGCTCTCCAAAATCATCTCCCCTCTTTTGAATCTTCAATCTCTTCTATTTGCTTCCTTCCCTTCCACCCTCAAACATGCCCAAGTCTTTCCTATCCTTAAAAAAAACAAAACAAAACAAAACACTTTCTTCAGACCCTACTATCTCCTTACACTATCATCCTGTATCAGTTCCTAGCCCCTTTTAGTCAATGTTGAAAAAGCTGCCGGTCCACTTCATCTCCTCACACTCAGTCCTCAATCCTTTGTGATTTGACTTCCAGCCTTACCATTCAACCAAAATTGTTCTCTCAAAAATTACCAGTGATCTCTTAATTAATAAATCTGATGGTCTTTTCTCAGACCTAACCTTTCTCAGTCTATGTCTTGTATTTGATATTGTTGTTCATTCTTCTCCCAGATACTCTTCTGAGTTTTCATAACACTGCTGTCTCCCAGTTCTCTTCAAGACTGACAGATAATTCTCTGTCCTTTCCTAGCTTCTTATTCATCACATCTCTTGTAGGTTCTGTCCTCTTCCCTACCTTTTCTTCTCCATCCATACTCTGCCTCAGTAACCTTGTCAGCTCCCATTTGTTTAATTTTTCATCTCTATGCAGATTACGTAAAAATATACTGCATAAATGTCCCAGAGACAGCTTCAACTCAGTATGTCCAAGACTGAAGTCATCTCCTCCCCTTCCTCCCAAACCTGCCCCTCTTCTAAGCTTCACTATTTCTGCCAAAAGCACCACCATCCCTCCAGTCTCTCAGGTGGTAACATCAGCATTATCCCTCATGCCTCACTCTGCCCTCACCCATAGGGGTGCTTGACAATGCACATTTGCTACGAAGGTTTTGTTTTCCTCTTTTTCTTTTAAATTGAGGGAGTGTGCTCGTGGGAAATAAAATGAAAACTAAAAAGAAAAGCACTTTTATGCCTATATTGTATTCATATAGATATAGATATACTTGTCATCTCTAGTGGAACGTAAGAAACTTATGCAAGGAAGCGTTTTAATCTTTGTACTTGTATCCCTAGTGCTTGGCACACAGCTTAACAAATATTTGATGGATATAGCAAGTTTCCAAAAGCACTATACTTGCAACTGTTGGGGGTAGGACAATGTGAACATTATTATCCCCATTTCACAGAAGAGGAAACTTAAGGCCCAGAAACATAGGAGTGAGTATCCCTTGATCACAGTTAGTTAGCTCAAACCTAGAACTCAAACCCAGGTCATTTTACTAAAATAAGAACAATCCTCTTCTGACTATACTCCCTCGCTTCTTCCCTGAGAGCCGGGTTGGATTCCATTAAGAGTCTGGCAAGAAATAAAGGCTGGGGCCCAAACGGATCAACTGCTCAAGGTAGGGATCGTATCTCCTATATATTCACCCACCCCACTGCTAACCACATTTGAGGCTCCTAACTGTAAGGAGTAGCAGCAGCTGCCAAAGCAGAGGCAGCAGCTACTAAGCTGGCAAGCTGCTTTTGGAATAGCCCTAAAAAGCAAAAGGATCTAATAACAAAAATTGGCATTTATAGAGTGCCTCCTCCCAAGAGCCCAAGCTGCTTGTATAACTTTGATGTCAAAGGTGCTGAGGAGAGACAGGAAATAAATGTGTGGCGAATTTAGTTGAATTGTAAGACATAAGCTCTGCTCTCAAGGGACTTACAGTCTGTGAACTAGTTGGAGAATAGGCAATAATTTTTATAAAATAATATTTTCCCCCAATTACATGTAAAGACAATTTTTTAGCATTTTTTTTTAAGTTTTGAGTTCCAAATTCTATCGCTTCCTCCCTTCCCCTCTGCATCCATGAGATGGTAGTCAGTCTGATATAGGTTTTACATGTGCAATCACATAAAATATTTCCATATTGGTCATTTTGTGGAAGAAAGAAAAAGGGAAGAAGGAAGGAAGAAAGGAAGGAAGGAACAGAGGGAGGGAGGGAGGAAAGAAGGAAAAAATAGTATGCTTTGGGTCTGTATTCAGATACCATCAGTTCTTTCTCTGGAGGCAGATTACATTTATCATGAGTCCTTTGGGATTGTCTTGGATCATTGTGTTGCTGAGAACAGCTAAGTCATTTACAGTTGCTCACTGTATAATATTGTTGTTACTGTGTATAGTTTTCTGGTTCTGTTCACTTCACTCTGTATCAATTCACGTAAATCTTTCCAGGTTTTTATGCAATCATCCTGCTTGTCATTTCTTATAGCACAATAGTATTCCATTACATTCACATATCATAACTTGTTAAGTCACTCCCTAATTTATGGGTATCTCCTCAATTTCCAGTTCCTTGCCACCACAAAAAGATCCGCTATGACATATTTTTGTACAAATACTTTATTTTCCTTTTTAAAAAAATCTCTTTGGGATACAGACCCAGTAGTGGCATTGCTGGATCAAACGGTATGCAGAGTTTTATAGTCCTTTGGGCATAGTTTCAAATTGCTCATCAAAATGGTTGGCTTAATTTACCACTCCACCAACAATGTATTAATGTCCCAGTTTTCCCACATCCCCTTCAACATTTATCATTTTCTTTTTCTGTCATATTAGTCTATCTGATGGGTATGAAGTGGAACCTCAAAGTTGTTTTAATTTATATTTCTCTAATAATAATGATTTAGAGCAATTTTTTTATACGACTATAGAGAGCTCTGATTTCTTTGTCTGAAAACTGCCTGTTAATACACCTTGACCATTTATCAATTGAGGAATGATCCATATTCTTACAAATTTGACCCATTTCCTGATATATTTGAGAAATGAGGCCTTTATCAGAGAGACTTACTATAAAAAAAATTCCCCCCAGTTTTCTACTTTTCTTCTAATCTTGGTTGCATTGGATTTATCTGTGCAAAGACTTTTAAATTTTAAATAATCAAAATTATCAATTTTACATTTTGTAGTGCTCTCTATATCTTGCTTGGTCCTAAATTTTTCACACAGATCTGACAGGTAAACTATTCCATGCTCTCCATGCTTCTTGGAGAACACTGCATGTCCAAATCATGTACCCATTCTGATCTTACTGTATTTCACTACATAATTGCACCACTGCATAAGCATTGCACCCTGTTTATTCAGTCCAAAAACTGGTTTATAGTCTTTTATCATGTGATCATTGCATGACATAATTCTGTTCATCATGTGGTTTAAAAGGTAAACAAAGAAGCAACATATTCACCAGTGGCATATGGATACACATTTCTCTCTCTTGCATTGAGAGTCAAGAGCCTAGAATTCTCAGTGCACACACATTGTCAATGTATTTCTGAAAACCGACTTGCGTGGTTTATGGAGAGTGCTGCCATTCTACCAATATTGTCACTCAACCCAATGAACAGCCAGATGCGCAAGGGGAGTGGGCAGATAGACAAAGCTACACATCCTGTGACAAGTGATATGGCAAGAGTTGCATCTTTCCATGCTAGCTAAACCCTACAGTTCATCTGCCAGCAATACAATTTAGTAATAAATGATTTTTAAGTAAATACTGGCACAATTGTTTTTAAGAGTTTTACATAATAATTGCACATACTTTTCTGGTGAAATTTGACATAAAAACTGCAGCTATTAAGTAGTGAAATATGGTTATCTCAGCATATAGTGAGATGTTGATCCACACCTAGCTTCTGCCATGTTTCCAGTTTTCCCAGCAGTTTTTGTCAAATGGAGTTTTTGTCCCAAAACTTTGGACCTTTTGGTTTATCACACACAAAACTACTATGGTCATTTAACTACTCTGTCTCGTGGTACTTAATCTATTCCATTGATACACCACTTATTTTTTAGTACCAGACCTTTTTTTAAAAAATTAATACTTTATAATAGTTTGACATCTGGTACAGTTAGGTTACCTTCCTTCACATATTTTTGCCATTTATTCTCTTGATATTCTTTGCCTTTTATTCTTTCAGATGAATTTTGTTTTTTTCTAACTCTATAAAATAATTATTGGTAGTTTGATTCATATGGCACGAAGTAGATTTAGACAGAATTGTCATTTTTATTATATTGTCTCGGCCTACTCGTGAGCAACTGGTAGCTTTCCAATTGTTCAGATTTCACTATCTGTGTGAAAAGTAATTGTGTAATTGTGTTCATATAGTTCCTGGGTCTGTCCTGGCAGGTAGTTAGTTTATACTGTCCATAGCTATTTTAAATGGAATTTCTCCATCTCTTGCCACTGCTTTGTTAGTAATATACAGAAATTCTGATGACTTATATGGTTTTATTTTATATTCTGCAACCTTGCTAAAGTTATTTCAACTAATCTTTTAGCTGATTCTCTAGGCTTCTCTAAGTATACCATCTGCAAAGAGTGAGTTTTCTTTGCTCATTCCTTAATGTTTTCTTCTTTTATTGCTATGGTAGCATTTCTAGTATAATACTGAATAATAGTAGTAATAATACACTCCAATCTGATAGCTTATCCCCATTACATAGATAATGTTTGCTGATGGCTTTAGATATTACTTATCATTTTAAGGAAAGTTCTATTCCTATACCTAGTGTTCGTAATAAGAATGGGTGTTATATTTTGTCAAAAAGCTTTTTCTGCATCTATTGATATGATTTTTGTTGGTTTTGTTATTGATATGGTCAATTACGCTGACAGTTTTCCTAATACTGAACCAGTCCTGCATTCCTGATAGAAATCCCACCTGGTCATACTGTGTAATCCTTGTAAAATAATGCTATAATCTCCTTGTTGGTATTTTATTTAACAATTTTAGGCAATGATTTCCAAGGTCCCTTCTGCCTCTGAAGTTCTGGGATTTTAGATTACAACACAAAGCATATTTGTGCTAAAAGATGAAAACTGTACCAGGCAGTCATGTGCCAAGTGCTGAATGGCTGATATGGAAAACTAGCCCCAGATACTAAAGCAGGTTAATTAGGGAAGGTTTCAGGGAGGAGGCAGGAGAAAAGGAGGAAGCGGTTTGGGCAAAGGTAATAAGAGGTGAGAAGGAGAAGAATAGAGGCCAAGGGAGTATGAACTTTTGGGTATGAAGGAAAGTTAGGAAAGTGAAATGAACTAGCCCATACCAAGAGAAGCAAGGCTCCTGACCTTATTCTAGTTACTGGCCTAACCTGGGATAACCTCATTTTTCTGAAGCTGGGGACGATGCCTTCAATTGGGTTATCCTTTAGCAGGGCAGCCATAGAAGCCACAGAAATCAGAATGTCACAGCTAAAAAGAAGGTCAGAGGTATCATCTCAGTGAGGCATCATAGTGAAAAGAACTATTATTTCTCTCATGTTAATAAACAATGAGTTACAATTAAGGTTTTTCTTTCTCCTATTTCCTCATTTAGAAATTAGCCCCTGTAGTTATCCAATCAGCCTTTGAAGGGCAGGGCTGAAGATAAGATGAAATATTGGGTCAGACACAGTCAACTGGGAAAACTCACATTTGATCAAAAGGTAAAGAATTTTATAGTTTGGGTGAATTAGTGGATTCCAGCCCATTGGGTTTTAGTCAGACATGTCTGGGTAGAAGTGGATTCCCCCTTCCGTCTAGATTATCCTAGATGGGGTGGTACAGTTATAGATAAGTCTTTTTGTCCAAGACTGAGTGAGTAATCAGTCCCTGTCCTCAGACCCTCATTAGAATAAGCCCACCTCTAATTATAATATTCATTCTCTAATTACTTATTAACCAATCAATTTGTTTCCACCCTCAGGAACAAACACTTTTCCAAGGGCATATAAGCATTGAGTGGGCTCCGTGAGAGGTCTTTGGTTTAGGAGAGATAGTCGACAACCCTTTTATTATCTGATAGTCATAATTAATAAAATTACCCCCCAGAAACTACATCTCTCAAACTACATCACAATAGCATAGTCGATAAAGCCCTAGACTTGAAGTCAGGAAGATCTGGGTTTGAATTCTGGTTTATGTTACCAGGTCTGTGACCCTGGGAAAGGTCTTCAATCTCTCTCGGGTTCAGTTTCTTCATGGGCAAAAAGGAGGAAATAAGAGAATCTGTCTCAGTTTCTGTGAGGATCAAATGACATTCAAAAGCTAACTTCCTATTGGAAGAGTTTATTAACAACAGATCACATACAGAAATTTTGTTAAATAAAATGACATTCCTGCCCCAAAGAGCATCTGAAAGCCCTCTGGTTATTCCCAAAGGTATATGCCAAACATTTTGCAAAGCTTAAGGCAATATATAAATGTCAGTTATCTCCTCGAATTCACTCAAGTTTAGAGATGACAAAACTAAGGAGTAAGAAGAAAAGGTGGTAACTGTCCCTTTTCCCACAGCAAGTTAATGACAGAATTATGACTAGAGAACCTAGGCTTCTTCTCTCCCCAAGAATGACAAACTTGCTAGTCAGCTATCAAAAACAGACATACATCTGAAAAAAGTGTAATGATTCAGTTTAATTTTTTCCTTTTTTTTTAAAGTTCTAAATTCTCTTCTTCCAGCCTCTCCCTCATCCATTGAGAAAAGCAAGCAATATGACTTTCAAAAATAAAAGTAAAGGCGCTGTCCCATGATGCCACTAGGGAAAAATCAAGTTTCTTCGTTTTTACTGAGATTGTTCATAAAGTTTCTAGATTCAATTTTTGTTTGCATTTCATATTCAAACACCAGAGGTCTGCTTCATTTGGGGGAAGTGGAGTGGAGAGAATCCATCTTTATCCTAAGAAAAATTTGCAAGCACAAGTTAAACATACATCTTGTCAAACTGACATTTCATTAAGATACTTAATGAAACTTCCCAGGCCGTTGGGGATAACCAAAGGGCTTTCAGATGCTCCTTGGGGCAGGAATGTCATTTTATTTAACAAAATACCTGTGCGTAATCTGTTATTAATAAATTTTCTTCCAACAGGAAGTTAGCTTTTGTATAACTGTGATCAGACAAACCTGTCATTCCCTCTTCAACCTGGGAGACTGGAGGCTAGAGGTGCCAAGTGCAAAGCTATGAAGTAAAAGGGAGAACTTTTGAAAAAAGTGAGTTCTCTTTATGCCTAACTTTTGTATTAAATCACAAATAACCGTGTATGTAAATCTGGTCTTCAAAGGTGGGGGACTCAGTCCTTTGGACAGACCATAATGATGCTGTAAAAATATTTATTATTTTGTTATTAGTAATACTTCTTCACCTCAATGCTTTAATTTTGTTCCCATGGTAGCATGTTTTGTATCTATTCTCTTCTTGCTCTAACTGGATTCTCTAAGAGTGACTTAAACAAAACAAACACCTATGAAAATAAAACACAGAACTAGCTATGGCTATACGTTACAATGGAAAAAGCAAGGCTGCAGTTAGAAAGTCTAGATTTGAATGCAAGCTATGGTGTTTACTATCTGTGTGACCTTAGGCAAACTATTTCACCACTACTGGCCTCAGTTTCCTAACCTGTAAAATGAATATTATGGACTAATGATCTTTGAGATCTCATCTAGTTCTATATCCTATGATACTAGATGTGATAAAATATTAGGAGGTAAAGGTAGTAAACACTGGGGGTATGATGAGTCAACATTTAAAAACATTTTTTTTAAGGCCATACCATCCATGAGTGATGTGTTATGCATGGTGATATGTGTATTAACACATAAAGTGTGATAAAGTGTATTAACTTCTTTGTTGCTATGATGGATTTGGCTTTCTAGTGTCTGAATAAATGTCTTGCTTCTGTCTTCTACATGGAGAATCTGTTATATTTTGTGATTCAGAACTATGCTGACGTATTCAGTCACTGTCAGTGCTGTGACTATCGCCTTGGTGATATAAGAGGGAAAATACGTATAAAAATTTTTATTTGAATAAATGAGTGGGAAAAAAAGTATTTATTAAGCATCTATTGTGTGGAAAGCATTGTGCTAATGGGGATACAGAGAGAGTAAGACAGCTCCTGCTCTCAAGGAGCTTACATTCTAACAGACGGACAACACATAGGGGAGATTTCAGCTGCAAGCCACATGGAAAAATCCATAGTCCTTAGGACTGTAAAAAAACTGTTAAAGGCATTTCAATGAGTTCTTGGGTTAGAGAGGCTAGTGTTTTGGTTACAATGCTACAGGACAATAATGAAATTATTGATGTGCATAAAATATTTAATATTTCTTCATGAAAGTTCAGTTTTAAGAAAAAAAATGCATATCTAATAGAACAGAAAGCAAAATGGAATAAATACAACAGTGTAAAAATTCCTGAGTTTGACACCATGGTAATGAATGAATTTAGGGTCTTTCTTTCACATCAATAAAATCATATCCATTTCTGGTGTTGGGCCATTCGGCAGTGCCAAGAACTTTTTCTTTTGGGACTTTGATAGCTTCATCCATAGTGCCCAAAGGAGCTGTTACCAGGCTCTGTCTCCACAGGTATTCCTTTCTAGGATGATGCCTGTGGACACCAGGCTGCAAGCACTACTATTCCCAAGGCTCCTGAGATTGTCTCCAGCAGTTTCTGAGGGGAGATGATGGTCAAAGTGGCAGTCTTCTGACCTGTCTGGAGAAAGCTTCCTCATCTCCCCCCACTTCATGGAGTTCTTTGCTGTTTTATGTAAATAAAAAGTAAGTTAGTAAATAAAATTAATAGAATCAGTATTTAAAAACAAAATGAAACCAAATGGGAGAAAAAGCTTCTGCTCAAACTACATCAGAAGTACTGTGTCCAGCTCTTGGCAGCATATTTGAGTAAAGACATTGACAAATAGGAATGTGTCCATCTAAGGGCAGCCACCTTGCCATATAAGCATCTCTTGAAGGAACTGAGGTGTTTTAATCTGGAGAAGACAATATGGGTTTAAATCTAGGCTCAGACATTTACTAGTTATGTGACCAAGTTAGTCAATAAGCATTTATCAAACCCATGCTATGTGTCTAAGCACCAGAACCACAAATAGAAACAAAAAGCAAAGTCCTGGAAGAGCTTACATTCTAATGGAAAACAAAATGCATAAAAGGAAACTGAAGGGAGGGGACGGGAGGAAAGTACCTTAGGAAGACATGATGGGAGAAGCTGGATTGCAGCGGCCAGGACACCCTCCTTAAACAAAGGTTCTGGGAGAAGCCATCCAATCAGAGGCAGGGATCCCAAGAGCTAAGGGTACTTCTGAGGTGTGAATTCTAGGGCTGAAGATCTCCCAGGATGAAGAGCTTTCTGTGGAGGAATCCAGATTACAGTCTGGTGAGAAATGAAGAATCATTTAACCTCTCTAGCTATTTATCTTTACCTCTATCAATTTCTTCATCAATAAAGCCAGGAGATTTAATTCAATGACCTCTACGATCCATTCTAGTTCTAAATCTATGATCCTGTGGTAAAGTACAGTGGTAAAGTAAAAGACAGTTTTCCTAGTCATCATCTCACCCCTCAAACTCTTGAGTATTTTTTTAAAAAAATACTTCCCCTACCCTTTCATGTTTCTCTATGCTACAGTTAATTTTTCTTCTGTCTTAACTCTCCCCCTCCTTCCCAGGCTGTGGGCTTTTTGGAGAGCAGGGCCAACGTCTTACTCATTTTTGTATCAACCTCACCATTCAGCACACAACAACTCTGTCTAGGGAGTCTACCAGATGCCCAAGGATCAGAACAGACTATGATAATAATTAGTCCACTAGACTGCCAACTTCTTGAGATCAAGAGCTAGTTTTGCCTTTCTTTGTAATCTCAGCAGTTAGGCATGCAGTAGGCACTTAATAAATGCCAGCTAACTTAATTCTTTTACAGTGGGGTTTAAAAGTATCATAGAGCTACAAACTTTATGAGACAGGTGGTCCAAGCAGAAGTGAAGGAGTTTGCTTCCTACTGCATACTATATAGCTAGTGAGTGTAAGGGTCATGCAATGAAGCCCAGGTTCTACCTGAGGCTGGACCCATGCCAATCTTGACCTCAAATTGAAGACAAAGTCAGGGATCCCCTTCTATAAACCTAGCACTGGCCTCCACAGTAAGTGACATTTCTACTTTTACTTGGCTGAATTATACTAGTTTCTGCCCCTTTTACTTCACAAGTAATGAGACCAGGAGCAAAGTAAGTGACTGAGAAATGCAGATCCATTTCAAGTGGTTAAAAAATGACAGGCATCTGAGTGATGCATTGATTTGTAAACGAAGTTTAACAAGAATGAACCAGGAAGAAGAGAAGGGAGGAATGGGGAGAGTAAATAACCAACTGTTGAACCTCTTAGCCCTGGGAATACTTTTACAAAACTCTAGATCATGGAACTTGATGTTTACATAGCATTTTTCCTAAGGCAGCTTGAAGCATAACTTAATAAGTTAATTTTCATGGAATTTTAATGACATTCTGTTCCTTACATCTTCTCCACCTGGTCAGAGCAGCTTGCAACAACGAGATAACATGCCACTGAGCTTAGAGATCCAAGACCTGGATTCTAGCTCTAGCTTCTTAACTTTATCAGACCTATGGAATTGGGTAAGGCACTTAACTGCTCTGGGCCTCAGCTGGTTTCCTCATCTGTAAAATGGGAACAAATTAGATAATGCTACACAAAATGCTTTGAGAGCATTCTCATACCATAGAAATCTGAACTGCTAATGGCTTTGCTTGCCAGGAGAATTGCTAAAGGTCCCTCAAACTATAAGCAGGAGTATTTCAAAAGTCCTGGAAGACAAATTCGGCCTCAGCCACGTAACACAAAACTAGCCATGTGACCTCGGGCAAGTCACTTAACTCCAATTGCCCTACCTTCCCCCTCCAAAAAACAAACAAACAAAAAAAGTCCTGTAAGAAAATAAGTTCAGCGTGCCCTGCCCCCAAACTAACAAGCAGTAAGTCCCCCTGTATAGGTTGTTTTAGTCACACTACAAAGCAGCCCTACCTTTGTAGAGATTCGCATTTACAAACCCACTGCAGTTACACCTACTTTAGGAATGTCATCTATCTTTTGATGTACTCCAGATGACCTAAGTAAGACTGCTCTCTCTCTCCCACATCCAGTGCTCTGCTTCCTGATCTTAGGTACAGCTCCACCACCTATCTTTATATATAACCTGACTCCCGGGAAACTCCTCGATAACAAATAGCACTGCCTGTATACTTATGTATGTACTTTTTTAGAAAAGCAGAAAATAAGCATTTATCAAGCACCTATTATGTATCAGGCAGTGTGCTAAGCCCTGCACAAATACTATCATACTATCTCATTTGATCCTGTTAGATACTATTATCCTTTTTGACAGCTGAGGAAGTTGAGACAAATAAAAGTTAAGTGACTTGTCCAAGGTCACACAGACACTTATGTGCCAGAGGCCAGACCTACATTGGGGTCTTCCTGACTCCAGGCACAACACTCTTCCCATTAGACCACCTAGCTGCATATAATTTACAGATATGTGGATCTGTAGTTGATTAAATATGGTATTAAAGGATTAAAAAAATAATATTTATTAAGTGCTTATTATTGTGCCAGGAACTCTGGTGTTAGAAATATAAATACAGAAACAAGGCAGTCCTTTCCCTCAGAGAGCTTACATTTTACTAATAGAAGATAAGACATATTTTATAGGGTAATAGGATCGGATTTTATATTCCTGGGCTCAAAGATCGCCACAAATGGTAAATACAGCCGTGAAATTAAAAGGTGCTTGCTCCTTGAAAGGGCAGCTATGGCCAATCTGGTCAGTAAAAAGCAGACATCATCCTGCTGACAAAGGTCTGTATGGTCAAAGCTATGGTTTTTCCAGTAACAATGTATGGCTGTGACGGTTAGACTATAGAGAAAGCTGAGTGCTGCGGAATCAACACTTATGCAGTGAGGTGCCAGAGAAGGCATTTGAGAGTCCCTTGGACAGCAAGGAGATCAAATCAATCGGGACTTAAAAGACATTAATTCAGGCTATTCACTGGAAGGTCAAATACTGAAGTGAGGCTTAAATACTCTGGCCGCATAATGAGAAGGCAGGACTCATTGGAAAAACCCTGATGGCAGGAAAGATGGTAGGAAAAGGAAAAGAGGACGGCAGAGGGTGAGATGGATAGATAATGTCATGGAGACAATGAACATGAATTTGGACAGACTTTGGGAGATAGTGGAGGAGCATGTTGTGGTCCATGGGATCACGAAGAATCCAACACAACTGAATAACAACAACAAAAGTGACAATGGAGGAAGATTTTGGTCAGAGAACTCCCAGGGATGACGACTGGAACCACAGGAAGGGGGATTTGATTATTTTTTTTCCAGATCTCCCAGGGCTCCATGGTATGAGGATCAAGAGTTCCAGGGGAGAGGGAGGGGCTGAAGCCTGTCTTGAAGATGGGCCAGTGAGAACTGGTTTGTTAAATATATCTACAAAAAACTGTTTTTTATCCACTGGGGATGGGCTAAATGTATTTATGATATATGAATGTAATACAGTATTTTTACTCTGTAAGAAACAACCAACACAAAGAATTCAGAAAAATACAAGAAGATTTACGTCAACTGATATAAACAGAACAGGAAAATAATAAACATAATGCAAACAACATAAACAGAGAGTACAAAAAACACTGATGGTGAACACTATATAATTATAATGACCAAACTCTGTCCTGGAAATGAGCAGAGGAAATCGTCTCCTTTTTTTTTGGAGAGACAGGAGACCATGGCTGTAGAACATTGAATATACAATCAGGCAGAGTTAATATATTGGTTTGTTTTGGAACCTCTTATCCCCACCTCTTAATCTTTGTTAAGAGGGACAAATGGGTCACTGAGTAGGAAGGAAGAAGGAATATAATTAGAAATGAATGTGACTTAAAAGTAAAAAAAAAATCAATAAAAATAAGATTCTTTAAAAAGTTTTATCAAAAGGTATTTATTAAGCCTTTGTTCAGGGACACAACCTCTATTATAATGCGATTTCTTATGTAAAAATATGATTCAACTTGTAGTGTTAACTTAGTGAACCCTTAAAACGAATAACCTGCCACCATGCCTGTGCTTCCGTACATAGAGCTGGCTTGACCAGAACATCCCAAGAGTGATCGGCTCAGCCTATGTCATATTCTTCTTCCCAATAACCCTGGCTGGGAAGTGACAAGCATGAACTGGATCCTATTCAAGATGACTACACTTTTACTGTAAGAGTTGGGTAACCTTAGAGGTCGAACAGCCTCCTTATCCCACTGGGAGAATGACACATATTATTACAACATGGAGTGACTAAAAGGGGAAAGAGACAGAAGTGATCTTCAAACTTGTAAACGGTGGGAAAGGGATCCAAGTAGGATGGCAAGAGGGTGGGGGTCAGAAGAAACAATGAATTTTGCCGACAGGTGTTATTTACAAAAATTGGTGCCTATTTATTTAACCATCTGAAGAATTACAATAGCTTTTCAAGTTTTAATATGTTCACAGTCAGGTCTGGGACAACAGCCAAATTCAATTAAGACAACAGAGCTGAGGAATAAGAATAATAAGATGTGGGTTATGGGAGGTTATCAAGGTGAAAGAAGTCTCTGTTATTTCTACAGTCAAATTATAGGGCTCTGGGATTGCAAATGGAAGTATTTATGAAGTACTTACGGAAATACTGAATCAGACCAAAATTGAAAAACAAAAACTACTATCAGGGTTTTCTATAGAGTGCAGAATATACCAGATTGCTGGCTGAGGATTGTGAAAGCAGAGCAAAGACAAAAAAGTTCAGAAAGGACTCTGAATCCTATCCACCCTTCACATTATTACTCAATTCTTATGCCCTTCAAAAAGTCTTCTATAACTACTGAAGAATTGAGACCTCCATCTCTAGAGTACATCAAATCCTCTATCATCTTTCTCAAACACACCTTTTATCATTCAATTATGATCATGTACCATATTATATTGAGATCTATTCATTAGTGTATATTCTCTTCCCCAATCCATAACAAGTTTCCTTTAGGGTATTACCATATCTTATAAGTCATGTTCCTCATAGATGTCAGCACCATGGCCAGCGGAGTGATAGGCATAGGTATCACGACCAAGAGTACAGAGTTACTTTGCAGGAATTATCACTATAGCATCTATATGATGATGTAGGAAACAGAATGTATCAACAAAACCTATTCTAAAAATAAATAAATTTATCTGTATATTTCTCCACAAACATAGCCCTTGGGAAGATGTCCAAGGGAAGTCTTGTATATGACTAAATTTCCTGAATTCCTAAATGTCTTTTGGGGTCCTACTTGGTAACTCCCCTGGGTGGAAGTGAGTCTGGGATGACAGGCTCTTTTTATTAGAGTATAAATTGTTCTCCCTTTTCTTCTCATTTCACTCTGCATCAGTTCACACAAGTCTTCCTAGGTTTCTCTGTAACAGCCCCATTCGTTATTTCTGACAGAACAATAATATTCTATTTCAATCATATAACATAATTTATTCAGCAATTCCCCAACTGATGGACATCTCCACAGCTTCCAATTCTTTGCCACTATGGAAAGAGCTGTTCAAAATACTTCTGTGCAAATAGGACCTTTTTCTCTTTTTTTCATCTAACTAATACATAGGTCTAGCATTACTATCACTGGGTATTGGTATAAATTCTTCTTGACACAGCTTACACTG
Organism: Pseudochirops cupreus; assembly: GCA_028627135.1. Classification (NCBI taxonomy): domain Eukaryota; kingdom Metazoa; phylum Chordata; class Mammalia; order Diprotodontia; family Pseudocheiridae; genus Pseudochirops; species Pseudochirops cupreus. The sequence continues at coordinate 502,122,756 of CM053580.1, read as the reverse complement.
TGTCTCCAAATCTATATTTGTCCAGATTCCATTAATCTCAGAGCATGTGACAGCTCCAGATATAACTAGAGAGACCCCTAGCATATATATATGCAGTAGCTACTCTATAAATACTTATTTAATTTAACCTTATATATTCATTAACTCGGGCTTCCCAACTGGGACCTCTCCAAAAAGCATACCCATAATACACTTAGTCAAGAGCATCAGCAACACAGAGGAATGACTGTTCATCTCTTCTTGGATTCCTGTCTACCACCTGGCCTCAGTGAAGGCTGCTATCCCACTTCCCCAGCACATAAGCATGTTCTCACTTTTGTGTGAACACCTTTGACAATGCTCCCTCTTATCCTCTTGGTTCCCACCAACAGAGGTTTCATTCAACCAACTAGAAACCTTGTCAAAAAACTGACAAGCCTTATGTTTAAAAAAAAGAAAAGAAAAATGTGAGAAACCCGTTCTTCCTACAATAAACTAATAACCTCACTGGGGATTTTTACACACTTATGTCTTAATAAGACTTAGAGCCACAACTAACTTTGGACATTGTAAAGGCAAAGAAGTGAAATGTCCTACCTGTGCTCACACAGGTAAATGATGTGAACACAAGTCCTAAGTCCAATGCCATGCTGTTTCCACCACACAGATATTCTTTGGGGAAAGCTTCACCTTTTGAAGGTAAGACTTATACTATTCCCAGGGAGACGAGGCCTTGAATAGTCAGTATTAACAAAAACCAAGAAGAAACAATAAATCAACAAACATTTATCAAGTTTCTGTTACGTACCAGGCAAGGTGCTAATAAGTACTAGGGTCATAAGCCATCCCTCCCCTACTCATCCCTCCCCCCAAAAAGTCCCTGCTCTCAAAAAGCTCACACTCTAAGGAGAGAAAACATGCAAACAACTACGTACAGGACAAACTGGAGATAATCAACAGAGGAAAGGCATTAGCAATAATGGGGATCAGGAAAGGCTCCATGTAGAATGAGATTTTGGCTAAGAAGGGAGGGGAGAGAATTCCAGGAATGGGGGAAATATCCAGGCAGCCAGTGAAAATACCCAGAATCCAGAGATGGAGTGTTGCTTACAGGGAACAACAAGGAGGCCAGTGTGGCTGGACCACTGAGTATGTAGAAGGGTGTAAGGTGTGAGAAAACTGGAAAGGTGGGAAGGAACCCAGTTATGGAGAGGGATTTACAAGTCAAACAGAGGATTTTAGATTTGATCCTGGAAGCAAAAGGAGTCACTGGAGTTGGAATAGTATAGAGGGAAAAGAAGCTCGGGACTGGGCCTTAGGGGACATTCAAGGTTAACAGGAAGATAAATTCCATTCAGAATAACTATAAAGTATAGAATGAACCTATGAGTTAATGACTGGCTAAGAAACAAACAAAAAATTATACAAATATAGCAAAACATCTTTAAAAAAATATAGAGATTTAAACAAATGGAGAGTGATCCATAGCTTATGGTGGGGCTATGATAATATAATAAAAAAGAAATCTAGGTTAACTTACAGTTTTTGTGCTATACCAATCAAATTACAAAAAGGATTTGTTTTTGGAACTAGACAAAATAATATCAAAATCATTTGGAAGAACAAAAGTTTTAGAATTTTAAGAGAAAAGAGTGAAAAGAATGTGCGCATCAAAGAGACATGTCATTCCTAGGCCTCAAATTGTATTACAAAATACTAGTTATCAAAACTACTCAGTATTGGTCACCAAAAAAAAAAAAAAGTAGGGGCAGCTAGGTGGCACAGTGAATAGAGCACCATCCTGGAGTCAGGAGGACCTGAGTTCAAATCCAGCCTCAGACACTTAACACTTACTAGCTGTGTGACCTTCGCAAGTCACTTAACCCCAACTGTCCTGCCCTCCTCCCTCCAAAAAGCAAAAAATAAAAATAAATGTTTGTTGACTATCGATTGCCTGTCCCTATTAAAAAAAAAAAGATTAGGTGGAACAGACTAGATAATTTAAAGAAGAGAAGCAAGTGGAAATAGTAGCCCAATGTTTTATGAAACTAAGAACATAAATTTACGAGAAGGATTTTTTTAAAATTTCAACGAGATCTGCTGGAGAAACTCAAAAGGATTTTGACAGAAATCAGATTTAGGCTAACATCTTACTAGATAGATACAACAATAATCTCTAAATGGATATATATCCCAAATATAAAAGGCAATAACCAGAAAAGAAAAAATTAAAAGAAGAGAACAGGTATCTCTCAATTATGGTCAAGGAGAACATTTTTAACTAAACAAGGAATAGAGGATACAATAAAAGATAAAATGGATAATTTTCACTAAATAAACTATAAAAGATTTTTCATGAATAAAGTACACAAAGTTGGAATGAGAAAAGATAAAATAAAATGAGTAATATTTTGCATCAAATATCACTCATAAAAGTCTAATATCCAAAATATGTAAAGAACAGATTAAAATACGTAACATTAAGAGCTATGCTCTAGTAACATAAGTGGTCAAAGACTATGAAAAAAATTTTTTTTTACGTTTTCAAATGAAGAACTGCAGACTGTAAATGAACACATGAAAACATGCTCCATAACACAAAGAATAAAAGAAATGAGAATTTTAAAAAATTCTAAAGTTTCACTTCATACCACAAAAATTGGCAAAGGTGGGAACAGTGAACATTGTAGGAACTATAAGAAGAGAAGAACTCTGATGTAGTGGTGGGTCTGTTGGCCTCAAGTCTCTCCCCACTTTAATCCACCCTTCATTTAGCCACTAAAGTGATCATGCCCATCAATAAACTCCAGTGGCTCCCTGTTACCTCCAGGAATGAAAACAAAATCCTCTGCTTGGCATTCAAAGCCCTTCAAATTTAGCTTATTTCTTCTACCTTTCCAGTCTTCTGACACTTTATCTGCCCCTTTCAAATAATTTTCAATTCAGTGACAATGGTCTCCTGGCTGGTTCACAAATAACGGAGTTCATCTCTTGGCTCTGGGGCATTTCCTCTGGCTGCCCCCATGCCTGGAAAGCTCCGTCTTTTGCCTCTTTTGTGCCTGGCACATAGTAGGGGCTCATTAAATGCTGACTGATTATGAAATACAAAGGCTGCTTGAAGGAGGTGAGCATGTGAGCTGAGCTTTGAAGGGCGGTAGACTAATGATGACTGACTTTAAACAGACATACAGGATAGTCACTGAGACCTCTCAAAGTCTGTAATCTTCAGCCTTGAATGCCACCACCCAAAGGTGTTCAAATCAAATCTGGGGCATAGGCAGCATGAGGTGGATATAAATTTAGACCTAGCCTCAGAGGACAAACAACGCCTTACAATGGAAAAGTGTGATTTTAGTCAGTTAATATTAATCCTGCATGAAACCCCAGCAGGCTCTTTTTCTCAAAAGATAAAGTAAAATGAACATATTAATATATTCAGATAACTCAAGTTCAGTTCATGACATAAAAGGATCTGGATTAGGAGCAATGGATGCGGTCAACACATCTAACATCCAGACCATTCTGACTATCCTGCGGCACAATAGTTCTGTAATTTCCCAAATCACCAAAAAAAAGTAGGGGCAGCCAGGTGGCACAGTGAATAGAGCACCATCCTAGAGTCAGGAGGACCTGAGTTCAAATCCAGCCTCAGACACTTAACACTTACTAGCTGTGTGACTTTCGGCAAGTCACTTAACCTCAACTGCCCTGCCCTCCCTCCTCCAAAAAGCAAAAAATAAAAATAAATGTTTGTTGACTATTGATTGCCTATCCCTAATAATTTATATTCCTATAAATTAAGGAACTTCTGCCTCCATGTCAGGTGACTCTAACTTGTGAAAATGATGGTGATCACACGGGCAGTCTTAGGTTGACCGTCAGGTCTGGACACTCCCTTAGTCCTGATTTCACCAGTCTCCATATCCTCCCTTGAGTAAGTGACTTCCCCTTTCTGTGCCTTCCTTAGTTCATCTGTACAATGGGGACAAGGCAGGTTGGTAAGGCAGATGATCTCCAGGGTTCCCTGCAGCTCGTATGTTTTTTTTATGATCATTGCTATCTGGTCTCCTCAAAGATAAGTATCTCTGGCTATAGCTCTATGCTGTCTGTCAGACCTGCTTCTTTGATGGTATATCTCCCTTCCTCTCCCAGCCCAGCTCATTTCAGGTTAATTTCCTATGTTTTATCAGCCTATCTCCCTAACCCCTTGGGGAAGTAGAATCCACACATTAAAACTCCTCTGAGGCTCTCAGGATGGATTTGCTATGGTCCTCTGCTCAGGAAGGGTATTAGTGGCAATTAGGAGCCTGGACAGAAGCCATGAATTGTGAGGTATCCTGAAGAGGGAGAAACCCATTTCATTCCATTTAAACCAATTTGCCCTGTCCAGATGACTAGCTAATGAGCCAAATGAGTTACTCGGGGTCACTGATATAGCTTTCCAAATCAAGTTACCAAACTGGTTTTAAAACCACTTCAAAGGGTAGTCCTTGACTGTTACAAATGAGGACAACTTGCTTAGCCATATGGACAGGATTTGGGTTTCTGTCATCTTCTTTGGGACCAGTTTTACATGGGGGATGGGAAAGGGGAAGAATAGACTTTTAAAAATATTATTACTATTCTTATTTAATCTCTCTCATGTTCTAGACTCTATTTAATTTTCCATGATTTTGAGAACTCAAGTCCCAGGTAACATCCTTCTCTCCTTTAATAATATATGTTGGATGAATGAATGAACCATAGCACTCTGCCCCTCCACTGGATGCAGCCTATTCTAATTACAATAATATTTATTTATCTAATAATGTTGTTATTCCATCATTTCAGTCACATCCAACTCTTTGTGATCTCATTTTGGGTTTTCTTGGCAAAGATACTGGAGTGGTTTGGCATTTCCTTCTCCAGGTCATTTTACAGATGAGTAAACTGAGGCAAACAAGGTTAAGTGACTTATCCAGGGTGACACAGCTAGGAAGTATCCGAGATCAGATCTGAACTCTGGAAAATGAGTCTTCCTGACTCTAGGTCTAAGGACTATCTATTCCATCCACCTAGCAGCCCTTATCTAATAATACTTATTTGTTTATCTAAACTATATGTCCATTAAAATACAAACTTTTTAAGTGCAGGAAGAGATCTAATCTTCATAACCAACTAAAACACTTCCCTGGACAGGTCCTTGTACACAACAGGTATTTACTAAATGCTGAATTCACACATGACAGAATGAATAACCTTAATTCATCTCGAGTGGGGAAGTATATTTTCATTGTCTTCTTACCAAACACACAGTCTTGGGAGAAGATGGAAATATGTAACTTCGGATATCTCAGAAAGAGCTCATATTTCTAAAGCATTTTGAGGTTTACAGTGAATTTTCTTCTCTTGACCTCATGAGACAGAGAATGAAAGTATTAATATCCCCATTGTACAGATGAGGACACTGAGGCTCAGATGATAAAGTGACATGAATCCCGGCAAGCAATTACTGAATACTGTCTAGGTGGGTTCCTGAACCCTGCCACCAAGAGGGTAAAACTTTTCCCAAAATACTAAATCTGCCAAAGAGGGGTAGAGCAGGAGGGAAACATCTTTTCTAAGGAAGGAGAGAACTATGTAAACAATTCCAGTTGTTCCCTCACAGCTGGGGTAAGGGACTGGAAACAAACATTCACCCTCTAGACTGACACATGGCTCCTTCACACCGGTTTATCTTACATACACAGAGCTTGGCAATTATTCAGTGGAGTCGGGGCAGGAGCTAGGCAGGGCATTCCTTTTGCTTTTACTATAGGTATTAATGCGACAACCCACAGACCTCCAGGCAATTTAATTCAAGGATGTCCATCACAGCACCTTTTCAAAGGAATTACCATGGGGTAGTCCTTCCCCCCACCTCCTTTCCCCTAAATCAATGCTACCAAGGTTATAAATAACAGACTTTTTAGAGCTGGAAGGAATCTTGAGAGATCATCTGGTCCAACTTAATATTTTACAGACAAGAAAATTCAGAAGCAGAAAGAGGAGGTGACTCGTCCCACACAGCACAACAAGTGAGTGTCAGAGCCAGGACTGAACTCAGGCCAGCCAACTACCAACCTAAAGTTCTTTCTGAGGAGCCACATTTTGTGGTGGTTTAAGACTACACAGAGTACCTACAATGGGCCTACCACTGTGCTAAGTAAGCATTGTGTCTTAATTCTAATGCCATCCCTCTCTTGGTTACTTCCAATTTGTCTCATATGTATTATACATACATATATAGTATACACACACATACACATCCTCTATATCAGTGGTTCTCAACCTTCCTAATGCTGTGACCCTTTAATACTCATATGTGGGCGTATCTGCACATGGGCGAACTCGCCTGGAGATGGACAGAGGAGCGCTGTCTCAGTTCCTAAGACCATCGGAAATATGTTTTCCAATGGTCTCAGGCAACCCCTGTAAAAGGGTCGTTTGACCCCCAAAGGGGTCGCGACCCACAGGTTGAGAACCGCTGCTCTACATAATACATAGCTGTTGGCATACTATCTGACCCCATTAGATTATAAACTCCTGGAAGGCAGGGGCTTTCCATCTCTAGTGCCAAGCTGACTGCCTGGCACGTAGTAGGCACTTAGTAAGTGCTTAATGACTGTGTCAGACAAAAGAGACTCAAGTGAGATGGAAGTGTCTCGTGTGAAGATATGTGATCGTACTTTTTAATGATAAATTTTCTTTGAATGAAGCCAACAACGTGAACACAAACCACAGAGGACGCTCCCTGGACACAGCTGAAACAAAACCACATCCGACTGCCTGCCACTGACAGCCCGTGTAGTTAACTGAACCCTCTTAAAATCTGCCCCTTTTTCAAGGAAAGGAAGAAGACTGTGTGGTGCATGGAAGTCCTTTGCCTTTATAGGCCAACATTATAATATTGTTAGCTTTTGCTCGGTTCTAATTCAGTGTGTAAATTGATTTTTTGGCTCTTTTGCACCATACATCCCGTCGCGCATGTTTTCTCACATTTTGTTACATTTTTAATGTTCATCATTCCTTATAGCACAATCATATTCCATTATGTTTATAGGTTTCCATTAATTCAGCTACTCCCCAAATCTTGAGCGGTTAGTTTCCAACTCTTGTCTAATACCACTGGCACCAGAGGGTATGAGTTCTAGGCAGTCCAATAGGAAAAGAATGAAAGGTAGGAACAACAGGAAAGAAAATTTCAGCTAATATTATTAAGGAAAAACTTCTTTCTTAGGAATTAGTTATTGCAATTAGGGAATGGGCAGCCTCCTGAGGTCGGATTCCAGCAGAGGCCGACCAGAGATGTTAGACTTCTGTGCTTCAGGTGGGAGGAGAGGGGAGATATGGTCCAGATGACCTCCAAATTCCTGAGAGAGATTCTTCTCAAAGACAGGAGTCCAGTCTTAAAAAAGGGATGGAGGGCAGGGGGCAAGAGGGTAGAATGTTTATCTTTTTTTAAAAACCCATTTGTTCTATTTGTGAGATAGCACCAGCCTCTGCTAAAATGCCTGTGTGTTTGTGCTCTCCTGCCTTAATTATCTCAGGATACCTTTAAGAAGCAGGGTTCCTCGGGGCCCTTTATTTTCTAAGCTTATACCTTTAAGCTCAAAGCAGTGAAGGCCAAGGTTTCCTCTTCTTATCTGAAGGTCAGTGATTTTTTTTAAAGAAAGTATTTTCATAACTGCTTTGACAACATTGGTTTCCTTTACAATCCTATGTATTTTATTCATTTAAAAACATTATTCTGAGAAGGGGTCCAGAGGCTTCACCAAGACTGCCAAAGGCGTTCATCATGCCAAAAAAAAAAAAAAAAAAAAGCTAAATCCCATCCTATCCCCATTCAAACAAAATAGCCTATTGTGTGCAAAACCCTTTACCCAGGAGCTGGAAGGCATGGCTATGTTCTTATCATGCTTCATTTTCAGCCAGGAGGCAGGGAACACTCCCTTCTCTCCCCAAGTCCAACCTTTTTGATTGTATTTAAACATTAAACAACTTGGAAAACAGAAACCAAGTTAAAGCAGACAGCTGAGGTAAAAGAATCTCCAAGTTCACCTGTGAAAACTAATGTCTACCTCATCACAGGGAAAACACACACACACACACACACACACACACACACACACACATACACACACTCTCTCTCTCTCTCTCTCTCTCTCTCTCTCTCTCTCTCTCTCTGTATGGCCCCTGAACAATTCTAGGACAGTGGTAGGGAAGGGTCCTGGGAAGAATGGAGGAGTAACCTGGTACAATGGAACAAGAAAGATAGACAAGCGAGTTGGGTTCCATTCCAAGCACTAGAGAGCCCATATGACTTTGGCCAAATCATTTAGCCTCTTTGAACCTCTGTTTCCTTATCTGAAGAATGAGGGTATTACTTTTTTTTTTTTAGAAAATCCTGAAACTGTACCTGAAATGACAATCTTCTCTACAACGCAGCCACAATCAGTGATCTCCTAGCCACGGAGGGAAGACTCCTTGTGAGTCAGCACATTCCATTTTCGGACAGCACCAATTGTTACTAAAGCTGCTGCAAAACTTGCTGCTTCTAGTTCTACCCTCCGGGGACAAAGCAGATCACTTCTATTGCCTCTTCCACATGACAACCCTTTAGGGGCTTTAACAGAGCTAAGATATTCCTCATCTACTCATCTCAACAACTGCTTTCTTCTCTAGGCCAAGAACCTCCCAGTTCCCCTCAACAGAACTTCACAGGATGGTACCATAATGTCCTTCACCATCCCACTTGCCCTAATCCAGACACTCCAATTCAAGCGCAGATGGACAGAATAAAATACGACACTCAAACTGACCTGATCAGGCCACACTACAGATGGATGATGGCCTTGTTCCTGCTCGATCTTCTGCCTGAAAGCTCTCCAACATTCTGCTGACTTACCTCATGTTTACATTTCTGGCTAACCATGCTTCATCTCCTTCTGAAGTTGAGGTTTTGGACCCCAGTATGTGAATTTACATTTATCTCTATTCTATTTGGCCACTCTAGCCTGTTAGTGCTTTTAGAAACTTCATTGTGCCATCCAGTACCTTTAGTACATCCCCTCTAGCACTGTGTCATGTGCAAATTTGATAACCTAACACCTATATCTTTATTCAAGGCATTAGTAAAAATATCAATAGTGCAAGACCAAACATAGATTCCCTGGATGGTCCACTAGAGATTTCCTGCTAAAGCAGCAGACAGATAGATAGACACGTGAATACATACATATATATATAGCATTTATTAAGTATCAGGTACTAGGTTAAGAATAAGCATAAAGTGGCGGCTAGGTGGCACAGTAAATAGAGCACCTGAAGTCAAGAGGACCTGAGTTCAAATCTGGCCTCAGACACTTGACACTTACTAGCTGGGTGACCCTGGGCAAGTCACTTAACCCCAACTGCCCTGCCCTCCCCCCTCCAAAATGCAAAAAAAAAAAAAAAAAAAAGAGGCATAAAAATACAGGTCTATAAGTAGGAAAGTATTTGCCTCCAAGGCAAATACTCTTACCCTCATCCCTCAGATATGGAAACTAAAAAGGTTATAGCTGTTCCTCCTTTGTTCTAGAAGAGGACTGTGACATCAGGAAGGTGATGCCATGACTTGAAAGTGAAATGGATTTAAGTGAGGGAGGACTGTGCAAAGTCACCAGCCTCACTTTCTCTGGAGTCATCTGGGTCCAGTGGCCAGACAGAGATCAGGACGGACTGGAGGTGGCCCCCTAAGAAGGTTAAATAAATGATCTGGTCAAAGGAGTACTTTTTAAAGTCTAATGGTGGGAGCTAGAGAGGACAGAGGGCCATACCAAGAGGAAGGCCAGGAAAGGGTGGGATGGCCTAGTTAGGTGTCCTGGGGCAGAGTACAAGGTTTCAGTGATGAGGAGGATGACCAAAAGGAGGCAGAATAGTAGAAATGGTCCAGAAGTGGTACTGAGGGTTTAGTTCTAGGAAAGGTAAAGATAAAAGATAATAATATATTATAATCTATATATAATTATATATATAGATAAATATAATATAATAAAATATAATAATAATAAAAGATAAAACTCACCTATCAGAGCAAGACGACTCACAAAGACAACTGATATCAACAGCAATGATAAATAATACAACAGTAATGGCTAACATTTATAGAATGCTTTAAAGTATTTTATAAATATTACCCCACTTTACAGAGAAAGAAACTGAGACAGACAGGGACCAGTGACACACAACTAGTACACGTCCAAGGCTAAATTTGAACTCGGGTCTTTCTGAATCCAGCTCTCACACAAGACCCATCTAACTTTGGCAGTTATCATTCCACTAACTTCACCTGAGTTGAGTATCGCCTCCCTCTTGGCTATCTTTTGCTCTGCCCTCTCTAAAGGTTCATTCAAAGGACATTCTAATTGGAAAACAAAAACAAAGCAAAGACTTGAGCATTCAATCAATGAAACAGACACTAAATATTAAGTGCCTACTATGTGATGGGCACTGGGTTAAGTCAAGCACTGCTCTGGCTTCTATTATCTACTATCAACCTCTTATCTAACCTGAAAGTGGTACTGTCCCCTTTTCTGATCCTATTCCTTTCTCTCAAATAGCTTTAGAAAACCTTATCTGCCATCCTTAACTTTTCTCACTTATTGTCCACTTATTCTGAGCTTTAGTACTCCAGATACTATTCCTATAGGACCACTTGTTGTCATTGAGTCATTTGACTTTTTGTGACTTCATTTTGGGGTCTTCTTGGCAAAAATAATGGACTGATTTGCCATTTCCTTTTTCAGCTCATTTTACAGATAAGAAAACTAAGGTAAATAGAGTTAAGTGACTTGCTCAGGTGTTGTAACACAGCCAGTAAGTGTCTTAGGCCGGATCTGAACTCAGGTCTTCTTGACTCCAGGTGGGGCACTCTGTCTGCTGTACCACCTATATATTCATCATTTATTACCGGTCCTTGCTTCCATTTTCTACATATGATCTCTAAAATCCTTTCTAGCTCTCAGGCTATGATTCTATGGCCCCATAACTTTTAAAGTCCAAGTTAATTTGATGCATTCTCTACATCAGTCAACTTAAACAACTTTTTCCTCTTCATTGGAATTGTTTCCCTTTGTGTCTTTAGAATTTCTTGAACACTTCCCATTCTTCCTTGGCTAATGTTTTCCATTGCATTTTTAGGCCAGAAGATTCTCTCTTTTCTCTCTCAGAACCGCTGAGATCCATTCTCCAACGGCTAGGGTGTATGGCTAGACTACATCCAACTTCTCTATTTTCTATTGCATGTTCTAAGCCAGAGTTCTGCCCCCTATCCCACCCTCCACCCTCCACTCCTAAGCAAGGTTCTTCCCTTTTTGTGAAAATCAAATTGAGGATAAAGCTTATTATTTTTTGTTTAAAGGATCATTAGGCCAAGTCAAGAAATTAAGAGTTGCTTTTGTCAGCTAAAGAGCTCCTGCAGTTGTCTGGGTAACTTAAGTTCTGCATTCCTATGTATAGGCCACCTCTGCATCTGGCTTGTGATTTGGTACCCAATTCTTATCCATTTCAGTCCAGGTGATCTACAGTATGCTCTGGTGACAAAACTGCTTCAGCTTCTTCCACTGACCCTCACCCAAATGCTCTCCACCACTCTCCCCTTCTTATCCTCTCACTCCCCGCCCCCATCCCCACCAATTTTATTAAATAAGTATATTTTCTTAACATACAATCCTATTGCCCCAATTTACCTATTCTAGGATCATGTGTTTGGAGAGATTTAAAGGCCACCTAGTCCAGATTCCTCCTTTCAGAGTTAAGGAAACAGGCTGACAGAAGTTAAAAGACTTCCCTGAGAGTCAAACAAGCAGTCTCAGTGGCAGAGGGCTGAGATTAGAACCCAGGTCCTCTGACTTTAAAGACGCTGCTCTTTCTTTTAAAGTTTAAAGCACATATACTCTCCCAGAGCAATATTATAGGCACTATTCTTATCCCAAGTCTCACTGAGCTCTGAGATAAAAATCTGCCTCTTTGTTTTAGGAGCTCTAATTTACATTGCATGTCAATTACATTCTATACCCTCATCTATAAACATGTAAAATCATGGATTTTTATTTTATGGCTGCCTTTTTTTCTGTGAATTTCAGGATATTCTCAAAGTTCTTATATAGCAGTTACTCCTTATGCTGCTCTAAGAAAAGGTGATTGCCACCCCCCACCCCTCCAGGCCCACTCCAAACTGGTTTGGGGAACCTAATATTTGTTAATGAGGGACAGTATGGTACAGTGGATAGATATCTAACTTTAGAGTCAAGAAGACATGACTTTGAGCTATACCTCGGAATAATGCTAGCTCTGTGACCTGGGGCAATTCACTCAACCCTGCATGATCCCAACCAAAGGAAGTTACCAAACTGCATCTCACCGGGAACTCCCTACCCCTATGAAACCACAGGCCCAGATTTAATATAATATGGTATAACATAAAGCATAACATGAGATGAGATATATGATATGATGTGATATGACATGACCCATAATTCCCTAAGATGGCACCCAAGTGAGAATTACCAACTCCAAAGACTGGCAAATACAATAAGGCTCTGGTAGAAATAACAAGCAGTATGCTATACATCAAAAGATTATCCCTTTGCAGAAGGAGAATGAAGACTACACTTGCCCCTAAATCTAAATTCTTATCCTAGTTCAGCATTTTAGTTTTGTTTTTTTTTAAATAAAATTTGTGCCCTTTCCCTCTAGGCACTGGTGCGGCTTTATGTTGATTTTTGTCTACCATCAGAACCCCAAAGAGCTCTTACCCTAACGTTCCCTATACAATTTGTATTGCCAGAAGCATTCCGATATTTTTTCTGAGCCACAGGCTATAACCACAGGGTATGTCCTTTATTCCACATCACAGACCCCTCAAAACTCTAGGGGAATCTCACATTTTCATCTTGAACAGCTGCCCTGGAGGAAAGTATATTTGATGCAGAAATGTGAAATGAATAAGCCTGATCTCCTGTGCTCAAAGGAAATAGGAGCTGAGTTTCTCCATAATAACAATCCCTTGCTGGAGACCTGGAAGACTTTTACAGTCATATACCTTTCCAGGAATTCTTTCAGAATCTAATTGGAGTTCAAGTTTGCCAGAGAACTGTGATCCTCTTGTGGAAATGCTGCTGGACACTGGTCAGCAACTAGCAGGTGATTTTCACACAAAAATAAGACAAGGGTTCCAAGACAGACTGTGTGACTATTCTACTCCTCCTGAATTGCACAATATCAGAGCAGGAAAGACAAAGAGAATACATGCTGTTAATGCTGCAAGGGCCCTTTGAATAAGAACATGGTATACAACACTGGAGTTGTAATGGATCTTAGTATTTCAGGCTGGCAGAGAACTGGGCTCATTTAACTTAATGCTCAATTTTCCAAATGAGAAAAGTGACTAATGAGGTCATGGGGATATCCTGTTCATAATGTGCAGTAACCAAGACAGCTATTTGGAGTAAAGCTGAATTTCCTCTTGCATAATCATTTCTCTCAGAACCTATACAGATTTTACTCTTCCCTCCCAGTTTTCACTATCTTTGTGGAATTGAGTTCAGCATTTCATGAGTTAATTCTCACTGTTACATATAAGGAATTCAAGAATTCAGAGAACTTAAACTCAATTCAATGAACATTTACCCAAGTGTCTACTTAGGTACAAAGGCATTGTGCTAGGTGCTAAGGATTAAAAAAAATTTTTTTGAACAACAAAAACCAGGAACAACAAACTCTCTCCACCTTAGCCAAAACACATACACAAAATACATACAACCTAGTCAGCAGAAGATGGGGTGGAATCTAAACTGATCCTATAATACACCACAGACATTTTAATTTTTATTTAAAAATAAATGTTTAAAAATTCACAGGAAGGCTGTAAGCTTATTATAAAGATACTAAGTCTATAGTTCCAGTGCCCCTCAATGCTATGCCTTGAACAAGACCCTCTATCTCTCAGTTCCAGGCTGGCCTGGAGTGTTTTTCCCTCCCCATCTCCATCTCCTGGCTTCCTTTAAGGTTCAGCTAAACCTCACCTTTCTCCCCACTCACACCTCAGCATACCTCTCCATTTATTCTTTTTCTTTTTAATTAAAAATTTTCTTTTCAGTGAACAAAAAAGTATTTTTCTCTCCCCATTAGAAAAAAGAAAAAGCCCTTGAAATATGATATTGATACAGGAACATGATGTAGGGGAATATGCTTGATGAGCATTTCCTGATCCCCTTTAACTCCAGTGTCTTTCCTCTGTCGATTATTTCTCATTTCTCCTCATATAACTTATTTGTGCAGAGCTGTTTACACGTTGTCTCTCCAATTAGAGCAGGGACTGTCTTTTACTCAGGTTTGTATTCCCCAAGTCTGGTACACTAAGTAGGCACTTAATGCCTGTTGACTGACTAATAAATGTCCAGAGATAAAGAAGTTGATCTGATATAGAAATTAACTGTGGGGTTACAAAGGCCTAGAGAATCAGGGGACATTTAACCCCTGACTTAAGAAAAAAAAATTAATGAATGTGTCAAATATTGGGTTAAGCTCTGGGAACACAAAAATAATGAGAAATGGCACCTGTTGCCAAGAAGTTTACATTCTAATGAGGGAAAAAACCATAAAGGGGTGTAGGAGCCTACTTCCTCATCAGTACAACAATGTGTAAGTGGGGAGGGGTGTCACACTAGATAATCTCTAAAGTCCCCGCTGACTAAGAAGCCCTAGGATCCTCAGGAAGGGACAGAGTGAGCTGTCAAAGAAGGATCTATAGAAGGAACACAAAAGATACTCTAGGGCTTCAAGTCTACCTAAGTAGTTTATTTGTGATGGTAAAGCTTTTTCAACAGAAGTAGTTTAGGTCCTCATACCAAGAAAATCATAGGTCCAGATTAAAAAACAATAATAGAAATGATGAAAGAGACTTCTTGACTCAATTCAGTTCAATAGCTTAGTTTGAAAGATATTTCTTAAGCTCTTATTCTGTGTAAGGTTGTGTGTAGGCACTGAGGATGAAAAGGAAAGGGTCTTTGCTCTCAGACAGCTTGCATTCTATTTGGAGGGCTTGGCTGGAGAGATAACTGATAAAGGCATGGAAGTGGCGGATAGATTCCCCGCCTCCGTGGATGTTTAGGCAATAGGGGAGGGTAGATTAGTTCAATATCATTAGTGCTATTGACACTATAGCACTAATAGGATTCCAAAACCCATTAAGTACCAGGTGATTGTTGCATCCTAGAAGACTTCAGTGCAGAAAGGTCATCTTAGGCTAAGGTAGTCAAGGGACACTTCGCAGGAGGGTGATGTTCAATTATCAGAGGAATTGACTGAGGGTTGTAGGTGGAGTCCTTATATATAAGACAAAAGATACTCAATAATTGGTGATTAGATGGAAGAGTGAGTACAAAGAAGCCATCATGGTGGAATATCTGATTAAGGGTTTGGAAGACCTAGGGTCAAACCCAACCCAAGACACAGGCTCTATGACCCCAGGCAAGTCACTTAATTGTTCTGTGCCTTCATTCCCTCATCTGTAAAAGAAGAAAGTTGAACTCCACGGTCTCCATGTTCAATCTAGCTCTCAATCTATGATGCTATACAGTTTATAAAACAGATCTGCATCACATACACTATTTAGGCCAAGCCAAGTCAATTATACAAAGAACCACAGGATCCAGCAAAGTCTGAACATAACACACTTACCACCACCACCTTTTAAAAACCATGTACTATTGTCCACCAGGGTCTTTGAGCTTTTGTATTATGTGCTGCCTCAGTCACAAAAAAAATTACTTATGTGCTATTGACAGGAGTACATTTGAAGAAGTGCATTTGAAAATAGCTATGCTATAGTATTTTAAATCTCATCCATTAGTCTAGAAGCTCTTTAAAAGCAGGATCTGGAGTTCTGTTTTTTTTTTGGTCTTTCTTTGTATCCCCAGGCATAGCCCCTGGCACACACAGCTGGCAATTAATAAACGGTTGTTGACTTGAGTTGGAAGGGAGTTCAGTAGCTATGTAGTCCAATTCAAACCTGAAAAAAATTCCCACTCTAACATACCCAACAAGTGATCATTCAGTGCCTGCCATCTCAGGCAACCCATTCCAGCTCCAATTTTTAGGAAACTCTTCTCGATATCCTGCCTAAATACTCCTCTCTGAAACTTCTACTCATGGCTCTTGGTTCTACTCTCTTTGGCCAAGCAGAATAGGTCTGATCAACTCTTCCACACAAGAGTCCTTCAAATACTTGAAGCTACATCTGCTCCAGGCTCAACAGCCCCAGTTCCCTTAACCAACCCTCATGACATAGACTCAAGGCCCTTCAGCATCCCAGCTGCCGTTCTCTGATTGGGGATGATGGTGAGGTCAAACATTACTAAATGAAATATGTATTATGTGCTAGGCACTGTTAGGTGCTTTACCAATATTTCATCTGATGGGTACTCTCCAGCTTATCAATGTTCTTCCTATATGGTTGCTCCCAGAACCAAATACAGCACTCTGACCAAAGTAATGGACCATGACATCCTTGTTTCTAGAAATTGCATCTCTTAACGTAGCTTTAAATCTCTCTAATTGTCACACTGCATGGCTGGCTCATGCCAAGCCTGCTGGTTACTAAAGGTCTTACATCTTTCCCACCATGTTATACATGTGAAGCTGATTCTTCTGAACGTGAGCCTGACACCTTCCATTTATTCCTACTGAATTTCACCTTAGTAGATTGGGCTTGATGCTCCAGTCTGTCAATAATCTTTTCTTTGGGGGGAGGGGGTGGATTCTGAGAGTTGTCCAGTGGGTTAACTGCCCTTCCCAGCCTTCCCACCTGCATATTAGCCAGGGCTCTTTACTTAAATCTTGAGAACCAATCTAGGATTCCAGAAGACCAATGAGGAAGAGCATGCTACCTACTCTATATAAAAGAGGCAACAGGCTCTTTCTTTGCCACAACAGTGCATATAGGAGGTGTTTAAGAAAAGCTGGCTGACTGACTGAAGAACGGAAAAGAGACACCCACTTTCCAGACACAGACCAAGTGGGAATTTTTGTTTGATCACATATTTGTCACAAATACTTTGTTTTTCTTTTCCAGTGAGAGGAGGGGGAGGGCAAGGAGTGACAGGGTAGCAAAAAAAAAAGGGGGGGGGGAAGCAAAGAGGGTCATGAGGCAAGTTTTTTTCATGGAGAAAAAAGAATAGAAGAAAAGTCAGAAAGAAGCACCGACCAGCAGAACAACTTTGAAGTCCCCTGGTTGATCTTCTTATATACTTAAAAAGAAAAGCAATGGGTGGCTAGGTGGTGCAGTGAATAGAGCACCTGCCCTGGAGTCAGGAGGACTTGAGTTCAAAACTGGCCTGAGACACTTAACACAAAAACGAGCCATGTGACCATGGGCAAATCACTTATCCCCAATTGCCCTACTTCCTCACCCCAAAAAAAGCAAAAAAAAAAAAAGAAAAATTTATGTACTAGAAACATTTCATTTCACAGAAAATGCTATTATTCTCTCCTATTCTGCATAGTGCAAATACCCATGAATTTAGTATCTGCAAAGTTTAGAGTAAAAATAAAAATTACTTTTAAAAAGGAGGTTTTTTTTTCCTCAATTGCTCCTACTGCTGCTACCACTACCACCACTATTGCCACCACCTTCCCTCACTAAGAGCTTACTTAGCTCTTTATGCCAGAGCAAAATCTGGTTTTCTAACTAGCATCTACTACTGAGAATGGTAGCTTCTCATGTAGAAGGCCCCCCTCCCTCCGACCCCTTCTCCCTGTGGACTGGGACAGCACTTGCTGAACATATGCAGCCAGAGCACCTGGCAAGTACCTGGGAAAAGCCATGAGACTCACAAAATTAAGACGGCTGCTCCAAGTTGAGGAAAAGCCACAGGAAATAAACAAAAATAGATTCTGCTGCCCACAGTCTTCTTCCTTTCCTTTCTCAGAAAAATAAAGCCAAAAAAAGAAAAGAGGAGGGGTGGGGGTGGGGTGACATGAGGCTACCTTCCTTGGATTACCTGGGGCGGGAGGGGGAAAAAAAGGTATCAGGCATGTGACAGATGCTATTTGTAGCCTCCTGCCCCAAAGGGCCTTGATCTTACCCCACAGCTCCAAATACCAGGAACCAAACTCCTATTCTCAGAGCCCTGGGGCCCCTACCTGAACAAATCACTCTGTTTTCTCAGAAAACCCTTTCTAGCAAACCTACATTCACTAACCAGGGACATTGTTTCTTCCTGATACCAAGGATGGCCTCATCTAAACACCTAAAGGAAGAAGAAAGGAAGAAGTCACACCTTCTCTCAGGTAAACTCCAGGGGGGCAGGGACCTTTTCTGTATCCTTAGCACTTAGCACAGGCTCAGCATACAGCAGGTGTTTAATAAATGTTTATTGTTTGAGTGATGGACCTTTTTTTAGGGATTTGAGATAAACCTATTACCTTTGTCAAAACCTGGGACTTTTCATTAATAGAATTACAGGTGGAAAGGAACCTTAGAGATTATCTAGAAGAGTATAATATTCTCATTTTAAAGATGAGGAAAGTATCCCTCCTATTCATTCTAATTCTTCTATACAACATGACTAAATGTTTAATAAGAATGTATATGTAGAGCCTATATCAGATTGCATGCTGTCTTGGAGAGGGAGGCGGAAAAAATTTAAAACTTATCGAAGTGGATGTTGAAAACTAAAAATAAATTAATTTTTTAAAAGAGTGAAGTAAGAAGGTACAGAAAGTGAAAATGACTGGCCCAAGGTCACAAAGAAATAAATAACAGAATAGAATCTGGAACTAGGTCCTCAGAACTCAAATCCCATCAAACAATCAGTATGTATTATTCATCTCTCATGTGGCAACCACTGTGCAAGGTATAAGAGATACAACTGGGGGTGGGGGAAAGTGAGTAAATCAGTTCCTTCTAGAACTCAGGATCTAGCATGTTTACACATGAGCAAACAGAAAATATAACAAATACAATTTTGTTAAATACATAGATGAAAATATAAATAAATGCAAATTGAAAACAGTGACAAGAGGTCAGAAACAATGATGAGAAGTGGAAAAAGGTGAGACTTGGCCAGATTTCTGAAGAGAGTCAGAGAGTCCATGAGACCAAAGTGAAGAGAGAAGATATTCCTGGAAGGCAGGGCGGCCTATGGGCAAGGACTTGGCTATAAAATACCAGAGGTGGATGGCAAATGGCACATTTTGGCCAAGGCCTTTCCTCTATACCATACTGATTGGGCTCTGTCAGGAGTCTCTGAAAAGGGGTCCCCAACGCTGTCACAAAAAGACTGGCACATTACTTCACATCACAAACTCACAAACACCTATCAACAGGTAAGCACGACTATGGCAGTTCAGAACTTTATTACACAGTACTATATGATAAAACAAGCAAGTTATAATAATACAGAGAACACTGGAGAACACCAGGCATACAGAATAACCAATGTTGCTTGAAACTTTCTGCATTGTTTTCTTTTTCCCTAGGGGCAGCTTTTGGAATCAATTAGCCCCCCAATTATAGGGAAAAAAAAGACTTCTCCCAAGGACCCCAAGCCGAGTTGGAGCAGTTTACATGTAGCTATCTAAATTCTGTTGCCTACCCAACTATTACACTCTGATACAGAATCGTTTTCTGTGGGCAGCTCTCTAAGAAGGAAGGGAGAGAGTTCATTCTCGTGCCCTTAGACTCTAGGGTCCCTCCTGAACAGGAAAACATCTCATAAGGCTAGGATTGGTCTGGAGCAGCAGGAGAGGCTCTCCCCTCCCCCTCAAAGTCTTAAAATTTTAGCACTGGAGTTCAAAAGCAATTACTGGAACTAGTAACCCAAAAGCTAGAGAGATAAGATAAGCATTAGCAACCCAGCCCCCCTTCACCCCCCACCTTCTGCATTGATCCCCAAGCCCAGAAGGTTAAGTGAGATTTTGTCTGGTGGAAGGAGTACCTCCCCACCCACTGCTGTGTGCTTCAGCTGATACAGAGCTCAAGGTGAGAGCCATAGGCAAAAGTGATAGGTAGGCAAAGCCCCTGCTCTGGATAAGCAGTCACTAATTTTGTGCTTTCAAGGTCCATACCAAGGTAGTGCCACAATTCAAGTATTCTTAACCCCATTTTACAGATAAAACACAAGATCTGGAGATTAGATGGTCCTGACACTTATCAGCTGGGGGAAAACAGGCAAGTCAATTCATCTCTATAGGCCTTGGATTCATCATCCTTAAAATGAGGCTACCATTATTTCGTACTACCTGCCTACCTGGAAGGGTGACTGTGAAGAGAGGGCCTGGGAAACTTTCTTTATCCACTAATCCATCTCCATCAAAGGATGGTCAGGAGTTAATTGTAGTGATTTACAACCTCCCAAGTTGAATCATAATTCTTGTTTCTATCACAAAGCCCAACTGGGCCATATTGAAAGTGTCATAATTCAAATGGTATCACAGAATTCTGAAGGAAAACTAAAAATACAGGAAGTACAGGGATGTGGACAGGCAGAGGAGGAAATTCGGGCAAACAATGCTCCCACAAGTTTTCCAAAGGAAGTGAGTAACCAGTGTTATTGAGCAACACAAACACCAGACAATGGTTCTTCCTAATTTGATGGGGAATATCTCATGTGTTTGCAGAGAAGTCACCCTCGATTCCAATGATTATATCCTGATTTGAGAGACTGACACTCAATGTATGTCCACTACAGGAATACAGAGACTTTACTGGACTTGGTAAGGGTCAAGACATATAACCTTTTGTTTCTACTGTTAAAAGGAAGGGTGTGGGTGTGTGTGTGTGTGTGTGTGTGTGTGTGTGTGTGTGTGTGTGTGTGTGTGTGTGTGTGTGTGTGTGTGTGTGTGTGTGTAGAGAGACAGAGACACAGACAGCCTGGACTAGTCATTTAACCACTATGGGACCCAGTTTCCTCATCTAAAAAAATGGGGCTCATAATGTAACTTCCTAAATCAATTCAATTAGGCAAAGATCTATTAAGTCAGAAGTGTCAAATTCCCAGGAAAGGCCAACAAAAATCCCACATACAACCAGATTAAAACATAACTGGGAAATGTTTAATAAAATAAGTAAAAATACAACACAAACTAGATAATGTTCATTTGTGGTTTTTAAGTCAAAAAGTGGCCCCAAAGGGATCTTTTTCTATTTGAGTTTGACGTCACCATATTAAATAATTGCTACATACAGGTCAGCATGCTAGCTGGAAATAGAAAAATAAAACTAAGCTCACCCCTGCCCTTGCGGAGCTTACATTCTACTAGAAGGATACAATACTTAACAGGTATATTTTTTTTCACAAGTAGAAAAATATTTCAAAAGGAAGAAAATGACCATTCCTACAGATTTCAGCACTTACCATATAAGAAGCACAGTGCTAAATGTTAGGGACACAAATACAAATAAGTTCCTACCTGCAAGAATTTTACAGCCTTTATTTCAAAATAAATGTTACAGATTTTTAAAAAATATCCCTAAAAGTCCCTCTAGTACTGTTTTCCCCTCCAGAGCCATTCCATAAAAATATTTTCAAAGGGGGAGAAAAAAAAGAGAAAAGAAGAGGTGAAATCAGCAAAACTGATCTGTACATCAAAAAAATCTGAAAATATGTGCAATGCATAACCAATGTAGACCTCCTACCTCTGCAAAGGAATAGGGTGGAGATGTCATGCTCTTTATAATAATGTAACATTCACTTTGAATTTTTGTGTATGGAGACTATTCTCATCACTGATTGGAACTGAACAACATTCTAATGGGGGGAGGGCAACCCTCAAATGGAAGCTATGGAGCTGGAAGAGAGAAGCAAGGGTGGGTGACTGAAGAAGTCCCAGAAAGTTTATGGAGGTCTGAAATGAAGCAAGCTAAATCTGAACCGGCCCATCAAAGGTCAAGGTGGCTCATGGGGACAAAGTCCTGCCTTGAGAGAAGAAATGGTGCCTTATTCATAGGCTCATAGTATTTCAGCACTAGAAGGGACCTTGGAAGTCACTTAGTTCAACATTTCATTTTACAGATGAGGAATCAGAAGTTAGTTGCCCATGGTCATATAGCCAGTCAGTAGGAGAACTAGAATTCAAACCCAGATCATAAAATCACACATAGGATTTAGAACTAGAATGTGTTCCCCAGGGCCTTAAAAAAAAACCAAACAAACAAAACTATATCATATTGGTTCAATTATATATTCCCCCAATATCTTCTTCCACTTCAGCACCTAAAGTAATGAGCTCTGCACAAGAGAGGTGATTGAAGAATGGATGAATGAAAGTAAGGATACCCCCCCCCCAAAAGAACTCTAAATTGTGTCACTGGCATTTATGCAAACACATATACAAGGTGAGGCTATTGGTTCATGACTTCACTGGTGGCAATGGTAGAAAAATTGTGGCAAAGAAAGATGAGGAGGGATATGCAAGGAAAACCAGAAATTTAGAGCCCAGAGGAGTAAGAAAAATGCCATATACCACCTGATCCACTCACTTCATCCTCACTAAAAGTACATTGTTATATCAAATCATATGACAAAAAAGTACAATATTTTATAGATATTTAAAATATTAAAATATTAAATATTTTAAATTTAAATTAAATATTAAAACATACAAATTCCACAGCATCTCAGCTCCACTCTGTTGAGCCTATCATACCAATAGATAAACATAGTAAGTGGATGTGGATAGAAACATCAAGGGCTTGTTTAATTTAACAAACATCAGTCAAGGTGCCTACTATATGCACGGGATAGGCAGGTACAAATGCCTTCCATATGAATTATTAGAATGACCACATCTATGAGATCATAGACTCAGTGGGATATTGGAGACCTGGGTACACAGAATTATACTAGGCAATAGGGAATGCAAAGATTAGAGGCAGCTGTAATCTATATCAAGATGCAGGATGGGGTAGAGATAACATGTATCAAAATGAAAACACAAAAAAGAACATGGAAAGACATTGTGTGGAAGAGTGAATTAAAAATGCTATACATGGAGCCACAGAACCAGAGTTTCAATCTTGCCTCAACAAGAGTCACTTGTGTGACTATGGAGAGATCACTTAACCTCTCTGTGCCTCAGTTTCTTCTTATGTAAATAAGAAGGCTGGACTAAATCATCTCTAGAACTAGCTAGGACCTGATGAATTCAGAAATAAAAAGGGGCCAAGAGATCAAGGAAGGGGAAAGAATCACTTTCAGATGAGATCAGGGAAATGTCACAAAGTAGCATTTGGACAAGGCCTTGAAATGGATATGATTTCAACATATGCAGATGAAGGATATTCCAGATAGAGGGAACAGGCCTAACTAAAGGCACAGTGTAGGGAAAACAAAAAGATGCATCTAGGAAACATGATACAGGAGATGGGACTTGACCAAAAGTACAAGTGCAAGAGGGGAACGATGAATTCAGTTTGGTCAGAAATGTTTGGGGAAATGAAATAATGATAAAAAGTTAAGTTTGAAGCAGATTGTGAAAATTTCCAAATGCCATAATGAAAAGTCTAGACATCTAGATGTCCTGGCATCACCCCAAAGTCCAAAACAGAACTTTTCATCTCTCCAAGTCTACCCTTCCTCCCAAATTCCCCATTTCTGTTAATGGTACCATCATTCTCTGCGTCATGCCCAGGATGGAAACTTCAGAGTCATCTGGGACTTTGACTTTTGCCTCACATCTTACACCTCCCCTACAGTCTCTTCCCTCTCCAAATTTATCCTCCATAGTGTCAGGCTAAACCTAATTATTCTTTGCCATTGTATGTTGAACCAAGTGCCTTCCTTCTGTAAATTATTTCCTATTTGTGTGGTACATAGATCGCTTTATGCCAAATAGCTGTATTTGCATGCTATCTTCCCATTAGACTGTAAGCTCCTTGAAGGCAGGGGCTAGGTGTATTTTTGCCTTTTTTTGTACCCCCAGTGCTTAGCACAGAGCTGGGGACTTAGCAGGTACTCAATAAATGGTTACTGAATTGAATAAATGGCCTGAGGTTTCATATTCAAGAACAGGGAAAGTTAATGGGGAAAGTGGAATCTCTTATAGCAAAGAAAAGAGTGCTCCATTTGAAGGCAGAGCATCTGCATTTGAATCCCAATTCTGCTCTTTACTACCAATGTGACCTTGGCCAAGTTAATTTTAATGTCTCAGATTCTGTAAGCTCACACATGTATGTGTGTGTATGTATATGCATATACACACACAAAATTTTTTTTCTTAAGGAGGTGGTTAGATTAAATTATATCTACAGTGGCATAGATCAAAATCTATGATACCGAAGTCTCACTAAATCCTTTCCCCTAAATGACTAAGGACTGGGCACCAAAGTAATGGGGAACCAGAGAAGGGTATACAGCCCAAGGAAAAAGTTGATGAAGCAGGGTTATGTGGAAGTTCTGGGCAGGTGTTTACTATTAGGGGATTTAAGTGAACAAAGTGCTGATTTCACTATTTCACTGAATCAGGAGACTTGAGTTCAAATTCTGACTTAATTGTTACTCTTAGGGAACCTTAAACAAATCATCCCCTGAGCCTCACTTCCCTCTGTAAAATAAGAGGAATGATTACATGAACTTTCAAGTCCCTTCCAAATATAAAATCCCATAATCACATACTCAAGTAGATCTGAGATATCATCACATACTGCATTATTTAATGATATGAAATTAAGAAGCATCCAAAAGACAATGAGGAGGTATGTGGTCTAAGGACAATGGAGCAGGTCCCCAAATAAAACCCTTTTTAACTCATTTTAGGGGAGTCAGAATGATACAGTGAAGAACATAGTCTTCAGGGTCCAAGGCCTGGTTTTAAACTCCACTGTGAGGCTGACCACCTTAGTAACCTTGGGCAAATCACTAAACCTCCCTGGGCCTCAATCAGTAGAAAGAATATCTTAACAAGGAGGTTCATATATGAATAAAATCACAAGGACAAGCCAAAGGGGGGAAAAAAAAGATGAGGGGGAGAAAGATAAGGGTGAAGAGCCCTTTGGGTCTGTCTGGACATTTTTTTTCCAGTCAAGAGACCCCTTTTCACAAGGTTGCTGTTTGACTGTCATGTGGCCTGAGTGCAAAGCGTGCAGGCTTTGTGTTCAGAACCAAGGCTGCAGGGAAGTTGCTCAATGCAAGATGGGCAAGTGCTGCCAGAAACACCTCAGATTCATTACACATGTGATTTTTAATTAATTTTTGGTCACTGCACATTCAGAAACCTTTTACTGTGGCCAAGTTTTTCACCACTCCATATGGGGTCTAGACCCACAGTTTAAGAAGCACTGACTAGAGCTTAGGGATTGGGTCCATGGAACACCAATGGGGTCTTGACAGATGATGAGGTGAATGTTCTGAGGTCTGGCTAAGTGCAGCCTATTGAGGCTAGCTCCCTTTTCCCCCCAAGGGTGTGCCCCCTTCAGAGGTCACGCTATCTGACGAAAACTTTGTAATGAAGAGCTCCAAGAGACTAACTCCTTTTATTTTTAGAGCCAAGTGGGTAATTTCTCCGGCTGAGAAATGACTCTCATTGCTTGGCTGGATTCACCCTAGATACAACGCTGTGTCCCAAAGGAGCTGTCATGTCAACAAGCCCTAAAGAGAACAACACGTTTCAAATATACAAAGTACACGAACTTGGCCTGCTGTTTATGACCCTGGAAACCCTTGCACAATAGGCTTAAGTCAGGGGCTTTGGCTGTAAAATCACAAGAGACTCATGTTTGGGAAGAGGGAGAAGATGGAAAATAGGAGTGGTGCATGTATATATAGCAGGGGTATCCAAACCATGGCTCAGGGCCTACCTGTTTATCCCAATGCCTTGCTTCCAAAGGCTCCCTACAACCTCTAAGTTCAAATGTAATGCCCTCTGTTTAGCTTCTAAAAGGCCTTCACAAGCCATCCTATCTTTCTAACCTTAGTCAATATTTTTCTTCCTCAGCTAGCTACTCTACAATCCACTGGGCTTTCTTGCTGATCCTCACACATAATGCTCAATATCCCATCTTGACACCTTTGCATTGGCTGCTCCCCAAGACTGTCCTTAACATCCACATCTTAGAATCTCTTCGTTCCTTCAAAAAATCCGTTCAAGAAACACAATTTGACCGTTTGAGGTTGTTGATAGCAGGGATCATCTTCTGCTTTTCTCTGTATCCCTAGCACTTAACACAGTGCCTGGCACAAAAGCTCTTTCAGGGGTAAGACCATTTTATATCTAAGTATCCCCAGTGCCTAGCACACTGCTTGAAACGTCTTTCATCAGTAAAATGTTTGCTGACTGACTGATGTGCAAGTCAGCCACCACTGGGGATGCCTTCTTCCCTGTCACAACTGCCTTTCTGAAGTTTTCTAAAACTCACAACAAGAGTCAGAGGGTCACCAGCAACAAAGTCCCTTCTCTACCCAAAAACAAGAGACTCACAGAATCTTAAAGCTGTAAGGGATCTCTGAGACCCTCCAGTCTCATATGTGAACAAGAATGTCCTCACTAAACACCTCTGTTTTAAAGGCTTTCAGGAGCATGTTCCCAAGGCAATCCGTTCTAACATTACCAGGAAGTTTTCCCATATACCAAGTTTAAACTTATACGTTTTCATCTTTCAACCATGGCTACTGTTTCTACCATCTGCAATCAAATAGGGTTTACATCTAATTCCTCCTCCCTGACAACCCTTTAGATCCATGAGGTACATGAGTCTTTCCTACTTCCCACAAGTCCTTTCTCAAGGATAAGTTTCTCTAGCTCCTTTATTTGGTCCTTAGGTAGGATGATCTGGAGGCTCTTAGGTGTCCTGGGTGCTGTCTTCCCTTGGATGTTCTTTGGCTTAACGATGTTCTTTCTGAAATGTGCTCAGAACGAACCTGAGCACCCCAGACTCTGGCATCTGACCACAGTAGAACACATTACCAATACCTTCTAGTTCTGGATTATCAGGCCCTTTTAGGTAATCAAAACAAAAAGAGAACTCCTACTTACAAAAAAAGTTAGCGTGAAGGGGAATGCTAGTATTCGGTTTGAAATAAAGTAGAAATAATGATTGACATGGATGTCAGGGCTTACAATTTAGAAAGCATTTTCAAATGCACTGTCTCACTGAATCCTCACAATCGCTTCAAGATGTAGTAGAGCAGTGGTAGAGGGAGGTAAAGTCTATGTTTACAAAAAGGAAACTGAGACCCAGAAAGAAGGAGTAAGCTATCTACAGTCACACAGCTATGAAACAGCAGCAACAATTTAGAAGCGGCAGCTTGTCCTACTGGACAGGGGATGGAATCAGGAAGACTCCAACGTTCAAATCCTGCCAGTAACACATTATCCCTCAATAATCCAAATTACCCTCTAAGATTTTAGGTAGCAATCTGGAGATTTGCATCTGTTAGTTACCAACATGGATGAAATTATGAGCCAGACATCCTATGGATGGGAATTTATTGTGGGAGATGCGGTGAGGAACAAAATACAGTGAGTTAGATGTCAAGTCAGAGGTCCTAGGATCAAAATACTGCTTCTATCATTTTACTTTTCGCGTGACTTTGGGTGAGTCACTTCCCCTCTCTGATATGCAATATCCACATATATAAAATTCAGGGAGCTGGGGCAGCTAGGTAGCACAGTGAATAGAACACCAGCCCTGGAGTCAGGAGGACCTGAGTTCAAATTTGGCCTCAGACACTCAACACATTTACTAGTTGTGTGACCTTGGGTAAGTCACTTAACCACAACTGCCTTGCTTTCCTCACTCCAAAAAAAAAAAAAAAACCACAAAATTAAATTCAGGGAGATTAGAGTGGATGGCCTCTCGCCTTTCTCCTAGCCCGTAATCTATAATCCTATGAAATAAATACAAGGAAACAATGGAAATACTCAAGCAACAGATGATATATTCAATGAAAAACAATCTGTTTCATCAAGAAGGGAGACAGGCTGCATGAACTGACTGACTGATTAACTGGACACAGGTTCAAGTCCTGAACACACACAGCAGTGAACTGGGTGTGGCGAATCTCTTCCTCTTTAAAGTGGGGAGGTAACAAGCATTTATTAATCACAAATACTACCTATAAATATCCTCATTTAGATGGAGGGAACACTATTTAAACTACTGAGAAAAGAGATCTGTCAACCTTAAAGATTTAAATAATAGTACCCTTAAAACCATGGGACAGTGGAAAAAATTATTGATCTGAAGTCAAGACTTTTGAGATGTCTATCACATACTGTGTGATTGTGGGGAGTCACTTCCCCTCTTCTGGTCTTCATCTGTAAAACTAGAGCTAGACTAGATCAGGGCTTCTTGAACTTTTTCTATTCACTCAAACTGACTCGACACCTTTTTGCATTTCCTTGCCATTGGATCTGAGGGCATGCCCAGTGCAAAGTGCACATGCTGTGAGTTCAGAACCAAGACTGCAGCAAAGCTGCCCAATGCAACATGAGCTCTGCCAGAAAACACCTCAGATTCATTAAGCATTTGATTTTTAATTAATTTTTGGTCATTGCACATTCAGAAACCTTTTACTGTAGCCAAGTTTTTCCAGACCCTACATGGGGTCACATAGTTTAAGAAGCACTGGACTAGATGACCTTGAAGGGTCCTTCCCAACCCCTATTATCCTATGAAATATATACAGATATAAATGGAGAAAAAAGACAGGATTAGGAGTGTTATATAAACACTAATGTATGTGGATATAAACATATCTTCTTTCCCCACTAAAGTCTTACTGTTATGTTAAGAATCATCTAAGTGGTACAGTGGATATAACACCTGAAGTCAGGAATATCTGAGTTCAAATCCAGCCTTCAGACCCTTATTAGCTGTGTTTCCCTGAGCAAGTCACTCAACCTCTGTCTGCCTCAGTTTCCTCAACAGTAAAACAGGGACAATAACAGCATCTAAATTGTAGGCTTCAAATGTGATAACGGTTTGTAGATTGCTTAGCAAAGTGCCTTGCAAGTAACAGGCACTGTATAAAAGCTTATTCTCTTCCCCTTCATGCTTCACCACAGCATCAACCACTCATGACCTTGAGTTCTTGGGTTGTGACAGTCAAGCTCTGGAAATCCTACCCTACCTGTCAGGTTCCAATTGTAGAATGTGTAGTCATCTTATGAGATTAGTTAAGGTAAGACCTGAGAAGCTCCCCCATAAAAAGGTTGTTCAAGGAAGGGTAGGGTGGAAGACAGGAGAGTCAATGCTTTTCTCATAGCTACAAATGCAGAACAATAGTCAACCAAGAAGTGGAGGGACTAGAATATTCACCAGTCAAGACTAAATATGATGGGAATCACAGCATACATCTTCTAAGGTTGTGAAGTATATATAATATTACACACACACACACAAACACACACACATACACACACACAATATCATAATGATGGGAAGATTAATAGTGTAAATCAGAGGTGTCAAACACACTACCCAAATGTGGCCGGAACTAGAAAAATAGAAGACAGATAATGTTAGTTTGTGGTTTTCTAAAGCAATATGCACAACATGAGGATTCTCATGTATGGTGCAGCGGCTTCCACTTCTAATCGACTTGGGCACCACTGGCGTAAATGACTGAAAACCACCACTCACAATTATAAATACATTCAGTTATTTCAGTCTTGTCTGACTCTTCACTACCCCATTTGGGGTTTTCTTGGCAAAGATACTAGAATGGTTTGCCATTTCCTTCTTCAACTCATTTTATAGATGAGGAAGCTGAAGCGAACAGGGTTAAGTGACTTGCCTAGGGTCATATAGCTAGTAATTGTTTGAGGCCACATTTGAACTCAGGTCTTCCTGACTCTTAGCTGACCCACTTTTTATCACAAAGTTGATAAATACATATGAGAACTGTCTGACTTTTTTCCCCTTTTCCCTAACTTTTCTATAGTCTTTTGATCTAGGTACTACCTAGATAAATCTGATTTTTGTTGTTGTTCAGGTATTTTATCTTTTGTTTTTAAGGACTGGGTTGACAAGGGGAAAGGGTAGCTAAATTCATAGAAGTTTCTCATCTAGAAGAGACTAGAAACAGCTAAGTGAACTGTGTGGATAACCTTTAGCCTAAAGTTTGGTGGCACCAGGAAATACGGGCCCCAAGAGAATGGTTTATGTCTTACAGAGGGACACAGCATTCTAAACTCTTCTAAGTTAAAAATGGTGGTTTTCTAAGAGCTCAGGAGTCCTTTGGCAGTCTTCCCTCCTACCAGTGTTGTTTACAAATAAAAACCTCAGAGTTCAGATTAAAAAGGCCTTTAAAGAGATTCCAGCCCTCTCCCTTCCCCAACCCTTGCCTCTTTAGAAGAGTACAATACATGTGTTTATCTTGCTTCTAAGTAGGGGGATATTAAAATGCCTGAGGATTTTCTCCTCCTAATGCTGGCATGTTGGCTCTCATCTATTGTACGGCCATCTATAATGAAGTGAAAAAAACAACATGAAATTACGGCTTTTAAAAATACAAGCATCTCTTCTGAGGTTTGAAGTCTCATCCCTTGAAAGGCAGCTTTTCTTTAAACTTCCAGGAACTGGATGGGATCGAAGCCCGTCTATTTAAAGGTCAACCAGAGATTCCTGTTGCCCTTGGACCAATGCCTCTGACACAAGCTTATTCAACACTTTATTCCTCACCGTGGTCCATGGCCACCACACAAGTCAGAATTGTACAGCATTACGTCCCTAAAAAATATTCTGAAAGGGCAAGAGGAGACCAAAGTCAGTCACTCACTGGTACCACCCTTTCTTCCCCGATCCAGACAGAAGAGGATGTTCAGAGTAGGCTCCTGCTGATTCATTTGTTGGCCCCAAAGTCACTGTTAAGTCAGAGATCCAATACTAACACAATTCCATTTTTCTCCCTATTAATGTCTCTCTTCCCTAAAGCTTAGGAGGAAACTAGGCTGGGGGGCGGGATACTACAATGTGAGAGAAGTCCTCTTCCTGCTGGATTGATGAAGGACCACTAAGAAAATCATGAGAGGCAGGGTGGTATGATGGAAAGAAGGCTGGGCTTAGAAGCATGAGAAACATAGGTCCACCTCAGGTGCTGGTTGTGTAACAATTAAGTTGTAAGTCATGAGTTTCTGAGCCTCTCTGTCTTCTCACCTGTAAAACTGGAGCAGTCATATTTTTAGCATTACCTCATGGGGTTGCGGTGAGGGTCCAATAAGATAACATAGGGTAACTGGATCCAACTCAATAAGCATTTATTGAACATATTCCAGAGGCCAGGCATTTTGCTAAGCCAGGGAACGCACAAGCAGCAAACAAAATGGTCCTTGCCTTTGAGGAGCTACTTTCTTTTGGGAGAAAACAATAGGAATGTAATATAGAAAATTAAATATACATATATACAAAGTATACTGTATATATACAATATATAGATATACTCTGGGGAGTGGGGGGGCAATGGAATAATTCTAACACAAAGGATAGTTTGTTAACAATATAACAGGGATGCTAGATGATCCAATGGAAGAGTAGGGGAGGATGGAACTGACATGGTTAGCTATGAAGGCCAGAGAAGGAGGCTTCGGCCTCCGCAGCCTGTAAGTCAGAATTCACAGGGATTTCTGAAAGTGCCACTAGGCAACAGATTTAACAGTAGTGATGGAAATGGAATTTATAAGTAATATAATCTAGTCCAAACTCATTATTGGAAACTGAGGCCCTGATAAATTGACTTATCCAATCGACCAAATTAATCATTAATAAAGAGTAATAATGTGTGTATGTGTGCTGAGATTTAGGGGGGAAGAGATGGAGCCATGCCCAAGGAGGAAGGGTAAATGATGAGGCCCTTGTTCTGCATGATGGTCACATTTTTATAAACCGTATATAAAATAAATCTGTAAAACTTAAAATGCTATATAACTGATGGTTCATAATATTACAGAGCTAGGTCTGAGAGAGAACTCAAGAGGTCATGTGGTCCAATCCACTAAATTTGTAGATGGGAGAAACTGAGGTTTGGGGAATTAAATGATCTGCCCAAGGTCACAAAGGTAACAAGTGTTAAAGGTGGAATTTGAATATTGGTCACCAAATTCCAGGGCTTTTCTCATTGCACCCTTGAATTTCAGTTAAGGTATTGTTGTTATAAAGGCTTCTCACTGAAAAAAAATGGGGGGGAGATTATTTCCCACTAATTTCTTACCTTGCCCTCAATTATAGATCACAATCTTATAATGTAAAATGCACATTCAAGGCCCTCTGCAATCTGCTGCTACCCTAACTCTCTAGTCATGATCACATACTACTTTTATTCCAATACTCTTTTCTTCTACATAGGATATGAATAATGATGATGAATACAATGAGTTCAAGGATAGTTCTCTGAGGAACTTTACTAGGGATCTCCCATCAGGTTGATGTGAATTTATTAATCAGCACTTCTCGGATACAGTAAGTCCCATCTGGCAATATAATTACGTAAACCACTTTTTCCATTCTTGTCCAAAAACAGTGAAGAGATGCTGCTCGGGGTCTTCTGGCTTTCTTGTACTTATCAAACCAATGAAAATTATACTCACAAAGCCTTAGAATGTCAGAGTGGATGGGGACATAAGGATTATTTAATTCAACCCTATTATCTTATAGTTAAGGAAACTAAGGCCCTTTCTCAAGGTCCCAGAGATCATCAGCTGCAGAACCCCTCTACTTCTAGTAGAGTGCTATGGATACAGAACTGTGTTTCATTTGACTATTTTTAAAAGGGATAAAGCTATCGAATTTGGGCATAAGAGAAAGATGGCCATTTTCAAAAAGGACCCAAAAATGGGAAAAGAAACCACATGCTGAGAAGAACTGATGACTGTCAGGGCTAGAATGAATCATTCTATAAGCATCTGATTAGTACTTATGATGTGCCAGGTGCTGCAATAAGGAAACCGAGCCTCCGAAAGGGTAAGTAATTTGATCAAGGTCATATAAATGATATGTAGTAAAGGTGAGCTTCCAATCCACATTTTCTGACTCTGGATTCCAAATTTATTACTGATACGTTCCATCGAAAGACTGAAAATGCTATAAAACAAATAAAAACAAACCCTGAAATATACCCTAAAATGGGAGAATACAAACATTATGCAGCCCCCAAATAAATTGCCAAATATTTTTAAAACAAACAATTCAAAGAGATTTTGTTTATAACCTACTTTAGGGGTGAGGTGGAGTGGAAAGGGTGAGAAAAGAAAAGGTTATTTCAATCATTTCAACTCTGTACTAGCTTAGCAGATCACAGAAAGCTATACAAGTCTTAGTGACCAAAGATTTGGATTTGAACAGAGCAACTTAGTCTTCAAGAGTCGCCTGGAGCACAGAAGTGAAGTTAGTATTCCTTATATACCTTGCTAAGGGAAGATACAATTTTTTTTAAAATCGTCTTTGCCAAAAAAAAAAAAAAAAAACCCCAGAAAATAAATGGGGGGGGGGGGGGCAAATAGAAGGGGTTGTGAGTAGAACACCAGCCCAGGAGTCAGAAGGACCCGAGTTCAAATTTGGCCTCAGATACTCGATACTCTTACTTCCTGTGTGACCTTGGGCAAACAGCTTAACCCCAACTGCCCTGCCTTCCCCTCTCCAAAAAACAAAAAGCAAACAAAAATTGTCTCTGCCCTCAAAGATCTTACATTCTGTGGAGGAGCAGGGAGGCAAAATACAAAAATCCATATATATAAAATAAATGCCCAGTAAGAAACTGAATATTGATAATGTAAGGACATTAAGAGAGAAGATGTAAAGTTGTGTATGGGTCCGTGGCTAGATCACAGAGTGCTTAGATGAGAATAATAGGTTAAAAGACTACAAAGCTAGAATGGGCTAGGTTCATATTAGATCCTAGGGGTAAGTTTGGAGATAACAGAATTTACTGGGGGAAGAAGGGAATGTGAAGAGAGGTAACATGTTTTGTTGGGTTTGTTTTTTTTTTTTTTTTGGAAAATCACTCTAGCTGCTGTAGACCAAAGCCTTTGCCATCATGCCTCAGCTACCTTCTCCCTCTACCATTGTAGCTTCCCTCTCCCATTAGTATGTTTCTCTCTGGAACCTCTTTTTAGGAAAGGACAGTCCAGCCAACATGCTGCACCCACGGTGGTGCCCTCTTTCCTGTTTATCAACTCCTTTTAATGCGTTGTCTTCCCCCTAACAGAATGCAAGTTCCTTGTAATTTATATCCTTGACCCCTGGCACACTGCATGACACAGGGTAATGCTTGTGCGCCCGACTGTATGGAAGATGGCTGTGGACTTCGGTGCCTGGAAGGATGTTGCTATCCTCAAATGACAGGGCAGTGCAGAGAAGCGTGCGTTTGGGGGGAGATTCAGTTCAAAAACGTCCAATGGATAGCTGGTCACACTGGAGTTCAGAAAAGAAACTAGGGCTGGATAAAGAATTCCGGTCATCCCCCTTGGGATGATAATTGAATCCATCGAAGATTGATGAGATCACCAAGCTGATCTGCCCAGGGTCACACGGACAGCACATCACAGAGACAAGACTAAGTCTTCCTGACTTCATGGTCTATCTTGAATTCTTCAAGCACTTTAAGTTTCACAAAGTGCTTTCCCTCAAAACAACCATGTTTCATTGTGTGGTAGTGATACAAATATTATTACCCTATGTTACAGGCAGCTAGGTGGCACAGCGATGGTCTTAGAGCCC
Organism: Pseudochirops cupreus; assembly: GCA_028627135.1. NCBI lineage: Eukaryota > Metazoa > Chordata > Mammalia > Diprotodontia > Pseudocheiridae > Pseudochirops > Pseudochirops cupreus. The sequence goes on along the minus strand of CM053580.1, from coordinate 502,088,063 downwards.
GCAAGATCCGAGTCCAAATTCTGGCCCAGACACTTACTAGTGGTGTCACCCTGGGCAGTCATTTCATCTTTTTTCTGCCTCAATTTTCCCATCTATAAAGTGGAGATTATAATAGTAACTTCCTCATAGGGCTGTTGTAAGCATCAAGTGAGATGACATGAGAAGCATTTTGCAAACCTTAAAGCTCCATGTCACAGAGGAGAACATTAAGCCTCAGAAGCTCCTGTGTATATGGTCACACGGTCATCTGATGCAGGATCCAAACCTAGCTCTCCTGACTCCAAACCCAGTCCTCAAATTCTTGTCTTATCACGTCCTAGCCAAGTGACTCCAAACAACTCAACTAGCTATAATTTTCTTACCACTGTAACAGAGACAATAATATTAGCCCGTCTCATTTCAAAGGGTTGCTGACAGAATCAAATGAAACAAATAATATGAAAAAAGAACCTTGTAAGGACACACAAACTTACATACATGTCACACATTCATCATTTCTTCTATACACGCGATGTGTGTACAATGCTAAATAACATCATCCTCAGTAAATATGGAAATTTAGGTTTGTTGTCAGGAAAATGTTATCCAAAAGTGGAACGGGTTGCATCTGGAAGTAGTCAAGTCACCGAGCACTGTTTAAGCACCTACTACATGCCAGGCCCTGCGTTAAGTGCTAGAGATGCAAAGAAGGGCAAAAAATAATCCCTACCTTGAACAACTCACAACCTAATAGGGGAGAATGTAAATTACAACGTACAAACAAGATTATGTTGTCACTACGTACCAAGCACTGTGCTGAGGACTTTACAATGATTGTTTCACTTGAAGCTCACAACAATGCTGTGAGGTACTATTTTATCCCCAAATTAAGTGACTTGCCCAGGGTCAAAGGATCAATAAGTGTCTGAGGATGGATTTGAACTCGGGTCTTCTGTGGTGCTCTATCACCTGCATAAGTGGAGTTAACCAACAGAGGGAAGGCACTAGCATTAAGAAGGATCCGGAAAGGTTTCTTATGGAAGGTGGGATTTTAGCTAAAATATGAAGGGAATAAAGGGCAAAGAATCTCAGACATGAAGGACAGACATGATAATGGTGTGAGTCAGAAGATCTGAGTATCTTGTGTGAGATCTCCAAGAAAGGCAGCATCACTGGACCACAGAGTACATAGAGGAGAACACAGAAGAGAAAGACTGGAAAGGTAGGAAGGGCTTTAAAAACTAAACAGAGGATTTTCTACTGGGTCTTGGAGGTAAGAGGGAGCCAGTGAAGTTTGTTGAACAGGGGAGTGCTATCAGACTTGCACTTAAGGAAGACCATTTTAACAGCCGGGTGGAAGACCAATTGCTGCAGGTAGAGACCTTGAGGCATGGAGGCGAACCAAAAAGCTATTTCAATAATCCAAGCATGAGGTGATAAGGGTCTGTACCAGAGTGGTAGCAGTGTCAGAGGAGAGAAGGGGACACATGCAAGAAATGTAAGGAACGTAGTTGATAAGACTTAACAATTGTGAATGGATGTGGGGAAGTGAGAGTGAGGAGGTGGTGAATTTCCCTCTTACTGGAGGTATTCAAGCAAAGGTGGGGGTGACCACTTGTTGGCTGTTCTCTAAAGCAGTCAGCAGCCTACAGCCTCTGGGTCAACTATGACCCTACTGCCTGTTTTCGTTCTGCCTTCAAGAATGGTTTTTTTTTAATTTTAAAATAAATTTTTAAAAATTTTAGTAAATATGAAATTTTAATTCTTAAAGTTTAAATCATAAAAACCATTCTTAGCTTGTGCCATATGAAAAAATGGCACCAGGTTGGGTTTGGTCTGCAGGCTGTAGTGCGCCAAAGATTCCTTGATCATCATCACTGATACCACTACGACCAATCATTTTTCACAAGGATTGATACAGAATCATTTAAATCCCATAGTACCAGAGCATTCTGAGGTCACCTACTTTTTCCTAGTGTTAGGCTTGTGGCCTGCCCTATAATCAGAAAAAAAAAGGGAAATTGCTTATATTTCTCAAATGGTTAAAAGGCAGGAGAGGAGAGAAAGAAGACAAGACAGGGAGAGAGAAATAGATTTTCCTGGTCCCCTTTGCAAGACCTCAAGTATATATAAATGTAAACCAATGTATAGACATAGCTATCTATAAATAGCTCTACAGACACCCCCCAAGATACATACGCCAAAACAGATGAGAGTAATACCACCCCATGGCAAAGAGGGCTTCAGAACTGTTACTCTGCTTTGGACCAGAAATCCTGCCTCAGGGACCCAACATCAGAAGAGGGCTGCTCATGTAGACAGTTGCGAACTCTTTATTTTGTCTCTTGTGCTGAGTAAGTCCTAAACAGTGGGAGTTAAATATTTATAAAGCAACCGCTGTTTGTTTAATTTTCAATCTGTACTTGCAAAGGTCTGACCCAGAGAAATCCAGAGGTGACAGCTGGTTATAAAAGGCAGGGGGGAGTACAATGAGCACTGGAGGCCCCTGCCAGGGCCCAGCACATCCATCTCAACCCTTTTCTCTTTTGTTTTGTTCTGTGTTTACCTTTGTCATTTTTAACTGTTACCTTAGTTAGGAAAGATCAGCTCCAGTGTTTAGTCTTTTCCTCCCCGGGCATTAAAGCCAGTAAGAAAAAATTACACTCTTGAAAAAAAAAATTTTGTTTTAAAAAATTCTTAACAAATATCACATATTAGGAGCATTTCCACATACACTGCAGACTAGGAGCAGAAGACTGTGAAACTGGGAATCTCAGCCAGTCATATTCACAATGACAGTAACATACTTCAAAACCTCAGATGTATCCCTGAACTCAATAATGTGGCTATTCCAAGCACCAGGGCAAAATCACAAGCCAGAGCCATCTTCTCACCTGACATGATGCTCTTCCATCTCTTCCTCACACCCTCCATGGAAGTTCTATTTGACAGGCTGATTGATGCTCTTCTCTGTCTTTCAATATCTTATAGATTCTAAAACCATTACTCAAGTCATTCATATCTCACTGAAACCACTACTAAAGATGACCTGTGTGCAAAAAGTGGCATAGAAGACATCCATCCTGGACATGTAGGCATATACGGAGTGGACACTGACTCTGGAGTCCAAGGAACTGGGTTCAAATCTCAACTTTGATGCTGTAATACTTGTATGACCTTGGGCAAGTCACTTAACCTCTACGGTTCTCAGTTTTACTACTTGTAAAGTTGCAGGGGATTGGAGGAGACAGCAACTAGATAAAGCTATCAGACTACTAAAATGATTTTTCCTCTAATGCAGCTCTGATCCTGTTGCCCACCCCATCACCCTCAATAAACCCCACTGACTCCTACTGCCTCCAGGAGCAAATACAAAATGCTTTGTTTAGCATTCAAAGTCCTTCATAACCTGGCGCTCTCCTACCTTTCCAGTCTTCTTACACCCTACTCCCCTACCGGTACTCTTTCTTCCAGTGACACTGGCCTTCTGGCTGTTCCACCAACAAGACACTCTGCCTCTCAGCTCTGGGCATTTTCTTTGGCTGTCCCCCACACCTGAAATTCTCTCCCTCTTCCCATCCAACTACTGACCTCCCAGGCTTCCTTTAAGTCAGGACTAAAATCCCATCTTCCAAGAGGAAACCCTCTCTTAGGTCCTCATAATTCCAGTGATTTCCTGAAGTTAATTATTTCCTATTTACCCAGTATATCGCTTGCTTTGCATGCCTTCTTCTCCACTAGACAGTAAGCTCCTTCAGGGCAGGGACTGTCTTTTTCCCTTTTTTTGTATCCTCAGCATTTATAGTATGGTCCCCAGCACATTTGTTCAGTCTTTCCAGTTACGTCTGAGTCTTCGTGACCTCATTTAGGGTTTTCTTGGCAAAGATACTGGAGTGGTCTGCCATTTCCTTCTCCAGTTCATTTTACAGATGAGGAAACTGAGGCATACAACATCATATAGTCAATAAGTGTCTGAGGCAAGAACTCAGGCCTTCAGGACTCTAGGCCAGAGCCTATCCACGGCACCATCTACCTGCCCCACCCCAGCAAATAGCAGGCACTTAATAAATGTTTACTGACTAGAACAGATGGCCAGCGATTCCCTCCAGCTAAGATCTAGGACGAATAACTCACATTTCCATAGAATTCAAGATTTACAAAGTAAAAGTACTTTCCTTAAGGGGACTGCTTTGTATAGTAACAGGCTCCAGGTCAGTTAGTATGCAGTGCTTAAGGCTAGCCAGGCTCTAAGGATACAAAAAACAAACAAAAGGACATCAAGAAGCCCGAGCTTCCTTCCCTCAAGGAGCAGCCATTCCAGGGAAGGAAGAGACTACAAACACGCACATACCAGAGAGACAGTGTAAACTTGCGGTAATCTCAAAGGGAAAGTACTAGCAGTGAGCGGGGAAAAGCAGACCGAAAAGCATTCCAAGACTGGGGCAGTTGGTGAAAAAGCAAGGAATCCGGAGGTTACTGCCGGCAAGAAACAACAGCAAGAACATCAGAGTTAGTGGGTTAGAGTCTGGCTAAGGAGGCTGGAAAGATAGGAAGGGGCCGGATTGTAAAGGGCTCTAAAGGATAACCACGAAGTGACCTGCCCAAGGACTGTTAACATGGCTAATCAGTGTTAGAAGACACTAGCCTATAACCGGGGCTCTACCCATTAAACTGGCTTGTAATAACAACTACCACTTGTACAGCACTCTAAGGGCTTGCAAGGCCTTTTTCGTACATTAGTTAACTTGATCCTCACAATCACTTTACGAGGCAGGTAATATTATTGTCCCCATTTTACAGAAACTGAGGATGAGAGTGATTAAGTGATTTATTCAGGGTCACACAGGGCTAAATTGCTGCAGACAAGGATCTGAATTTAGATCTCCTTGACTCCAAGTCCAACACCTTATCCACTAGACCACCAAGACGATTACCTCCCATAGCATACCAATCATGATTTAATTTAGTTAAATTATGAAAAGATCTGGACTCTTGTTTTGATAGACCTTGAAAGAGTCATATTTAGGGTTTTTTGGAGTGGTTATTTATTTTCTTTTTAAAGTTACAGAATAAAATATGTATTTCCATAACAATATAATTTTTAAAAAGATGACTGCATATGACATTGCAAATCTACCATGTATAACTTGCTATTCTCTTTAAATATACAACAAAGTTGTCATATAATTTTTTTTTCTTCCTCTCCTCCCCCCACCCCAAACCCCAAGGTTAAATCAGTAAAAGGAAGAAGTTAGGCCAAATAACCTAAAACATAACATAATCCCTTAGTACCTACCAAAATGTTCAGGGGAAAAGATGTTTAGTAAAGGTTTGTGGAATTAAAAGTTAAATGAATTTAGAAATCATCTAATAAAATACTCTCATTTTACAGATGAGGAAACTGACCCACTCAATTTGCTGATAAGGTCCCTCGGGCTCTGTGATTCCATGAATTCCATGCTGAGTTCCCTCCCAGTTCTGAGATTCTATGAATTTCATGAATCTCAGGCCTGAATAGGTTTGAAAATAGCTAAGCCATTAATTAATCAAAAATATTTCTCAGACTAGGTAGTAGCTTTTTGAGTCTCTCCAATACTCCCCCATTCACTCTTGGAGGTCCCATCCATCCAGTTTTCACCAGTTTGATTGGGGTGTCCCCATCCAAACTGACACTCCAAAAATACTTTTACATCATCATCCTGAAGTCTTTCAAAACTTGCTCATTGGCACATTCTGGATTTCAAGGAGCTAAATAAGACACAGGTTCAGCTATTTTGGAGTTAATATCTAAAATTAAAATATACAACATTCAACCACATTTTTCAGGCCCCAATTTCTAGCCTCAATACCCAGTTTTTCTTTCAAGATAGTTTGGTACAGGAGCTGAAAAAAGACTAGAAAGGAATTCTGAGAATTCCCCAATAACTCTGACCCATTACCCAGAAAAATTATCAGAAAGTGTACATAAAAAAAGGTTAACAGAATGTTCTAAGTTTTGCGAAGTGTTTTATGTAAATTATGTCACAGAATATTACAATTACAAAATCTTAGAATTGAAAAAGGATCCTAAGTTTTCTAATTCTACCACCATGCAATGGAAGAATCCTCTCACATTCCTAACAAATTGTCTTGCTTCTGCTCCAATACTGTTAATGATAGGAATCTCATTACCTTCAAAATTCTTGGACAGTTAAAAATTTCAGGAAGTTCTTTACTTCCTTCCTGGTCTTCTTCCTGGCTTCTGGACTTCAAAACCACGTTCCTGTGGCTGTCTCATCTTGGATCTTGGATCGTGGATGTTCCAGGGCAAAAAGGCCTGCAACTACCCCTTCAGGCTTCTCAATTTGGAATATCCCTTTGTAAGGTCTGCCACATTCTCTCAAGGATGAGCTCCTCCTGGAACTCCATTTTGGGGAGGGGCTCAGGGTGGCCTTCATTTCCCTTCTGATGCTGTTCCTGGATTGAAACCATCTTCTCTGACTTTTCAGCTTGTCTTCCCCCACTAAAATGCACACTCCTTGGGGGCAGGAATTGTGTTTCATTTGGTTTGTATCCCTAGGACTAACCTATGGTAAGTCCTTAATACACGCTTATTTTCTTTCTTCCTCCTCCCTTCATATTAATATGAAACATATATCCCAGTCCAACCATTAACTACTGTTTCTTGCAAAGCCAGAGAGTCGCAGTGGTATCTGTTATTCAAATACTATCCCAGCTAAGTTAAGAGAGGCTCATCACCAGGCAAGCTTCTGCAGCTCATGGATCATCTACCAAAATGTAAACTTTAAAGATGAATTTCAATACACTGCTCTTAGTTCTGTATTCAGAACTCAAATGGCAGGCATCTAGATCCCAAATACTGGTGTTCGGTACCTGGTTCTGCCAGACAAGCTACATTAGCAAGCCAATTCACTTTCCTAACCCTCATTTGTGAAATGATGGGATTGAACTAGATCATCAGAGGCAGAAGTTCATAACATGGGGTACATGAACTGGTTTTAAAATATATATGTATATATTTTGATACAATATGACTAATGTGGAAATATCTTTAACATGACTGTATATATATATATATATATATATATAACTTGTATCAGACTCCTCTATTTGGGAGAGGGAAGGGGAGGGAGGAGAAGGAGGGATAAAAACTTGGAACTCAAAATCTTACAAAAATGAATGCTGAAAACTAACTTTAGGGGCGGCTAGGTGGCGTATTGAATAGAGCACTGGCCCTGGAGTCAGGAGGACCTGAGTTCAAATGTGACCTCAGACACCTAACACAAAACTAGCCATGTGACCTTGGGCAAGTCACTTAACCCCAACTACCCTACCTTCTCCCCATCCAAAAAGCAAAAACAAAACAAAAATTATCTTTACATGTAATTGGAAAAAAATAAAATACTACTAAACACAAAAAAATTTTTGATAACTGTTTATCAATATAATTGATTTTCTTTGTGATCCTACATATTTTATTTAAGGCATTTAAAAAACATTTTGAGAAGGGGTCCTAGGCTTTCTCAGACTTCCAAGAGGTCCTACAACACACACGCACAGACACACACAAAAAAGGTTAAGAATCCCTGCTCTATCACATCTCATCCAGCTTCCAATCTACGATCCCAATGATCCCTCTTTTAATATTCTATCCTCCTCAGTCTCTGACGACATATATCATCTCACCTTTCATTTATGAAATTTGCCTTGAAGAGAACCACGTCTAGAGGGGCTTCCTAAGACTTTAAGCTGGAAGCATTCACAGTACTGTCTCTGTCTTATGACCACTTATGTAGGAATTTACATAAGCAATTTAACAAAAGAAAAAAAGGAAGAAAAATGATTACTCTCCTAGGACCACTTTACAGGAATCCATGCAAACTGACATAAGGTATCTAAGTAAATAACTTCCCAGACGAATGGAATTTGGAAAAGGAAATAGCACTATTACCTGAATGCCTTCCACATGCTGGAAGAAGCCTCCCTCCTCTCTAGCTTTAAAAATAATATAATTTCAAAAGAAACATTTAACTTTCTAAAGTCCTCTCCAATGCTAACATTCTAATCTCTTCTAGTCATGCCGGTCTCCTCCTCTGAGATTAGTCTGGAGCCCAGTACCCAGGATCAGGATCAAGCCATCAGTTAGAATCATTTGCATAGAGATGATAATCAAGCCCATGGGACCAGATGAGGTCAACAAAAAAGATAGCACAGAAAGAGGCAAAAAGCCTAGGGGTGTATCCTCAGTTAGGCAGCTGGACAAAGGATGGAGATCCAGCAGGGGAGAATGAGAAGCAGAAGGAGGCAGGTAGGAGAACCAGGACAATGTCACAAAACTTCAGGGAAGAGACCATACAGGGGGAGGGGGAAAGGAGAGGAGAGGGAGCTTGGGCTACAGGGTGGGCATCAAGTCAAAAGAAGCAGAAAGGTTAAAAGAGTTGAAACCTAAGAAAAGGTCATCAGATTTGCCATTAAGTGATCACTGGTAAGTTTGGAGAAATCACTTTCAGTTAAGAGATGAGGTCAGAAGACAATGAGGGAGAGGAGGGTGGTAGTAGCAGATGAGTAAGAGTAGAGAATGGACAAAGAATGTAGACAGGAATTTGGTTGTGAAAGGGAGGAGAGATAGAAGAGGTCCAAAGGGACAAGTAAAGATCATCCATGGGGGGGGGGGGAGGAAATGTCAAAACCAGGTCTTCTGAGCCTAAAACTAGTGGTCTCTTTCAACTAATACATCTATGTACTTGGTCCTGGTGTTAGAACAGTAATAGCAGTTCATATCTGCTTAACACAGCTTTTTAAAAAGACTTTAAAAAGTTCATAGAGCACTCTAAAATTTCCAAAGCACTTTGCGTTCAATCATCTCATTTGGTTTCTACAGCAACTCTGAAGCATCCTATCATTATGCCCATTTCACAGGTGAGGAGGCAAGCAAGGAAGTTGAATGACCTGCCCAAGGCCACAGAGGTTGTTATGGTGAGAGGTGAAATTTGAACTTAGTTCTTCCTGACTCCAGCCACTATATCATGATTTCCACTCACAGTCATCATTAGGACAAAATTCACCTAAGTTGGGTGGCGCAAATCTCACTGCCCCTACTGATAAGTGGTGAAACTGAGTCTCAGAAAAGTTAGAAGTCTACACAGCTAGTAAGTGTCAAAGCCAGGATTTAAGCCCAAGTGTTCTGCCTTCTAAGCGCAACAATCTTTCCTTCATGCCCCGACTGCATTCCCTCCTCTAGTAAAAATCACCCACAATACCCAAAGGCTGCTAAAAGTTGTCTCTGACAGGCATTCATCAAATGGATGCTGCATTGGCAGCCCTGCCCCTTCGTTACATACCGCACAGACAAGTGAACATTGACATTACCACCAGCTTTCGCATCCTTTAATACCAGGAACAAATACAATTTATTAGATATTGTACTCACACATGCTTGCATGCAAAATCAGAGTAACACTTTGATACAGGAGATTAAAGGGAATGCTGAAGTGTGCATGGGGTTGGAAATAATGATAATGCCTTTCATCAGGAAAACCAAAATTACCCACTCTGCATACAGCCTCTCATCTCCTACAGGCCAAGCAAAGCTGCTTATTATAAAAGATGCCTTTTCCATAATCTCAGTTGCAGGGAAAGGAGAGACGCCAGCATTGCTTTTAAAATGGTTTCATTTTCTTGGCTCTCCAGGGACAGATCAGCTGTCGGAAACACATGCCTCACTCTACAGAAAATCCTCATGGAGCAGAAAGACCATCTGCTACAGAACGCTGAGTAACCGGAGAGAATGAGAATTCCACTCTGGGCCCACCGCATGGACTGTTGATTTTCAACTTGAAACAGTGTCTGGAACATAGCTATGCCAGAAGACAGCCTCTAACCAGAAGCCCGACTGCACAAACCCATGAGCAATGAGCCCTCCAAACCACAGCTGATCTCCTACGCCAGCTTCCTATTACTCTTCAGGAAATGGGGGTTTTAAACCACAAACAGCACACGGGAAAAGAGCTGCCCCTTTTCTGTCTGCTTCCCTCCCTCCTCCCTGACTCTCCTCTCTACCTTCTCTCTCTCTTCAACAACAACAACAGCAACAGAAACAAACCTTAGAACGAGGAATTGTCGAATCCAATGATTCAATTTATCTCTCTGCTAGGCGACACATAAGTCACCTTGATCAGGATTATCTTCTATCAAAGATACTGAGGAGGTAATTTCATACATCCTCTCTTGGTAAACACATCCCCCAAAGCCTCAGAAAGCAATCTGGAAAATCTCCACACTTAAAAGCCCAGAAATTCTGCCCCCAAAAAGCAAATTTTAGACCTGGGAGGGCCTCTACAGGCATCTTCTAATCTAATCTGTATCATTTTAAATTGAGAAAACCAGGATCCCAGGATATCAGAAAGAGAAGGGGACCTTTGAAGGCATGTAGTCTACACTTTTCATTTGGCATATGGATTAACTGGGATTTTAGAGAAGGAAATACCTCATTCAAAGTCTTGCAGTATGTAGTAAAGCAGAGATTCTAGACTCTAATGGGGTTCAGAAGCTTGGGGATCCCAATGCTTTTCTTATACATCATTCTATTGCTCAGTTTATCAACCTTCTAATTCCCTACTCCCCATGATTTCCTGGCCAAACTCCACAACCTGATACTCAAGGTTTTCTGTAGCCTGGCCAAAACTGTACCTTTCCAGTCCCATTTCCCACTATCCTCTACCTTTACAAATGAGATAATGTGTGTAAAAGCACTTCATAAATTGCAGAGTACTCTACAAATGGACGGTATCATCATTATCACAAACCTAATGCTCTAGCTAAAATAGTCGATTCAAAGAATCACAGAATCTTAGCCTTGAAAGGGAAAGGTCCTACAAGGTTAACTATTCTAGTCTCCCTTCCAAAGCATGCATCTATCTATAGAAGCAAGGAATGTAATTAAACATGGAGAGGGAATTTAATTCAATTTCATTCAATAGAGATGCCTCTCCTAAGGTCCCTAGCTAGGCCCTAAGGATGCAAAGATGAGAAAAAATGACAGTTTATCTGGAGTAGAATTATGGTGTAGTAAAAAGATTGATGGATATAAAACTGGAGGGTCTAGTCTAAATCTTGGTCCTACCTCTTTAGTACCCGTTCAGTCTTGGGCAAGTCACTTTTCCTCAGTTTCCTCTTTTGCAAAAAGATGGAGTTGAGTAAAATGGCATCTAAAGTTCCTTTTGACTCTCCATTCATAATCCTATATTCCCGAGTTAAAACTTCAAGTAACAACTGATGACTTGGGCATTATGATTAAGGGCATTATGGAAGTTCAATAGTAGCTTGAGAAACTCCAAGTGGGAGGGATGATTTTATGGAGAGGGTAGTACCTATGGTGTGAAGAAGGACGACAACAGACAGGATAGCAGGGAAAACTCATTCTAGCTATCGGGGATGTTGTACATAGACGGACAAGGCAGGAAATCCAACAAAAGCTAGCAGCAACTTGGCTAACGCATCAAGCACGTGAAGGCAAACAATGGGAAATGTGCAATGTCCAAAATTTAAGCTCTTGAGGACAAGCATCAGTTTATTTTGTCTCTATGTGTCCTTCACCTAATAAATTTATGCTGAGTTGAAGGTAGGATGGAGCCAGCTAACTGAAGACCCTGAATGCCAAAAAAAGGAGTTTATATTTTTACTCAATGAGGAACAAGAAAGCACTAAAGGTGTTTTTTTTTTGTTTTTTATTTTAAAATAGGGAAATGACATGATCCAATCTGTTCACTAAGAAAATTATTTTGGCAGTGGTAGCAAAGACGGACTGGAAAAGTAGGAGTTTAGAGGCCTGGAAACTAGTTAGGAGATTCAATGGTATAAACTGGGGATGGCTTAGCATGAAAAATATGCTAGCGGAGAGTATGGGGGAAGAGAGGCATGAGAGTGGTCTTCACATTTCTGAAGGGCTAACCTGTAGAAAAGAAACAGACTCAGTGATAAAAGAGACAAAGTGGCAAAAACATCCAGATGAGAATGCAGGACTACTGAGGTCCCTGCCAACTCTGAAATTCTGTGGTTCCAAGATCTCAAAAGCTCATTCTCATGCCTCAACAAAACTGAATTCATTTTATGAACAATTTCTCCGAAACTTATCTAACGTAGAAGGGTTACATACAACAAGCAATTTACTTCAAAGAATCCAAGGACAGACTTACTTCAGCTTGACCCCTGAGGTTAAAGCTAAGTAAGGGAGGCAAATCTCAGTTCAACAGAAAGAGGAACTTCTTGGAATAGGGGGTGCTGAAGGTTAGGCAAATTCTCCTTTGTTAAAGGTATTCAAGATGACGCTGTGTGAGGATATATGGAGAGAGGAGTCATGTACCGGACTGAGGTTAGACTAAATGACTGCTCAGAACCCTTCCATGATTCCTGGGAGAGTAGAGAAAACCTGAGAAAAAGTACCTGAGGATTCTTTTGCTCCTTTTCCTGGAATGTAATTGGTACAGAAAGAGATAGGCACTCTCTGATCAGTAGAATGCATCAGTACTTTTAAGAAAAAGGTCTATCATAAACACATACTATATAAGCAAGGGAGAGGGTCCTATGGTGAGGTAGACAACAATATGTAAGAATGTCTGTGCCCAGGATAAGCAGTTCTGTATTCTAGTTGAGGAGATGAGATGTGCCAACAGCTCAAGCTAACAATGTTGGGTCTGCTTCACTCAGAGTATACCAATCTTGGAAAGAACACTGCCATAAAAATGATGTGGTCTCTGCCCTCAAGAAGCAAACACCCAACCAAACTAGAGAAACAAAACAGGCACACGAATGACAATAAGACAAAGAATATGACAAACACGAAAATATGACAAGGCAGTACTGCTAAATATGAAAGGAGAGGGAGTTCACAGAATCATGGACAGTTAGGGGGTGTAGAGAATAGAATATTGGACTTGGAGATCAGAGTTTCAACTGGGTCTCAGATACTTAGGAGGTGAGTGACGCTGGGCAATTCACTTCACTCTCAAAGCCTCAGTTTCCCCATCTGTAAAACAATAATCAATAATAGCACCTACTTCATAGGGTTTTAAGGACCAAATGAGGTAACATGTAGATTGCTTTGTAAACCTTAAAAGCACTACATAAATGATCAGCAGTATAATAAGAAAATGTGGGATATAAAATGGGCTTGAATTACAGACTAGATCTGGACAGGTGGAGAGAGGAGGGAATTCAGTGTAATCTACATGTATGTGTATATACGTGATCTGGACGGGTAGAGAGAGGGGAGAATTCTATGTAATCTATGTGTATGTGTATATACGTATGTATGTATATACTGATAGTATACCAGTCACATTTCCTCCAACTATAAGCTTCAATTAGACATTTTCTCTTATTCTAGAAAGCAAAGAGCTAAACAACCAATCAAAAAGCATTTATTAAGCACTTTCTACTGCCAGGTGCTGTATGAGAATACAAAGGCAGAAATCAATCATTGCCCTCAAAGAGTTCACACTGCAATGGAAAAGACAACGTGTCAAAGACTAGGTTATCTACAGGATACAAATTTTCTATCTTCTCCAGCCTATCACAGCATTATTTACCAAAAAAAACAAACCTCATAATAAGTGTTTATTGCATTGAATTCAATTCTAAGTTTCTTAAGAACAAAGACAGTCTGTTCACAGAATCAGGGTTGAATCTCAAGGTTGCATGAGACTTCAGAGGACATCTAGTCCAACCCATACCTGAATGAGAATCTACTCTTCAGGATCCCCAACATGAAGACTTTGGAGGAGAGGATGGAGGGAAGTAGGGAGAAAGTCTCTACCTCAAGGCAATCCATTTCAAAGTTGGATAGATTTAATTAGGATTTTTAAAAATTCTTACATAAAGCTTAATGCAATTTCCATCCACTGATAGTAATTCTTCCCTATAGGATCAAGTAAAGTAACCACTTCCAAAAAAAATTTTTTTTGTATCAATAACCACAGTAACCTGCACAGAGAAGACATTTAATGTTTGCTGAATTTTGAATTGAGTGAAATAGCATGTACAGGAATAAGCAAGACATGATCAGCGGACGCTGGGGAGCCAGTGATTATTTTTGAGTAGAGGAGAAATGTGATGAAAGTTGGGTTTTAGAAAGATAAATCTGGTGGCATATGCGCAGGTTGGACTAACGGGGGAGAGATAGGAGGTAAAGAAGCTGCTGAAATGTCACTAAGGCTCTTCATTAAGTTGCAGGCTCTGCATTTTAAGAGGCATTTGAACAAACTGGAGACGGTCCAGAGGGGAGCAATGAAAATGATTAAAGGGCTGGAAAATGAGACCTGTGAGGAAAGGTCAAAGGAGGCTAAGAGAAGAAAAGACTGACAGATGACTTAATACAGTCTTTCAAGTACATAAGGACAAATACGGCAGCCAGATGTTTTCCATTTCCACTTAAGATAGAACAGAGGAAATGGGAACAGCAGGAGAGAGATTCAGGCTATATATATAAGGACTTCTGGACTGTAGGGTTTTATTATCTGATTAAAAGTTACAGTGGGAGGAGGGCACGTGCCAGAGGTTGGCATGCAAATACATACCCTTTTGCTGAGCTGCCAAATAGGACCCCCAAGGGCCCTTGTCTTCTCCTCCCCTCTGCCTGCTGAAGGCAAACAGTAAGATCATAGTGGCCACATATGCTCCGATTAACTACTATATACATGCAAGTACATGCATGTCTCTCTCTCTCTTACACACACACACACACACACACACACACACACACACACACACAGAGTCCTGCTCTACTCTTCCCCTTCACAGACTACAACTGGGGTACTGGTAAGCTCCACATTTTAGGAAGGACATACATGAACTGAAAAATATTTAGAAAAAGACAATCAGGATGATAAAAGGCCTTGCCTTAGGTCCATGTTATAGGAATAAGTAGGTATATGTTTAGCCCAGGGAAGAAAAGGGTTACCGAGGACATGACAGTTATGTTAACTACTTGAAGGATTTCAAGAGGGAATTTTGACTTATCCTGCTTAAGCTGCAAAAAAGCAAATTTAGGCCTGATAAAAAGCTGCTCAGCTATAAGAGCTACCAAAAGTGGGAATGGGCTACTTGGGAGGTAGTGTGGGGCTCCCTGTCAATGGAAGTTTTCAGGCAAAAGTTGGAGGATCGCTTTTCGGGGATGTTATAAAAGGAATCGCCCCCTCCCCCTGCTTGGATTAAATGACCTCTGAGGTCCTTTCCAATGCTGCCAAACCTCAGAGGTCATCTACTCTAGCATATTCAAAACTAATCTGACCAAGTAAACCTTTCTGGGATTGATATAATTGCTAGGTCTCAATGTCAGGGTATATGAAATAAACCAATCTGGAAAAAGTCTGAAAATATAGGGTCCTGTATTTGAAGTCAGGAGAGAAATGAGTCTAGAGGTTGTCTCCTGCACTAAGATTGGACACAGTCTGTCAGTCAGTCAGTCAGTCAGTTGATCAACTATCACTTATTAAGAAATCACAGTGTGCCAGATAAAAAAGACAAATAAACAAAAGAGTTCTTGTTCTCAGGGTCCTCAAAATCCAATGACTTTAAGTCACTGGATGCCTCTACTTAATAACCTTTAATTTCCTCATTTGTAAAGTAAGGATACAATCTGACAGGACTGTGGTAAATGAGGCAATCTATGTAACACACTTTATAAATATAAGCTATTATTAAAAAGTAGGGTAAGGGGAACTTGGGAGCCAGAGGAAATCAAGCCTATTCTCAAACTAAAAAAAAAAAGATGTTTAAGTATTTTGAAATATACAAAATTACAGAATTTTTACTGGGGTTGGGGGGGGAAGAGAGATGATTCAATTACCTGACATTTCTCACAGATCCACCATATTCATAATCACAAAAAGTATCAGGGCCTCAAAGAACATAATCTAAGAAAGAATGACCTTGGGGCCCTGGAGTGAGCTGACATCAGGTCACAGAGGAAGTTAAGGGGAGAGCCAAGTCTAGAATCTGACGATGCAGAGGTCAGTCAAATATTCTTTAGTTAGACTATACCTAGTATTTGGCATAGGAGAAGGAATTCCAAGACCATTCAATATCTAAGTATTGAGAGAAGGGGAGAGAGAAAAAGAAAGGAAGAGAGAGAAGAGGAGGAGAGAGGGAAGGAAAGGGAGGGAAGGAAGGAAGAAGAGAGAATTTTAAAATCCTAAAGAATTACACCTAGAAGTTCTCCATCATGACAATTTCCTGGCATATTTATGAAAGCAGACTAGCTTTCCATCTGGCTGCATCCCAAAACTAAGGAGTCTGGTTCTATTCAGCCTGATTGGGGCCCATGACAGCATTAACCAGAACAAAGTAAAAAGACTGTAAGCAAATGAAAAAAAAAGTCATCTATAAAGAAACTCAACAGAGACTGTAAACAAAAGGAAAAAGTCACCTCATGAAGACGTCCAGAGGATCCCAAGGTGGCTGACCTCACCAGCAAGGCTATACAAGGCTGGCCCTTACTACATAAGCTATTTAAAAGCTACTAAAATGCCTGCTTTCTCAGGAAGCAGATGGGGGTCAGTGATGCTGCAGTGTATGCAGAAAGTAGACTAGCCAGAAGAACCCAACACCTAAATCTAGCACTAAGTGACTGCATGTCCTGAGACCAATCATTTTGCCATTCTAAGTTTCTATTTTGTCACACATAAATAATGACAACAGCTGAATTTATAAAGCATTTCAAGATTGGGAAACAGCGCCATAAGCATTATTTTATTTAATCTTCACAAGACTTGTGAGGTGGGAACAACATCCATTTTACAGATGAAATGGAGGTCCAGGGCCATACAATTAGGAAGGGTACAAGGAAGGATTTAAACACAGATCTTCTTAACTGCAAGGCCAACACTCTCCATTCCATCACACTGGACTAGGTTCCCCAAAGTGCTAACATTCAATATAATTCTGTGAATTCTAGAGTTGTTTTTTTTTTCTCCCAACCTACTCTTGTCTACAGAAACCTCAAAATCTGATATGTTGCTAGTAAAGGTGAGGTTTTAAAGGTATCTTCATTATGCAGCATCTTCCTTACAATTTCTATAACCAATGCTTTATTCCTTAAACTTTATAATCAGAGTCCAAATATTTCACTTTCCCATTAAACTAGTATTAATTCATTATTTCCATTAAAACTCACCCATGTGGTTGTCAACTTCCTTTCTTACTGACACTGAAAAGTTCAGTGGGGGGAGAAAGAGAGTAAGGGAGGGAAAGAGAGTGAGGGGCAAGGAGAAAGAGAGAAGGAAAGGAGGGAGCAGAAGAGAAACAAAAAAGGAGAGAGAAGGAAGAGATAAAGAGAAGGAGAGAGGGAGAAGAGAGGAGAGGAGGATAGTGAAGAAGGGAAGGAAGGAGAGAAGGAAAAAAGGAAGGCTGAACTGTCAGGGAAGATTTCAAAGAGGAGAATGAGACCAGACATCGATGAACAGGTAGCAACTGAATAAGGGTGAATATTCTTCACAAGTAGAGAGTATTAGCAAAATCAAGGCAGGTGAGATTACTAATATGCTTTCTGCAAGGAAGGGAGATCTGTCTTTTGAGGAGGATAGTGCTTTAAAATGATAGCCCAGGGAGGTTAAATGACTTGGATTAATGGGATCTGAAACCAGGCCTTTCTGGTTTCAACCAGCCCAGCTAAATTTCAAGAGGCTATCCTCAGAAAGTTGGCAACCTGGTAATAAACATTTTAATTCAATCAACAATAATAGCTTTAATTTCTACAACTCCACTTAGCACCTACTACTCTATCTAATTTCAATTCCAAGGAAGATGCCCCTCCCATAATAAACTGATCACTTCTAATCTCATCTCCATTGGCTATTCAAACTCTGACCCCACCCCCCTCGCCTCCTCTCCCTTCTGATTGGAGGGGGGAGTACCAAATTCTTTACAGAGGGTGGTACCCCTGAAAATGCCTGGTTTCAACTCCCAGAACAAGATGCCTCCAAGTCAGATGCCCCCTGCTGTCTCCCCCCTCCTGTCCTGCTTCCTGTTGTGTGTTATCTCCCCCATTAGACTGTAATGAGGGTAGAGACTGTCTCTTCTTTTTATTGTCGGTATTCCCAGCACCTAGATTATATGGGTATCCATCCATGGGATGATGGATAAACAAACTGTGGTATGTGAATGTCATCAAATGGTATCATGTTATAAGAATCAATGAATATAAAGAATTCAGAGAAGCACGGAGAGGTCTAAATGAACCGATGCAGATCTGGTCCAGTACCCAGAATGAAGAAAACAACATCCATTATGAATATGCTAACAGCAATAAAAAAGACAACACTAACCAAATGATGAGTAATTGCAATGACCAACGTTGGCCACAGAGTCTAGATGAAGAGGTGAGGATACAACTCTCTTAAAGGCAGTGGGGTGGCAAACAATGAATGCTGGACTTGAGAAGGTGACCTGGCTGGGACTGTTTAACCATTTTTCAGGGTTTGTTGGGTGATAGAAATGGTGGTCTTCGATATATCTAGGTGATGGGGTACAGGCTCTGAGAAACTCCTTGAATTCTGATTGAATCTTCCCACTTGATGAGGCATTGGCCTCAAACCATAAGCCTTTCATTATAGCTAGGCCCAAATCTCTGTTACTCTTAATCTAGCCTAGCCCTCCATTGTCCAGCTACTTCTCACTCTTAATCCCATTCCTGGAGTCTGACCTGAGTTCCATCAAAGATCCTCCTTAGACTCCTACTCTAGACCACAACCTTTCCATATAAGATGCATCTGGCTTCTATGAAGGGGCTGAGAATTGAATCTAGCACAGACTTTGTGTCAGATTATTCTAGCCTGCTTGTCAATACAAGCTTAGGCTCCTTAAGAGTCTACCCATTATGGAGAATCTTTAATAAACTTTGCTTTACTTTGGTTGAGAGAAGACCTGAGTTGAATTCATTTGGCAGGACCCAGTATGTTGATATTTTGGGATCTCTAGCACCTCTAGATCCTAAACCTCAACATAGGCATGAATTGTAAGAACAAAAAAGCATCAATGACACTTAATTTTAAAAAAAATTTAATTAAAATGAAGGCTACATGACTGGAAGTTTCCTCAGGGCTCTAAATTTATGGTCTTAATAAATTCACCTTCTTGTCCCCTAAAACCACCAGGTTCATTTTTTCCTCTTCCCATCCCCCAGCCCTCCAATGAATGTTCTTCTCTTCCACCTGTTCTAATCTGACTCATCCTGGGAAGCCCAATTCAAGTCCTGCCTCTTCCAAGAATCCTCTCTGATCACTTAGCTTTCACATTCTCTGAACTCCTACGGCATTTATCATCTGCCCAGCATGATTTTGCTCTCGCATTATATAATGCCTTATATTGTTTCAGGAATCTTACTCACACCTCCCCCCCCAAAAAATGTAAAAACAAGATTTATGGACCCCAGCTTAAGATCTCCTCCCTGTCCCAACCTTCTCAAGTATCCAACATGACACTGCTCACGGGCAGAGTTTGCCCTGCAGGCCTCCCTTGTAACGTGCAACTCTTTCCCACTCTTACTGCCAGTTTGTCTAGGACAGATTCTTCAATAAGCGTCTGATGGGAAGCTGATGCAAAACTCTCTTGGGTAGGAAGTGGCTCAAAAATCTAGGACCAGTGGAATCTATGATTACTTAACAACAGATGAACGGAACAAACTCAAGCAAATGGATTAGAGGAAAAACCAAACAATCCCAATCACAAAGAACCAGGTTAAAAAACACAAAGCCTGCAAGTTGCCATGTCCATTAGGGTTCAGATTCTAATAAGCCTGTCCAATCACAAAAATGTTGCCTCCATGGATATGCCATAAAACTTCCAAATGCCAAAAAGATGAAGCCATTTATGAAGTGATAAGAAAGAGCATCACAAAAAGGCATTGGCAAAAGTATGGCCAGAATGGAATTTCTTCCTGAATCAGAGAAGACAGAGTAACTCAATTCTTACTAAAATACGGACAAATCGAGCTGAATGAATAAAACCCTTGTAAGGTTTGGGGTTTGTATATGTGTTGGGCCCTTTTTAAAAAAAAAAATTTAAGGGAAACAATAATGGAGAGGTTGTTCATAGCAAAGATTAATTTCTTCTACCTTTTCTTTCAACCCCCACCCCAGTCCCCAACCCACTTACCACATAAAGCCTTGCTTTAAAAAAAAAAATGTAAATCAAAAATACTTTTAACCTTATGTTCTAGAGACTTGAGTTAGAGAGTCTGGAACCTGAGAGGGCTAAGTGAGCTATGATAAATGGAGAAAAAATTAAAGTTTCTAGGTCATATTATTCAAATCATATCCCATAATGATTTATTCATAATCATGATACTTTTCCCCCCTAGGAGGAGGGGGTACAGGACATGCAAAATGTGTTTCCTGGCTTTTCCCCCAACTCCTTACAATTAGCCACCACAAGTCAATACAGCAGGATTATAACTTCCTGTCTCATTGCACCCACCCAATTCCCCTCCCCAAGTGAAGAGTGAAGGGTTATAACTTCCTGAAGGGCTGGAAGACAAGCTCTCCTACTGTAAACATAGCAGCCCAGTGTTAACCTTTGTGAAACTTAAGTGCTCTCTCTAGTCAACTATAGGCAGAAAGACCTTTGAGATTCTCCTCTCTCCATTTAGAACTGTGGACCACTAGTTATTTGTTTTAAGCATTTTTTAATGTTTTAAAAAACATGTAGAAATCTTGTTATTAATATTTAAGCATCACCAAAAACAGGCTTTGTCTACCCAGTTACTATTGAGGCCAGCAGGCCTGAAAACATCTCCAGAGGTGCTTTTGATGGCAAACATATCCAGAAAGAAAGTGGAAGATTCCGGCACCCCATGTACCAGCAATATACCTCTAAACAGGAAACAGCTGGGAAAAAAATACTATTTACTTCATCCTACAGCAGTTTGAAGCCCACACAAACATGACCAGCATGTGCTATGTTGGTCTGATTGCTAAAGGCTTATGGCGTTCTTGGGTGGTGGTTTTTGACAGGGCTGTTGCAATCTGGGAAGGGGGAGACCAGGGTAGCTACTGACAGCCTGGGAGATGGCAGTTGGATGCCAGGTCCTTGTAAACAACTGTGAGGTATCCATGCCAATTGCATCAGAGGTCACAGGGCTGTCATGAGGAGCAAATGAGGTAATGGATGTGCTCTACTGAGAAGACTTCCAGAAGCCAAGGGACCAACGGCCCACATCCTGGCTCAGCTCCATGTAACTGCAGGTCAGTAATTTCACCTGGGAGAGCCTCAGTTCCCATCATATTCACACACTGATTCAATATCCACTTAAGTAAATGTAAGGCATTTTGCTAGGTGCAGGGGGGAAATACAAAGATGAAGAAAATCAGGTCCCTGCCCTCGGTGAGTTTGCAATCTAGTAGGGGAGATAAGCCACGTACACACATAACCATAATACAAAAAAGACTGTGGTACATATAGAAGGGGGGTGCAAACAAGATGCAATATGAAGAGTTCATAAGAGGAAGGATTTACTTATATCACAGATTTTAAAAGCCTCCATAAGCTGGAAAAAAACCCTTAGATATCTTCTAATCCAATTCCTTCATTTTATAGATGAGGGCCCAGAGGTCCAGAAAAATCAAGTGCTGAGGCAAGTAAAAAGTGGGCACAGCTAAAATTTGAATCCAGGTCCTCTTACTACACATCAAAAGGTCTTTTGATTACATTAAGCTTTCTGGAGGAATTCGGACAAGTCTTCCTGAGTAAATTAGCATTAAAATTTAGCTTTCAAAGAATATGTGAAGAAAAGACATACACAATACTTTGAACAAGTTATAGAGGTGGGAAAGTATAGAAAATGTTCAAAGACAAGTGGCTCGTTTTGAGTACAGAGTACATGATGGGCAAAAGTTAGAAATAAACTCGGAAAATAAGGACAGTGAAAAACCATGGAGGGCCATGAATGCTAGCCCAAGGAGTTCAGATTTCATTCCACTGACAATAGGAGCCATTGAAGATTTTTGAGTAATAGAGTGATTGTAACCAAAGTTGCCCATTAAAGTATTAAAACAAACAAACATTATGTGCCAGTTGTGTCCAAAACATTGTGCTAGGTGGTTGGGATACAAAATCAGAAACAAATGCACACAACCACATCTCTACCTCCAACCTGTTTTGATTCATCTGGCTTCTGATGTCATGTCTGCCTCATTCCATCAATAATTTTCACAAGTTTTTGCAGCAAGACTCCTGGCAAAAAGCTTTATAATAAATGGTTTGTAATACTGTCAAGGAAAACAACTTTCAAAAACTCTGATGAATGCAATGACCAGTCACAACTTCTGGGGACTCATGAGCCTCCCACTTCTTCGTGAAGAGGTGATGCACAGGTGCAGATAGACGCATACATTTTCAATCAACGATTACAACATGAATTTCTTCTGCTATATAAGACAGGGGTTTTAAATGAGGTGGGGGTGGAGGGGACTGGAGAGTTGAGGAGTATGAAAGGGGTAGTAATAGTGCCAGAAAACAGCATCAATGTAACATTTACAAATACACAAAGATGAAGAAGTCCTGAAGGAAGCACAGACAAAGAGCAAGGCTATGACGGTGCTACCATGTTAAATTCAATATACATTTTAAGAAAACAAGTTGCATGTAACAGACTCATAGTTTCACATGCAACCTGCATTTTCTGCCCTTTGTACATGGAAATGTTTACATTTGTTGATTTCCTAGTTCATAATTTTAAAAAATAATTTTTAAGACGCAGCACGCCATACATTTTAATAGCCTACAGTGTGAAGAATTTTCCTTCCTGCCTTTTTAATTGAAGGTGACCTAAAAGAATTTAATACAATACAACATCCGTTGATGTGTAAAGTGATGGGAGAAGATGATTTCCTATAAGTCTTTGGGAAGTTTTAATGCTTCTCCTCCAATTTCTAAACCCAAACAACCACCCACCATTCACAGGGGTCTTTTCCATTGATTCTTTCCTTCCATCCTTTGTTCCCTTTTTGAGAATCAATTTACCCAAGCAACAGAGAAGTCAAAAAATATGATCAAGGCTGGGACCAGGAACATGCAGTTCCTCAAAACAACTCTGTGAGACAGACATTATTAGTACTACTATCCACATTTTACAGACAGGAAAACTGAGGTTTAGACGAGTCAAATGATTTTTTTCCAAGGGTGCAATTACTAGAGTGGCAGAACTCAAGGTCAGTACCTTTCTGATGCATCAGGTCAATAGAAATTCAGCATGTAAAAGGTTAGTCTTTTCCTTTTTGGCTCTATGCTCAACATCAAGAGTTACGTTTCAACTCTTATGAGAATAAGAGAACCGTCTTGATTTCTGGTGTGTGGGATAACACTAGAGTTCCAGAACAGCAGAACTGGAAAGAACCCAAACTTGGGAGACAGTGAGAGAACCAGGGAAGAGACTGATTGTCTTTGGAATTAAAGGTTTAAATGCTGACCAGGCTGCTTACTATCTCAGAAATTCTATCCCACAATTTCTTCACCTCTAAAATTCACATCTAATAGTCTCAAAGAATTGCCTATAGATTGGCTAATGCGATAAAAAAGGAAAATGACAAATGTTGTAGGGGATGTGGAAAAATTGTGAACCAGTCCAACCATTCAGGAGAACAATCTGGAGCTGTGCCCAAAGGGCTATAAAATTATGCATGCCCTTTGATCCAACAATACCACTACCAGGTCTATATCCCAAAGAGATCAAAGAACTAGAAAAAGGACCTATTGTACAAAAATATTTATAGCAGCTCTTTTTATGGCAGCAAAAAATGGAAAATTTAAGGAGATGCCTATCAACTGGAGAACAGCTTAACAAGTTGTGGCATATGATTATGACAGGATAATATTGTGCTGTAAAAAGTGATGAGCAGAATGGTTTCAGAAAAACCCAGGAAGACACATATGAACTGAAGCAAAGTGAAGTGAACAGAACCAGGAGAACATTATACGTACTGTAACAGCAACATGATTTAGCAACACTAAACAATATAATCCAAGACAGTTCCAAAGGACTCACGACAGAAAATGCCATACACCTCCAGAGAGTGGATTAATAAACTCTGAGTGCAAATTGAAGTATATTTTTTTCATATTTTTACTTTTTTATATATGCATATTTTTTAGGGTTTTTTTGCAACATGACAAATGTGGAAATATGTTTTGTATTACTTCACATGGATAAGTGATATCAAATATCTTGCTGAATGGAGGGAGAAAATTTGTAACTGAATTAAAAAAAAAATAAATGTTAAGAGGATCTGAATCCAGGTCTTTGTGATTCCATAGCTGATCTGATCCTTCTATCCACTGTGCTATGCTATCTCTTATTAACCTTTCCTAAAAGAAAACAATTAAGACTTTTACAAATTCACACTATATTCGTTCTAGTTCCCCTACATAAATAATCCTGGTAAAACTTGGCAAAAGGGAACAAGTTTGGGATTATTAAAATGATATAATTTGAGAACTATAAGAAACCAATGCATGAAATCTTTTTAAGGATATGCCTGTGTGGTCATTCAGACACTATCTGACACCCTCAACACCAATGGAGAACTTCCTACCTACAGCTCAATGCATTTAGGATATTTCTAATTGTCAGGAAACTTTTTTTCTCTATATTAAGCCAAAAATCTTATCTCCCTTTAACTTCTGCTTACTGATCCTAGTTCTCCTTTCTAGAACTATGTGGAACACATCTAATCCTTTTTTACATGTAACAGTTCCGATATTTGAAGACCACAATCAAGTCAGAAAGTCATGTCTTATCCAAGCAAAACATTCTCATTAACTTTAACTGATCCTCACACAACAGCCATTCATGCCCCTCACCACGCTAATTATCTTCATCTCAATTCATTTCAGTTGACCAACGCCCCTCCTAAAAGGCAGGACTCAAATCTAACAGTACTCTAGATATTACTCACCCAAAGCAGAATACATAATGCATACATACATACATGTGTATATATGGGTTATAAAGACAACCTCTTCCCTCACAAAGAAAAAAGTTCCTGCCCTCAAGGAGTTTACAATTTTTTTGAGGGGTGGGAGGCAGCCTGGAATAAGAAAACACAACTCTTTACTATTCATTTTTCATTCTGATTTCATTCAAAGCTAGTCATCTCCCATATTTTGAACTTATTTCTATTAACATACTATAAGATTACCAACTTATTGATCTTATTAAAAGTTAAGTTTATTAACTTTCATGGTTCCCATATCATATTTATTCACTCTACAATCCACAAAGCTTCCCAGGTCCTTTGCACAAAAAACTCCATCTAGCTACATCTCCTCCATCCTGTAATTATTCAGCTGTCTGTTTGTTTTTTAACAAAAGTGCAGGAATTCGTATTTATTCTGTAGTAATCATGGAACCTTCAAATTTCTAAATCAAGAATGGCAGATATCCCTACATTTCACATTTTTAATTTACCCTATCTTTCCCAATCTTCAAATGTTAAGGTTTCCTCTACACAATCCTTTACTTCCAAAGACGCTTTGTCCCTGTTAAGTGGTTAGTAACTAGAAAAAACCTGTAATAGATTTTCTCTACCTTTCTGGTCATTCCTTCTATTTAACTATTGCTATTTTTTTGGCAGAAAAAGCAATATCAACAGAACTTGTGCTCCTGGAAATAATTAATAAAATCATAGATCCCTGAAATTGGCAGACTCTCCGGATGCCTAAGTTTATTTTTCAAAATCATTGATGATCTTGAACCATCTGTGTCTCCCTACTCAGGCCCCCACATACCCTGGGACCAACAGCACTCATCTGTTAAGTTATCTAGTTCAAGCTCAATTCACAGCACTGGAACAGAGGACAGGTAACAAGGGTAGAAACTGTGACTTTGGTCATGGACCACAGGCAATGAAATTACCTAACACAATATAAATCACAGTGCATGCTAAACACTGAGCCCATTGAGACGTGAAAACCTCCTTTAGACCTTCCCACAGTCCTTTTCCTTAAAAAAAGAAAAAGATTAAAACTTTAAAAAGCTAATCCTGAGGCTTTTGACCAAGAGATTCATGGAACAAAGGTATCTGACCTTTGGCAAGTCACCTAACCTTTCTAAACCTCAGCTTCCTCATCTGTAAAACAGGAACAGTACATCACAGGATTGTAATGAAGAGCCAATCAGTAAAGGAATTCTATTAACCATATATATTTTTTAAATTTTTTTTTAAAATGTAGATTAAATTTTAAATTCAGATCAACAAACACTTATTGCAGCAGAGTAGTACACTGAAAAGAGAAGACCTGGGTTTATATCCTACCTCTGAAATCACCTGTGTGACCTTAGCTAAGTCCTTTAACTTGAAACTCAATTTTTTCACTTGTAAGGGAGTTGGATTGAAAGACCTCTCTCAAAGGTTGCCTCTAGTTGTATTTCACAGGACCACAGATTTTGAACTGGAAAGAACCTGACACACCATCTGGTCCAGCCCCCTTAATGAACAGATGAAGAACTGAGACCAAGTAACATTAAGTTACCTGCTGGGGTCACACAGCTAGTAAGTGCCTGAGGTGACATTTTCAGCTCAGGTCTTTTTGATTTCAAATCCAAAACTAAATATCTCTCCGCTTAAGTTTTCTTGGTGTCCTTTCAAAATCCCACCTTCTACAGGAGGCCTTTCCCAATCTCTCTTAATGATAATGTCTTTCTCTGTGGCTTATTTCCGGTATATCCTACATAAATCTTGCTAGCTGGTCACAATTACTTGTCTGTTGTCTCCTTCCTTAAGACTGGGAGTTTCCTAAGAGTCAGAACTGTCTTTTGCTCTTTGTACACCCAGAGCACAGGGCCTGACACATAGTAGGTATTTAATAAGTACTGGTTGGCTGACTACGTGAAAGGCTCAGATGCCAGGATTTAGGGATAGAAAGAACAACAAAAAGTCCCTGTTCTCAAAGAGCTTACATTCTATTGGGGGGTGTGGGGCAGGGGATCCAACATTTACACGGGATAAGAAAATACAATTCCTTATTATTTATTGTCATTCACATTCTCATCCTGATTTGATTCAATGTTTCAAGAACCCAACTTACTTTTCCCACCAGGAAATCTTTCATTCTGTATGAATGCCATGAGCCTTCTCAGAATACTGGGATGAGCTGATGACAACTGGGGGTTCATTCATTCATTCAATCACCTACCTAACTGGGAATCTTTTTTTGTTTTGTTTTGTTTTTAAAATCTATTCTTCTATTTATTTATTTGATTTTTTTTTCTTTTTCTATTATTCATTCATTCATCTATGTACGTAACCTCCTCCTGCTCAGTCCAATTCCAAGCTTAGGCAGGAGTGACTCAGAGACCACAGCAGCTGCTCTTCGGTCTGCAAGAGATAAGCCTGCAGGGGGGGTCACTTCAGTTCCTAGTAATCAGGTCAGGCTGACCCTCTCCCACTTGCCAGGGAGCCTCTCAAGGGTGGGGCACCACTGCCTGTTGGTGGTCAGGGGGAGGGGAGCTGGGTCTAACAACCACACAGCCAACCCCGGGATAATTGGCTTAGAAAGAGAGCTATGGGTCTGGGCTGGTCCAACACCTTTAATGTGGCTAAAATTTAAAAAGAGGGAAAACTTGCTGAAGAAACAATTCAATTCAAAAGATTCCCACCATGGCAAATTGGAAACAGTGGCACACAAACTGTCCCCACAGAGCACTAAGGGACCCGTTTCAACTTCAACAAAGTAACACCAAGTCCTAGAGGGAAGAACCAGGGGAGTTCTCCTCCACATCTGGCCCTTAGAAGCCCCATCCCGGTTCCAGACATAAATCACAGTGGAGTGGGGCCTTTGCCTCTTGCCAGCATCGGGCTCCCACATCCCGACATTTGACGCACAATTTTTAGAAGCTGTGGAAGCATGAAGGCTCTGGGGACAGTATCAGTGAATGAAACCTTTTTCTCTTTATTATGTTTCACTCGACTTAATGACTCATTAAAGTGCTAAGAATGATTAGTTTTCTCTTCCTATGTTAAAAAAAAATTGAAGAAAGCAACAAGATATTCGGAATTGATCAATCCCATCCCTACCCCACCCCGACCCATGACAGTTCAATTGGACAGTTATTAAATGTCCACTGAGATGAACTGGGGATACAAAGACAAAAAGCCACAAACTCTTGGACGGGTAAGGCAGAAAGCATAAAGTAAGTACACTGAGCTAGGATTCTAGAAGTCAGCACTCAACTAGCAACTTTGCCATAACAAGCTATAGGAGTGAGAGGAAAATGACTTCATCTCTCTGAACCTCAGTTTCCCTAAATGCAAAATGAGAGGGATAGTCTAGGTAAGGGGTTCCAAACCTATTTTGTGCCCCTTTGGCAGTCTGGTGAAACCTAAAGACCTCCTTTCAGAACGTTTTTAAAAATGCATAAGACAAAATGCATATAGGATTATCAAGGAAACCAATGGTTAGTGAAAATAAAGATTTAATTTTCTTTCCCATCTAAATTCACAGACCCCCTGACATTTCTCCACAAACTCCACCTGCACTATAAGGTCCCTCTCAACTCTTAAACAGTCTACAAAGTTCTCCAAAGATGATGGCTTCTCCACCCATCCCCCACCTCCTAAGACTGCTTGGGTAGAGTACAAATGGATTATCTCAAATGCAAATTATGCACCAATGGAATGTTTTTGAAAACTCACCCAGACTGGATTTTATTTTCTCCTGGCCAACTCTATGTTAGTGGACCTGAGTTTAATACTGCTTTCGAACCTCAATGACTTCAGACTTATTCAAGGATAAAAACAGGGTGAGAAGGGATGGGGAGGCCAAACACAGGAGCCTCCAGGAATCTTTTCCCTTCATTAACTTAAGCATTCCAGGGGCCAAGGTTCTCTCAAGCCTTCTTCCTTCCACTTGTTGTTTAAGGATGACAAAGGGCTACCACACCTACCCAAATATTCCAGGAGTCTACACTGGAAGGACCCTGGAGAATGCTCCTTCACAGCAGGTCAGGGGTGGGGGAAGGGGGGAACTCAGACTAAACCTTGGTTTCCAAAGCAGAGAATCACCACCAGGAAAGGGAAAACTATGCTGATAGTGATTTACATATCGCAGATTTCCTGGGACAGTAATTTCTAAAAGGATAAATACCTATATTTTTAATGGAGGCTTTTAGAAAGGAATAGATTCTGACAGCCCATGTATTTAAAGTTGGGGTTCAGAAAAATATCAGTAACATCTTTCTTTGTCTCTACAGTTAAGTCAGTCTTCCTCTCTCTGGTTAGTCTGAAATTTTTCCACAATAAATCAAGGGAATCAGAGAATTCTAAATAACTGGGAAGGGGCCCTTGGTTGGAGGGGGGAGCATAGCTGACTAGACCAAAGACTTCATTTGACACACTAGGAAACTGAGACCTAGGGTGGTCAAAAGACCTGCCCATAGACACAAAGCTAATGTGCATTTGAATCAGAATTTGAACACAGAACCAGTTCTCTTTTCCAATTCCATTATATTTTGTAGATGAAGAAAGTGAAGTACAGAGAACAAAAATAATCTGTCCATGCCAAATCCTGGACTCTATTGCTCTATCCACCTATTCTCACACACACACACACACACACACACACACACACACACACACACACACACTACCTTCTTTTACTTTCTGTGATATTCTTGGATTACTAAAGGGCTGTAATTCTTTGTTTTCAATTGATGTCATAAAGGTTTTGCAGCAACCTCACCTGTACTAGTTCGTGTATTTAGTTACTTTATCTGGAAAGGCAGAATAAAACAGTCCATAGTGTCTGCTTCAGAGTTGAGACCTGGGTTCATATCCTATTTTTGACACCAAATTGGCTGTGTGACCCTGGGTAAATCATTGACCCTCTCCATGCCCCCAGGGAACTCACTAAGACCTAAATACAGAAAAGCAGCCCCTTCCACCAACAAAATAAAAGGTCAGGTTCCTTTCCATTTCATAGTTAATACAATTCACCAACTGAAGAGGGTAGGGTTGCTCTGGAGACCCCAAATACCAACACACCGGGTCCTGCTGAAAGAATTCGACTCAAGTCTTCTCTCAGCCAAAGAAAAGCAAAGTTTATTGAAAGTTCACTAAAAGTTCATCATATGGGGTAGACTCTTAAGGAGCCTAAGTATCTGTAAGACTTGCTTTGGACAAGCAGGCCAGAATGATCTGACACAGAGCAAGTCTGTGCCAGAGTAAGTCTACAACACTCTCACACCACATGGAGGGAAGATGGGGTCTTATGTACAGAGGAATCTAGGGGTGGTTTCGAGGAAGAGTCTGCGGAGGGTCTTCAGGAGGAGTCAATGAGGTCAGACTCCAGTAATGAGATTGGGGAGGTTCTTCAGGAGGAGTTAATGAAAGGGAAGATTGATATTTTGATAGGCTCAAGGGTGGGAAGTAGATGAACAATGGAGGGCTAGGCTAGTAACAGAGGTTTGGGCCCAGCCACAATGAAAAACCCACGGCCTCTGCAAATGCCTCATCAAGCGGGAAGATTTAATCTAACTTCAAGGGGTTTCCCAGAGCCTGTACCTCAAAGATTCAAGGAGAGCTCAAGGGGGCTCCCGGAGCCTGCACCTCATCACAACTATAATCCTTCCAGTAAAAGGGTGGAATCCAAGGCTTTATTCACCATTTACTCTGCTACAATTCCCTAAGGTCTACCAGATCTTGGGAAAAATGAAAGGGTATAAGCACCTACTATGTACTAGGTGCTATGCTAAGCACTTTTACAATTAATATCTCATTTGATCCTCACAACAACCCTGGAGGCAGGTGCTATTATTATCCTCACCATCCCCACTTTACATGTGAGGAAACTGAGAAGACAGAGATCAAGTGACTTGCCCAGGGTCACACTGCTAATAAATGTCTGAGGTTGTATTTGAACTCATGCCTGACTCCAGGTCCAGCACTCTATCCACTGCCCCATTTAATGGCTCACTAACTCTTCTGCCACATTGCCTGCTGGACATTGTCATCTGACCTGCTGATATACACTGGATATTTCTGGGACTTATCAATCATCCTTCTGGTGTGCCCTTTCTGTATGTCTTGACAGTCTATGCATTCAGTCCCCCATCATTACAATGTAAGCTCCTTTTGAGCTGAGACTACCTCAGCTGTGTGTGTGTGTGTGTGTGTATGCGCGTGCGCCGCCTCACTGTTTAGCACAATAAGAACTTAATAAATGCTCATTCACTCATTCATTCCATTTGTTTGGGAAAAAACAAAGTGCTATGCTCTAGAACAGTGGTTTTCAACCTTCCTAATGTCGCGACCCTTTAATACTCGTATGTGGACGTATCTGCATGTGGGTGGACCCGCCTGGAGAAGGATAGAGGAGGTGTCTCGGTTCCTAAGACCATCGGAAATCTGTGTTTTCCGATGGTCTTAGGTGACCCCTGTGAAAGGGTCATTCAACCTCCAGAGGGGTCGCAACCTACAGGTTGAGAACCACTGCTCTAGAAAGAAGGACTTGAGAGGAATCTGGAATGATATTAGCAAGAGCTCACCTGTACAAAGTACGTTATAGTTATAAAGAATTTTCAGTTGCCTACATTGCTGATAGACAGAATAACCCAGTGTAAGTGATTTGGCCAAAGTCATACTGAAAATATTCAACAAAACCAGGGCTCAAATCTCGGTCATCAGAACCCAGTGCAGAAGTTATCCTACTCTACAGAGATCTCCCTAACAGCCTTGCAGAGGGAGTACTGTGCGTTGTCCAACGATCTTTTCGTGCCCCACCCCCACCTTATGCATGAGTTCTTTACTCTGAGAAATAGCAAAGTATAATGTACCCCCCAGCACTTAGCTCAGTGCCTGGAACTTAGTAGGGGCTTAATAAGTGTTAACTGATTGACTTTTTAAAAAGCAATGTCTTTGGAGTCAGAGGACCTGGGTTCCAAAAGACAGAAAATCTAAGTTGGAGGGGATACAGAAAGAATGACGATCTGAATACATTGTTAGTGGAACAAGATTTGAATACACTGTTGGTGGAACTGTGAACAGGCTCGACCATTCTAGAAAATAATTTTTTACTAAAGGGAGTGAAACATTCACATCCCGAGGTGACAGTACTCAACATATGCCCCAAGGAGATTTAAAGCTGTAAAGAAGTCCCATACATGGGGCAGCTAGGTGGTGTGGCAAATAGAGAACCGGCCCTGGAATCAGGAGGACCTGAGTTCAAATCCAGCCTCAGACATTTGACACATTTTCTAGCCGTGTGACTTTGGGCAAGTTTCTTAACCCCAACTGCCCTCCAAAAAGAAAAAAGAAAGTCCCCTATATACTAAAATATTCCCTGAAGCATGTTTTGTGACAGCAAAAACCAGAAAGTAAATAGGTGCCCATCAACTACAGAATGGCTAAGCAAACCATGGTGCACGAATGCAATGGAAATGATTGTGTTGTGAGAAACAAAGAAAATGAATAATTCAGAGAAGCATGGGAAGACAGAGATGAACTTAACATAGAGGGAAATAAACAGACCTCAGGCAGAGTGAAACAAGGCAAACAAGACACAGAGTGACTAATAAAAACCAAAGAAAAACTGAGTCCTGTGTAATTCTAACAACTTGCTCCTAGAGGAGAGATAAGAAAACAAGCCAACAGAGATATGGGACTGTGGGCTCGAGACATTGCACATATCATCAGACAAAAGCAATGTGTTGGTTGGTTTTGCTAAGCCAACATCTTTTTCCCCCATTTTGTTTTGAAGTCTTTCTTACAAGGAGGAAGGCTTGCTGGGTAAAGGACAACACATTTAGAAATAGGATGTAAAAATTAAAAGGTACCAATTTGTGGTAGTGGTTGTTTTTTAAGAGGGTTTGACTACATGATCTCCAAGTTTCCTTCCAACATAAATTCTACGACCTACCCCAGGGCTGTCTGAGCCAAATATTAAGTGGCCTTAGGTGAACTGTGCCATGATGAACAGAACATTCTAGCAGCCACTCTCCTGCTCAGTGGTAGGCAAATGATGGACATGTATCCCCTGAGGTTAGTTTCAATACTAAGGCAAATTTTCTCTAATAGTATCCAATCTTCCAGTTTCTGCCAAGAAATACAACTGGCCCTACCAGTCTTGGTGGTTATCTTCTCCAGGGATCTCAATAGGTCTTTGTTGAGCAATTTCTCTGGGTCCCT
>CM053580.1:502013842-502054414 GCA_028627135.1 Pseudochirops cupreus | reverse complement strand
CCAATCTCCTACCTGCTCTTTTTTCTCATTATTTCTTAGAAAATAACACCTACCTGTCTTTCTGTTCTCCTGTTGCAACTCTGTAGCAATTTTTGATATTATTGTTTTATAGTACCTTAAGTATGGGTGTATTCCTAGTTTCTTTAGAGCAAAGGTGTCAGACATGCGGGCTTTGGGGAATGAGTGCCACCTGAACCAGATTCAAATGATAGTGGGAAATATTTAGCAAAATGTAACAAATTGGTAACAGAATAAATATAAATATGATAGAATAATGTTTAGACAGATAATGTTTCTGACTTTCTGAGTCAGTGTGCCTGGGCGAGGATCAATCAATCAATCTGTAAGCATTTATGAAGTGACTTTTATGTTTCAGGCACGGTTTATGGTGTAGTTAGTGGCCCCCTTTCTGTTTGGGTTTGAGAACGTAATTGGTGGCACCCTGAAACATGTAACAACATTAACGATTGCCAGAATTTATATGGCATTTTAGGCTTTGCAGAGAACAAGTGATCGATGATCATGCGATGTAATCATGTTAAAAAATACTGTTCTGGGCATATCAGGGCTTGAGTCCTGGCTCTGCTACCAAATAGCTCTGTGACTGGGTGAATCATTTAATTTGTCTAAGCCTCGGTTTCCATGTTTATGAAATTGTGATAATAATAAATGAGATCGTAGGGCTCCCTCATTTTATAGAAAGGTTAAATGACTTGCCCAAAGTCACATAGGTAGAGTAGGTATTAGAGAAGGTAGGATACCAACCCAAGTCCTCTCTGATTCTAGATTCAATACTCTTACTGTAACATAAAGCTACTACTTGAATGGTAGGTACCTCAATCAAGAAGAGCTGGTTTTTCATAGTTATCTCCTGTGTCTTTCTTGCCAGCCCCACACCTGGATAACCCCTAGTGGTATCTGTTATTACCACAGGACTACAAAATGTTAGGATAAAAATGTTAAAACATAGACTATAAGAGATGAAGAGACTGCTTAGAAAGTAAGATGTTAGAAGTAGAATGTATCTGAGGCCTCATTTAGTCCAGAGCCTCTTCTTTTTAGAAAGGGAAAAAGTCAATGCTATTTTATTACAAACCTTGTCTTTCACTCTAATTACCTGCATTCTTCCATTAGATGGTAAACTCCTAGAGGGCAAGGGCTGTCTTGTGCTTTTATATCCTCTGTTTTTAGCACAGTGCTTGTTAATACTTACTCACTCACCAAATGACTGACCCTTCTCCATTTCTTTATCTGTTCGTATGTAGCCTGCTCTTGGTTTTCGATGACTAGAACGTAGTGTATAGTGTGTGTGTGTGTGGTCGGGACTTACAGCCATAAAAGGACTTGAAACCATGGGGATCCCTTGAAGGAACTTCAGATGTTTGCCCTGAGAAGACAAGATTTGAGTGGGATAATCCCTGCCTTTAAATATCTAAAAGGTCCCTATTGGAAAAGGAATTAGATGTGTTCTGAGTGGTTTCAGGAGAAATGAGTGGAAAGAAAGCTCTTGGGTTCAGTATTAGGAAGATCC
This sequence comes from Pseudochirops cupreus, assembly GCA_028627135.1. Taxonomy (NCBI): domain Eukaryota; kingdom Metazoa; phylum Chordata; class Mammalia; order Diprotodontia; family Pseudocheiridae; genus Pseudochirops; species Pseudochirops cupreus. The sequence continues at coordinate 502,052,883 of CM053580.1, read as the reverse complement.
TTTTACTCGTTAGACTTATGCGAAAATCAAATGAGCTATTTAGCAGTGAATTCCTAGCCTTTGGGAGGGGCTGGTCTCCAGGCAGGGGCTTGATGTTCACTTGTCAGATTTTTAAAGACAGTGGGGTGGATAGCATAACATATAAACTGCTGGACATTAAATATCAAGTCTGGGTGACATGAGTTCAAATCCTACCCGATCCAAAAATATTTAACCTCTCTTAGCATCAGTTTCCTCTTCTGTACAGTGGGGAAAAATTGGTAAAAATAATAGCACTTACTGCACTGGGTTATTGTGAGACTCAGATCAGATAATGTATGTAAAGTGCTCTGCAAACCTTTAAAGTGCTATGTACATTATGCCAGATAGTGTTATGTTACATATTCGGTAGAAGATAGAATGAAATTTTATGGTTATTGGATTTAGCCCTTTATTTTAAAGATGAGGAGAACAAAGTTCTTTGAGACTAAATGATTTGTTCAAGGTCACATACATAGGTAGTAAAAAGTATTAAAGCCTTGATTCCAGCCTAGGTCCTCTGACTTGAAATCCTTTGCTTTTAGCACTATGCCAGGCAAAGGTCATCCCCTAAGATGATCTTTGAGGTTTATTTCAACTGTGGTTCTATGATTTTTAACAACCCTTTTACCTTTGGCAGTCAGCCAGACTGTGAAGCTGTGTCAGCTCTTCACATTCAAAAGATTTTTGAAAGCGAAATCCATTTGTCAACCCCCTAGATCCAGTTTCCCCACTCATGTTTGCATTTTGTAGTTTTGGCTGGGAGGGGTGGGAGAGCCTGGGAAGCAGGGGGTAGGGCTGGAGAATATGTATGTAGTCCTTTGCTCTGGCCTGTGCTATCCATGACTGGACTCGTCCTTGGAAAGCTGCCTGGCTAGGCAGCAGAGGCTCTCATTGCTGGGTGCCCCTGAGGGTGTTTACCTCTCTTGTTTATTTTAGTTCTGAGAGAATGAGAACAGTTCAGTGCATCTGGGTGAAAGGTTGGGCCTGAGCCCCAGGTTAGTGAGTGTCACCAGAGACAGCTCCTGGGACTCCCTTCCCTTTCACACAGCTCCTCCTCCTCTCCCTCCCCCCAATGTTGTATTGCTTCATATGCCCTATGCAATTGAACATCTCAGGAGGAAACTGAGAAGTCAGGTTTGACAGCTTGGATCCCTGTTAACCACTGACTTAAAAAGAAAAAAAAAAGACCAGTGGGAATGAATTATGTCGTGGGTGGAACTTGGGGTGACAGTGGGGACTTGTGAGCAGGGGGACGGTTCTTTAAATTTAAAGAAAATTAATCATTGTACAGTGGAAAGGTAAATCGTATGGTCGGACAATCTAGGTTCATGTCCTGGCTATGTTTCTTGCTACTTATGTGATCATAGAGTCACCCTATAGGCCACAGTTTCCTCATCTGGAAAATGGAGGTGGAGGAGAGGGTTGAACTTGGTGACTTGTGAGGTATTTTCCAACCTGAAATCTATGACCCTAAGTTTCAGGTAAGCAGTCTTGTGTAAGTTTACTCTGTCCCATCCATCTTTCCTTACAACCTACTATACTGGCACAGTCCCATGGTGGTGGTTTTTTTTTCTTTTTGGAGGGGGGAAGGTAGGACAGTTGGAGTTAAGTGACTTGCCCAAGATCACACAGCTAGTTTTTGTGTTAAGTGTCTGAGGCTGGATTTGAATTCGGGTCCTCCTGATTCCAGGGCCAGTGCTCTATTTACTGCGCCACCTAGCCGCCCCAACAATCCCATGTTATTATGTAATCTTGTTTCTGTGCCTATCACCGCCTTTCCTCAGACCCTCCTACATCACAGAATTTGGAGTTAGGAAGTATCTTAGATATCATCTAGCCCAGCATCCTCATTTTATACATAGGCCTGGGTAGGTTCAGTTAAATTGTGCATGGTCACAGTAGCAGAGACAGGATTTGAACCCAGGTCTTCTGACTCCAGAGCCAGTACTTTTTCTACTGGTTCATCTTTTCTCTTCCCTTTGACTTCTACTTTAGGGCTTCTTGATTAGTGGATGCTAGTTTGAAAGGATCTAGACCTTGATGGGTCATGTGGTCATGGGATCACAACATAGGGGGTCCTTGAAAGCCATCTGTACAAATGCCCCTCACTTTACAGGTGATAAGAGTGCTGGATTTGGAGTCAGGAAGGGCCAGAGTTTGAACTCCGCCTTGCATATGTATTGGCTGTATGACCCTGGGCAAGTCACTTAATTGCTACCTGTTTCCTTATCTGTAAAATGGGGGTAATATTGCCTATCTTTTGTGATTGTTTTGAGGATCAAATGAGATAATGCATACAGAGTGCTTTACAAACCTTTAAAACACTAGATAAATATTATTTGTTGTTATAAGTAGTAGTAGCATCAGTGGCAGCAATAATTGTCTCTGCTAGAGCTTCAGTATCTGTAAAATGGAAGTCCTTTCCTATATTGTTTCTGACTGTGTGTAAGAATTTCCTTTTGAAAGTCAATAACATGGGGTGGCGAGGTAGCACGGTGAATAGAACATGGAGTCAGGAGGACCCGAGTTCAAATGTGGCCTCAGGCACTTAATATTTACTAGCTGTGTGACCTTGGGCAAGTCACTTAACCCCAATCGTCCTGCCTTCCCCCTTCAAAAAGAAAAAAAAAAGAAAGTCACTGACAGTGGGAAATTTGGGAATGCTGTTCCCTACTGTCTGTTTTGACACATACTGGCATATCTATAGCTAATAATTGCAGACCCCTGCTCTAGATTCTTCCTTGCATTGAGCAAAGGGCAAACTGGAGACATCTCCTGACTGCCTTGCACCCAGGACTGTTGAACTTTGCTTTTCTAGAATGCAAAACTACAAATTTTGTTACTCTGACTCTTTTTGTTATCGTTGAAAAACCGGGAAATATAACCGGACACAGACTCGCTTAGTGGGGCGAAGTCTGTGTGTGAGACAGGGAGAGGGAGAATGGAGGTAGCAGTATCTGTTCTATGTTCAATGAATGTCTGACCTCACCAGAATTTAAGAGAATCTTCTAGGCTGACTTTCGCCTCCCAACCCTCAAGTAATTTTTGCTGGGGATTAAATGGCGAAATTGAGAGGGAGGGGAAAGGGTGCAGTTTTCCAAGGTCACATATTCCCTCTACACGTATCTATTGAGTGCTGTGTTAGATGTTGGGGTCCTAGATTTAAGATTGTAAGGAGATTTGCACTCCTAACCCTCTCGTGTTTATAGGCGAGAAAACAAAGCTTTCCCTTGACCAGAGGAGTTAACATGAGTTCCTCTTATTCTCCTAGTTGAGGGGTAGAATTTGAACCCTGGTCCTCTCACTTCATGTCTACCTGGTGTAACCTGATGCAGCAGAAACACAAATAATTGTAAATTCTATGCTTACCACGTTGCCTGGATAGCAAAATACTGTAAAGACACTCCTTATTTGGATATTCTCTTAGTATAATACTAATACCACCAGTAATAATAGATGTTGCAGGGGAGACAGTGGAGGTAGCAGTATCTGTTCTGTGTTCAGTGAATGTCAGATCTCACCAGAATTTAAGAGAATCCTCTAGGCTGACTTTCTCCTCCCAGCCCAGGGATAAGTCTGGAAGACTTGAGTTAAATTTTTGCCCCAGGTAGATATAAGCTTGACCTAGAGATAAGTACAACAAACCAGTAACTTAACCTTTCTCTGTCCGCCTCAGTTTTCTCATCTGTAATATGGGTGTGATGACAACGACTTCCTCTTTGGGGTAGTTGTGAGGGTCAGATGAGATAACATATGCAAAGTGCATTGAGAACCTTAAAGTGCCACATGAATGAATGAATGAATAAATAAAGTGCTTTTATTATTATTAACCATTTAAAAATGTTTTTAATAGATTCACCACGTAACTATGCATATTCTTGATAAACTACATGGAATGAAAAGCCCTCAATTCAGAGACCTTCTTACTAGAAGAAATGAGAAAACCATGTGGGAATAGGATGGTGGGGGGTGGGAGGAAGTGTTACAAGTTACCCCTATCAGTGTACTCTTTTTGCTACCATAATTTTACAGAAAAAATGGGCTTATAACTCCATACTCTTAATTCAGTTACAAAAAGCACAAATATAGGTCCAAGTAACAAATCTTAAAAAAAAAGTCATTTCCTCAATAGTCTGCAAAACATCAATTTTTTTTTAATTGTTATATAGCAGCTTGGCCTTGGTCAGTTTCTCTCTGACCTTTCTGTAAAAAAATGACAATGAGATAAATGATGATGATAAAGCTAGGACTTGAGAACTGGGACCCTGTGTACAGTTGATCAGTTGCATGAAAACATCTGTTTATTCATTTCTTTACATTCTGGATAGTTTCATACTTCACATAGATCCGTATTTATTTTATGCATTCATATGTAAACATTTCCTATGTATCTGCAGTTCTGAGTCTGTTCCATACACATTTCATATGCATATGAAATTGTGTATGTATTTTGTATGTGAGATGTGTATATTACATAAATGTGTATGTGTGGAACCAGGGCTAGATCAAGGAATGGTGAATTTCCCAAAGTCTCCAAAGTGGTCTTGGATTAGCTATTGTCCAAGGGCCCTTCCCACTCTACGTGTTCATTGTGGCCTTACTCAGGTTATGCTGATCGATTGATTAATCCGAGTGACCCAGGAAGATGTCTTTAGCAGGAATATTAGAAGAGTGACTGACGGACATACTATTTACAAATAGCCATACAGTATGAAATACATGGACGAAGAGGGTCAGAAAGAAAATAGAGCAATTCCCTCTTGGATGAAAAGAATCCTTATGGAGCACTGGGTAGAAGAAAGTGAACAGACTAGTCACCAGACCAGTCACTAAACTATTCATTTCTCTATAAAATCTTCCAACAAGACCACACCCAGCATCTGGTACAATCAGGTACCCAAGTGACAGAAAAAATTTTGCATCTCTCCCTCCTCCCTCTTCCCTTCTTCCTCTACTTCTAAATACTTAGCATTTTTGTGTAAATGTAGCCCTGTTTCTGCATTTGAAAAAAAAAATTTAAGTGCTTTAGTTGTCCCCTTTACAGTGGAGGAAACTGAGGGATTGAATTGTTGTTCATTCAGTTTTCCATTTTCAATTCACTTAAATTCAGCAGCATTTATTAATTGTCTACCTACACTGTGCCAACCCCCAAGTTAGGCTCTAGGAACGCAAAAAATGAAATAAATGGATTTATTGTTGGGTGTGGGGAGGAGAACATATACATATATAAGGCTGATGCAAAATGAATGTGTTTTGAATGCTATTTTGTCCTCTTGGATGATTTCACGAATTTAGTGGAGGCACTGCTGGCCGGGATAAGGAAGTCCTCTTGTCTTCTCTGCTGCTGATGCATTGTTGGGAAATCTTAGGCAAGTCAAACTCCCTTATTCAGATTTTCCCATCAGTAAATTGGGATAATGATGCTTACAGACCTGGCTGGGATGACTTGAATATTAATGTTGGTGAAAACCTTTGAGATCCTGAGATAAAAGGCACTAGGTAAGTGCTTATTATTATCCTGCTTTTACCCAAGCATTTGCCTGCAGGGTGGCTGTGGTAATGGTTAGATGAAGTGTTGGGAATTTTTTTTTCAAGTTTTAATTGTTGGTTTGTTGAAGGTGCTTAAAAAAATTTTTTTTGGAGTATTTTGACAAGCGTATATTAGCAAACTGAATAATGTTCCCATCTGGCATCCCTCTCTGAACTGGGCTGTATCGATGGCTCATTTCTCTGACTCAAGCTTGTTGGGTCATTAGCATTAAATGTGCTGAGCAATGCTGCCTCCTTATTTGGTTAAGGTTGCTTTCCTCTATCCTAATGCAACTCCTCCCTTTCATCTCTATGACATGTAGAAGCATGATTTATTTTTGTGAAAAAGGGGTTCTGATGATGCAGTGGCTCCTAGTGATCCAGCCAGAGAGCAGGGAGATGCTGACCTGCATTCTTGGTCTTTCTTCCTTGTGGTGGTTGCATCTTGTCCATCTCATCCAGAATATTAAGATTCTTCTTGGACAGAGTCTCACAATTAGAAGGGACTTAAAGGGTTTCCCCCAAAATCTGAGTGCTTTTTTAAAACTTGGTACAACTTAATAAGTTATTGGTCAGCCAGCTTTTGTTAAGTAACTACTATAGATTAGGCATTGTATGTTAGGAACTGGGAGGTTAAAAAAAAAGCTGTCTTTGTCCTCAAGGAACTCCACCCCAGCTACTCACATTTGTACAGCATTTTAAGGTTTATAAAGCACCTTCTCCACAATAGCCCCGGGAGGTAGAATACAAGCATTATTGCATCCCCAGGTAAAGAAAATGAAAGTGTAAAATTTGCCCAGGGTTTAAAAAAACAAACAAACCTTTTCCTTTGCTTTGTGTTGAACCCAGGACCTACTGTTTAGCCAGTACTGGATGCGTTTCAGTAATTCAGACAGCATGGAGAACCAGAGGTGCTGTGGAAACTCCAATGCTTAGCAGATCTAGTTTCCCAGCATGGACTGTGCTTGGATATGAAAAGAACAAGGGCTTTCCTTATCAAAGACACTATCTTTCCAGGCTGATTTTCCATCACTCCCTCTCATTGTAGTTCCTGCCAAACTGGGCTACTTACTGACCTTGCACCTGCCACTTCCATGCCTTCTCAGTCTTCTCCCATGCTTGGATGCACCCTCCATTCTCCTTTAGCCAGTCCTTGAAATCCCTACATTCCTTCGTTTTTGGCTTCTTTTTCTCAGCACCAAATCATAGTGCTTGCGGGGTTTAATAAATGCTTGTCGAACGGTGTTAAAATATGTAGGCCAGTAGGCCAGTACTAGCAATGTGGATAGTTATGAATAAACTTCTGGCCAAGATAGCTTCCAGAATGGAGGCACACTGCCTGACTCAAACTACCCTTATTCCATCAGAAACTCCAAGTCACACTGAATAATGAAGTCCAGTGAGAAACTACAGAACAATATAGTCAGTCAGTCCCTAGCCCACATACACCAGGCAAAGAAACTGCTTAGGCAGATGAACCTGTAGCTCCCCAACATGGCCAGAGTAGACTAAAGCAGATGAACCTGTAGCTCCCCAACATGGCCAGAGTAGGGTCAGAGGTATCAAGAATGTAGCGCTTCTCAGAGAAAACTACATTGGTTGTAACTCCACAGCTGGATCCCTGGAAGCAGCAGCTGCCAGTATAGGGGTGGCAGCACCAGTCAGACTGGGACATTCCAAGGTCCCTAGCATCTTTATCTTGAGGTATCATAGGGGGCCCCAGATATCCAGTGCTCGGAACCTCAAAGATCCACAGGAAACTAGTCTTGGGTGGAGGAGGTCAGTGCAGGAACCCTCATGATCTAGGGTGAGAGTAAGTAAGCTGAACAGGCCTCCCAGAAGCATAGTAAGGAAAGTAGCCTGGTCTGGGTACAAAGCCCCATTCAGGAACTAAAGCTGGAGAGGTGAGTAAAACAAAGACAGCATCCAGTAGGAAAAAAAAATATTGCATATCTAGGGATTCCTCAAAAAAATTCCATAACAGCTGGAAAAAGGGGGGGGGGATTTTTTCCCCACAAAGTCTACAATAATACGTACCAAAAAAATGAAGAGAGATAAAAATAAAATAAAAACATTGTAGGAAAGAAGCAGAGGGAGGATGAATAGTTTAGAAGAGAAAGTGGAAAATGTTAACTGAGAATAGATTTCTATAAAGACTAGAATCAACCAAACAAAAATCAGTGAGTCCATGAGATGTTGAGAACTATGAGTACAAAACCAAAAGACAGAAAAATATAAGTTACATAATCTCACAAACAACTGACTTGGAAAACAGGTCCAGAAGAGTTAATTTAAGAATCATCGGAATTCCTGAAAACCAGGATTAAAAACAAACAAAAAGACTTGGACACTATATTTCAAGAAATCATAATGAAAAATTTCCAGAGGTTTTAGAACCAGCTAGGTGGCACAGTGGATAGAGCACTGAGTTTAGAATCAAGAAGACCTATCTTTATGAGTTCAAATGTGGCCTTAGACACCAGCTGTGTGACCTCGGGCAAGTCACTTAACCTTGTTTGCCTAAGTTTTCTCATCCGTAAAATGAGCTGGAAAAGAAATTGGCAAACCACTCTCGCATCTTTGCCCAAGAAAACCCCAAAATGGGCCTAACAACAACAAATTGGAACCTGAGGGCAAAGAATCCAGGGTAGTATAAACTGATGCAGAGTGAAGTAAGGACAACCAGGATAACTGCATATATGAAGATGACAGCATTGAAGAGAAAAACAAACTTTGAAGTCTTTGAAAGCCTTGGGAGCTCTGATCAATTCAAGGATCAGCCATGTCTCCAGAGAACCTATCATGAAACATTACCTGCTTCCTGACTCAAGGTGCAGAAAGAGACACACGTTTTTAGGTATGGTCACTCAGGTGAGTTGGTCTCATCAGCAGCGCTTGATAAGCAAACCCACCTTTGTATGGGTCATTTACTTTCTGTATTTATTAATTGATCAGATTTTTGTTAATCACCAGCTGTGTGGAAGGAAGGCCCTGTGCTGTGCTCAGAGGCCCTGAAGTCAAGGAATTTACTGTTTAATAGAGGGAAGAGCTAGTGAAGGTACTACTCTGCTTAGGAATGCCTTATTGTTGCTAGCCAGGAAGTGTTGTTAGTTGGTTGAATGTATGTATGGATGAGTGAGATCCCATATTGTTAAGAGTATTTGAATAATCTCTTATGGGCAACTGTCCTGGATGGAATAAACAACAAAGGACTTCCCCATAGCTTCCTTGTTCAAGTGCTGATCATATGTTGTTGGAAACTGGGTTCCCTTAAGAGGTCGGCAGCCAGACATGTCTGGGCCATGAAATGACTTGGGCCTTGTTGCCATTGGAATGGTAAACCATACCCTGGGGCACGTGCATCCCTGTGAAGGTGGAATCTTGACTGCTTAAGAATGCTGCTGTCTCCTTGTTTCTCATGCAGATGTTAAAAAGGAAGGGACTCTGGGTGAATGGAGGGAGGAGGAGGGGAGATGCTGATGGGTTTCTTTCTCTGTTCTAAAGCTTGGTGCTAAGTGCTTGAGATGCCAACTTTTGACTAGGAGCAATTTCCTTTAACTTGATCTGGCATTTTTGATAAGGGAGGCACCTTTTTTTATATGTAAATGTGCTAAGAACTATGCTTTGACCCTCGCTGTGACTTTTGTGCTCCTAAGTGTGTTAGACTGGGAAGCTGGCATTTATGTAAGTCAGAGGAATAACAGCTGGAAACAGCCTTTTGGCTAAAGGCCTTCATTTTATAAAGGAGAGAAAATGTCTTAGAAGCGGCTAAAGGTAGTGCAGTGGATAGAATGCTGGAAGACTTCAGTTCAGATCTGCCCTTAGACTCTTCAGCTTTGTGACTCTGGGCAAGCCACTTAACCAATGTCTGCCTCAGCGTCCTCATCTGTAAAATGGTAATGTAATGTAAATGTAAAATAGTAATATCACCTCCTCAGGGTTGTTGTGAGGACCAAATGAGATAATATTTGTAAATCAGTTTGTAAATGTGATTTTGTGTATATATATATATATATATATATATATATATGTGTGTGTGTGTATATATATATATGCAAATTATACATAAATGCTAGTTATAAGATCATAGACCAAGATGGAGATGAGAGGTCTATGAGCTCTTCATTTTACACATGAGGAAACTGGGGCTCTGGGGTGCGTGGCTTGCTTGTGGTATTACAGCCCAGAGCTGGGATCACATGAGAGAGAGCACGTGTAAATCTCTTTAAAAGCTTTTTGATTATAAGCTACCGATATTGATATTATCACTTTTTCTAATTATAAATGATGCCAAGAGTTGTTTTAGGGTTTGTATTTTTTCTTTTTAAAGTTTAGAGCACTTGGAAAAATATCTCTTCTTTGACATCTGCCTTCCCAGCTGATAGATGGATAGGGTACTGCTCTTGTTATAATATATTTGAGTCACCAGTAATTTCTTACGTATGTATTTGACATTCAAGATAGGGAGATCTGTGATTTTACTGGCATAGGAAACTTTGGGGTGAAGAAAGTCTACTCATTTGGGTCATCATCTTCTCCATAACTTACAGTTTGCCTAAAGCACTAATAGGTTTAGTGACTGGCCAAGGGTCATCTGGCCCGTATGTGTCACAGGTGAGATTTGAACCCAGGTTTTCCTGGTTTTGGGGACAGCTCTCTAACCACTATGTCAAGTGGCCACTCAAATAACTTTCTACACATTAAATTATTTTGTTTTCTCAACAACCCCATAAAGAGGCAGAGGAATCGCTGGGGCTGGGAGAAGTTATCACACAGTACAGGCAGAGTGGATACTAGAACCCCAGTCTTGATTATTCTGTGCTTTCCCCTCTCTCATGGAATTAAGCAAGATCAGTTTCCCCATCTGTAAAATGATAATATGTGTATTATTTATCTCATGGTGTTACTTGTGAGGCAAGCATTTTGCAAATCATGTAAAAGCAAGCTGTTATCTGTTATCTCTACCCATTGGATAGAGTTCTCAAACTTATGAACCTAAACCCCATGACTGAAACAGGGCACCAGAAGGGAGTCAGTCAACTGATATGTAAACTGCTTGTCTCTAAGTATTATCATGAATTACTGAATACTTCATTATTGAATAATAAAACATCACTATTATGCTTTATTGTTGAGTAACAAAATGGTGATGATCAGGTATTCGTTATCAAAGCCTTATTACTTAATATGAAACCATGTGGTTGACTAACAGAAGATCAAAGTCAGGAAAGGTGTTTGCATTAGTCTACTGGTTTGGAAATAGAAAGGAAAAGTGTTTTCTTTAGACTCTATGGCTTGAAGATTGGATAATTTTTTTTTCCTTTTAAAAAGTGGTTTTATTATGGGATACAAAGTTGAAAGGAATATTTTCTTAAAACACAGTTTTTATTATGGGATACTGGAGTATATTGTGGTTACGCCTTTAGTCAGTTAACTTTTGTTTGTCTCATCTGTGAAATGGGGATAATAATAATAGCACCTATCTGCCAGGGTTGTTTTGAGGATTAAATGAGATAATAATTGTAAAGCACTTGGCATGTTGCCCAGCGCATAGTAGGTGCTATGTAGAGGCTAGCTGTCATCATCATTATTGTTATCATTGTTATTATAACAATTATTATTATTTTCTTTGGCTGTAAAATGAGGGAGCTAGACTAAATGGCCTTTATAGTCCCTTCCAGCTCAAGACCCTATGCTATGGATTATGTAGATTTAAGGCGTTCCTAATAACAACCCTATGAAGGAGAAATCTGCTAATACCCATTGTTTGCTGGAGGCTGCAGCCTCCTGGAGGTGGTGACCAATTCAGGGTCTTACTTATAGCCAGCAAGGAAGTGAAACTAAAATGGGACTCCATGTATTTCTAATTTCTAACTCCACGTCCTGTGTGCTTTCCACTACCCCAGGAAAGCAAGCCACTAGAGTCAAGAGAGTCAGTGTTATGCCCTTGCTAGGTTCCAGGCACTGTGCTAAACACTGGTCATACAAAGAAAGTAGAAGACAGTCCCTACCTTTAAGGAGCTCACAGTCTAATTTTTTTTTGGAGGGGTGGACACATAAAAAGAAGTATTGAATACTATAACCTCTGTGAGCAAAGAAAGGCCCCTCTCTCTTCCTTAGTTTCTGACTGCAATCCCCATTCATCCTAAATTGTAAGTAGATTAGATCTGGCTAGAAAAACCAGGTTTCCCAGTTGTACAGACATATGCAAACTTGGATATATTTGGCTCTTTCTTGCTTGTCTCTCACTTTCTGCTTGTTTTCTCACTTTCTCTCCTTAAGGTGGGGAAGGAGAAGGCCTGGGAAAGGAGCCATTGCTTAGATTTACAATATAATATAATACATATTATATACATCATAATCACAATATGATATAATATACAGGTCAAACAAGGTAAACCTTAAAGCACTAAGGAAATGCTGTTATTAATATAAAATAATATTTATATCTTTTTATGTTATAAAATCAGAAGGATTTGAGTAAGTCTGTCTAGTTTGGTACTTTGACAGATATTTAAGTAACATCTATTCTACTAGAATATTAACTCATCTTCTTGAACTTTGAACTTTACGAAACACTTGCTCTTAACCATGTGAAGCATAAGTTTTGTACTTATATAAGTATTGTTCCCATTTTACAGATGAGGACACCAGAGTTTGGAGAGGTTAGATTAAAGAAATGGAGAAGCTTCAGAATGTAGACTCAACCCCAGGTCTTCTGACTTCAAAGTCAGCTGTCCTTAGCATAGATAGTTACTTCTCTGTGCTAGGCATGGGGGATGATTCTTTCCCTCCTCCCCTGGTGATTTTGTGGATGGAGAGAACTCTCCTTGAGGAAACTCTCACTCTCAGTGCATCTGAGGGACTGCTTTGCAGTTTATAGTCACAGAGAGTTTCCTGCAGGACACAGAAGGGATGTCTTTATCCAGGGTTACCTAGCCAGTGTGTTTCTGAGGTGGGATCTGAACCCAGATCTCTCTGATTCCAAGACTTTCTAAGTCATTCCATTACTCCAGGCTGCCCCTCACTTGGATAGATAAAAGGATTAAATGAACTTTCTTCTACCCAGTTTCACCTAACACTTTGGACAGCATCATATACAAAGTATGACCAAGCCCTTCACTTTTTGACTGACTGTGCTATCCTTAAGCTGGTAAGCATCTCATTTTGATACTATGTGAGACATTTTCCTGTAGGGGAAACTGTAGAACTAAGTCAAATTACTGGGAAGTGATTAAGAGTTTTCTAGCTGTCTGTCTGGTGCAGGTGTGGGGAACCTTCCTCCTCAAGGCCACCTGTTACCTTCTAGGTCCTTGGAGTGCCTTTTCACTGAGGCCTAGTTTTACAGAACAAATCCTTTTACTGAGAGGATTTGTTCTGTGAAGTATCTATTCAAAGAGGACCTAGAGGGCCACATGTGGCCTGAGGCCTCAGGTTTTCCACCCAAGGAATAGAGTTTGCTAAGGTGAACGTTTACCTCCTTGGCTACTAATAACCTAGCAAAGCGGTTTACCATTTACAAATTACTTTCACGTAGATGATCTCATTGGATACTCAAGCTAATAATTGCTCTCATTTGGAGATCCCTCAGTCTGAAGGTGGAGAATCCAAGTTCAAGTCACTACTTATTGGCTGGGTGACATTGGGTAAATAACTCAGTGCCTTGACTGAAAAATGGGAGGGTTGGGTGTGGGGTGTCAGAAGATCTACTTTGGAATCCTGCCTCCAGGCTTCTGGTACAAAAAGGTACAAAAGTCTTATTTTAGATATAGGGCTGTAGGGCTGTCTTGTTGGGGGGTTGCATGGTGCTATATAGTACTTGGGAAAAGAGCTTCTGTCTGTGAGAGGGAGTGTGGGTAGTGGAAAGAGCCCTGAATTTAAAGCCTGGAGGGTTCAAGTAAGTCCTGTCTCTGTTCTGATACTTCCTGTTCCCATCTTCCTTGCCTGGAATGCTCTCTTTTCTTTCTCTTTTTGCAGTCCCCTGGTTAACTCTACTGCGATCTTCTTTAAGAAGTAATTTCCTGTAGTTGTTCCCCTCCAAATTACTTTTGTATTTTAAAAAATATATTTTGTCCTTGCCTATGCACGAGATGTTTACCTACAATAAAATCCTTACCTTTTCTGAAGGTAATGACTGGTTTCATATTTGTTTTGTATGCCCAATACTAGAGCCTTTTCTGGCACATAGTGGGTGCTTAGTATTGTTGAATTGGATTTCCACTTTCTATGTTTGTGACCTTGGACAAGTCACTTCCATTCTTTTGGTTCTTATGAACCTTATTTTTAAAATGAATGGGCTTGACTACATTGTCACCAAAGTCCCTTCTAATTCTCAATCTCTTCAGTGACCCTGAAGAGCTACAAGTGTTTTATTTGCAATAACCTTGTGAGGTAGATTAGGGCAGGTGCTTAACACCTATATTTTATAGCTGCGGAAACTTTAGGGATGGGGAGGTATGAACAGTCTGGATTAGGGGCTCATGGTAGGTGGTAAAGTCAGGACTCCAAACTGAGATATAGTAAAGATCTTAGAGATGGTTTAGCCCTCCCCCTTCACTTTACAGAGAAGGAAACTGAAACCCAAGTTGGTTAGGTCATTAATGCAAAGTCACACAGGTAAATGGAAGAGCTGAGATGCTAAATGAAGTCCTCTGGCCCCAGTTGTAATCCCATACTGCCTCTTTTAGGGGATATTGAATATACCTCATTAGAACGTATCTCAGGCCAGTACAGTAGAAAGAACACTGACTTTGTAGTTATAATATCTGAATTTAAATCCTGCCTCTGACACTGACTGGATGATCTTGGGCGAGTCAGTTAAACTCCCTGGGCCTCAGTTTCCTCATCTGTAAAATGGGGGAGGTAGACTAGATGGCTTCTGAGAGCCTATCTAACCCTAGATTTATGATCCTTGGAGCAGTATTAGAGGAAATGACTTTAGCTGTGCTACATATCAACAACCTGTAACTGTGTGTCCTTTGGAGCCAAAGAGAAAAAGGCAGGTAAGAAGTTATCAGAGTTGTCCTTTCATATCAGCTTTATAAAATGTTTTTGATGTATCGGGAGACCTTAAATGGTTAGTAACCAGAGACAGAAATTCATGGATTGAAGTGGCTCACCCAAATGGGAATTATCTGGGCTTCTCTTTGCTGTGCCTAAGTAACGACCAGTCTGATTCGTTGTTTGTTTCTCCTTTTAGTTTTATTACACCAGGGCGGTGTATTTTCCTTGCTATATGTGCAATAGAGGGTCTGAGAACCTCTTACCTAGTGACTATCTAGAGCCTTTGGTGGGAGGAATCCTGCTTGTCAACTCAATAATATGATACGATAAAATATAGGTAATATGAAATGTCTCAACACATAATCATACATAAACAGAATATAACATCTGTCATCAAGTGTTCATAATTTCCAATCTACTTGGAATGGAAAGCTTTCAAACACAGAGGTCTGGAAGAGGAAATTAAAATCAGGATGGAGCAGGATGAGGTCCGTATCATCCCATCATCCTGTCTGCTGCTGTGGTCATCCTGAAAAGGTGCTCTCAAAGAGCCTCCAGAAGATAAGCTTCCATTCTAATCATTTTAATCAGTTACAAAAAGCAGCTCTTTCATTCACATATGCAGTAGTCCTGAGGAACATTAAATAAAGAAGAACAGTAGCAGAATAAAGACTTGTTTGAGGACTGTTTTGGGAACTCCATGGGGAGAATATAAGAAGAATGAATTGAGTAATATTGGTAGAATAAAAATATGAGAGGAATGAGATATAACAGCAACAGCAAAAACTGACCTTTAGATAGAGGTTTGCGTACGTTATCTCATCAGACTCTCAGCTGCCTTGTGAAGGAGAAAGTGCAGCTGTTATCATCCGGACTTTGAAGATGAATAAAGACTCGATAAAGTTTAGAGATTTTGATTAGTTCAATTTTGCAGCTAATGTGCGGGATTCGAAACCCAATGTTTTTCTCCCTAGCTGTTGCCTATAATTAGCATTTCTTAAGGGCATACTATATACCAGGTATTGGGGATACAAAGAAAAGGGTGGGAGCAGACAGCCTCTGTTCTTAGGGACCTCCCAGTCTTGTGATGTAGTGTAGGGAATGTTGGACTCAGATGACATGGGGTTAGAATTCCACCTCTAATATTTACAAGTTATATGACTGTGGGCAAGAAGTGAGTAGTTCAGTAAAATTAGAACTCTAAGAGTATGTGCAGAGGAGGAGTAACATGTAATAAGATGTGAAGAGCTTTAAATGCCAGCCAAGGAGCTGGTGCTCGTTTCCAGAGGTAACCGAAAGCTGGCATAATTTATTGAGTGAGGGTTGCAGGGGCAGAGGGCGCTAACATGATGAGGCCTGTGCTTTTTGGAAGCTGTGAAACAAGTAGGTAGAGTAGAGATATTCTAAAGGCAGAGACACCAAAGGGAGGCTGTAATAGTCTAGATAAGGTGGTGAGCTTGTATGAGTGGAGAGGAGATAAATGGGGAAGATGCTGTGGATGAGATTTAGTTGATTGTATATGTAGAGTGAGGGCAGCTGGGTGGCACAATAAATGGAGCACCAGGTCTGGAGTCAGAAAGACCTGAGTTCAAATCCAACCTCAGATACTTACTAGCTGTGTAACCCTGGGAAAGTCATTTAATCCTCCTTGCCTCAGTTTCCTCATCTGTAAAATGAGCTAGAGAAGGACATGGCAAACCATTCTAGTATCTCTGTCAAGGAAATCCCGAAAAGGGGGTCATGAAGAGTCAAACACAACTGAAATGAGCAAACAATAACAGCAGTATGTAGGGTGAGTGAGAGTGAGGGGTCCAAGATGACAACTAAATTGGGAAAATGGCAGAATGGTGGTAGCCTTATGATGAGGTAGGTAGGTGTTGAGGTGGATAGAGCACTGGGCTTGGAATCAGGAAGATCTAGTCCAACTTCAGACACTTACTAGCTGTGTGACCCTGGGCCAGTCACTTAATCCTCTTTGCCTCAGTTTCCTCATCTGTAAAATGAGATAAGTTGAATTAGTGATTTCTTAGGCCCCTTCCTGGCTCTTGAAAGTCTGATTCTTTAACTCAGTATCAAATAGTCTGGTTTTGGGGTCACACATTTTCCCCCAAACTAAGGCAGATGCATGGGTCACAGTCTCCCAAAAAAATCACAGGCTGGTGACCAGCCTTCTAATCCAGAATCTCTATAGGAGAAAGAACGTGGACGAGACTCTTGAAGTATGAGAAGCTCCCCTTGAAAGGATACTTGCAGGGGTGAGGTAGTATCCATCAAAGTTGTTGAGTGGTTCAGTCATGTCCTACTCTTTGTGACCATACTGCCTGGGGGTTTTCTTGGCAAAGATACTGAAGTGGTTTGCCATTTCTTTCTCCAGTGCATTAAGGCAGACCGATGAAGTGACTTGCTAGCAAGGGTCTGAGGACATATTTAAACTCAGGTCTTCCTGTCTCCAGGCTCGGCATTCTGTTTACTGAACCACCTAACTGCGTCATCAAGTATTGTGCCATCAAAGCATGATGCAGATTTATTTCTGACTTTAGGAAGGGACGAGATGTCAAGGATAATCTTGCCCCTTAGATGGGAGGAGTCTGGGGCTAGAAATTTATATGAACTGTAGCATTCCAGAAAGAATTCTTGTAGTCACCCATCCTCTACTTACTTTTAAAGCCATAATTCTCTCCCCAAAGAATTCATATGAAGAACAGACAGTTTTATGTGAAAAGGCTGACAAAAAACCATTTTCTGTTCCTTTGCCAGTCTCTTGATTGACTCCTTACCAAGTACCCTCAATTTTTACCTTTCTGCCTGTGTCAAGATGTCTTTGATGTGACTGGAGTTAGCCTGCCTGGGTTAGAGAGCCCTGGGTTAGTCTGTCCTGAAAGGACAATGGGGAATAATGATTGATTATGAATGCCTGTGGTATTGGAGGTGTGGTAAAAAACATTAGAAAAATGCTTTGACCCTGCCCTCAGGCTGTTTCTATCCAGAGGCGTTTCCCAGTAAAGCAAATCTGTGCAGAATTCATGTGTCTTCCTGTACATGCTAGCTGAGTTTTGTGCCAGGGACAGGTAGATTCCCATGGCACATAGTTTGTTTAGTTTTAGTTTTGTATTCACTTAGCAAACAACAGTTCAGTTTACTCAGGATGCATTAACTGTCTGTACTCTTCTCCTGTCCCCGAGGTAGAATGAAAGAGGAAAAAAAACCCCACAGATATACATGCATATCCCTAACTTTTCATAACTGATTTGAGAATTCACTTATTAAATGCCTGCTATGAGGATCGGCTATCCCTGAAATTTTTCTCAAGAACCTTTAGGTGACTGGGAGGTTGTTTTGGGGTCTTGGGGGGGGCAGTTTGATCTCCAGCACATCCTAAAGTCTGAGAGTCTTTAGTCTTCAGAAATATAGTCCCAGTGACAAGCTCTGTGTTCTGAGAACCAGCCCAGCCAAATTTTTAAGAGTTTCATTACTGGAAATTTGGCCACCAAATGATTTTTTTTTTCTTTTTGGGCGGGGTGGAAGACCTCCTATGTCTCCGAGGCCAGAGGGTTTGCAGTATTGGTTAGGTAGTTGCGCTTTCTTAGGGACACTGGGATTACTTGTAGTAAGTATCCGTATGTAGAATATTGTGGATAGTTTAAAAATGTCATGATCTCTTTGTTTTTTCTTCATAGAATAGTAATTTGGGATAGATATTTTAAAAACAATTTTTAAAAAGCACAATGTATTTTTTAGGTTGCTCAAAGAACAAATTCAAATTAGAGAAAAAACAGACAAATATTTTATTAAATTCTTAGCATTTCCAAGGTACAAGGATACAAATGTAAAAAAACAAAACACCACACACACACACACACACACACACACACACACACACGGCACATTGTCTTATCATCCTATAAGAAGTTTACGTTTTACTTGGGGTCAGGGTTGGTTTTTCCATAAGAAGCTTATATTTTACCTGGGGTCAAGGGGTGTCTTTGATAGGAGATTGGAAAGTCCAGACAGAGCACTTGTGAGAATTTGAATTGGCAGGGTAGGGGTTAAGTTGCCCTGAGTTAGAAAGGGAAGGTGATGGAGGAGGAGGTAGGTTAATGTTTCCAAATAGTGTGGGGGGATGGGATATGGTATTGTACCTTATCTCAACCTGGATGGAATTAGAGATTGAAGGGACCTCAGAGGTCATCTCTACCCACTCCCATTTTACAGGTAAGGAAACTGACACTTCCCCTTGTCCTTTCCCTGTGCTACAGCTTGTAGCAGAAACAGGACTTAAACTCATTTCTTAAAATCATAGAATGTTAAAGCCAGAAAGAATTCTTGAGATTTCTTGGTCCAGCACATGAATTGTATAATAGAGAGTGGCCAAGGTAGATGATATGACTAGCTTAAGGATCATAAGCTAAGGTCAGTGAGCAATTGTTAGTTGAGCAAGATGTTTCAAATACATGTCTTTGGATCAGTGCTCTTCCCAGCCATACTGTATGGGCTTCACTTCACCACATTATATATGTAACAGCCCCTAAGAGAAACTTAGTGGGCAATAGGAAAATTATCTCTTCCGGCAGTATATCAGGCTGCCTCAGTTTGGCCTTGTTTCCTGAACAGGAAGCATTTGTCCCCAGTTTTCATCTAGAGCAGAGGTTCTTAACCTTTCTGGTGAAGCCTATGAACCCCTTCTCAGAATAATATTTTAAAATTAATACAATAAAACATATAGGATTCACAGAAAACAGTTATGTTGAAATATGGTTATCAAAAGTTGTGTTTTGTCTTGTTTTGTTAAGTTTATGGACTCCAGATTAGGAACTCCTGATCTAAAGTAAAAAGAATCACATGTTCCCCCTTCCTCCCTGTTTTCTCCTTGTCTTACATGCCTTCCCACTTTAACTTAGAGGCTTTCTTCCAGAGAGAAGGGAAGTTCTGTGCTCCCACGTGGGCATTTTCATTCCCTTATTCTAAGAGTTCATGTTGAGAGTCACAGGAAGGCTTGATTCCTTTTCTGGGTGAGTAAACTCTCAAGGCACTGGGGAGTTCATTAAGTGTTTCCTTTGCACAATGTGGGCACTTGGTAAATATGAAATGATTAAAAAATCACCCTCACCCCACCCCCAGACGACAGCAGCAAGTCCCTCTCTGTGTGTTGTCACACTTGGCTTGAATCGAATACTGGAATGCCACCACGTTCCCACGGGGCTCTGATGGCTTAACTTCCGAAAACCCATAGCAGATACTGCAGTACTGTTCCATAGAATTGCAGCAAAATGTTTATTTGGAATGTTGAGCTAATTATTGTTATTATTGCACACCCATTTATTCTCCTCCGCTGCCTGAAGTAGTATTGGAGAGGCTTTATGGAGTAATTGGGGGGGACAGGGATGGGGACTTTGAGTCAGAAGACTTTGGGTTTGTTCTAGAATCCAGACTCTAGTTACTTATTAGCCTAGGGATTAGGCTCCTTGAGGATAGGGGCCCAGGCTTAAGTAAACTTTATAGCTTTCTCAGTGCTTAACACTGTTCTGCACACAGTAGGTTCTTAATATCTGTTTCAAGAATGGAATTGCTTGGCCTCTCCTCACACCAAAAATACCTGTCCTGCTGCCTCATGGGGTTGTTGCAGGAATTTGGGTGAAATAGCAACAGTGAATGTTTAAGGGTCTATTAATGTGGGCATTCCCTTGTCTCTACTTTTAATTCTCGTTTCAAAAGATCTGTCTTATGATCATAGATTAGCACTGGAAGGGACCTTATAGGTCAGTCTGACCCCTTCATTTTACAGTTGGGGAAATAGAGATACAGAAAGTTTAAGTAACTTGCCCAAAGTTTTATAGCTAATTATCTGTCTGAGATGGTATTTTCTTGACTTAAAGTCCAATGCCCATGATACCATGTTGCATTTTCTGTCATTAAGCACTTTTATTCATTCAAAAACATTTAAGCACCTACTGTGTGTGCACTCTACTAGGCTCCTGAACAAGGTTTTCAGATAAGACATCCTCCTGGATCTCTAAGAGCAGCTTACTTTCCCAGCAGGATATGAAACCATACCAACACCGATAGCTATAATAATGAATTCATTAGGGTTACAAAATAAAATGCTACTTGAGGTCTGAGGAGGGGAAGGGGGAGATCAAAAAAGGTTTCCTGTATGCATCTAAAACCCCATATAAATGTAAGTTGTTATTAATGGTTTCATTGGAGATGTTTGGGGGAGGGGTTGGGGTAGGGATGGAAATAACAGATTAGGCTCTCTCAGGATCTTTTACTGGAATTTGGAAATGCCTTCTTATCATCTAAGGGCCATGTGGGTAACTGGAAAGGGCCAGCTGTTCAGCCTTCTCTGACTTGGTTTGTTTTCATCATCAAACAAATCCTCCACCCCCCCCACCCCCCAACATATACTTTATCATACCCTCCACCCCTTTCCTTTTGCACTCTCTCCATGTAGCTAGCTATTATCTCTCTTTTTTTTTCCTCTCCCAGGTAACCTCCCTTGAAGTTTTTAAGGAGTTTCCTGTAGGTTATAGAAAACTTTTTATTCACTGAAGTATGTTTTGGGGTTGGAGGTGGGGAGAAGCCTGAAGTGAAACCTGTTTCCCTGAAAAGTCAGAAGTACATTCCAAAACCATTACCATGACCTTCCCGGAAGCCCTGCTAATCCTGGATTTAAAGAGGAATTGTAACAAAGACTGTGATTATATCATGTGTGGTGCTGTAGTTGAAAAGTCAGGTACAGTCTCATCATATGTTAGGAAGTTTTATCTTGATTATAGGGATGTGAACAAACTCATTCCATGTAAGGCTCCTTCCCACCCACAGAGACAGCTTGGAGCTCTGGGTTCCTTCAAGACTTAGTTTATAAAAAGGGCTAATTTACAACAGCCAGCTGCCCCCACCCCCAATATAATGCAGCCCATTTTACTGAAATGTGATTGAACTCGGGCACTTGATATTGTTCAAGGGTAGACAAGACTCTAGGGGTCTCTTGTGTTTAAATATTTGAAAGGCTGCCTTGTGGAAAAAGGTATTAGATCCGTTCATTTAGCCCCAGAGAGCAGAACCAGCAGCAATGAAAAGAAGGTGCAGAGAGGCAGGTTTAAGCTTGATGTAAATGTGAAATGGGATGCCTACAGTGGGAGCAGCATAATACAATGGGGAGCGTACTACTGGCTTTGGGGTCAGAAGCCCAGAGTTCACTTCTGAAGCTTAATGCTACCTGTGTGACCTCACGTATGTAAATCACTTCACTGTCCTAGACTAGCTTTGTCTCTGTGTAAAATAAGGGGCTTGGATTAAGATATTCTGGGAGTTCCCTTCTATCCTTAGATCTCATGATTTTTGTAGGTTCTCCCTCATTGGAGGTCTACAGACAGGCTGAATGACCTCTGTTTGGTGTATTGTATTGGCAGTTTAGTGGTTTCCAGGATGGTCCCGTTTTCTTCAACATTTGTGTCTCCATATGGATCCTACCATATCCTGCTTTGTTTAGGGGAAAGAAGAGTAGATGTGGAGTCAGAATTGGGAGATTTCTCTGTCACTCACCATTACCAAGTCACTTAATGTGTCTAGACCCAATTTCCTCATGTGTGAAATAGCACTATGTATGATCTTGCGCGTGCCTTGAGAGGAAAGCACTTTGTGGATTGAAAAATGCCATATAAATTTGACCTTCTTCCATATCTCAGGTGTCTTATCACCTGTAGATTCTCTTTGCCGGTGCAGATTGTCTTCCACACAGCTTAGCATTTCATTTTATTATTTCATTTCATTCCTTTCTGTGTTCTTTGCTAATTGTATTGGATTCCTTAGGGCCACCAATTAGATCATGACTCCTTTGAGGACAGGTATCCTTCTCTACCTCCATGTCATTAAGAAATAGTTTGTGTTTATTTCAAGGGGCTTTTTTTAGGAGATGAAAGGGGAAAGTGTTTTGAAATCCAACAAAAGAAGAAAATAAAAGTGTTTGTGTCTAAATATGCAATCGTTTGACAGTTTCATCTTTCTCTTTAGGATAATTTGGATTTCACTAGGTCTTCTAATGGCCTCGTTAGAAAGGTCTGTAGCTTCTAGAGAGGACCAGCGCCTTACTCCTTTCTGTAGCTTTCCTGCGGGTTATATTCATAGTAGAGACTATGATATAGTGGAGGTGAGAGCAGACTCATCTCCATATCTGTATATCAGACTTACTATACATAGGAGTGTGTCAGAATGTCCTGCTGATAGTAATCAGCAGACTTGAATAACTCACTTAACCTCTGCACTTCAAGTTTCCTCTCCTGTGAATGAAGGACAATAATATTTGGCTTACCTACAGTTCTGTTGTCAGGAAAGTATTAGGAGCTATATGTTGAATGGTTGTGTTTGTAAATAGATTTGATTACAGATACCGGTGGATCTCTTTTCCTGAGGTAATTGTTTGGTAGTTCCTTAATTACTAAGCAGTTACCTTCCTTTGTTAATGGGAGGGTAGGCCCTTAATTGCCTTCATTGGTTAAACACTGGGAGAAAATAAATGCAAGGATGATATTTCTGTGTATATGTGGGCTAGCTATGTAGCTAGAGCCAAATGTAACTAATTGATGGATGGTCTCTGTGTTCCAATGATACCCAGGAAAAGTCAAGGCATACAAGTAAATGGCTCAGAAAGGATCTGAATTCGGCACTTCTGACTCCAGGTCCAAAGTGGGCTCTGTGCATGGATTTTGGTGACATGAGTTTGGTCCTCTGATTTCAGATAAAATATTTCCACTGTAACTTTACTGCATTACGGTGAATCTGCCTGTCCTTGGAATGCTTCCAAATAAGATTCTTCTCATGCTTGGTGGGGATGCTGTTGGGAAGGATGTTGTATGACCCCTAAGGATCCTGGCAAACTCTAAACATGGTAAGGAGGGCCAGGGCTAGTTGGTGGCATTGAGCATGAAAAGGAAGGGAGTGATGCTGCTTCTACAGGAAGCCTTTCCCAGTCTCTCTTAATTTTAGTATTTTCTCTCTGTTAATTATTTCCTAATTATCCTCTATATAGCTTATTTGTATGTAGTTATTGCATGTTGTTTCTCCCATTAAATTGTAAGCACCTTGAGGGGTAGGGATTGTCTTGCCTCTTTTTTGTATTCTCAGTCCTCAGCACAGTTCCTGGCACATAGTAGGCCCTTAATAAATGCTTATTGACTGGTCGACTTTGTCATGGGGTGGGATAGGTTAATAAAAAAAAACAAACTTGTTACTTGAAAATTAAAAATCATGAACTTTAAAAAAAAAAGAAATTTGATCCATCATTCTTATTATTTTCTCTGGAGCCCTTTAGACTCGAGTTTTCACTGGTTGTTACCCAAGCCTGGAATACTCTTCCCTCATCTCTAAATCCTGGCTTCCCTGGCACATAGTAGGAGCTTAATCATTGTTTACTGAGTGACTGGGTGACTGAAACCTACCTTCTCTTGCAGTGGATCCATTCTAAGGTTCTGGTTACATAATGATATTTTTTCCCCTTGGTGTACCTTCTTCCTCTTCCCATTCCTCCGCTTGCCCACTCACCTCTCACTAGTCACCTCCTTTCCCAGAAGCAGCAGCTTGACTGTTCTCCCTGACTTCAGCCAGTTCTTTCTCTAAGCCAGCGTTCTCAACTTGTGGGTTGTGACCCCTTTGGGGGTCGAACAACCCTTTCACAGGGGTCACAGGGGTCGCCTAAGACAGTCGGAAAACACATATTTCCGATGGTCTTAGGAACCGAGACACTGCTTCTCTATCCGTTGCCAGGCAGGTCTGCCCACATGCAGACATGCCCACGTATGAATATTAAAGGATCGTGGCATTTGGAAGGTTGAGAACCACTGCATCTAAGCCATCCTCCATGCATGTGCTGAGTTGGTATTCCTAAAGCACACTCCCTTACATCAGTGTCTGGCACTCAGTAAATGAGAACCTTCCACTGCTTCCTGTGGCTCCTTGGATAAAATACTAACTTCTCTATTTAAAGCCCTTCAGAATCTTATGCCAGTCTATCTTTCCAGATTGACTTTCCATCAATGCACTTTTCTTTCCAGTGAAATTGGCTGTCTTGCTGTCCTTGCCTTTGTAGATTCTCCCTAATCCATGCTGTATTCTTTGACTCTTGGAGTCCCTACCCCATGCAAGACTCAGTTCAAGTACCTCCTTCAAGGGGTCTTTCCTGATAATCTCCAGGTGTTAGCCCTCTCTTCCTCAGGTTGCAGTGTATTAATTTACATAGAGTTTCACCTATTTTTCTCTCCCAATAGAATAGAAACTCCTTGGGGACAAGGCCTTGTAATTTTTGTTTTTGCCAGTGCTTGCCACGTAATAGGATCTAGTTCAAGGGTGGGGAACCTGTGGCCACATGTGGCCTCAAGGTCACAGGTTTCCCACCCCTAGTCTATTTGATGCTTGTTGAATAAATGAATCAGTCATTGAATAGGCTTTCTGTGAGGGATCATCCCCAAGTGCCCCCTCCTCCTTAGGTTTTATGACTTTCCCATTTTATTTATATTAATTTCATGTTAGACCATCATCTCCTTGAAGGTGGGGATTCTATTGCTAAATGGTTGGGTCTTGTGGTCCTCATGGATGTTGCCAAGTCCTCTTGGTAGCTAGTACAATAAAATGGGAGCCCATTCCCAACTCTCCTATTTCCAGTCCACTGCCAGGTTAATTATATTACCCCCCTCTTTATCCATTCTACAGTATAAGCTACTTGGCTTTCTGGCTGCTGAACACAAATGAATGAATAAACAAATATTTATGAAACACTTACTGAAGTATAGACGTTCGGTTCATGAAATCTACAGATGACACAGAACTAGGAGGAATAGTTAACACACTGGATGACAGATAAAGTATCTGCAAGGTTTGTGATGGTCTGAAGCATTGACTGGTGTCATCAACAAGGTTTGGCGTAAGCTGCAAGATGGAACTTTACAGAAACGTGACACGTTTTTGACCAGCCTTTGATATGACAGCCGTAAGAAATAGATCAAGAAGGCCATTACAGTAGGAAGGGGAGAGATGACTTATGGCCCCAGAGTCAAGTTAATGGTGGGATAGAGAGGATGGGGAACACAGCCTGTTAAGTATTGACTGAGTCCCGTGGGCAAATTTAAAGCAGAATTTGTTTGTTCAGGTCAGGTACATTAAAGTTCCGTCACCTGAGGAAGAATTATTCCATGGTCTGTTGGATGTTACTGCTTAAACGCCGTAGTCAGCTGACCAAATGCCGTTCCTGAGTTATTGTTTACACTAGAAGACAGTCCAGCCATATCCTCAGCCTTCAAGGAGGAAGGCTGCCTCCGTTTTCATGGTTGTAATTGTTCATAACATCTCTCTCCTGCAGGGCAATATTTTTCCCCTTTGCCGTGGGCTTTACTTTGCTATTCTAGGCAAGTCTCTAGCTTAGTCATTGGGATTGTAAAAGGAGAAGCTAGACATCCTCCAGTTATTAATTATGATGGGATGCCTATTCAATAAGGAGACTTTCATGCCACTTCCTTCTCTTCCTCCCTCTTGTCCTTATCTCCTGGGCAAGGGAAGGAAAAGCAAATGGCTCAGACATAACAGATCCTGTTAGCCCTGCCCAAAGGAAGCCGATGATGAAAATGAGGTTTTTATTCATAGGGTTGTTTTTCTGAAGTTTGATGTCCTGCTGTGTGTGTGTGTGTGTGAGTGTGTGTGCGCACGCATGTGTGCTTGCTTTCTTCTGAAATGCAGTTTGGTGTAGGGGGAAGAAGACTAGACCAAGATTCTAGTGCTAGTTCAGTCACTTCTCTACTTTAAGGCCTCCAAGGAGGGGGAATCCAGCTCCCCTCTAGGCAGGCTCTTCCGCTTTGGGGCAGCGGTAATCATTGAGAAGATTTCACCTGATGGCAAGCCTAAATTGCCTTTTTTGTTTTTGTTTTTGTTGCAGCTTGCACCCATTGATCCTCATTTTATCCTTGCTAGCAAAAGGGAGATGTCATATCCCTCTTCCCAGGATAACCATTCAGACACTTGAACAGTCAGTCATCTGCCTCCTTTCCCCCTTCCCCCTACCCTTCTTTGCTTTTGTCTAGGTTAAATATGCCTATTTCCTTCAGCACTCGTTCAGATTCAAGGCCTTTCTCTGGCTACTCTCTAGCT
Source organism: Pseudochirops cupreus (assembly GCA_028627135.1). Taxonomy (NCBI): domain Eukaryota; kingdom Metazoa; phylum Chordata; class Mammalia; order Diprotodontia; family Pseudocheiridae; genus Pseudochirops; species Pseudochirops cupreus. The sequence goes on along the minus strand of CM053580.1, from coordinate 502,026,198 downwards.
TATAAATTTCCTTCTTCAACTATGATGCCCAGAACTGAACATGATACTCTAGATAAGGTCTGACAAGGGCAGAATACAGTCAGATCATCACTTCCATACTCCTGGGAAATCATGCCTCTCCTAATGTAGCCCAAGTTTAACCCACTGTCACCCTGCTTAGTGTAATGGGATGTTAATATTAATGGGATATAAGATCTTCCTCACCCATTAATAGACCTCAACAGAACCCATTAAGGGAAGCTGGCTTAGGGGGAGGCTTGCTTGTAGGAAGGCTTTAACACCTTTTGTTAATTTCTAGTTAGGCACTGAGTCAAGAGGGTTGTGATGCCCTCTGACTCTAAAAAGGATATATATACTCCAAGGTTAGCATTTTGCTTTGGGGCTCACTCATTGGAAGAGTGTTCCTGTGATTTGGCCAGATGAGACTCTGGGTAGCAGGTAAGGAGCCCCTGGCATTGAAAACCCCAATGTTGGTGCTTCTCTCTCTGGTAACTATGTATGTATTGCCTTAGACAGTTGGCTCTGTCTGTTGATCTGTGCTAATTTCTCTGCCAGAAACCTTTTCTGTTGGTCTTTGTTTCTTTACTTATATTTTCTCTGTTTTCTTTGTTTGGATTTTCTTTGAAGTTCAGGGTACTGATTTTTCTCCCTGAACTAATGAATGTAATTTTAAAAAGATTGTTGACCTCTTCAACAGCTGTCTTTCCTAGTAAAGCAGATTTAAGAACTTGTGCTAGCAGCCGACCTGAGTATGCCAGTGTGCTTGCCTCTATACCAGTGGTTCTCAACCTTCTTAATGCCATGACTCTTTAATACTCATATGTGGGTGTATCTGCATGTGGGCGGACCTGCCTGGAGATGGATAGAGGAGCGGTGTCTCGGTTCCTAAGACCATGGGAAATATGTGTTTTCTGATGGTCTTAGGCAACCCCTGTGACCCCCGTGAAAGGGTCATTCGACCCCCAAAGGGGTCACGACCCACAGGTTGAGAACCGCTGCTCTACACTGACTTGTTGAGTTTGTAAGTCCACTAAAACTTGGGGGTCTTTTTGAGAACAATTGTTATCCATTCGTGCCCTTTTTTGCATTAGCCTTCTATCCTGTATTTGTAAAGGTGATTTTTTTTAAACGCAAGCTCAAGACTTGATATATGTCCTTGTAGAATTTTATCTTGATAGATTCAGCCCAGAGCCTTAAGACTGTCTCAGACCTTTTGGATCCTTACTCTGCCATCTGGTATGTTAGCTGTCCCTCCTGGTTTTTTATCATCTGTATATTTCACGAACATAACATATAAGCTTAATAAATGTTTAATACATGCTTGTTCATTCATTTATTTGTATTCAACAAGCAGTCAGACTGCTAGTTTGCTCATACCCAGAGTGGATGAAGAGATGCCAATACAGTTAACCTGGAAAATCAGGTTGGAGCCAGATTATGAGGAGTTCCAAATGCCAGTCAGTTTGTCTTTTATCCTGGGGGCAACAGAAATCCACAGGAGTAGCAGGGAGGAGTGCTTTGGTCTGATCTGTGCATCATTTTGGCCACAGTGTGAAGAGGTGAGACCTGGCAAAGAAATCAGCTAGGAGGCTCTCACTTGGCAAAAGGTAATGAGGGTCTGCAGTAAGGTAGGGGTTATATAAGTAGAGAGAAGGGATAGATACAAGAGATATTTGGTGAGGTAACGTCAACAGCTTGGGAACTGGTTGGATATCAAACGTAAAAATCCTCTGGCATTCAAAGCTCTTATAACTTGTATGTGCGCCCCCACACTTTCAGGCTTCTTATATTTAGAGCCATCCATGTGACACTGGCCTTCCTTTTCTTCCTTGAACGATATGTTGTATCTCCTGGCCCTGGGCATCTTCACTGGCTGCCTCCCATGCCTGGAATTCTCTGCTTCCTCATCTCTCCCTCCTGGCTTTCCCCAGCTTCCTTCAAGGCCCAGCTAAAATCTCACCTTCTGCAGGAAATCTTTTTGTGATGCCCCTTCACGTAAGTGCTTTCTCTTGGTTGATTCTCTCCAGTTTGTTATTGTCATATCTCCAGTTTATCCTACATACAGCTTTGTTTGTCTCTGGTTGTGGCATGTTGTCTTCACCATTAAACTGGGAGCTCCTTGACAGCTGGGATTTGTCGTTTTCTTTTCCTTGTATCCCCAGGGCTTAGGACAGTGCCTGGCACATAGTAGGTGCTTATAAATGGTTACTGACTGAATCATAGGTCAAGGGAAAGGAACAAGTTAAGGATGACCTGGACAGAAGTGGAAATATGCAGATTGGTGGGGGGAGGGGAGGGTTAGGGGAAAGGTAATGAGTTCTCTTTTGGACATATTGAATTTGAGCCTCTTATGCATCCATCATCTGTTCTAGGCATTTGGAACAAGATAAAAACAAAGTTTAGACCTTGTCTTCAAGGGAATTTCTATTTTATTACGTGAAATAGCACATAAATATATAGAAACACACAGAGTAATTTCCAGGGAAAAGAACATTAACAGCTGAGTAGATTTCTTGTAGGAGGTGTGGCTTTTGAGCTAAACTTCGAAGAAAGCTGGGAAGTATATGAAGTATACAGGCCCCTGAGTGGCATAGTGGATAGAGTACTGGGCCTGGAGTTAGGAAGACTCATCTTCCTGAGTTAAAATCTGGCCTCATGCATTTACTATCTGTGACCCTGGACAAGTCACTTAACCCTGCTTGCCTCAGTTTCCTCATCTGTAAAATGAACTGGAGAAGGAAGTGGCAAGCCACTCCGTTACCTTTGCCAAGAAAACCTCAGATGAGGTCACCAAGAGCTGGACTTGACTGAAACATCTGAATGGCCACACATGAAGTAGAGTTGACAAAAGAGGGAGTGCCTCCTAGGCCTGGAGGAGAGCCTATGCCAGTCTGCAGAAAAAGGAAATATGGAATGTCGTCTACTCTAAGCAGCAAACAGACCAGTTTGGCTAGATGTAGAAGTAATAATGTACCTAGCAGAGGTGTTGTCAAGATCAAAAGAAATATAATGATTGTAACCATAAAGTACTATCTAGATTGTCAATTCATCAGCCACTTAGTAATAATAACAGATAGTATTTACGTAGGAACATTTTATATATTATCTCATTTGATATTCACCATAACCCTGAGATAGGTGCTGTGTGTCCTTATTGAGGTTGACTGAGGTGAAGTGACTGTCTGATCCAGGATTTAAACTCAGATCTTGGCTCAAAGTCTAGGTCTCCCTGTACCACCTCTCTGCCTTGCCAAACACCTTCTTTTCTTATATGTAAGGTGCTGTCCGGATGGCTACAGTTCAGAACCTATTCTAAAGGACCATACTTTTGGGGCGGCTAGGTGGTACAGTGAATAGAGCACCGGCCCTGGAGTCAGGAGGATCTGAGTTCAAGTCCAACCTCAGACTCTTAACACTTACTAGCTGTATGACCTTGGGCAAGTCACTTAACCCCAATTGCCCTGCCCTCCCCCCTCCAAAAAGCCAAAAATAAATAACGAAGCATACTTTGTAATGTAGGATGGGGCTAAACTCACATTTCAGAAGCATTGTAAGTTTTACAGACCTCTTTGCTCACTGCAACCTAATGAGGTGGGTTCTTATTTTCCTCATTTTTATAGATGAGGAAAATGAAGTTTGGAGGAGGTTACTGTGACTTCCCAGAGGTCACACTCAGATTTGAACTTAGGTCTCACCTGAACTCTAAACCCTAAGTCCTTTCCACTATATCACACTGCAGCTAAAATACATGTAGAGAATTAATACCAAAGAAAACAAGAAGAGGAGAATATAGAGATCCAGACAAAGTCTGGCCAGCATTTGAAAGGGCAGAAATAATGTTCCTGGGGTGGAGCTAAAAAGTGTCAGAGCCATTAGCCTGATTTGACACTTGAAACAAGGACACTTCCCGTGTACCCTGGGGTAAGATATAGATTCCCCAGCTTGGCATTTAAAGCCCTTCACAACCTACCTGTACAGACTTAATTGCCATCACTTCCTTTCACACGCTCTAGGCTCCTGCCGAAAACACTGGCATCCTGGCTGTTAGTCCTGGAGCTCATCTTTCCCGAGTCCATACCTTCATGAAGGCCACACCGCCTCCTAGCCTCCTCCGGTCAGAGTTTGTCTTTATTCCAGGCTCAGCTCATTTGTCCTCAAGCCTTTGCTTATCCCTCTCTTCCCCTCTCCATTAGTACTTTCTTTCTCTTCAAATTTGTGGGGTTTTTTGAATTTTTTGTTTTCACCTGTGTCCGATTCTTTGTGGTTTTCTTGGGCAAGGATTCTGGAGTGGTTTGCCATTTCCTTGTCCAGCTCATTTGCAAATGAGGAAACTGAGACAAAAAGCGTTAAGTGACTTGCCCAGGGTCACATAGCTAGCAAGTGTCTGAGACTAGATTTGAAGATGAGCTCTTATTTACTTGTGTCATTTTTATTGGCTCAATCCCTGTAATAACAGTAGCTAGCATTTATATAACCTTTTCGGTTTTGCAAATATTACCTTACAAAAAAATCACACACACACACACACACAATTTCCTTTGCTACTTGAAGGCAATCACAATTGAGTGTTCACATCCCCATGCCCAGTTAATACCTTTTCTAGCTTTTGAGAAAATTTAGCAGATGTCTTTGGGGAAGTGGGGTGGAATTCATTCTTGGTGTGAGGCTCAGAGCCTGGAGAGAGGACCATACAGCAATAGACTGCTTTGTGTGGAAGGTATCATGATTCTTTTCTTCCCTCCTCATCCGGATGGGATAGCCTGTATCTTTTCATTGAAAACTGTTTTTGTTTGGGGAAGTTTATAGGGTCATCTCTCACTATTTCCCCTTCCCCTTCCTTTCTCCCCATAAAGGAAGCGTTCCAATGATGTCATGAGGAAGCCCTGGCCCTTGGATTTTACCTATCTGGGTTATCCTGAGGTCCTACTGACTTTATTTACTATGCCACCCACCTCTGGAGGGTGTTGAGTGAAAGAGCTTAATTAAAAACAGCTGCCCGTGGTTTAGGGAATTTTTTTTAAAAAGCCTTCTGGGCAGACTGAGTCAGCAGTGACAGAGGTGAGGAGCACAGCTAGGCTTGCTCACTTGGCTGCTGCATTTCCTATTCAGAATGGTCTTTAGGCCCAAATTAGGCATTTCCTTTTTGATACTGTACCAGGTGTTTCTACCATTTGATGGTGTGCTGCCGGCCTGGGAAGTACTAAAGAGAAACAACTAAAAGCTATTTTTGAATTTCCCCTACAATTCAAGGGACACAAAAACAAAGCCACGTGTGTGCACCGCTACCCCCCACCCCCTCAGTTGGATGGTTGGGTGTGTTCATGTGTGCTAGCTTGATAGACTCCACAGCATCATCAATAGGGAGCACTGGCTGTCTGCTTCCTTACTGAAGAGGACTGGCAGATTGGAACCTGGGCAGGACAGAACTAGCAAAGTGGGTGCCCTGGAAGGCTGCCTGGGCTGCTCTTCTGTATCTGTGTGCACAGCCCTGGTGGGGTGGGCGGAGGAGAGGGGAAAAGGAAAGGCTTGATTATTTGAGAGGATGCTATAGAGCAGCGGTTCTCAACCTGGGGGTTATGTTCAGTTTGTAACAGTGAAAATACATCCTGCATATCAGATATTTACATCACGATTCATAACAGTAGCAAAATTACAGTTATGAAGTAGCAATAAAAATAATTTTATGGTTGGGGGTCACCACAACATGAGGAACTGTACTAAAGGGTCGCGGCATTAGGAAGGCTGAGAACCACTGCTGTAGAGTGATATCTTTACTACAGAAAAAAAGATGACGCATTTTTATGGCATAGAAGAAATAAGATGTCCTGTCTTTAAGAAAAAAAAAAGGAACTTTTTGTCCTGGGGTTTGGGAACAGGGCTCATCTTACAGTAATCCCATTCAAAACAAAACAAAACCTTTCTGCCTTTACACTTGCTGTTGTTTGGTTGTTTTTAGCCTTGTCTGACTCTTCCTGACCCCCCTTTGGTTTGGTTTTTGTTTGTTTGTTTTTTGGCAGACTGGAGTGGTTTGCCAATTCCTTCTCCTCCTCATTTTGCAGATGAGGAACTGAGACAAACAGGGTTAAGTGACTTGACCAGAGTCAACTCTGCTAGTAAGTGACTGAGGCCAAATTTGAACTCACGTCTTCCTGACTCCACATCCAGTGCTCTGTCCATTGGGATAGAGCACCCTGCTGTCTTAACACAGTAAAGCATAACTCACACGAGTGTGAACTTCTCAGGATGGAGTTCGGTGGAATGACTTGGGTGGAGAGGGAGACCACACATCAACCATTTTCGATTGTACAGGGTTTTATTCAAATGAGCATGTTCTGTTAACTCATTTCTTGTTTGCAAGCTCTGTCCACATAGGAGGAAGTATGTCTTGAACATAGAGGAGAGAGGTGTGGATACATGGCACCCTTAATGTTTTGCTCTTTTGGCCCTGGATTTTTTTTTTTAATTTAGAGTGGCAGGCTGATGAAATAGAGTGGCAACATGGTAATTAGAAGACATGGGAAGGAATCCTGGCCTTGAGGGAAGCTGGCTCTCTGACCTTGGGCCAGTCTCTTTCAGACTCTTTTGATCTCAATTTCCCAGTCTGTTAAATGAGTATAATAATAATAATAATAATAATAATAATAATAATAAAAAACAACTTGGTATCACTCAACAGACAAGGTTTGTTTGTTTTTGTTTTTTGGGTTTTTTTTCTTAATAGAGAAGTGCTTTCTAAAATTTAAGGCTCTATACAAATTTGAGTACAAATTATTCCCTACAATTCAGTTCAGGAAATATTTATTAAGTGCCTGCCATGTGAAAGACACTGTGCTTATTATGAGTTGTTTTATTTTCATGAGTGGATGTTTGGGTAGGTTTTGTGAGACATAAGGGAATTGAGGGAATTGCAGGAAAAATTTCAATTCACACTCTGCTATTCTTTCCCTGCCTAGAATGCAAAAAAGTGCTCAATCAGGTTCTTTCAGTATACAGTGAAAACAGAAAAAAAACCCAACAACTATGCAGTGAAAACTTGAAGCCAGCTCAATATATGAAAGTCTGGATTTATTCAAAAGATAAATTAGGATGTGGTTATTCACATTACAGAAGGATTTGTCATAGGGAGTCCTTTAAATAGCAAATTTCCTAGTGTGTGCATTCAAAATGACTCAATTAACAAAACGTCCTTAAAAGTTCTGCTCTGATTTCTTGCCCTGGTATGGGAGTTCTCAAAGCAAAATCTGTGCTAATGGAGTACGCATTGTGGCCCATCCCACGAAACAGAAAAGGCTTCAGATGTGGGGTCCAGTGTGCCTGTCAAATGTAGTTGCCACACTAGATCAGTTTGGTAGAAGGGTAGGCTTGTGGCTAACCTCTCTCCCCTTAAAATATTTTGTATTTTTTTCCATTATATGTATTTGTTTTCCCCAGTAGAATATAGAAAAGGACAGTTTTATTTTTGTCTCTACATCCCAAGGGCCTTGAAACATAGGTACTTAATTGCTTGTTGAGTCAGTGATTGATGGCAGGGTTTTGGCACAAGAACTCTTGAAAACTGAGTTGCAGGGGAATATGCTCGCACAAACAGATTTAAGAACTCTGAGGTGAACTCACGTCTTTTGACTCCAAGTTCTCTTTCCATTATGACAGTTCCTTTAGCCTCTTTACACATAGATATAAGCACAGAATCACAGAATTTCAGAGGCCCTAGGTGTCATGTAAGGTAGTTGGTGGTACAGTAGGGTAGCCAGGCCTGAAGTCAGGAAGATTTGAGTTCACATTCTACCTTTCTGACATGTAGGTCACTTACTTGTCCTCTGTCTGCTTAATTGTAGAATGAGATTAATAATGGTACCTGCTTCCAGGGGTGATTGTTAGGATCAAATAATGTTTGTAAAATGTTCACGCATACTTAGGCACGTAATAAATCCTTCTTTCCTCACTCCCTTCCCTCTCTTCCTTCCTCTTCTCTTACAGAAAAGGCAACTGAGACTCGTTTCATTTGCTGTTGTAGAAGTTATTCACATTTCTGAAATCCATAGGTGCTTTAAATATTGAAGGATTAGTAAAACTTTTCAGAAGTATATTTGTTACGTACAGTGGGGTATCTGTCACTCATGACATTAACTTATGGTCACATAAGTTGAGCTTGCTGTGTTGTGTTGGGGAAGCTGTAGCGGCTGCCAGTAGACTTAGTGAAGGCACCAGTCTTTCCCACATTGAAACTTGTTCATTTCCTTTGGCTCATTTATCTTAAAAGGAAGGAATAATAAGTGAGCTTATCGATCTAGAATTTTAGGGCTCTTAGAAGAGAGTGTAAGAATCGAGTCCAGTACTGCCTTTTTGCAGATGAAGAAATTGATAGTTTGGAATGGTTGGCTAGATAGTTGGAATAGCTTATCATACATCTAGTAAGTTAAGAGAAACAGGGGCTCAAACTCTAGTCACCTAACCATAACTCCACATCTTTTCCCATTACCCTCCATTGCCTGTCACTTCCTGGCAGAGCAGGGTCTCTGTGATGTAGCACAGTACAATGAAAAGGGTGCTGCTTTGATGCAAAACGGCTTCAGTTCAAATCCTTTCCACCATTTACTATCTGGGTGATCTTGGACTGTCACTTAACTTTTCTGGGCCCAATTTCCCTATTTGCTGAATGAGGGAGGTTGGACTGGATGATCTCCAAGGCCCCTTCCAGCGCTAAATCTGTGATCTTAGGTATTTAATAAATCCTAGTTGACAGGCTTGTATCCCTGGGGAGGTCTTGGGTGCTTGCTTGTGCTTAGATCTACCTACCTGAAGTCTTGGGCTCAGAGAACATTGAAGGGTTTGGAGCCTGATGCTTCTGTTAGAGGGTCAGGAGCAGCTGCATTCCTCATATCACCTTCTCAGCCATTCCCTCCTTCAAGTATGCCATTATCTGAGGTTGCTGCGAGTGGTGCTGACAGTTCCCTGGGCTGGGACCAGAGGAAGCACTGGAGCCTTGCCCGAATCATCTTTGTGAGGGTCATTGACTAGGAAATGGATTTAACTTTGTTATACAGAATGATTCTTTGCAATGGGAATCATTAGGCCATCTCTAGGGAGCCACAGGCCCCAGGGCAAAGGGCATACCCTGCAGTTTGGCTCTGAAAATGAATAAAGGTTGTGTGGTGAGTGAGAGAAAGTGTGTGTGTGTGTGTGTGTGTGTGTGTGTGTGTGTGTGTAAGAGAGAGAAAGAAAGAGAATGTAAAAGAAAAAGAAAGAAAGTCTCTTCAATAGGTCTTAGACTCAGAAGCCAAATTCAGACTTTTTCAATTAACCAGCTACGTGATCGTGGACAATTCACCCTTGTTAAATGTTTTTTGCCTCTGTTTACCTTAAAAGGTGGATGTGGAGATTTAAAAAAGTCAATTATTACAATTATAAGATAGTACTTCATTATTATTTCTAGTACCATATCCCTGTATGTGTGTAGAATAGAATTTAAAGTTGGAAGGAACCTTGGAGATCATCTTGTCAAACTCATTCATATTCAAGGCGAGGAACCAGGATCATTGAGTCCAGCACTGGTTGGCTGAGATCATGTGTGGTGACTGTTTAAGGCTGGCATTTGAACGCCAGGTCTTCTGATTACAAATCCAGTCCTTTTTTCTCTCACATCACTACCCATACTAATAAAGATGCCAAGTGTTTAACACAGGGTTTTCTTGAAATGTTGAAGAATGTAGAATGTCAGAGTTTAAGGCTAAGTGTAGTTTGGGAAAGAAGAATTATTGCTTCCTTCTTGATATTAGTGAGTGTGACAAAAATCTTTACTTCTCTCCTCAAGGTTTTGGTCCTGATCTTTCGACTAGAAGAGAAATAAAAAATGAGCCCCCTGACAATTTCCTTTGTCTGTTTTATGGAACTACGGGTCAAGGATTTCCAAGACCTGTGGATTTACTGACATACTGAGCCGCCTGGGGGAATGCTGATGGAGGAATCCTCAGGAATGCCTTGCTATCATTTGCATTGTTTTTTTCCAAAGTTGGATCGGTGAAGAACCCATATTGAGTTTCTTGTGGAGGATCTTAAATTGGATTCTTTTGAAAGTTAATTGAGAAGAGGAGGGATTTTTCCTTTGAAAGAAGGGATTGCTTCTTCCCTTTCTTTTTAAACAATATTGGTCTTTAAAAAGGTAAGTAAGCTCCTACACTCCTAGTTCATGTATCTGATATGTCCGGGTATTTTAGGTTGGGATCATTGTTTATTAGCAGGGGAGGGCTCCCTAAAGGCCACTTCTGACTATAGCATCTGTAGATATTTTTCCAGAAATTGCCATACTGAAAATTGCACATGCGTGGGTCAGGTCATCAAATAGCAAAATAAGCTTAGACTTAAGCAAGAAAATAATTGTAAATTATGTTTAGAAAAAAAATTTTCTTTCTTTAGAAAGAGAAAATAATTGTGGTTTAAAACCAGAAAGTTTTTGAGATGCTTGGGGACTTGGGATAATTTCTCGTATGGTGTTAAGACAGTAGATTATTTCAGATTTTGGAGTTATCATTTGATATCTGCTGACTCTTTGGTGGGACCTAGTGATCAAATATAAAATTAAATAATAAAAACCATAACACTGTGTGTGTTTGTGTGTGTGTGTGTGTGTGTGTGTGTGTGTGTGTGTGTGACATTAAGGTTTGCAAAGCACTTTACATATACTATCTTATTTGAACCTCCCAACACTCCTCTTTCCACTTCCTCCTATTGCTAGTCTTATAGGAAGACTGATAGGCAGAAAAGTCTGAGAAAGTCCTTGCCCTCAATGAACTCACAGTCTAGTTGGGAAGATAAGGAATAAATACATTGAAAAGTTAAGGATCTTCTAATATAGGAGCTATCACCAGATCAATAATGTTATGGGTTCCAAAGAAGGCTGGAGTGGGTTGAAAGGACTTCATTGAGGAAGGAAAATTTTAAAAGCCTTGAAGAACTTGCAGGATTTGGAGGGGGGGAAGATAGGGACCATGGCCTTTCTAGTGAAGAAAATATGTATAGAGAGGAATCAGTAAGCCTGATTAAGAGAACTGTGATGAGGCCAGTATGACTAGAGTAGAGTTCCTTTATAATAGATAAAGTTGGAAGGTTATTTGGGGTCAGGTTACAGAAAAATTTAATGCCAGTGATCTAGTAGCATAGCAAAGACATCATAGCGTTTGGTTTCAAGAATTAAACCAAATAAAATAAATAACAAATCATAGTTCCCCGAGTAAATGGGGACTATGGCCGTTCAATAGTCAGTCAACATTTATTGGGTACCTATGGTGTGCTAGACACTGTACGATAAGAAAAAAGACAGTCCTTGCCCTCAAGCAGTTTACAATCTAGTGGGACTGGACAACACAAGAAGAAGCTTAAAAGTGGGGAAAGGTCAGAGAAGCGAAGAGGAAGGTAGTGAGATGTCAGAAAAATCAGGTAGTGTAGCCTGGTGGGAGTGAAGTGACATCTGTGCTGAGTCCCATCCTGAAGTGGAGGTTTTGGAATACTCTTCATTGAAGGGAAAAAGGAGGTACCAATATGCCAATTAAATAAGCGGTCTTGATCTTCTCTTTTTAAAAATTGAATTAGTTTTCTTTAAGGAACAACCAGCTGCCTTCTAAGGTCTTGAGATAGCAGAGAAGACTTTGCTGCCCCTTTAGAATTTAACTTCATCAGATAACTCATCTTGCTCCATTATAGGCCCATGGGAGTAAAACATTGCACATCAGGATTTTTTTTTTCAATGTATCAGTTTTGTTAATTTTTTTTATGTTTTGAAAAAATCTTTATTATGAGGAATGGCCCTCCGGGAGAGGGGAGGAGTTGAGAGGGAAATATGGGTGATAAAACAAAAGATATTAAAAATATATTTGCATTTAAAGTTTTTTTGGTTAATATTTTAAAATTTTTATTTTCACTTCCAAATTCTCTCCCTCCTTCCATTCCTTCCCCACCTATTGAGAAGGCAAGAAATTTGGTACATTATACATATTAAGTCATACAAAACATATTTCCACAATAGCCATGTTACAGGGGAGGGAAAATAAAATTTAAAAAAAAAGACTTCAGTCTACATTCAGAATTCATCAGTTGTCTCTTTGGAGGTAGATATCATTTTTATTATGAGTCCTTTGAAATTATTGTAGGTGATTGTGTTTATCAGAGTAGCTAAAGCTTTCACAGTTGATCATCATTATAATATTGCTTTTATATGTACAATGTTCTCCTAGTTCTGTTCACTTTTCTTAAGCTCATATAACTCTTCCTGTACCTGTCCCCTTGGTCATTTCTTATAGCACAGTGACATTCTATTGTAATTATATACCACAATTTGTTAAGCCATTCTCCGATTGATGGGC
>CM053580.1:501983534-502013342 GCA_028627135.1 Pseudochirops cupreus | reverse complement strand
TTTCCCATTGTTCACTCCATTGGTTACAACCCTTCTATACAAGCAGACTATTGTACAATGTGAAAGTATTTGCAGATCCTATACTTGACTGTACACTGCCATGGGGGGGGGGGAAGGGAGGGGAGAAAATTTGAAACTCGAGGGATTGTGGAACTGAATCTTGTAAACTAAAAGTAAATAAAAAGCCAATGACAAAAAAAAAGAATGGAGTTTGGGAGAGAGGTTAGAGCTGGATGAGTAAATCTGAGAGGCATTCACACAGAGAGGATAAATTAAGATATAGGAGCTGATAAGGTTATCCAAGCGAAACAGTGTAACAGTATAGGAAATTATATAAATAAGTATAGGAAAAAGGGCCCAGAACTTCCATTATTAATCATATAAAAGCTTAGTTATGGATCCCCCAGACTCACAGAAAATAAGCATCAGTTTAGTGCCTATATTAAAATTTCCACATAAATTGAAGTCACCAAATATTTATTAAGCCACTACTATGAAGAGAAATTACATAGGGTCTGCTTTGGTCTACTCTCAAGGAGTTTATAAGCTGGTATAACGGAAAGAATATTGGATTTGAGGTCATGAGAGATATGGGCTAGCTAGAGTCCTGCTTCAGACATAAACTGTCTCGATTCTGAAAGAAATTAACCCCTTAAATCTCAGTTTCCTTATCTGGAAAGGGGGCATAAAATTAACTTTAGTATTTACTTACCTCACAGGGTTGTTGTAGCGTCAGTTAAAATCAGCAAATATTTATTAAGTGCCAGACACTGTGTTAAAACCTGGCGATACAAAGAATGGTAAAAGACAATCCCCCAGGAAAAACTGGAGTCAGTCTTAGAGGAAAGGTGTTAAGATTAAGGAGGACTGGAAAAGACCTCTTACAGCAGGTAGGCCTTAGGCTGAGACTCATAAGTCAGAGAAACAAAGAGGTGAAGAAGAGGAAGGAGATTGCTCCTGGCCCAGAAGTATAGCCAGTGAGAACATTCACAGAAAGAGTGTGTGCTAGAAACACCAATGAACACTAGAAAACATTGGATTTGGAGCCAAAGTCAATTGTGGTAGTGACCCACTGTGCACCTCTGGGAAGACATTAACTCTCTGAGTCTCAATTTCTTCATCTGGAGGTTCAGTGAGTATCTAGGTTCTCAAAGGCTGTGTAAATGGTATCTAAGCACCAGTGACTCCCACCAAGCTAGAAAGGCTTCAACGACAGATTGGGCCTGGACCATCCTAGCTAAATTTAGAAAAGTCTGTTACAGGGGCGGCAAGGTGGCACAGTCAATAGAGCACCGGCCCTGGAGTCGGGAGGACCTGAGTTCAAATTCGGCCTCAGACCCTTAACACTTAGTAGCCATGTGACCTTGGGCAAGTCACTTAACTCCATTTGCCCTGCTTTCCCCCCTCCAAAAAAAGCAAAAAAGAATGAAAGAAAATTGGAAGGTTGGAAAGGTATAACACATAGATGTGCACAAACTAATTTGGGGAAGGGGAGGAATATAGCCCATATTTATATTAATGATTTCTGGGAAATCTACATTTCTGTTTAGAATATTCTTTTTAAAGTGAGATACTACTTGTCCACAAGTGCCACCTAACAGAAATGGAAACGAACAAGGATCAATGTGACAAAGACTGATGCTCTCACCAAGTCTATTGGCAACACCTACAGCTTTCTCAATACAACAACAAAGCAAGCTCCACTGTATGTATTTGATGATGAAAAGCTAGCACATGTCTAAGGCTGGATCTGAACTCATAAAGATGAGGCCCAGAGCTCAATCCACTGTACCACCTAGATGTTCCCAATTTGTGTTATGTCTGCTTTATAGTACAGTCTGAGATCTGTGGGTCAGAGGCAGAGGATAATCTTAATACAGCAGTAACTGTATTCTCTGTTTTCTTTATGGTTTTAATGTTAAGGTAACAAAGACTTAAGGATGAAGGTGGTGGTGGTGGTAGTAGTAACAGAATCATTAGTGTCACTACTGTAGTAGTAGTAGTAGTAGTAGTAGTAGCAGTGGCAATGGTCGTGGTATCAGAATTATTATTCACATCTCGGGGCCTCAGTTTTCCCACATGAAAAATGAGGAGGGTCAGACTAAATGGTCTTCCCAAGTCTTTTTTCCAATCAGATATTCTATGACTTTATGGGAAATGTACATTTGGAAATAACATGTCATCAATTACATAGCTGAGTTTCCAATGTAGTTATACCACTATGTCTTCCCCTCATTTTTCTTTCTTTTCTTCTTCTTATCTACTTTTAAATGACAGCAACTTAAAATACAAGAGAATATTTCAATACCTATACAGCGACCTTGCCTTTTATCTGATAGAAAAACCAGTCCTTCAACCTCTGCTCCTAAGCACACCATGTACTGAAAACCTGGAGGCTCAAAGCATGGAGTCCTTCTTAATCACTTGGCCTTGAGCTGTTCTGTAGCCTTTAGGCCTGATCCAGACTGCCCTTGGGCCTCGGGAAAAAAAAAAAGCCTCAGTTTTAGAAAACTGAGCTCTGCAACAGAAAATTGGCTAAGCTACTGCTCTGATCCCCCAACTATGGAGAGGTCTGGAGAGGTTAAAAATATTCCTGGTTTGAGGGGGAAGTAAACAAAAACAGAGCTGCCCAGAGTTTACTACTAGCTTCCCCTGCCTCACTTGCCCAGCTGCAAGCCTGACCTAACCCTGCATAGACACCCCTTCTGTCAGGGTGGCACCTGGCTCCCACATACTGCTATAAATCTGGATCAGGTCTCTCTCAAATATCTGCACCATCTGCACTTGGCAAGGTGTATTCACTACATTATCTCATTAGAGCCTTCCAAAAACTCACTGGGAGGTAAACAAGGCAGAATCACTATCCCTTGAGTCCATTCCATTCCCTTTGTCAGAAAGAGAGAAGACCAAATCATCATTAGTCCTTCAGAATCATGGCTGGTCACTGCTTTGATCTCCAGTCTTTCAAAGTGGATGGTTTTTACAATGTTATTGTTAGTATAAATGTTTTTCATGGTTCTGTTCACTTCTCACTTCATCAGTTCACATATGTCTTCTCAGGTCTCCTTAAACCCATACCCTTCATCATTTCTTACAGCACAACAGTATTTGATTACATTCATGTAAGTATCAATCAGTTGAGTCTTTTTACCTTGTCCTACACCTACAACCACCTTGCTTCTGCTGTGACACCCCCCACTAGACCAAGCCCTGGGAGGGTTTGTAACTCTCTCCCAGGGGACCTGAGTCTAGGCAGTCCTGATTGGTGAGACTACCCCCTGGATCTAGCCAACCTACTGTATGTTCTTTCACTCTGGCCATTTTATGACCAGCCTCCATCCTCCAAGCAATTATAGCGAATTATATTTCACACACACACACACACACACACACAAACACACACAATCAGGGAATTATAATTGAATCAATAATACCATTGCTTATGAATCAAACCTATCAACTCACTACCCTTTATCTCCACTCACCAGCACTATAACTTCCCAGACAGAAAACATCTTTCCCAGACCATCATTCCCCTCTATATGTGTTGTTTCTGTCTATTAAACCATAAACTATTTGAGGGAAGGGAGTATCTTCATTTCTCATTTGTATCCTCAGCCTTTAGAGACTGGTTCACAGGGATAAGGACCAGACCTGTTATTTTATTGAGTAAACTCCCGGATAAGGAAACTCCCTCCACCAATACAGGCAGGCATATTCTAGTGTTAAGGAGTTGCCTACAGCCTTGTACATGTTTTTCCAACAGTTAAACTGCCTCTGTGTGTGTATGTATACCCAAATTTATATATATATACACACATATATATCAGAGGCAGACCTTAAATTTGGGTTTCTGGTTCCAAGCCCAGCCCTCTACCTGTGCCCTCATGCCTTCTTTGACCTGGCACTCAGTAAGAGCTTAATTAATACTTCTTTATTATTCACATTCCTACTGTACTTCACTGGATTGTCTTCCCATCCTTCTCTCTAATTCCTATCCAGCAGCATCTAATGCAAGATTCCTGCCTTCTTCAAAGTGTTTTTAAAGAATGTGGTAGAGAATAGGGAGTGACAACGACACAAAGAGGCTCCAATAAAACATTTATATTAACAATGATTTTTAAAGAAAGACAAAGGAGGAAAGGAAGGAGGCAGTGGGTCATCAGTTTAGCCGATCTCTCTTCAAGGAGTTCAGAAGGGGAAGAAAAGGCAGCTCTTATTATTTCAGGTCTATTTACTAAGACTGAAATCTGGGCTGCTCCAGCCAGGCATCTCTCCCACTTATCACAAACGCCATAATTCAGCTAAATAATGCAAATAAATCCTTCAAAACGCACAAGCAACATCAATAATTGAGCAATGCCCAACGTCACCTTTTCCACAAGTTTCCACATCTTCAGAGGCGACGCCAAAAATAACTCAAGCTGACAGCAATGGCTCACATCTTCCTAACACATTTGGATTCACAAAATGCTCTACCCCCAACAGCCCAGGGAGGTGAATAATGCATTGACAAGATGCTGTTCCACTTCCCCAGAAAGAAATTGAGGCTCAGAGAGATTGCTCTGGGTCACGAAGCCAGAAAGTGTCAGATGCAGGATTCAAATCTGAGGCTACTGACTCTAAAACTGAACAGTTTTTATACAGTAAAGGAACTTTAATCAATAGATCAATAGGTAGGTACTAA
This sequence comes from Pseudochirops cupreus, assembly GCA_028627135.1. Lineage (NCBI taxonomy): Eukaryota > Metazoa > Chordata > Mammalia > Diprotodontia > Pseudocheiridae > Pseudochirops > Pseudochirops cupreus. The sequence continues at coordinate 502,008,655 of CM053580.1, read as the reverse complement.
TCACCAGCTGCTATAAGCCCACTTATTGTAGGCAGCTCAACGCAATAATAGAGACACACAATTACAGTGTGACAGAAACTCAGAGGTTACCTAACCCCACCAGCGTCTGCCTGCCCAAACTGTGCTCTCAAATCAGAAAACAGCTAAATTATCTAAAGGAGGAAAAAGAAGGTTGTTTATGGCTTGCTTGTTAAATTTGTAAGCCTTACCCTCTGGAATCTAGAGTCTAGATGAAGGAGAAAGATGTACATATATGAAACACCAAATAACACAAGTGCTAAATTAAATGGCACGGACTATGAAATTGATAGTGAAAAAAAGAATGATGGGGCAAGGCCTCCAACAAGTCAGCCTTCAAGTCTAGAGGTTTTTTTCTATAAGACCCTTCTTCCTCCAAGTCGTAGCTCCCCAAGTAACAACTTTTAACCTATAAACAAAAATCTAAATGCATTCCAGCTCATTATCATTATTATTAAGGGGCAAGTAGATGGCACAGTGGATAGAATGCTGGGCCTGGAGTTAGGAAGACCCAAGTTCAAATCTGACCTCAGATACTTATCTGCTATGTGACCTTGGGCAAGTCACTTAATCCTGTTTGCCCCAGCTCCTCATTTGTAAAATGGGCTGGAGAAGGAAATGGCACACTACTCTGGTATCTTTACCCAGAAAATCCCAAAAAGAGGTCAAGAAAAATCAGACATAAGTGAAAAACAATTGAACAACAAGTCTGTTACCTAAAGGAGTTCTTCTGCAATATCAATAATATCCCATTAATTTATCTGCTTAACAATTTTACCTTTTAACAGAGCATCCATGTTTTCTTAAGTTGAAGCATGACCACAATGAACTTGAATATCACTTGGTATATATTTATATAGCCATCAAAGTGACAGCAGAAAGTGACAGATTTGGGATCAGGAGACCTGAGCAGACATCTCAACTCCAATACTTACTAGATATATGACCTTGGTTGAGATGCTAACCTAAAAGGGGGAATTAATACATATACTGCTGCTTCTCACAAGATTTCTCTGAAAAAGGAAGCTGTGTAATCTTGAAGGCACTACCAAATTGTGATTTTTTAAAATTATTATCATTGTTAGTGGCTGGTGGATAATTCAGGTGGGCTTATAAGGCACTAACAACCAGATCTGAGTTATAAGGTCACCCAACGTTCCTGCACCCAGTTTCCTCATCCGTGAAATGAGGGGTGGATTAGAATCAGAGTTTGTTAACCTTTTTTTGTGTCACGGATCTCTCTTCGGCAACCTAGTAAAAGTCTATGTAGACTCTGCAGAATAATTTTATGTAGTAATAAATAAAATAAAACATAGGATTACAATAAAAAAACAGGATTACAAATTATAAGAAAATCAATTATATTGAAATACCATTATGAAAAATTTTCATATAAAATTTAAAATGTAATAAATGCAACTATTTTATTAATCTATTAATCTAATTTTTAATATAAGTATTTAAATATAAATATTTAAATTAAATATAAATTCAGGTTAAAATCAGATGGTCTCTGAAATCTTTTACAACTGTGAAACTGTAGACAGAAATACCCTATATCCTGAGACATTCCACTGTTGTACGACTAATTCCTAGGCAGTTTTTTTCTTACATCACACTGAAAATTGCTTCTCTGCAGCTTCCACCATAGTCCTTGCCCTCCTAGTCCCAAAAGAAGCCATCTAATTCCATTTTAATATTACAGCCCCTTGAAGAAAACTGTCATTCCCAGGATATTGCACAAGGCTTGTTTCTTGTTCACAGAGAGGCTGGGCTAGACAGCCCCTGGGGTCCCCTCCAATTCTGACAATCTAGGTTTCTTACAACGTTCCCCAGACATCCCAGGGAAGCATGGGCTGCGTCTCCCATCTCTCACCTCCTTTTCTCTACCAGTTATCTCTCTCTCCACACCTAGCCCAGCTACCCAAATGAGACAGTGGCCCCTTCAGCCCTCTCCCAATGGACATTCTACAGCAACACAAGTGCCCTCACCAACAGTTACTCTAACACAGTTTGGTCTAATATGGTTTCTGCCAGGGCTCCTGTTCTCAGGCTGGGACTCAACCAGCACTGACACATCTGGAATGGGCAATTAAGAGCCACCCCCCTTTGTGAGGGCTGCTTTATTGTCAGAGCTTGGACAAGGCATATGAAAGCCTTTATATGTCTAACTGAGGAAGCCCGTGCTATCTGAGGGCGCCAGATTCATCAGGGGAGGACAAAGCTGAGGAGGGGAGAGACAGAGGTCTGTGCCACCAGACTGCAATAGGTATTGTTTCCACATTTCTCTTTTCCCTCTGGAGACCCCTCTTCCAGCATCCCAGGCTATTTTAAGGCCCTCTGTGTTACAAACAGGATTTAGGATTTGCTTGGGACAGCCTGTAAAAGTTTTCCACTGGAACAAAGATTAAAAAACTCTAACTCAAACAGGACTTTTACAATGGGATTTGATTATCAAGGGCTCCAGAATATCCTCTGGATGGACACACTATTCCTTTCTCTTTCCTGAGGTTTACGGGCTGGCAGCCACAAGGCACGTAGGCCAAGTTAAGAGCTCATCAGATGAACCTGGGCAAAGAACGGATCCTATTTCTTTACAAGAATCAGTTTCACTGGCAACAGCACCTACTCAGAATGAAGGAGAATTCTAACAAGGGCTAACATTCACTTCCCCACATTCAACCCTCTAGTCCACGTTAAAAGGAGGCAGTGCCATCTAAAAGGATTCACTGTGGGGCTTGAAATTAAAGACGCTCAAGATCAAATTCCAGCTCTGATACTTACTATACACCAGCTTCATGACCTTCACTAAATCACATACCCCCTATGCTCCTCAATAAAAAGGACAAGGGTTTAGATTATTTACTTTTATTTTTTAAAAGAGGGGTTTTTTTAGTGATAGCTTTTGTTTCCCATTCAACCAGATTTCTTCCTGTATCTCTTCCCAACTAGAGATATCCCTTTTAAGTTTTTTTAAGGGGAAAAAAATTAGCAAATTATCAATACATTTAAAAAATATTAAGTTGCAAGCACTGTTTCATACCTGCGAAACACAAGGGGTGGGAGTGAGGGGGTGTTGGTTCCTCAATATCACCTCTTTAGGGCCAAGTTTCTTCTTTTTAATTTCACAACATTCATCTTTAATTGTTTTGTAGCAATTCATTCTATTTATACTGCTGTAATCACTGCATGCATTGTTTAAGTGTATATATCACTTGTATTATCTGATGTTCCATGTACAAGCATCTTTCCTCTTCAATGAGAGGGTAAAAATTTTGAATTAAATTTAAAGCCTAGAAACTTAACAAGGAAGTAAGCTCTGCTTACTTCACTTTACAGTCTGAGTAAGTCTTTCCCTTCTCCGTAGACTACATGACTTCTGTTCAAGGCCTGTATTTGCAGACTCCTCCTTTAGAAAGACAGTGATGTGGTACAGGGTAACCAGGTGGCACAGTGAATAGAGTACTGGGCTTGGGATCAGGAAGGCTCATCTTCATGAGTTCAAATCCAGCCTCAGACATTTACTAGCTGTGTATGACCCTGGGTAAGTCACTTAACCCTGTTTACCTCAGTTTCCTCATCTATAAAACAAGCTGGAGAAAAAAATGGCAAACCGCTCTAATATCACTGTCAAGAAAACTCCAAAAAAGGGTCACAAAAAGTTGGACACAACTGAAATGTCACTAAAAAGGTAAGTGAAAGAATACTTGACTATCAGGCACGAGACAGGTTCAAATCCCATCTGATAGCAACTGTATGACCATGGGCAAGTCACTTGGCCTCTCTGATCTGCATTTTTTTCATTTATGCAATGAGGATCATCATAATTACCTTAAATATTTCACAGGTTATCATGAGGAAATCACTCTGTAACCTAAAAACACTATTAAAATGTGAGTTATTATTGGGTACTAGAGTAAACTTGACCTTAGGAATAACAATTACGCTTAAATATACACTCATTCTCAAGGTCTGATGATAAAGTACCATCATTGATTTGTTTTTATTATAGTAATAATACACCATCATACAAAATCATGTCTGATCCTCACAGTAATTCTGGGAGATAATATTTAAAATAACATTTTTTTCCCATTTGACATATGGGGAAACTAAGGACCAGATAAGTAACATGACTTGGTCCAAAGATACCCAATAGAGCTCAACACAGTCAAGGAACCAGAACTCAGACCTGGATCTTGTCAAACTAAGGACCAATGTACTCACTGTTCTACATGAAACATGCTACCATATATGCAAAAAAGAAAAAAAAAAACCACATACCGCCTTTCAAAGCAGGTATACCATACACTCATACCAGTAATACTGCCAGTGCTCCAAAAAGTTCGGAATATGTATTTGGCTACCTCCTATACCACAACTCAAGAATTCATCAGTCTCATTCTCATTCAGTCACATCTAATTTAGTTTAAATAACATTTCTGAGTTATTTCCTCTTACAGCAACTTCCCTATGTCCAATATTAAATCCTCTCCTATAGTAGAAAAAAAAGGGAAGCTAACCAATAATGTTACCAAGTCTAATGGTATATGCCCCATTCTGCACATGTAGTCCCCCACCTCCCAAACAGAAGGGAGATATGTTTTACAACCTACTGTCCAGAATGAAGATTGGATACTCCAATTCATTAGACTCTAACTTCCTTTTTCCAATTCTTTTCATTTATATAACAGTAGTCATTGTGCATACCTTTTTGCTGCTTATTCATTTACATTATTATAGCCATCATGTATATGGTACTCCTGTTTCTACTTACTTCCATCAGTTCATGAAACTCTTCCAATGTTTCTTTGAATGCCTCATGGTTTTAATTTCTTACCACATAATAATATTTTATTATATTCACACCAAAGTTGGTTTAGTAATTTGCTGGTTGACGGGCACCCACTCGGTGTCCATCCTTTACTACCTTAAAAAGAGACATTTTGTGATTGCTTGCCTTCTCAAAGAGGGAAGAGGGACAGTACGGAGTGAAGGAATCTAGAACTCAAAATTTTTTTAAATGATTGTTTAAAAAGTTTTTTTGCATATAATTGAGAAATATTTAATGAAACAGATATATATATTTTTAAAAGAAAATAAATACTGTGAATATTTTCACATATGGGGCACCTTCCTTTGACCTCCTTTTAGTAGATTTTCAATAGTGGGACTGCCATGTCAAAGCATATCAACGTTTAAGTAGCCACACGTCATTTGGATGTTGGCTGGCATCCCCCAGTCAGGTCACTCAGCTCATTCACCAGATTTGACACCTTATGGCTTTTGGCTAAAAAGTCACCACTGAGAGGATTCAAATGTCATAGACATTTTGGTGTAGCCCTTCCAAAGTAACTACCTATTTATCTAGATGTAAGAGTTCTGATATGGATGTTAAAAAAAAATTCCTGATTATTTTGTCATTTATAGGTATATGCAGAAAATTAACTAAATTATGAAAGCAATTAATGAATACTATATTAGAGCTTAGTTTTCTATAGTAGATTACATTTTCATATGCTGTATCATCTGAGCCTCACGTGAGCTAAGGTAGTATAAATACCACTTTACCAGAGAGGAAACTGAGTCTCAAAGAAGCTTAAGTAGTTTACCCACACTTATAAGCAGTTAATAAAGATAAAAATGAGTAATATGGAAAACAAAAAAACTGACACAGAAGTAAAAATTTGGCTATTGTCATTATTAGCATCAACTTTTTTTAAAGGGAATTTTTCCAAAGAACATTTTCCAGGTTCAATGGTTTGGGTAGCAGCTATCAAATACAATTATCCTCCACTCCACTACTTCTCCCCCTTATTTTCCAAAGTTAAAAAAAAAAATCATGCTATCATGCTTTGCGGATGTTGGAGTTTGCTGCTGTAATCTGTTGTTTTGGGTTTCTTTTAAAAAGGAAAAGAAAGTGGGGAAAAGTACACGGAAGACACTGCCCAGGCCCTACAGCCCCATTATCAGGGACAACCAGTTCAATGGGTACTACAGGAAAGGCAGGTCCCTAAGTGCCTCCCTAGGAAGGGCCCAGTGTGGCTGAGGAAAATTAATCATTTTTTCTCAAACCATTTCACTGATGGTGTTTTGATCCAGTGACACTGGCCACCTGGCTGTTCAACAAATGAAACACTCCATCTCTACGGCTCCTGGCACTTTCTCTGGCTGTCCCCCATGCCTGGAATGCTCTTCTTCCCCTGGTCTGACTACTGACCTCCCTGGCTTTTAAGTCTCAACTAAAATCCCACCTCCTACAGGAAGTCTTCCCCAACCCCTTTTAATTCTAGTGCCTTCCCTTTGTTTTTTATTTCCTACTTATCCTTTATATAGCTTGCTTTGTACATATCTGTTTACATGTCATCTTCCCCATAAGATTATAAACTCCTTGGAGGCAGGGACTGTCTTTTGCCTCTTCTTGTACCCCCAGCACTTAGCACAGTGCCTGAATTGAATTTAACTGGAAGAAAACAGAAAAATACACCAGCCACCTTTTTTAGCAAAACTAGAGAGTGCTGTCACATACAGAACCCTTAACATAATCTAGTCAGTGATGGCAAAGACTGTCAGCCACGTGGACTTTGGCCCAACTCTGAAAGAAGAGATACTCAAACTGGGAGGAAATGGCCTTTGCCTCTTTTTATATCCCCAATGCTTAAGCACACAGTAGGAGCCTAAAAAAATATTTGTCAACTTATTGATATCTACATAGTTCTTTGAAGTTTGCAAACCACTTTACATAATTCATTTGAGTCTTATGATAACCATGTGAGATAGTTACTGTCATCACCATGTCATAGAGGAAGCTGCTAGGTTTTAAGCTGAAGTCAGGTCTTCCTGATTCCAAAAACCATTTGTTATCAATACCCACTTGTATCCAGCATGGTGCAGAGAAAAGGGTATTGTCCCTGAGGTCAAAAGGACCCAAGTTCAAATACTGCTGCTGATACTTCACTACCTGACCTTGGACAAATCCTTTAACTTCCCTCTAAACCTCAGTTTCCCCATCCATAAAATTAAAAGGTTGGACTAGATGGCCCCTTAGGGCCCTTCCAACTATAAATGTATGATTCTATGAACTAAATATTTATTTACACACTACATCATTCCACACCAACAGGATTTAATTTGCTTGGGAGCTATGATTGTCATTTTTTACTTTTTATGGCTACCACAAATAGCCTAATAGTAGTCACTTAATAAATGTTTACCAAACTGATTTTAATCAACATTTATCAAGTGCCTACTGTATAGATATTTTAGTGCCAGGAACTAGAATAGACAAGAAATTCAGATAAGACTTGGTATTTGCCCACAATCGGTAACACAGCTTACAGTTTTCTCTCTCTCAAACACCTCAGATAAGGTATGACTTCAAAAGTTTCTAGCGACAATTCTACCAAAAACTGTATCTGGGAAAATTTGCTTGCTAGGGAAAGAAATTTATCCTAAAGCCAAGTGTTTCTTATGATGAGCCTAAAACAGAAACAGACTGGGCCTCCAGCTGGTGGAATTGGAGGCTGTCACTGCAAACATGTATTTTATAGCAATGATGTCACATAGTAGAGGTAGTCGGAGGGGGTTTCACCAGTCAAGTCAACAGCAAGAAGAGTCTGGCTGCCCATCCAAAGCTGCCAAGATTCCAGGGATGACATAGCAAGGGACTGTGTCCACTGCTGGAGCACAAAGAGGCAAGACATTTATCCTCACTACCACACGGGTCACCAGCGAAGAACTCTTTTGCCACCGGTATCCATAAGAAGGATAAAAATACCAACTAGCCCTAAGATCTTTGGAGTGCCATGACACTGGGGAAAAAAGACAGGAAGTTTTAAGAATCACAGTTTCTGGACCACCTACAAACATTAACTGTTGTTACCCTAAATGTCAGATCCTTGTCCAACAGGGACCCTAAGAACCTGACCACATTCTATGCGAATCCAGGATGGTCTCTCTTGTGCTGGATGTAGATCCTTAATGGCAGGTGTTCTTAACCTGGGAACCATTAATTTCCCGAATATTTTAGTAGCTGTATTTCAATAGTGGCTTATTTTGTAATCCTGTGTAAAATTAAACATACCTATTTTGAGAAGGGATCCATAAACTTTACCAGAAGGCCAAAGTAGTTCATGGAGCATAAGCACGCACACACAAAGGTTAAGAACCCCTGGGAATTATGGGAGGGCTGTCAAAATTACACAAAGTGAGAAATCAAGAGCAGGTTGCAATCAGCACTGATGAAGGGAATATATATTCATATCAATGAGATCACGAGGGGGGAGTAGGTGGTGCAATGAAAAGAGCACCAGCCCTGGAGTCAGAAGACCTGAATTCAAATCTGGCCTCAAACACTTAACACTTACTAGCCGTGTGACCTTGGGCAAGTCACTTAACCCCAATTGCCCTGCCTTCCCCCTCAAAAAAAAAAAGGCAAAAAAATTAAAAAAAAAAAAAAAGACCATGAGTGCACTGAGGCAAAGGGGGAAAAAAGGTTTTGTGAGGAGCATTATACAGTAATTCTTCTGCTAATTCCAGGGTGTTTTGTAGTTCTTGCCCTAAATTATCATTATTACATTTGGTTCAGGTACTATCAAGTTATCCTTCTCGACAAAAATCCTTTATTGATTATGGTACAGATATTGGAATGATAATGTCCAAACACAAGGGCTATTTTTAGATTCCTACCAAAAATACACATCTTATGGACATTTCAAACACATTAACACACACACAGAAAGGTGAAACTAAAGGCATCTTTTGTCACTAGCTATATGACATTTAACTTCATCTGTGTGAGCCTCTGCTACCACTTCAGTTAAGTAGCATTTCTCTCTTTCTGACAGACAGGAAAGGGACTATGGGAGCAGAATGTCATATATGCTTTCAAACACAACTTACTTATTTGGTCCGTTGCTCTTGCTTGAGCCGCTGTCTCACTGCAAGGTTAATTACCAGGGCACAAAAGCACTATCTTGGTGTTGTAACATTTTAAAAACAAAAGGCATCAAAAAAAGTCCAGTAAAATGGGGGTCTAGTACCAATATTACTCTAATAGTAATATTACTTTACTACTGAAAACATAAACTACTAAGTTGGTCAAATTAGTATGTGTATCTTGGACAAACACTGCCAACAATCACCTAGACCCACAATTTGACAGAAGAATGCAATAAGGCTAAATTATTTTAGGGAAATTGTGCTCAATGCAGCAAAAGGTGTTTTAGGGTTTTTAAAAGTATAATGTTTAATTGATGTTTTTTGTTCCCCCATTGTCGTTGTCCAATGTTCTGTACCCCTGCTCCCCACTAAGCCCCATACAGAAGCTAAAAATCTGGAAAACCAGGATTGTGGTGCCCTCCACGGAAACAGGAAAACGTAGAAGGTAGTTTAGTTTTTTTTTTTTGGTGAGTGGGAGATATAGGTAACAATCACAGTCTATGGAAGGAAACTTGCTCCCAGGCCACAGCTATGGGCAGCCTCAGAGTAAAGGCAGGATGGGGGATTTTGGCTAACTGCTGAGTGGCCCCAAGGAACACATGTCCAGGGTGGCCAGCGCTGGGAGACAGCAGGATGAAGCGGGGCAGTGCTGAAAGGAGAGGTTAGTTGTACAAGAAACAAGGTCATGCCTGGCTATGATGTACCCATCTTCCCACCTTCTGAGTGGCTGATGGCACACCTCTAGAGGTCAAGCCACTGATTTCCTGGGATCTTTCACATTGAAACGTGAGCCCTTCAGAGCAGAGACTGTTTTGCTTTTCTATCTCCAGGGACGATCACAGCGCATGGCACATAGTAAGGACTTTAAAAACTTTTTAAAAAAATTTATTCATTTATGGCCTCCACCTCCCACATGGGACTGAGCACACTTGAGTGTGTACACACACAGACACGGACACACACAGACACAGAGTAGCGGGACCAGTAGATTAGATGGCTAAGGTCCCTTTCTTGATCCTATGATATCATTTCAGTTTCCCCGATCAGCTTAAATAAATGCTGGACAAAGTGAATCTTTTAAGACTGAAGGTGCACTTGATGATGCGATGATAAATGAAAAGCATTTTTTTTAATTAAGAAGGCATTCGAGGTGATGTCTAAGGTCCCTTGAATCTGCCTCTGTTGAGGAGGAGGAAGAGGGATGCAGATTTGGATACTGAAAATGTAGGTCTTTATGTGGCAAACGAAGGCCCAGAGTTGGTTCTTTTATTCCCTCTCTCCCTCAACCCCCACAGTATTTTGGATTTCTGGCACTGCCTCTTGAATAACCAGGATCCACCTCTGAAACAAGCTTATGAAAAGTGAAAGGCCATAAAAACTGCAAGATGTTGGTTGAGGACTAGACTGAAATGACCCCTGAGATTCATGGTCTAAAATAAAGCAAAGTAAAGGATCTCAAGTGCCAAGAAAAAAAAATTAAATAAAGAGAGCTGCCAATTCCACAGACCAGAGCCTGGAAGGAGCAGCAAAACCCTGACATGCAAACTACACAGCACTGAAAACTTTTGGAACCGGCTCAGCTGGGTTCAAAGGAGGATATCCAACAGACAAGCAAACCCTCCCCAGGCTAGGAGGCTGCCTGTGCCAGCAGTTAGGGCTTTTCATAAAACCACGATGCTGTAGAAATATCTGCCGCATGGCTCCCTCCCTCCCTCCCTCCCTCTCAAGCCTCTGGCTTCTTGGGCCTTCTTGCATCAGCTCCTCAATCTTCCCCTGACATAAGGTTAGAATCTGAGAATTCTACCTAGGGCTGGCTAGTTGGCGATTAGAGCGGAGGAGCAGAGCTAACAGGGCCTTAGGAGACAGCACATCTCTGAAGAGTATTCCTATGAGTGCAAGGCACTCTTCACAGCACAGAACCAGAGAGCAAAAGACCCCTTAGGTCACTCTGTCCCTTCCCACTCACAGAAAAAGAAACATACCCAGAGGAGTGAAGAGACCTCCATATGGTCACACAGGGATAGTAAAGCAGCAGCAAGAAGGACGTGAACTGAATTTTGATGGAAACAGAAAGACAATATCGGGAGGAGGCTGCCTGAGCAATGCAATGAGGCCTGGCCAGGTAGAGCCAACATAATTGCATTCTAGACCCAGCTTGGCCATTAATTTGCAGTTTGCTTGACCTTGGGCACAGCACCATGTATACAGAAAGCACTTAATATGTTTGTTGAATTGAACTGGGCCAAGTCACTTCCCCTTTCTGGGCCTCAGTTTCCTCACCCATTAAAAACAAACCAGTCAGAGAACTGAATTTGGTGTCAAGGGGCTTGGGTTCAAATCCCAACTCTGCTCCTTACTTGCGTATGTGACCTTAGAGAAGATACGCAAATTTTCTGGGCCTTAATTTCCTCACCTGTAAAATTAAGAGGTTGGATTAGATGATGTCTGAGGTCCCTTCCAGCAATACCATTCTATGAACCCGGGAATTGAAAAACAGATTCATTTCACTCAAGTATTCTGTGGGAAGAAATGAGAGGGGTCAATATTGATACTGGCTTACTCTACACCATGCTATTACCATCGTTAGGGTGATCTCGCCTTAGACTATGGGTATTTTTAAAAGTAATGTGGGTATCTGCCCTTTCCCATTGAACGAAAAAAGCCCATCAATATCCACAAAGTGCTCTACCCAGAGGGGACCCAGTCTCCTTAAGATGGTAGCATCTCACTCTCTTGGCTAAGGACTCTTCCCAGAGGAAACCCGATCTCGGAAAAGAGCTTCGTAATTAAAGGTAAACTTACTATATTCTTCTCTCTAAGCAGATGAAATATTAGGCCTCATTTCACTCTTACCTCTTCATGGAAAGGCCTTGCTTAGGCAATCATCTAGCCTAATGCCTTTCATCTTGCAGAAGAGAAAACTGCTAATTAGAACAGTGATATGACTCCTACTCATCTTACAAATCCCAACTGAAATGCCATCCTCTACAATAGGGAGTCCTTAAACTTTTTGTGTGTCCTAGACCCCTTGAGAAGTCTAGTGAAGCCTATGGATCCCTCTTCAGAATAACACTGTTAAATGCATTAAAATATATAGAAAACCATTTATAGTTAAATACAATTCTCAAAATATTTTTTTTAATAATAAGTTCACAGACTCCACAGGGACCCTTTTCTGATCTTCCTACTTGGTAATAATACTCAATTACAACACACACATATATAAGCACTTGCAGAGTTTACAAATCACTTACTCTCACAACAATCCTGTAAGGTAGGAAAGACAATCTAAATATTACTATTCCCATCATACAGACAAGGGAAATGAGGGTCAGGGAAGGGAAGCAGTCCCATAGCCAGTAAGTATCAAAGCTAGAACCTGAACCCACATTTCCAAATGTCTCCCAAGTTCAATATTCCTTCTATACCTCATTGCCTTGAAATATGTACCATCTACCTCACAATATCATGGGTTTGGTGACTGAATTATTGTCATAACTAACATATGCAAAGTTTCTTCCAAGGCAATTCCCCCCTTCCCCCCCCCAAAAAAATTCTGGCATTCAAGAAGTGTATCTCTTGCCCAAGGTCACCACCAGAAGAAACAGCTCACAGACATTGAAAAGCTGCCTTCCAAACTCCCACCTGTCCCTGACCTCAGAATTCCACTTAACTAGCAGTAAGAACCACATACTGCTATGCTATCTAAATGACAAGAAATAAATAGTAAGCCTCATCAGAAAATGAGCACTTGTATCCAAGGCCTGCAGGGCAACTCAGTATTAATAAACTTGGAAGAAGTCCCAGAAGTCAAGGAGAGGTTAAAAGGGAGGTGAGGGAGTGGGGGAGGAGGGTTGGGTTAGGGAAGGGGAGAAAGAAAGGCTCTACATGTCACTATTAAGATTGTCCAGTTCTTGTGATAACGCACAAGGCAGATGCACTTTAGAATTACAGGTGAATTTGGAGACACCTTCACACTGGGCAAGAGGCATGAGTCTGAATTGTGTTAACAGAATTATACTGTGAACGCACTAAAAGGAAATTTAATATTTAAAAGAATGCAAATAGGAAGCAAACAAAAAAAAATCCTCCTATACAGTGAATGGTGGCTCTCCTGAATTTTTTCTTTATTTTCACAAGTTGAATGTTTATTTAACAAAAACAAAAAAAGCCTGTGCCCACAAGGAAACAATTTCCCAAAATTCTGAGCAAAATCACCACTGCTCCAAAGAAGCTACATTCCAGCTCAGTGGAGAGAACATCCATCTAATGCCACTGCAGATAAGATACTACCCAGGAAAAAAATCCACGAGTGCCTAGGGGGCAGAGCGAGTCTCATTGCTTCCCTTTGAATCCCAAGTACCTAGCAAATAGGCATGGTAGTACTTACACTAGCCATATACTTCACAGAGTCACAATGAGGAAGGGCTTTGTAAACTTCAAGTCACTGTTAATTCAATATTCTTTATAAAGAAGGGCTGCCTGGAGTAGCAGACATATAGTTAGCCTCAACATCAGGAAGGACATAGGTTCCAGGCTCCTCTATAAACCAGACTGGCTTCTCCCTGGCCTAGGTAGCTCTCTAAGACTTAAGCTGCAAAAAAGTTGCTGATAATCTATATCTATATAGAAGGCAGCCCTCACAGATGAAATCCCTGATTCGTCTAAATAAAAAAAAAAAATCCTATGGCATCCAGCACTGAGCTGCTGAATGAACACACACACACACAGAGTCAGTTTTCACAAAACATGTTAACTGATAAATGGTGATAAATTCACCCAAACAGATGGGGGACAATACTTCTATTACACTTTCCTCTAATAAAACCATTCTGTTTTGCGTGGGGGCTTTTACAAAATCATACCCTCTTCTCCACTGCATGCTTACCAGAATATCTGGAAACTTAAAAATCACTTAACAGCAGTAAATAAATTCTGAGATGCTTACAAAGCACAATTTCTTATTCCTGCAATAAAAACACCATACTCTATGCAGTGGCGCTCACCTTAAGACCACCATTCAAAGGAAGGTAGGATGTGTACTCAAGTGAACACTGAGTGACCTACATTTATCCCCCACACTGAATAAGCAAATGATATCTGCTTGTCATTGCTAATCCACTCTAATTGATGAGAGAACTAACCTCCAAAGAGATATCCCTGTATGCTTGAAGAGAAAAGAAGGCGTGATGAGTGGAACCAAAAGCCTTTTAGAATTACTCTCAGGCAGATGCGCTGCCCAGCCAAGCACAAATAGGAGAATTGGGTTAAATCTCACAATAGCAAACAACTCACATTACTAGAACATTCTAAAGTTCACAAAACACTTCCCTCAAAAGAACCCAAACAGTGAATCCATGTATTACCTCCACTTCATTTCAGATGAAGGTAAGTCATTAACTGACTTGCCTTACCTAGCAAATATAGGAAGTGGTATCTGAGCCCATCTCCCAACTCCAAACGCAAATCTGTCTACTCTGCCAGCATAACAAATCCAACGAAACAAAAATTTCAGATGATGAATGTTTCCAAACCTCAACCAATGGCCTATATATTTTTTCCATTTTATTTTTCAATTAACAAGCAATTACTTTCTCTCCCTCTTTCCCTACCCCCAATTTAGAAGGAGGGGGGAACAACTTATCTAAAAAAAACCCAAAAAACTTATGATAGATGTGCATAATCAAACAAAACAAAATTCCAGCACGCTGATCATGTCCAAAAATGTATATCTCACTCTGCATCTTGAATTCATCACCTCTCTGTCAGAGATTATATTATAATCTGTCCTCTGTAATCATGGTCCATCATTGCCCTGAACACCCTTCAAAGTTGTCTTTACAATATTGTTATGATTGTACACACTGTTCTCATGGCTCTGCTTTCTTCACTATCTGTCAGTTCATACAAGTCTATCAGGGTTTCCTCTTTATTTACTTGCTTTATATATTAATTAAGGCAATGCTTCATTCATGTATTCTCTGAAATTCATAATTCCTCATGACAAAAAAATATTCCATTTCACTAGTATGCCATAATTTGTTCAACTATTCCCCTTAGTTTCCAGTTCTTTGTCACTATAAAAAGAAGCACTGTTCATATTAATCCTTTCTCCTTTTCTTTAATCTCTTTGAGGTCCATCTTCAGTCATCCTGATCTCCATCTGGCCAATGGACCCAAATGGCTCCAGAGGAGAAAGTGAAGCTGGTGACTTTGCACAGCCCTCCCTCAAAGTCAATTCCCTTGAAAGTCACATTCCTGGTGTCATGGTCCTCTTCCAGTATGAAGGGCAAACAACAGCATCTTTGGGGGAAAGGTCTAGTAGAAGTACTAGGTCAAGAGTACAACCTACTGACTTTTTGTGGTCCATACCTTCTTATATAACCACAGCATTTGAAAATGGAAGGGACTTTAAATAAACGTAGTTCAACCTTTTAATTTTATAAAAGGAAAAACAAAAGCCTAAGGAAGGAAAAAGATATACCTAAAGGCCCACAGGTGATCGCTGGCAAAGCTTAAAATCCTGGAGTCAGTATTCTTTCCACTAAAACACACTGGGGTCCCTCTAAATCCCACGTGAAGAGAACATGGAATTCAGAACCCCAGGAGAACCTGGGACCAAATTCTGGTCCTGTTCTTTACCACCTCTATGACCTTGAGCAAAATAATTTCTCATCTCTTAATCTAGCTTTCTCATATACTAGGGAGCATCTTGGATTGAAATGACCTCCAAAGTTTCCTTCCAGCACTAAAACTATGATCACATGATCCAATACAAAAACATTCCAATGTGACAAAGGAATCTGGATCCAACATACAGATATAGGGTTGGGGAAAGGGGCATTTAGTGGCTTTCACAATGCTGTAAAAACCCTAAGAAGTTAATTTTTTAAAATGCAGAAACTAACCTTGAAGTTAGCCCCTCACCCCAGGGAGCCATATATCCCCATCCCTGCTCCCAATACTGGTACAGGCAGCACAATTCTTTGGTTTTCTTTTTCCCCTCTTACTTATTTGCCCTCAAGCTCTAACCAAGCCACCCCACCCACTCCAGATAACCATCAGCCCCAAAGCTAGACCAAGAATGTCAGGAAGGCAGTTTAAATTTGTTTTGGGGTTGTTCAATAAGCACTGGTCTCCTCAATTATAGGTAAGCTCATTCTCCTTAAGAGTCTGGAGCCAATAGGGTGGAGTAGATGGATCTGAAGACTTATAAGCCTCTTCTATTCAGCTGTGATCTTCCAACTCAAAGTCTCTCTATACTCCTAAAAGGCTTACTCCTCCAGGCTAATGGTACCCAGACACTCCAAAAATACCTGAGATTATTTCAATATAATAACAATCCTACAATTCCATCATCCTTAATTTTAAACAGGTGACTCTGGAGCCAGGCCTAAAGGAAGTGGAATGATCACCGGGGGCATAGGTCATTCTGGTGGAAAAGCCTGTCTTCCTTTATAATAAATCTGAAATATCCAAAGATGGATATTCTACCATCCAGCAAACAATTAAGTCCTTACTGTGTTATGTTCCATGTACTGTGCTAAGCACTGGTGACAAAAACAGGGTCCCTGAGCCAGGTTTCTATAGTAGCAACCACACTAGCATACCCAGGATGGCTGCTGGTGCAGGTTCTTTTATCTGCTTTACTAGGAAAGACTGCTCAAAAAGGTGTCAATAATCTTCTTTTAATTACACTCATTAATTTAGGGGGAAAGTTAGCACCCTGAACTTCAGAGAAAACAAAGAAAATAGAAAAAATACAAGCAGAGAAATAAAAACCAATAGACAGAGCTTCTAACTGTCTAAGAAGACAGTTCCAACTGTCTGACCAAGGCACTACATACATAGCTAGCAGAGAGAGAAACACCAACATCTGGGTTTTTCAAAGCCAGGCTCCCTAACAGCTACCCAGAGTTTCATCTGGTCAAATCACAAGAACACTTCCAATGAGTGAGCCCCAAAGTAAAATGCTAACCTCAGAGTGTGTATGTATATATATATATATATATATATATATATACTTCTTCAGGGTCTTCAGCATCACAACCCTCATGACCCACAGCCTAATTACAAAGTAACAAAAGGTGTGAGAGGCTTCCTACAAGCAAGCCTCCTCTAAACAAGCTTCCCTTCCAGAGCTCCACATGAGGCCTATTAATAGGCTGGGAAGATCTTATATCCCATTAACATTACAGCTTCACACAGTACTTGGAACATAATAGGAGGGCTTAATAAAAATGCCAGCTGACTGAATGACTGTCCTCAAAGAACTCAAATTCTAATGGGGGAAGACAACGTGCAAATAACTAGGTACAATCTAAAATGCAATCAGTGTATATAGAAGGCCATCTCAAAGGGAAGAAGGGAAAAGTTCCCTGAAAAAGGTGGGATGTCAGTTGAGTCATGAAAGAAGGTATACATGAGGAAGAAGGGACTCAAATCATTCCAGGCTGGGGGGAGATGGATGGAAGGGATCATGGCGTTCGATCACAGTGCTCACAAACACAGGAAGGGGTACAGTGTGAGAAGGCTGGAAAGGTAGGAAGGGGAGAGGTTGTAAAAGGCTTTACATGGCAGACAGAGAACTCTTACAGTTGATCCTGGAAGTAACAGAGAGTCACCAGTAACACAGTCACCACACTTTGAGGAATTGAGAAAGCCTTGACTAGGAAGAGAACAGGATGGCATTAACTTCAACAGAAAATCATTTAAGCAGCTAGGTGGTGTGTGGAGTCAGCAAGACCTGAGGACAGATGTGACCTCAGACACTCACCACCTTGTGTGGCCCTGGGAAAATCATTTAACCTGTTTGCCTCAACTGAAAATGGGGATAATAATAGCACCTACTTCCCAGGGTTATTGTGAAAATCTAATGACAATATACGTAAAGCACTCTGCTAACTTTATAGCACTAAGTAAAGACTAACTATTTCGGATCTTGGGATTTTAAAGCTAAAAGTACACTTAGAGATCTTCTAGTCTAATCCTTTCATTTTTTAGGTGAAGAAATTGAGGTCCAAACAGTAGAAGAATCTTGAGAGGCAACAGTGATGTGATGAAAGGACAGGAGTCAGAAGACCTGAGTTCAAGTCCCAACACCATCATTTACTTAGTAGTTCTGTGGCTCTTGGGCAAATCATTTAGCCTTTATAAACCTGGTTCTTCATTTATAAAATGGATGATAATAAAAGTACCTATACATCACTGATTTATGGCTGTCTCCAAAGAACTGAAAATAAGCATCATACAGAGGACAATAGTGAGGCAAAAAGTGTAAGCAGGAGGCAACATCTCCTCAATGTGAAACTTACACTTAAAAAAAAACTGAGGCAAATAGGTTAAATGACTCGTCCAGTGTCATATGGCTCAACTCCTAAAGTATCTGAGGCCACATTTGAACTCAGGTCTTCCTGATTCTAAACCCTGATAACCCCTATCCACTGAATCACCAACTGTCTTAAATACAGTAAAAGAACATTTTCTTTACTAGTTAAGAGCACCTTACTTAACCCTCAGTATGTCAGAGAAACTGAAGAAGGCCTCCAGCACACTGGATGGACTCCTAGAGGATGACACTGAACAGGGCCAGTATGAATATTTACATAATCACATGTGATAAGCTTTTCTTGGTGTGCTGTCATTAAAGGGCAAAATAATTAAAGCAAAAAGACCTGCCCTCAAACCCTGACTCTGCCCCTTGGGATGGACGGGACCACAAGCAAGCACCAGAGCTCTCAAGTCTCAATCATTTCATCAGTTAAATGATGACAGGACTTACCTGCTGGTCTGGCCCCTCCCCAGGTGCTGTCAAGATCAAACGGAAAAGAATGTGAAAAGGCTTTAAAGCACAGTTATGCAGTATGCAAATTCAAGGGTTTATTAGGATTCCAGGACTTAGTCCTGGAAGAGACCTTGGAGAGGATTCTAATCTGACCCCTTAGGCTCACAGAGGAAACTGAAGTCCAAAGAGGTGGCTAAAAATAATGATGACAGCTAACATTTACATCGAACCTACTATGTGCCAGGCACCACACTTTACAATTGTTATCACATTTGATCCTCACATCAATCCTGGAAGGCAGGTACTATTTTTATCTCCATTTCACAGTTGGGGAAAATGTAGTAGGAAGCAGTTAAGTAACTTGTCCCAGGTCACACAGTTAATGTCTGAGACTGGATTTGAACTCAGTTCTTCCTGACTCCAAGTTAAAGCCTCTATCCAGGGCTTTAGCTACTTAAAAGAAGCAGAAGCCAAGAGCCAAACAAAAGTCTTTCAATTCAAAATCCACAATAATTATTACCACCATTTTTATTATAATTTAATTGCTAAAGGGAACTCCCCATGAAAAAACCAAAGCAGAGTGGCTTGTGTTCCAGAATTCAAAGTCACAGAGTTGCCTGGGCCACAAAAAAGTTAAGTGACTTATTTGGTCACCCAGTCAACAGCAGTAGAAGTCGACCTCAAATTCAAGTCTTAGGAACTCCAAGACCAGTTTTCTAGGCACTAGACCACAACAGGCTTCTTTTTCCACTACAGCATACTGATTACTAAATCAACATATGCTAACGAGTACATATGCCATAGGACTGTGTATTAACTGAATTATATAATTAAAGAAGTGTTGCGATTTTCCCTATTTTACAGATGTTAAGACTGAGGCCTAGGGCCATAAAGTTACATATGTTGCAAACAATGGAGCCAGAATTACAATTCAGATCTTCTGAATGTAGGTTTCAGGATCTATCTTGTTGTAAGTTGTTCCTGACTCTTTGTGATCCCTTCTGAGGTTTTCTTGGCAAAGATACTAGAGTGCTTTGCCTTCTTCTTCAACTCATTCTATAGAAGAGGAAACTGTAGCAAACTGGGCTGCCTGCCCGGGGCACACAGCTATTAAGTGTCTGAATTCGAATTTGAACTCAGAGCTTCCTGCCCATACATAGTTGAGTACTTCTCAGATGACTATATAAACCATTTGCTGTTCAGTCATATCTGACTCCTTGTGACCCTTTGGAACAAAGCAGACCAATACTGTCCATGGGGTTTTCTTGGCAAAGATACTGGCATAGTTCCCCACTTCCTTCTCCAGCGGATTAAGGCAAACAGAGGTTAAGTGACTTGCCTAGGGTCCAACAGTTAGAAAGTGTCTGAGACCAGATTTTTAACTCAGGCCTTCTTGACTTCAGGGCCAGTGCTCTATCCACGGAGTCACCTAGCTGCCTCCTAAATCGTTAGGATTTATGAGCTGGAAACCTTAGCTTACACATAGGGGTGTTTGTTCTGTAAAATTTGGATTCATTCAAAAGGACGAGCCAAGGACCTAGAAAGCTACGCATGGCTGAAGGTTCCCCCACGTCCACATACCCCTCTATGCTAAGTGCTGGTGATGCAAAGAAAGGCAAAAAAACATACTACACACGTGACTTAACAGAGCTTACATTTTAATGGAGAAGCCAACATTAAATAACTTCTGTACGTATGAGATATACAAAGAGTACACAAAACGCACTTCCAGAGGGGAAGAGATGAACAGCTGGGGGGACCAGAAAGGCCTCGTCTGAAGGGAGCATCCACAACGATTCCTGAAGGGAAACCAAGAGATGGAGGGACATAGTATTCTTGGCATGGGGCACAGGACGGTCAGCGCAAAAGCCCAGCTCCACACCTCTCCATCACATTAATTCAATGAGTTAGCAAATCATTGAGAAGTTTACATTCCAAAGAGTCAGAAGGCTGATCATACTCCCTTTTGGTTTAAAGATTCAATCACTAGGAATGCAGCCTTAAGGATTAGGGGGAGGCAGTCTAAGGAACCTAAATGTTTTGTAATTTTTTAAAAATCTGCTAACGTCAATGTTCAATAACTGG
Source organism: Pseudochirops cupreus (assembly GCA_028627135.1). Classification (NCBI taxonomy): domain Eukaryota; kingdom Metazoa; phylum Chordata; class Mammalia; order Diprotodontia; family Pseudocheiridae; genus Pseudochirops; species Pseudochirops cupreus. Next base: position 501,987,828 of record CM053580.1, on the reverse strand, counting down.
CAAATGATCACTGAACCAATTGTGATCTAGTAACATGACAGAAGACAACTGGAGTCATAAAAAATGACAAACACAAGTGCTAATGTAAGCTCCCTAAGGGCAAGACGATTTTTCACTTTTGCCTTTTTATCTCCAGTGCATAAAATACAGTAGCTTGGACAGTATTTGAAAAATATATAATTACTAAATAATTTTCAAATGAATAAAAACAAAAATAAACAAGAAGCCATCTGAAACGATGAGGAACAACGAAACAGGCTAGAACCACTCTGAAAGCCGAACCACCCTTTCTGGCTCTGTACCTCACTCCATTTGACAAAGGGAGAAACTGAGGAAACTAATAAGAATGTGAGGTCATGTTTGAACTCAGGCCCTCCTGGTTCTAAGGCACCACGTTGCTACCAAATGTACATTGTTGTCTCCCCCAAGAGAATGTAAGCATCTGGCAAATAGGGATACTTCATGTTTATCTTTGTATCCCTGATGTCCACACAGTGCCTACCATGCAGTCATCACTCAATAAGGGCTTGTCGACTGACTGAATAGAAGCCGCCAGCACTTCAGCGTCCTAGAACTGGACAGCCTGGAAGACCTGAGTTCAAATACTACTTATGTGACCGTAGGCCAATCATTTAACTGCTTTTAGCCTCAGTTTCCTCATCTGTGAAATGAGGGCAATAACAACATCTATTTCTCAGGATTGTTTTAAGGCTCAAACAAGACAATATTGGTAAAGTTCTTTGCAAACTTTAAAGTGCTCAAAAAAGCTAGCTATCATTATATACATACTATTAGTACATTAAAAAAATAGCAACAGTAGTAACAAAATGGTGGGGGGAAGGAGGTAAAAAAAAGAAAAGGAGCACATACGTGAGTAAAATTGGGCTGTCTTAAGACACCAAGGAGTTTTCAGGAATGTTGTTTTAATAAAGACCCCATGTTTTCCTACCACCTACCTAATCCACAGATAATACTATTTTGCTATTAAAAAGCTCCAATTAAATTTCTACTAATCTTGTTATCTCAGAGATATAGCAAGGGAAAATTACTATTTCGAGGAAGCAACGGCGGAGATTTTTTTTAAAGCTAATTTTAACATAAGATAGCTTCACTTCACAGGAAATCTGGAGAAATCAAGTTTGTTCTAGGAAGGGAAATCTACTCTGGAACTTCTTCAAGTTAAAGGTCAACTGGGGAAGGGAAGAAGCATTTATTTGTTAAGTACCCTAAGTGCCAGGCAATGCTAAAGCACTTTAAACTGAGGTAGAAATAGGTTAAGTATCTACCTGGAAAAACATATTAGTGTCTGAGACCACATCTGAACTCAGGTCTTCCAGATTTCAGGCTGTAGGGACCAGCTCTATCTTCTGCACCACCTAGCTGCCTTGACTTCAAAATAAATGCACGTCCAATTATCCTACCCTGCTTTTCAAACGAAATGATTTTGACTAACACACGTAACATACTTTGCCCCAACAAATCAAAAGCCAAGAGGACAGACCAGCCTGCCAGAAGTGGGGAAACTGATCTGAAGTCAGAAAGCCATCTGTTCTAGTCCCAGCCCAGCTACTGACTAGCAACATGACCTAGGGCAAGTAGTTTAAAATTCTAGAGCCTCAATTAGTTTATCTGTGAGAGTTACAATATTTGTACTACTTAAACCTCAGTGTAAACTTGCCAAACTCTGAATAAATAAGTCTTATTACAAAAGGCAACATACACTTCTAAGTACAAAATAATTACATGCAAGGTGAGAATGAAAAGGGACCTTGGTTCTAAAATGCTTCCTGTATAAATGTATTATTAATGATAGGAGGCAACATAGAAAAATAAGAATGGCTAGAGAAACGGTTTTGGAGCCAGGAAAACTTGGGTTCAAGATCTGATTATTATTCATGCAGCCTGTGTGACTGTGGGTAAGTCATTTAACAACTTCTAGGTGTTCCAGGCAACTCTCTGAAACAATAATTTGGAGAGAAAGTTCACACCTGAAAGGGTAGAGAGAATTTTCATCTATGTGGGATCCTGAACCCACTGAAATCACCAATCCAGTTCCAATCCCTATCTAGTAAAAATATGATGTTGGCCCTCCCAGCCTCTGAATTAACTGGAAGGGTTGTGGTGGGTCATAAAGAGACGTATAAGGGACCTTTCTTGTTGCATGAGTCCACAGCACTTGACCTACAAATTAGAGCGTTATTATCAATACACATGTATTAGATACTTACTAGGTGCTAGGCACTGACCTAAAAGCTGGGGTTACAAAAAGAAGTAAAAACTCCTTGCCCTCAAGGAGCTTACAATCCACTGGAAGAGCCTTTTTTCCCTACATTTTACTTTATATTTCAGTTTAACAAGCATTTATTTTCTCTCTCTCTCTCACTCTCATCCCCAAATGAGAAGAAAAACAAAAGTTATATAACCAATGTGTGGTCCAAAAAAAAGCAAATTCCCACCCAGGCCACGTCTTAAAACGTATGTCTACATCCTGAATCCACCGCCTCTTTGTCAACAAGTGGGCACAGATTATGATCAGCCCTTTGGAATCAGGTTACTGAACGTGTTCACCAGAGTTCTCAAAGTTATCTTTATAGTGCCGCTGTTCCTGTACAAATTGTTCTCCTGGGTCTGCTCACTGGACTCTGCATTACTTCATGTGTCCGTGTCTTTTCCTATGTCATTTCCTATGGCACAATTATTATTCAATTCCATTCAAACAACACAATTTTTCAGTCATTCCATTTGATAGGCACGCCCTTAAGCCCCTTTCCCCCCTCTCAGCACTGAGTTAAAGGGTAGACAGCTAGGTGCTGCAATGGATAAGAGCTGGTCCAGGAGGCAGGAAGACCTAAACTCAAATCTGGCCTCAGATACTTTCTAGCTATGTGACCCTAGACAAATTAGCACACTTCTTGTTGGTCTCACTTTCTTCATCTGTAAAGTGGTAATAATAACAGCCCCCACCTCCCTGAGTCGTTGTGAGAATCAAATGAAATAATAATTGTAAAGTATTTAGCACAGTGCTTGTCATATCTAAATGCTATATAAGTGTTAACCATTATGCTGGGATCAGAATTTGTTGCAATATATGATTTTCCTAATAACCAAAGTCAGAAGAAACCTCCAAGGGCATCTAGTGTAACCTATTTCTCTCTGCTGTCCCAGAGCCCTTCACACAAGTCTGTAGTAAGAGTATGCCTTTCTGGTCATGTGGACCTACCTGTTCATCTATCCCAGTTTCACAGTGTACTCATATTCATGTATCGAGTCCTAATACCACCCCCCCAAACTTCAGTCACACATACTCCCCAGTTAAAAGAGCACTTTGGGAACTGAAATAGTAGTGATTCTGCTACCAACGGCATGAATTCAGGGGTCATCTAAAGTCTCTGCACCTAGTTAACTATCAGTTAAGGAGGTGGGAGGGGAAGGGAGAAATTGATGACCTCTCAGGCATGTTCTTGCTCTAAATCTGGGATAACTTTCCTCCAATTCTCTCCCGCTGAATGGATTCCAAATCACAATTTCCAAAACTGAACACACCACCATCTTTCCTGCCCTTCTCTAAGCCTACCCCACCTACAAATTCACAATCTCTGGTCTCCATCCTCTCAGTCACTCAGAGTCCAACTCTTTTTTTGTTGTTGTTTTAAATAGATTTGTTTATTTACATTTAGTTTACAAGATTCAGTTCCACAATTCCTTGAGTTTCAAATTTTCTCCCCTCCCTCCCATGTATCAGATCTGCAAATACTTTCACACTGGACATTAGTCTGGTTGTATAGAAGGGTTGTAACCAATGGAATGAACAATGGGAAAGAGGAAACAAAGCCAAAGATGGAAAAGAAAGAGAGCATGTAGTTTGCTTCGTCTCCATTTAAACTCTGTTCTTTCTAGATCTTTCTCTGAATGTAGACATCTTACATCCTGAGCCTTTCAGAGTTGTCTTATAACCTTGCGTTGCTGAGAAGAGTCCAGTTTATCAAAGTTGGTCGTCACACATACGTTGTGTCTGTCATTGTGTACACATTTCTCCTGGTTCTGCTCTTCTCACTTAGCATCAGTTTGTATAAGCCTCTCCAGGTAAATATGAAATCCATCTGCTTCTCATTTCATATAGCACGATAGTATTCCATTATATTCATATACCACAACTTGTTTAGCCATTCCCCAATTGCTGGGCATTCCCTTAATGTCCACTTTTTTGCCACCACAAAGAGAGCTACAATAAATATTTTTGTACACATGGGTCTTCCTCCCACTTCTATGATCTCTTTGGGATACAACCCCAGAA
>CM053580.1:501967969-501983434 GCA_028627135.1 Pseudochirops cupreus | reverse complement strand
TGTTCCAATTTTTTCAGATCCTCTACAGCATTTGTCTTTTTCCTGTTAGGTCATCTTGGCCAATCTGACTGGTGAGATGTAGTACCTCAAAATTGTTTTGATTTGCATTTCTCGAATCAATAGTGATTTAGAGTATTTTTTCATATGCTTATAGATATCTTTCATTTCTACCTCTGAAAATTGCCTGTTCATATCCTTTGACCATTTATCAACTGGGGAATGACTTGTATTCTTAAAGATTTGACTCAATTCCCTGTATATTTTAGAAATGAGGCCTTTATCAGAGACACTGGTTGTAAAAATTCTTTCTCAATTTCCCACTTCTCACCATCCAATTCTTAAGAGTCATTCCAATACGTTATAACCATTTTACCATCCTCCAATTTATCTAGAGGTCAAATCTTGTCCCTCCCTTCATAATCTATCTGTCCTGGGTTCCAGCCTCTCCACCCACTCAGACATCACCTGACTGGTCTTCCTGCCCCTCTTAATTCCAGTGCCTTATCTCAGTTAATTATTTCCTATTTATCCCGTGAAGGCAGCTAAGTAGCTGGGTGGATAGAGTGCTGGGTCAGGAGTCAAGAAGACTCCAATCTCAGACACTTACTAGCTGTGTGACCCTGGGCAAGCCAATCAACCTCTGTTTGCTTCAATTCACTAGCAAAGGTAATAGCAAACCACTCTAGTACCTTTGCCAAGAAAAAACCCAACAGACAGCACTGACATGCTATCATCCACGGTGTCATCAAGGCACAACTGAATGAGAAAACAACAATTTATCCTGTGTATAAGCTGTTTGTGTTTTTGTATATATGTGTATGTGCGTGTGTGTGTGTGTGTGTGTATATGTATGTATATATATATATATAGACACATGTATGCATGCATATATATATATATACATACACATGTATGCAAGCATATACACATGTATATGTGGGTATGTCTCTTCCATGAAATTATAAGCTTCTTGAGGGCAAGGACTGTCTTTTGCCAATTTCCTTAATTAATGTCAATGCAAAAATTTAAATGTAACACGAATAAGAAACAATTTATCCCAAAGATCATATACTACCACCGAGTAGGCTTTATGCCAGGAACTCAGGACTGGTTCCATATTAGGAAAACTAATTTGGTCAGCGTAACTGACCAAATCAATGACAACAACAACAAAAATCATGATTATATCAATAAATGCTGATTTATAAAAGCCTTTAACAAAACACAACATCCATTCCTGCGAAAAACTCAGGAAAGCACAGGAGTCAAGGGAGCTTTTCTAAAAATGATACACAGCATCTATCTAAAACCAAGAGCAAGTACCTATAATTGGGATAACCTTGAAGCCCTCACAGTCAGAACAGGAGTGAAATAAGGATGTCCATTATCAGCATTATTATTCAACAGAAATGCTAGATATAGCAATAAGAAAAAAACAGAACGAATAAAAATGGGCAATGAAGAAATAAAGCTATAACTCTTTAGATAATGTGATATACTTAACCCTAGAGAATCAACTAAAAAAACTAGTTGAAACAATTAACAATGCAGTAAAGTACCAGCATATAAAATAAACCCACACGAATCATCAGCATTTCTGTATACTACCAACAAAACGCAGCAAGGTGAGACAGAAAGAGAAATTCCATTTAAAATAATTACGGACAATATAAAATACTTGGGAGTCTACCAGCCAAGACAAACCCAGGGATTACATGAACACAATTACAAAACATTTTTCATACAAAGAGAAAGAGAGAGCACGAAACAATCGGGCTGTTCATGGTTAGGCTGAGCCAATGTAACAAAAATGACGATCTTACCTAATTTACTTATTCAGTGCTGTAACAAAATTTATCCAGAAAAACAAATGGTCAGAAATATCAAGGGAAAAAAATGATAAGGAAGGTGGCCTAACAGTTCCAGATTTCGAACTAAATACAGTGATGCAAAGTGATGATCATCAAAACAATCTGGTACTGGCTAAGAAATACATCAGTGGAATAGATTAGGTATACAATACACAGAGTAGTAACCTAATGCTTGATTAACCCAAAGATCTAAAAGCATCTGGGGTAAAAACTCAACATTTGACAAAAACTGCTGGGAAAACTGGAAAGCAGTTTGACAGAAACTAGGCCTGAAGCAACATCTCACATCATATACCAATATAAGGTCAAAATGGAAAAATGATTTAGACATAATAGGTGATATCATAAATAAATTTGAGGAACGTGGAAAAATGCAGCTGTCGGATCTATGGATAAAGGGAAGAGCTGATGATCAAACAAGAGATAGAGAAGATTACAGGAAGTGAAACAAATCATTTTAATTACATGAAATTAAAAAGCTTTTGCGCAGCAAAACTAATGCAGCCAAAATGAGAAGGAAAACAGGAAATGGGGTGAGGAAAGGGGGGAGGGGAGAATTTACAAGTTTGTCTGATTAAAGGCCTCATTTCTCAAATATAGGGGGAACCGAGACAAATTTTTTAAAATAAGAGCCATTCCCTAGTTGATAAATAGTCAAAAGACAGGAACAGGCAGTTTTCAGAGAAGAAATCAATGTATCAATAACCACAGAAAAAAAGCTCTAAATCACTAGTGATTAGGGATAGGTATATTAAAACACTTCCTAAATGCCACCTCATACCTTTCAGATTGGCTAAGGAGACAGAAAAGGAAAAATGACAAATGCTGGAGGGAATGCGGAAAAATTGGGAAACTAAGGCACTGATGACGGATTTGTGAACTAGTCCAACCATTCTGGAGAGCAATTTGGAACTATGCCCAAAGGAATATAAACCTGTATCCCCTTTGACTTAGCAATACTACTACTAGATCTATATCCCAAAGCAATCAAAGAAAAGTGAAAAGAACCTATTTGTGCAAACATATTTATAGCAGCTCTTTTTACAGTGGCAAAGAATTGGAAATCAAGAGGATGCCCATCAATTGGGGAACTGCTGAACAAGTTGCAGTATATGATTACAATGGAATACTACTGTGCTATATAAGAAATAATGAGCAGGATGGTTTCAGAGAAACCTGGGAAGACTTGTATGAACTCATGCAGAGTAAAGTAAGAGATTAGCTAGAGCTGATTTCTGAGGATAATCAGCTGTGAAAGATTTAGCTACCCTGATCAAGACAATGATCCAAAACAACTCCAATGATGAAAAATGCTATCTACCAGAGAGAGAAAAAGATGAACTCTGAATGCTGATTGAAGCATATTTTTTGTAAACTTTTATTTTTATTGTTCTATTTTGTGTTTTCTTTTGCAACATGGCTAATATGGAAATGTTTGGTATGAACTCACATGTATAACTGAAATTGAAGTGCTTGCCTTCTCAATAAAGAAGGAGAGGCAAGAGGGAGAAAGATAATTTGGAATTCTAGATTTTTAAAAATGATTGCTAGGGGCAGCTATGTGGCACAGTGAATAGAGCACTGGCCCTGGAGTCAGGGGGACCTGAGTTCAAATGTGGCCTTAGACACTTAACACTTACTAGCCATGTGACCTTGAGCAAGTCACTTAACCACAATTGCCCTGCCCTACCACTTCCAAAAAGCAAAAAAAAAAAAAAAAAGAATTTTTAAAAAAATGATTGCTAAAAAAATTTTTTATGTGAAACTGGGAAATAACTAAAAAAAATTAAATCATTTTCTCATCTATAAAATAGAACTGATAAAACCATTTTCCTCACAGGGTTATGAGGCTGATCACATAAGAGAGCATATGTAAAGTGTTTCTGTAAACTTCAGAGATCTATACAAATGCTGGCTGTCACTCATTCGTAGTAGTAGTAATAGTAGTAGTAGTAGTAGATCATTATTTTTTAAGCATTCCAGCTCAGAGTGTAACTGAATCTAATACTACCTTTCCACACGAATGGATAGCATCCCTATGAAGCTCTAGACAGAACGTGGTCAAAGCAAAATTAGCTATAAAATGTAACATATTATTATACTACTATTCATATTATCATCATTTGTAAAATGAGAGGGTTGGATTATAATCTCCCAAGTCCCTTCCAGCTATAACCATCCATGAGTTACTTAAAAGTAGAAAATTGAATCCCATTACAATAAACAATGATGTCTAAAATTACGTGTTATCCAAAAATTATGTGTCTTACTGGAATCTGGCTGCATTAAATATAAGGCTAGATGGAAGAATTAGCTGAGTCTTGAAAATCTTTTTTGTCTAATAGCACTGAGATTTCTGTAGAATGGGAAGAGATTTCAACCTACAGGTCAGGGAATCTCAGAGTTGAAAAGTCAGAAGCATTTAGGCCTGAAAAATCAGAAAGAACTGAGTTCAAATCTATCTCAGACACTTACTAAATGTGTCAACTCCTCAACTGTAAAGATAATAGCACTTACCTTAATATTATTTTAAGTATCAAATGAAATATTTTAAGAAACAGTGCCTAGCACACAGTAGGTGCTTTATAAATGCTTATTCCCTTCTTTTCCTTCTCTTAACCAGGAATCTCTACAATGTCTCCAGCAAGTGGTCGCCCTGCTGCTGCCTTAACACTGTCACTGAGAGGGAAGTCATTTCTCCTGATTGGAAGGTAGGATTCTATTTTTTGTATAGCTTCAATTATTGTGAATATTTTCCTTATACCGAGTCAATATATGCTTCCTTCAACAGAGTATGAAGTGATCTCTTTTCAGTAGATAAGCAGAGAACTAGAAGTGAGGACAGCTGCTCAGAAGGCCAGATCTGGGACTTTATTTAGCTGTTATCTCTTCTTTACAATGGAGGTCTCAACTAGAAGGGTGTTGAAGAGGTGTGGATCTGGAATAAGTGGGATGTAAAAACCAAAAAAAGGAGGAGGATATAAAAAACAAAGAACAAACACACAAAAAAAGCTCTTTCAAAAAGATTCATTGGAATCTTTTTAAAAGTTTCCTTTTAATTACTACTCCTTGGTCCTAATACTACCCTCTGAGACCAAGCAGAACAAGTCAAATCTCTTTGCGTCCTTTCAAATATTTGAAGGCAGGGCTTTCTGACCAGGGGGATGTCAATCAAGCTTTCTGGGCCTCGGTTTCCACAAAGAGTTAAGTCTGACAATTTAAGGCAGTGGTTCTCAACCTGTGGGTTACGTTCAATTTGTAACAATGAAAATACATTTTGCATATCAGATAGATTCATAACAGTAGCAAAATTACAGTTACGAAGTAGTAATGAAAATAATTTTATGGTTGGGGGTCACCACAACATGAGAAACTGTATTAAAGGGTTGCAGCATTAGGAAGGTTGAGAACCGCTGATTTAAGGTCTTATGACTCTAAATCCCATGACTGCTATCCTGGTCTTCTAGGTGCTTGGTAAGGATAGCATTAGATTAGTACAGCACCCTCACTTGAGGTTAAGGGACTTGAGAAAGGTCACACAGGAATTCATCACTAGGCAGGACTGGAACTTAACCCCTCTGATTCTAAATGCAATTTCTTTTCCATTGATTTGAACCGTCCCTCTGCTTCCTGGTCATTAACAAACCATCCTCTGAGGTCAGAGAGTGGTCCTGCTTGCTAGTGATTTTTCATTCACTGAACTGCAGTGGAGATTCCACTTGGAAGGATCCCAAGATGAGACCACATTAAGACAAAGTCTTCTCAATGCCCAGGTCATCAAATCTCCTGAGGCAGAGTCCAAAAACAGACTCATTTTATGTATATGTGAATATGTGTGTAAGTTTTTCTACCTGTGTAAATACACATATACGGCCTGTATTGAACTGCTTGTCTTTCCAGTGGGACTGGGTGATGAGGGAGGAAGGGAAAGAATCTAGAATTTAAAGTTTTAAAATCAAATGTTTAAAAAAATATAGATATATATACACACACACACATACACATTATCATTATAATTATTATTTACATGCAACTGAGAAATAAGATACACAGGCACTGGGGTAGGGAGATACATCTTGCCCCACTGGAAAGTCAGAGGGGTGATGGGGGAGGATATAGGAGAGAGCAGATTGGGGGAGAGGGTATACGGTGGGATCGCTGTTTTGGGGTGGTGGGTAGGGGAAAGATGGGGAGAAAATTTGTAACTCTAAATCTTGTGGAAATGAATGATATAAACTAAAAATAAACAAAAGTTAATTTACAAAGAAATGAAAAGAAAAAAAAAAGAATCAAGCTCAAGGCAATTCACTGGACCAGCCAAGGAGACCAGTCAAGGGCTATGGATGTCAGCAGGATATTAACTGCTAGGTTGTGTACTAATAGACGTCTGCCCCTAAGAAAGGCTGGCAGCACAAACTCAGTACCAAAGAAAGTGAGAGAACAGACAGAAAAAATGGTCCCCAGAAATGTGTCAAGTTATTTCACATTATTCCATTCTGGCCAGACCGGCCTGTTTGTTACTCTCCAAATGTGACATCACATTTTCCCATCTCCATGCCTTTCCATAGGTTGTTTCCCCATGCCTGGAATATTTTCATCTTTGCTGCTTATAATTCTTAGCTCCCTTCAAAGTTCAATTCAGGCACCACCTTCCACTAGAAGTTCCTTAGCTATAAACTTAGCCATGTACCTGTTCTACGCCCCTGAGGTGAGGAACTGTCCTTCATTTCATCTGGGTATCCCTACTATCTCAGTAGCTAATTAGCAAATGCTTATTGAATCAAAATAAACGGGTCCCATCAGAGTTCACATCAAAGATTATAGAATCATAGCTCTATAGCTGAAAATGACCTCATAAACCATTCAGTCCAACCCTCTCATTTTCCCAATAAAGAAGCGAGGCAAGTCACCCTCAGGAGGCCAGCTGGTGAAGTGGAGGCAAGAAGGTCAAGTTCAAATCCAGTCTGAGACCCTCAATAGGCAGTCACTAAACCTGTTTGCCTCAGTTTCCTCAACTGCAAAATGAGGAAAATAATGGCACCTACCATTATCTCTAATGTGGTCAGTACTGTGCCTGGCATGCAGCAGTACTTGATAAGTGCTTTTATTTCCAAGGGTCACAAGGAATACCAAGTGATAGAAGTGGGATTTGAACACAAGTCCTCTCTGATCTGCAGAGTCAGCACTCTTTCCACCGTACCTTCCTATAATTCCAAGGAAAAGTCTACTAGAAGAAAAGAACGTAAGCTCAACCCTAGACATAAATTGGGTATGACTGCTATGGGTTAAAGTCTTATGGCCAAAGACAATTATCATAGAGTCTCCTTTATACCACTTCCTAATTAATTTTATTCAGGCACATACCTGATCATGTCACTCCTGGGATTAAAATCCTTTCATGGCTCCCTCTTGGGTGTGTATGTGTGTGTGTGTGTGTGTGTGTGTGTGTGTGTGTGTGTGTGTGTGATGAATTGAACTTCAAACTCTTCAAGCAATGCATTCAAGTCCATCCATAAATAATCTTTCACTAATGTATCAACCTAGCCCTCTCAAATAGACAGTAACTGGAGTCAGAAGATAATTTGGTTCAACTCCCTTAGTTAAAACCGAGTCGGATGCTGAGATGAGGTCAATCAATAAACATTTATTAAGTACTTAACTATGAACCAGACACTGCTGGGGCACAAAGAAAGGCAAAAGACAGACAGATACTACCCTCAAGTAGCTCCGAGTCTGAGGGAATAGACAACACGCACATAACCATGGACAAACAAGCTATGTACTGGATAAGCTGGAAATAATCAACAGAAGAAAAGCACTGAAATTAAGGGAGATCAGGAAAGGCTTCCTGTAGAAGGTGAGATATCAGCTGGGACTTGAAAGAAGCCAGGGCATGGAGATGAGAAGGGAGAGCCTTCCAGGCATGGAGGGACAGTTGGTGAAAATGCCTAGTCAGGAGATGGAGGGTCTTGTGTCAGGAAGAGCAAGGAGGACAGTGTTACCGGAGAGGGGATACAAGGTGTAAGAAGACTGGCAAAGTGGGATGGAGGGGCAGGTTATAAAGGGTTTTAAATGCCAAACAGAGGATTTAATATTGGTCCTGGAGGTGAGGACACATTGAAATTTACTGAGCATAGGGGTGACACAGTCAGACATGGAAGACCACTTTGGCAGCTTGTGTGAATGGACTAGAGTGGGTGGAGTGTGGAGAGACTTGTGGCAGGCCAACTAATCAACAGGTTATTGGGATAGCCCAAGAATTGGGTAATTAGGGTCTTCACCAGAGTGGTGGCAGTGTCACAGGAGAAGAGGGGAGGGGGATGTTAAAAAAGTAAAGCTGACAAGCCTTGGCAAGAAATTAATGAGGGGGGGCAGGGTAAGAGGAAGGGAGGAAGAGAAGGAAAAGAAGTAGGGAGGAGGAGAGGGAGAGGGAAAGGGAGAGAGGGAGAGATGGAGAGGGAGAGAGGGAGGGAGAGAGAGAAAGAGAGAGAAAGAGAGAGAGAGGAGTCAAGAATGACACCTAGGATTTGAGCCTGGGGGATGGGTAGTGGTGCTCTTGACAGTAATAAGGAAGTCTGGAAAGAGGGGAATTTTGGGGGTGGGGAATGGGCAAATAAAGAGTTCCGTTTTGAACATGCTGAATTTAAGATATCCAGTAGGCAATGGAAGATTCAAGACTGGAGGTCATCAGAGAGGTTAGGGCTGAATAAGCAGGTATAAGAATCATCGGCACAGAAATAAATAACTGATGCTAAGTGCTGATGAGCTTACCAAGTGAAACTGTACAGAGGGAGAAGAGGGCCTAGGATAGAGTCCTGTGGGATATCCATAGTTTGTGGGTATGATGTGTATAAAGAATCAGCAAAAGAGACTTGAGAAGGGTTAGGTCCAATAGGTAGGAAGGGAACCCAGTGATTAGCCTGTGAAAAACCCTGGAGAGAAATGCGCATTCAGGAGGAGAAGTTGATTGACAAGTGAATCCCTTCCTGAAAAGAAATGAAGGTCTACAGTAGGAAGAGGTAACTGCACTGTTATCTTATTTCTCTGTAGACACGATAGCCCAGGGAAATCTGAGGGTCATCACCTGGCTATAGAAGGGCTTAGATCCCTGAGAAACTCAACATAGTTGAATCTACTTATCATTCATTCCTCACCCATAAAGAAGTGAGAAGGATTTAAGAAATCAGGGTCATAACCAGTTTTATTTAGTTATCTCATTTGCTAATAATAAATAAGTGCTAAAACCAGGTGTAGAAAGATTAATAAATTGTTAGAGCAGGAAAAGACCTTGGTCAAAGGTGTTTTAACACCACCATCACCCATCTCCACCTCTGAACACTGAAAGAAACAAAATGAATTGCACCCAAACTTACAGACTGTAAGAATTTTGTGAATGGCCTTACTGTTAAACAAACACAAGGAAATGGAGCTAATAATTGATATTTATATAACTTTTAAATTGGTCAAACATTTAATAAATTATTAAAAGTCCCACATAAGCACTGGGGTAGCTATCATTCTCATTTTAAATATAAGAAAAACATAGGTTTAAATGACTTGCCCTAGGTCACACAGCTATGTAGTATTAAAAGTTAGAATTTGAACTCAGGTCTTCCTGATTTTAAATTCAACAATTTAAACCGCTGTATCAAACTGTCTCTAATAACAATACTTATATTTACACACAGTTTACCAAAAGCTTTTCTCACAATAATGAAGCAGCTGAGTCTTAGGAAGGTTATGAGTTCATCCAGGGTCACAGGGATAGCGTTGTTAAGAGACCTGCACACCCAAGGTCACTTGGCTTCAAGTTCAAGGTTCTTTCTCTCTGCAAAGCTACCTCTTTCCAAACTGGATTTTCCTAATACAGAAAGAGATGATCTATCTCTCAGTGTTTTATTGTGCAAATGAACTCTCTCTCCCCTGCTAAATCAATGGGGCTCCTCCTTTCATCCCAAATAACTGGCCAGGGCCCAAGACTTTCCAGGCTCCCAGAAGAACAAAACCATATTCGACAAACACAAAATGCTTTTTTTCCCCAAGTCTACTTACTGGCTCTGCAAAAGCTATGGGGAAGCAGTTCCTGTGTCCAATGACCTCCCACGCAAAGGCTTCTTATTCCCATTGTTTGCCAGTCTCCCACAAAAAAAGAAGGGAAATGCCTAAAACCAGGCCATGTGGCTTCTTAATGCAAGATGTATGTTTTCTCTTTGTGCCAAAGCATAAGGCTGGGTGAGGGAGGGAGGAGATGATGCTAAAAAATCTCTTTCTGGTGCTGAAGGAACACATTTTTCCTCCCCTTCACTTAATTGGTCCAATAGAGCCAAGGAAGAATCTCCTTCCCCTCTGATGTCTATTTGATGGAAGCACAAACCACAGAAGTACCCAAAAAGACCCCTTTCAGACACAGCAGATGGAAGACCCCTTTCAGACACAGCAGATGGAAGACTGTTCTCTGGGACAGCCTGGAAAGAAAGCTCTGCAGTTTCCTAGACAGAGTTAAAGGCTAGTCTGTGGTCCCAAGGAAAGGTCAACAGTACTGATAAATCTGGTCATGAAACAGAAAGCCAAAAGTCTCTGGCCCTTCCATACAAGTGTATTGTGACAGCTAAAAATACCTGCACAGAGAAAAAAAAAACAGGCAACTAAGCCCAGAAATACACTCTTCATCTACACATCTTTCTAATGTGCAAAGTGAAGTTTGGCCATTGATCCAAACTTAAACAAAGAGAAAAACAGAACAAATCAACGACATCATGTCTTCAGAAAAGTGGGTGGGAGGAAAGGGGACGGAACGATTTCCAGTTTGGTTTTTTTCACTGTTACTGTTTTCCAGATCACCTTAATTTTCCAAATATCTTCCTCCCCCTTCTCCAACCCAGAAGGCCATTTCTTGTAACAAAGACTTTTTAAAAAGAGAAAGAAAAAAAGTTCAACTAAGCTAACTAAAACATCTATGACGTCGGGACAGTAGTATATGCCATGTTCCATACCCACAACCTCCCCTACCCTCAGCAAATAAAAGAAGAAAAGAACATTTTCTCATTTCTTCTGGGGTCCACTTAATGACCCGTTTATTAGTCCATTGTTAAATCAATATTATTATGCCAATTTCCTGCATGTTTCAAGTCCTCAAAATTCATCCAGTATTCAGGAAATCATTTGCCACTTATATTGGAGCAATCTCCAATATAAAAAACCTCAGAATAAGAGGTGTGCTTGGGCCAATGTAAAACTAATTGGTTTTCAATGGCACTAAACACAAAGGGCACAAGAAGCACTACTTTTGGATGAGAATTTCAAGGATTGTGACCAATAATTCTGTTTAGCCCTGGAAACCTGCAGTGTGTGTATATGTGGGAGAGAAGGAGAAAGGGAGAGAAAAAGAGAGGGGAAGAGAGAGGGGGGCGGGGGAGAGAGATAGAGAGAGAGAGAGAGAGAGAGAGAGAGAGAGAGAGAGAGAGAGAAAGAGAGAGAGAGAGAGCGCACAAAAAGGCAAAAGTCAGAAAGAGGGAAGAAGTCAGCAGAAAAAAAACTGGGTGTGTTTTTGTTGTTGTGTTTTGCTTTGCTGCTTTCTGGTGGGCCTTTCCTGAAGTCCAGGCGGCCTCAGTGAAAATCTGCATGAAACACTGGCCAAGTCAAAGAAGCAGACAGAACATCACTGGGCCCAGTCTCAAACCAGAGCTCCAGAATAATTAAACTTCTCTGGAAAGTAAATAAGCCTAATAACATAGTTCCCTCCATTCTATGAATCTCCATCACAAAAGAAGCATGGCAAGGCCAGGCCTTTGTCCTTGTCAATTTCTTACGTGGAAGAAATAAAAAATATTCTCACCTCCAAGAAGTTATTATCAGTGGCTTTAAACACTCTGCATCCAAATAAAGCTAATTAGGGGCTAGTCTGCTATTCAAAGGCAGGAATTCCTCCAGGTCTCTATGTTAAAATTATTAGTTTTCCCCAAAGTTTCTCCCATCCATCTATCCATCTATTGCTACTCATCCCCAGGACAGATGCAGTCTTCTTCCCTTTCCTAATTTCGGAAGGATTATCTATGACCATAAAAGACTGGCAAGTGAACAAGTCCAAACTTGCCAACCCCAATATGCTAATCAAGTCTCGGACAACCCACATTATCAGTGAGCTGCACTGCTGAGAACAGTCCCAACTGGAAACTAGCTTTCACGGGCATTCCTTGATGGATTTTCCCCAACTTCAGGCTAAGAGTTCAATAATTAAGCTCCACAGTTAAGGAGCATGGGGGTGTCCATGGGAAAACTGCGGTTAGGGGGTGTCTGAGCCCCTAGCAGCGACATACACTAGATCACCCCACACTGGTTTTCCTCTGTGCATCAATCCTTTAAGGGGGGAGGGGGAGGGGAAGAGGTCTCCGGCCTGAAGTCACTAGGTACAACTGCACAAGACAGTGATATTCCAGAACTGCTGGAAGGTTAATTTATGATATTAGCACACGTGCAGTCCTGATTGCTCTTCCTTTAAGCCTACACCCTGACCGTAAATGCTTGCATAAATAATAAAATATTTGCCGAGGGAAATCCAATCTAATTGAATAAAAAAAAAACGAACCCTCCCCCAAATAAAACCATAACTGGCTCAGTTCAACCTCCTGTCCACACCATTAAAGTTAGCAAAAAAATATTAAGTTAGGTTTCAAACACCCAAAGTAAAATGCTGAAATTTTGTCAGATATCAATTTACCCCTTCCTTTACCCCCTACCCACCCACCCACCCTGCCATTCAGAAAACAACCTAGAGAAGGCCAGGTTGGTGGGGGAGGGAAAAGATTCTCAGGAGGATTAGAGGCAAAGAGGAATAAACAGCCAAAGCTGCCTGAGCATGTGCCCGCAAAACCTAAAACCAGGATCCAAGGGTCAGAGACCCCAGGAGGCACTGATTTCGTTTTTTTTCCAAGAGTCTCTTTTTAGGGATTAGCTAAAAGACCCCTGCCCAAGTGTAAAAAGTCCCAGACTTATATCTGGGCACTAGTCATTCGGTGACACGTTCTCAGAGGCATCCAAACTCGATGGCAGCCTTAAAGTCTCATCACTGGAAAAGTGCATGACAAAAACACACATACACAACAATAAAGTCAGCCCGTGGGTTTCGTCCAAGTACTCACTGCGCATCACTACCCGAAATGCAATGGCTCGGAGAGTATCAATAAGTCTAAGAAAAATGCCAACTTACGGGAGGGTGAATCCCACCCTGTATCCAAAGGTCATCGAGCGGCTAAAATCCTTTCCCGAGCTGAGGTCCGAAAGAGGTGCAATCACGGGTCCTGAAGGGCACGGTCGCCCATTTCCAGTTTGCGATGCAGCTCGCCCAAGCCCGTTTTCCCCCCATGTGCTCGGGCCGCCGCACGCGCTCGCCTCAATGGAACGTTGTGCTGGCGAGCGGCCTTCTGACGTCACGAGTGCTCGCGAAGCCTCTGTACGCGGCGGCGGCGGCGGCGGCGGCGGCGGCGGCGGCGGATCCTGCTTCCAGCTGCCCTGCCGCGCGCGCCCGACGAGGCCAGCCCCCCGTGCATTCCGGGGCACCCGGCGCTGGGTGGTGGCTCTGGGCAGGCAGCAAGCGTCCCACCTCCACTGCCCGCTCAGTGGCCTGCGTCCCAGGAGCCGCGGGACGAGCAGGGAAAAGCGGGGAGAGAGGTGATGGATGGGCCGCTGCGGAGCTAGGGCCCACATGGTGTGGGGGAGGGGACGCGCGTCCTCACTGGGTGTGCGCTCTCGGAGCCGTCTGCCCTGGACGAGACTAGCAGCAAGCGCATTTCTGGCCCTTTAAGGGATCCTAGGAATACAGATACACGTGCGCGAATTTTTTTTAATGGGGGAGGGTAGAGGGAAGAGGGTGCCACGGGATAGGTGCATTTCCTGAAGAGGTCTTGATTCCTTGGGCCTGAAGGCTTTAGGATCCCTACGGCAAAAGAGACCTAGCTTGGTGGAAAGAGCCGTGGTTTAGAAATCTAGGCACTAGGCTCTGCTGTTCTACCTGCAGTGTGTAAATACAACCTCACAGCTCGTAGTGGAGAGCAGTAATATAGTGAGTGCAGAAGGCGTACATTTCTGACAGTTTATGTAAATGTCGGCTCTTATTGAGGCACCTCCCCCGCCTGGGGCTCAGTTTCATCATTGGGAAGGAGAGACTTGGCTGGGAAGCATCAGGGGATCACAGGATTTAAAGTTGTAATAGAGAAAGTAAAGTGGAAATAACAGTGAAAAACAAAGTCTGGGGACCTGAGTTTGAAATGCCAGTTTTGACCTTGGCCATGTTACTTCACCTTTGGGTCTCAGCTTCAGGCTAGTTAGCCACCAAGAACCTTTCCATGCCTAAATCTATGAACATATGAATCTTAAATATTAATAATTCATATTTATTTAGCACATACAAGTTTACAAAAGAGCCTTCCTGTCAATAATCTCCAGCAGATGGGTAATGCAAGTATTAATTATCCCCATTTTACAGATTGAAAGACTGATGTGAACTGCCCCTGGTTATACAGCACTGGGACTGCCAAGATCAGTGCCCTTTCCATTTTACTACAGGAAAATTAAAATGCTACTGCATATTGTTGCTGTAGAAAGGGCTTATGTTTGGTATCAGAGTACCTGGCATTGAATCCATTTACTTCCTTAACCTCTCAGGGCCTCAATTTCCTTCTCTGTAAGAAAACTGAAGTGGCAGAGCTAAATTACATCAAAGGTCCCTTTCCAACTCTATGTCTGTGTAATGCAGAGTATCCAAGATCAAGCTAGTCCAACACTTTCATTTTTAAAATACCATACCTGAGGCCCTGGAGGGATGAAGTGATTTGCTTAGCTGACAATAAACAAATGTCAAAGCCAGAATTCAAAACCATCTCTTCTCATTCCAAAGCTAGTGCTCTTTTCACCACACCTGCTAGGGACAGAAGACTGGAAGAAGAGAAGCTTGCTTTCCTCCCTCTCACCAGTTCGCTGAGGATTGATTTGCACAGTATGGGGCCAGGGACAGCCTTCAGTAATTATTCCTCTCATTTTACAAATAGGTCATTTGCTTGGTCAGAGAAGTAATCAAGAATGTGAGCTTCACTTATCAGTGGGTATATGTATGATGGCTAAACTATACATGACTCATTGAAAAGTTCTTTTTTATATCCTTTGAAAGAGACAAAATAATACTTAACAAAGCCATTCCTAGTGACACCAGGGTACATCACATCACACCACATTCTCTATCATTTTCACCAAAGTAGAATCTGAAATTCAGGTCTTCCTGACTCCAGACCCAGTGCTGTATCCACTGACTACTTCTAATTAAGAAGATACCCCCCCCCTCCAAATGATGAAGAAAGCACTTTCATCCTTAAAATATTACCATCTAATAAGAGCTTTTATTAAATAAAAGTTTATTGTAATAATCCAATGTCACAAACATTTATTTGGCTTGGCTATTGTCCAAGCCTTATCTGTAGATTCAACTCAACTTCCAAATTTGGGATCATTTCTAACCTTAGGAAGTAGGGCTATATAAGGACCCTAAAGTAAGATGGAGGGAGGTTGATTGAGTCAATTAGTCACCATCTCCACTTAAAGGTAA
>CM053580.1:501946462-501967469 GCA_028627135.1 Pseudochirops cupreus | reverse complement strand
TAGAGTGGAGCAAATGGAAGCAAATGACTTTATGAGAAATCAAGATACTATTAAACAGATCCAAACAAATGAAAAAATAGAAGGCAATGTGAAATATCTCCTTGAAAAAACCACTGACCTGGAAAATAGATCCAGGAGAGATAATTTAAAAATTATTGGACTACCTGAAAGCCATGATCAAAAAAAGAACTTAGAAAGCATCCTTCAAGAAATTCTAAAGGAAAATTGCCCAGATATTTTAGAACCAGAGGGCAAAATAGAACTTGAAAGAATTCACTGATCACCTCTTGAAAAAGATCCCCAAAAGAAAACTCCTAGGAATGTTACAGCCAGGTGTTCTGGAGTCCCCAGATCAAGGAGAAAATATTACAAGCTGCCAAGAAGAAACAATTTGAATACTATGGAAACACAATTAGTATAACCCAGGATCCAGTAGCTTCTACATTAAGGGATCAAAGGGCCTGGAGATCAAGGGAGACCAAGGGAGCTAGGATTAAAACCAATAATCACCTACCCAGAAAAACTAAGCATAATGTTGCAGGGGAAAATATGGTCATTCAGTGAGGTGGAGGACTTTCAAGCATTCTTGCTGAAAAAAACCAGAACTGAAAACAAAATTTGGTGCTCAGATACAAGAAGCATGAGAAGGTAAACATGGAAAAGAAATCATAAGGAACTTATCAAAGTTGAGCTATTTACATGCCAACATGGAAAAACGATAATTGTAACTTCTGAAACATTTCTCAGTATGAGGTTAGGTGAAGGGAATAAAAATGTCCATATACATATACGTACACATATGTCTGTATGGGAGGGTATATATATATATATATATATGCATATGAATACATATCTGAGTATGTGTATATATGTGTGCATAGAGGGCACAGGATCAATTGAATAGGAAGGGATGATACTTTAAAAGGTGAAATTCTGAGGTGGGAGAGGAATAGAATGAGATGAGAGAGGGAGAGACAGAATGGGGTTAACCATCTCATATGGAAGAGGCAAGAGATAACTGTTACAGTGGAGGGGAAGAACAGGAAGGCAAAAGGGAAAGGGTCAATGTTACTCTCATTGAGTTTGGCTTAGGGAAGGAATGACATAAACTCTAAACTGGGTGTCTTGCCACACAGGAGAGTAGGGGGGATGGAGATGAGAGGTGGGATGATGGAGGGGAGGGGAGGGCAGAGTGGCGGGGAGAGTTGCTGGAAGCACACACTTCTGTAAAGAGACAGGGACAGGGTAGAGAATAGAACAAGGGGAGGGCGGGATAGGAAGGAGGGACACATAATCAGTCTCTCACAATTGTCCATTGTGGAGATATTCTGTGTAACTACAACATGTACAGCCTGTATTGAATTGCTTGTCTTTCCAGTGGGCGTGGGTGACGAGAGAGAAAGGGAAAGAATCTAGAATTTAAAGTTCTATAATCAAATGTTAAAAAAAATTTATATATATATAAAATAATAATAATAATTATTAACTACATGCAACTGGGAATGAAGATGTACAGGCACTGGGGTAGGGAGATCCATCTTGCCCTGCCGGAAAGTCAGAGGGGAGATGGGGGAGGACATAGGAGAGGGCAGATTCGGGTAGGAGTTATACAGTGGGGTGGCTGTTTTGGGGTGGTGGGTGGGGGAAAGATGGGGAGAAAATTTGTAACTCAAAATTTCATGGAAATGAATGATGCAAACAAGAAAATAAATAAATTTTAAAAAACAAATGGGAGACAAATATTTTAAAATATCAATACAGCAGCTATTTGGAGAGTGGAATAAAGTGGGGAAAGATTAAAGTCAGAAGAACAATTAGAAAACTATTACAATAGTCCATGTCAGATGTGATGAAATTCTGAACTAAGACTGTGAATAGAAATAAAGAGAATGATGCAGAATATGTTGTGGAAGAGAACTTAGCAAAGCTTAGTAACTGGGTATTAGGGATAAGGGAGAGGGAAATTTGAAGGTAACTTTTAGTTTGTGAAATTGGATAACTGGAAGAATGGTGGTACTTATCTTTGCTTTGCTTTTTCACTTTCCCAGCATCACGTGGCTGACAAGTATCTGAGGCCACATTTGAACTTAGATCATCCTGACTCCAGGGCCAATGCTATATCCCCTGAGGCACCTAGCTGCCCCCTGGTACTCTTAAAAGAAAGAGAGTGGAAGGGAAGATGGGGTGGAGCGGGGTGGGGTGGGAGAGGGGGGCAGAGGGAAGGACAGGATAAAGAGTCTGTCTTGGTTCTGTTGAGTTTGAGATATCTATATATATCCAGAGAACTCTAACCAACAGTTGATAACATGGAACTGGAATTCAGGAGAGAGACTGGAGTCTATAGATCTGAGAGTCACCTGCATAAAAGTCATAGTTCAACTCATGAAATGATGAGAAATCCAACAAAGTGTATTGAAAGGAGGGCCCAGAGCAGAGCCCCAAGGGTCACTCACATATAGATGGTGGAACTTGGATAATGATCCAGCAAAGGAAAGTGAGATGGAATCTCCAGACACAAGAGAGCATATCATGAAATCCAGAGAGAAGAAAGTGTGTAGAAGGAAAAGGTGGTCAACAATATAAAATGCAGCAGAGAGGTCAAAAAGGGATGAAGAAAAGGCCATTAAAATTTGCAATTAAGAGATCACTGGTAACCAGTTCACATTCTAACTGAATTAGAGGTTTTCTTTGTTGGTTCAATCTATCCCTGCATGTTCAGTTAGTGCAAAGTCACCCTCTAAAAAATATCCTCTGAGCTAGGAAGTAAAATGGAATATTAGTTGCATCAAATAGACATTGGTGCCTCCATGCCTCAAGTAACAAAAACAGCTATACAATGAGCAGCTGTTGTTGCTGGTCATTCTGGAAGAAGATCATGGCATCAGAACAGTTGATACCACGACTTGCAAGTGAATTGGATTTAAGTGAGACAGGGCTGTGCAAAGTCACCAGCCTCACTTTCTCCTCCAGAGCCATCTGGAGGCAGTGTCAAGATACAGATCAGGATGACTAGAGATGGCCCCCACAATACGCAGTGAAATGAGTGCCAAATTGGGAGAAAGGAAAATGGGCATCTGGTCCACAGCTCTGCCCCTAATTTACTGTGTGACCTTGGGTAAATCACTTAGCCACACTGTTCTGATGCTTTATCATGGCATGGAGGGGATTTTGGGTTTTCAGAGGCTATGCTAGGAAAGAAGTAGCCCTATACATCTTAGCAAACTAGAAATGCTTTGCAAGGGAACCTGAAGAGTGATCGTGACTGTCACCTGAGGAGCAACTAAGATAAGCACAGAAGGCTGGATGCTGGTTGATAGATTATTTTTGTCATACCAACCCTTAAATAGATGGTTATCTTCATTGGTGAAGGCAATACACAGTAATAAAATTACATCTTCTTCAAAGGAAAAAAACAAATAGAATCAATGTTAGGAAATTGAACTACATGATCTCATCTCTAAGGTTCTTCTCAACTCTTCAATTTTATGATGTTCTATGATATGCTCTATGTTGGCAGCCAATAAAAACCACTCTTTCAGCATCCAAAAAAAAAAGAAGAAGACTTGAGTCGAATTCATTCAGTAGGACCTGGCGTGTTGGTATTTTGGCGTCTCCAGCACCCCCAACCCTAACCTTATACCACTTCAGTCGGAAATGTAGGGTTTGCCCCTTCTTGGCATAGCCTTTTCAAATGCATGGTCACCACTAGGCTCAGAATCATTAGAGTAGGATAGTGATAGTGATGATAATAAATAACATCTGATATTTCTAAGAATTACAAAGCAGTTTCCTCAAAATGTCCTAGTGAGGTAGACAGTACTAGCTATTCCTCCCATTTTGCAAATTAGGAATAGTAGATTCAGTGATATAAAAGAATTTGGTTCAACTCTTACAAACATTAAGTGGAAAAACTGGGATTTTGAGAATATGATTTTAACAGTATAGTCCTATTGTACATTTAGAGGAGATATGCAAATAAGCATGTATGGGGGATGGGGAGAGGAAAGGGTTTGGAATTCAGGGTCTGAGTGGTACGGTGTTGGACCTGAGATCTAAGTTCAAATTCTATTTTAGATACTTACTGTCCATGTGACCCTGGGCAAATCACAAACTTTCTAAGCCTCAGTTCTCTTATCTGTAAAATTCCAGGGATGCTAATAGTACCTACTTCCCAGGGCTGTTGCAAAGATATCCATGAGATAATAAAGATATCTAATGAGATGATTTATATAAAGTGCTTTGCAAACCTTAAGGAAACATATAAATGCTAGTTGATTATTATTATTGTCAGAAAACAATTATTAAGATCCCATTCTGTGTCAGGCACTGTGCTAAATACTGGAGATGCAAAGAAAGGTAGAAGGCAGTCCCTGCTTTCAAGAGGTTCACAGTCCCAGCAGCCCCAAAGCACTTACTGGATAAGAAACCGGATATCAGGGAATCCATGGCCCAGACAAACCTAGACAATCACCTTAGGGAGATCAGTCTGCAGTAAGGAGGGAAACTTGAAGAGGAATGGCTTTCCCTGAAGATCTTGAAGACCTGCTTTGGTGAATTCTGCTTGAAAATAGGAGGATGAACTCACCATTGTGTAGTCCTTGGTGCAGCGGAAGGAATCCTGGACTGGAAGACCTGGTTTAAGTCTAGGCCCTGATATTTGCTAGTTGAGTAACATTCAGCAAGGCAATTAACTTCCTTTAACTTCATTTTGGAATTATAATGCTTATACCATGGCGTAGATGAAGCACTAGTTTTTGGGTCAGAAAGATCCTAATTTACTTCCTACCTTGGACACATAATACATGGGTAAGCCAGGGAATTCTTGGAGCCTGAATTCAGATTCTTCCTCACATACTTAAATGACTATGTGACCCCAAGCCACTTTCCTCAACTATAAAATAGAGATGGTAATAGTCCTTACCCCAATAGGATTGTTGTGATGATAAAATGATATAATATTTGTACAGCACTTAGCACAGTGCCTAGAACATAGTAGGTGTTTAATAATGCGTGTTTCTCTCTCCTTCCTACCTGTCTTTCCTTCCTTCCTTCCTTCCTTCCTTCCTTCCTTCCTTCCTTCCACTATTCTATGGCTACAAATTTCACATCAGTTGTCTCTGCAACAATTGAAAGAGATTCTTCATCAAGAGTTACCTATAGCAATGAAATCACAGGTGCAGACCAAGAACCAAACTTTAAATCAAACTTGTTATGAAGGAAATTCTTGTAGGACTTCTATTTATTTTTGTTTTTTAGGATCATAGAATTTAGAGCTGAAAGCTGACTGGGATTATCTACTGCCATTCCCTCGTTTCACACATAAGGAAACTGATGACCAAAGAAATCAAGTGATTTATCTAAGGTCTCACAGAGTCAAAATTCAAACCTGGGGCCTCTGACTCCCAACTCATCTTCACTTCTAGCACAGTACTTAGCATATAATAAGCACTTAATAAACACTCATTCACTCATCCTTCCTATTGCTGTAATTACCTATTCCAACCAGCCTCACTTTACAGATGCCCATTTAAAGTGGTTTACTCATGGTCTTGCAGGTAGCTCTGTAGGAATCTGAGCTAGGGTTCAAGGATAAGTTTTCTGGCTTCAAACTCAGCCCTTTTCCCCCAACTCCATGTCGCCATCACTAACTGCCCCAGCAAGTCTTTGTAAACTGTAAAGTGCCACAGAAATCTGGGCTGCTGTTATCATTCACCATGAATCTGTGATTTTTAAGGTCAGGGATTAGAAAAAAGGAAGCAGCTTCTGGAAACTGCAGAAAGAGGAAATGATGGATAGCACAAGAAATGAGGAACCTTTGATTTAGGTCTTCTTAGGGGAAAATGGGAAGGGTGTGTGGCTTAGCAAGAATGTTTGACTAAGAACTTTGCATTCAGTTCACTTTTCTGTGTGTCTCCAATAGCTAAAAAAGGTTTGGCATGCTGAAAGCTGGAAGTCAAGATAGTCTGAGGCTTGGACTTTGAGTGGGCAAAACAAACAAGCAAAACTCAGAATTTTGCACACTTACACACAAACAAGCACTTCCTAACTAAGCTAATCCACTGATCCATGGGATTGGTGTTTAGGAGACAGGGTGATTTTTTTTTTTAAGAGGAGAGGACAAGGGGAGAGAGAAGAGGAAGGAAGGAAGGGAGAGGAAGGAAACAGGGGTTTTCTGACTCGGTTTCTGGTCAGTCAGAAGGTGGGAAGAAGAATTAGAGCTGCCAGACAGTATCAAAAGCTCAAGGCTAGGACTGAGAAGATATGGGTTCTGGTCCTGGATCTGCCCCTCACTGTCTCTGTGACCTTGGGTGAGTGACTTCCCCATCTCTGGGCCACAATTTCCTGGTCTGTAACATGAGCGAGGATGGTTGAACAAGACAATATCTAAGTTCTCTTCAGCTTTAAAGTGTGGTAGTTCTCTGATTGTTAGGTGGCTGCAAGGCATCGGATCAACTGATCAAGCACCAAGCATTTATTAAGCACCTAGCCAGGAACTATGTTAATAGGTACTTGGGATATGAGCATATAGAATAAAAAAATCTCTACCTGCAAAGAGGCTGCATTGGAATGGGCAGATGAAAAGTATCTTTATAAATATAGGCAGTATATACATATGTATACATATGTGCACATATATACATATGAATTAGTGAATTAGTGAAAATATGTACAAAATGGTTAAATATATAGTACTTGAGTCTGTGAGCACTAGCACTTTTTTGGGGGTGGGAGATGAGATCAGATATTTTAATGGAAAAGAGGGGACTCTACAGGGATAGGTGAGGACAGAGTAAACTTCAGGCATGGGGAATATCCAGGGAAAAGGTAAAGAATTAGAGATTGAACACAGTATGTGAGGAATAGAAAGAAGGCCGGAAGTAATGTCCCATCAGGTTGAAAAGACAGGTTGGGTCCAGGTTGTAAAGGGCTTTACAAACTAAACAAAAGAGTCTATAATTTATCCTAGAATCAGTAGGGAGTCATTTGAGTTGGTGGAGTAATGAAGTCATGTGATTAGATCTATGGTTAGGGGAAATTAACTTTTCCAATAGTGTGAAGGAATAGGCTGGCATGAGGAGAAACGTGAGATAGGGATATCATTTAGGAGACCATTGCAATAATCTAGTATGGAAGTCATGAGGGCCTGAACTAAGCTGGATAAGCAGAATGAAGCAATTTGATGCAAAGAATTGAAAATGAGCATCACATTAGAGAAATGGAGAAACACATGGTAAGTGTGAGCACACGGGGAAATCTGTAAGGTAAAACCTAGAAATTCCAGAAGAAATGAAAAAAAAAAGCATCTACTGCAGTCTTCCTCTCTCTCCCTATCAAATTAGTGTTAAAAAGGCAAAGGCCTCCCACTGCATCTTGGGTCATCTTGACTTATGTCTTGCCTGGAGGAAGAGTGAGACTGATGATTTTGCATAGCTCTGCTCACTTAAATACAACTCACTTTCAGTCAAGACATCACCCTCCTGATGTTGTTGGTCCTCTTCCAGAATGAAGGAAGAACAACAACATTGAGCAAGCTCACTTCAGTCCAACAAAAGAGAGTGGGCTTGGGTGTCTGTCTCTGTAATCAAGTTAACAGAACCAAAAAGGGGTTGTTTCAATGGAAAGATCAAATATTTTAGTGAAATCAGGACCTAGAGCAAGGGATTCAAGGAATTTGACAACGGTTGAGGGAAAGGATGACACTAGTCAGGAATCTGAGGGGGGGAGGAGAGAAGGAAAGGGAAAAAAGAGAGAGAAGGAGAGA
Organism: Pseudochirops cupreus; assembly: GCA_028627135.1. Taxonomy (NCBI): domain Eukaryota; kingdom Metazoa; phylum Chordata; class Mammalia; order Diprotodontia; family Pseudocheiridae; genus Pseudochirops; species Pseudochirops cupreus. The sequence goes on along the minus strand of CM053580.1, from coordinate 501,959,707 downwards.
AAGGGAGAGATAGAGACAGAAACAAAAAGATAGATACAGAGACACACAGCATTGAGACAGAAAAAGGCAGGCAGATGACAACCAAGTTTACTCTATGTCCTGATTGTTCTGTAGCTGTTCCTCTACCCACCAACAGGAGTTTTTGAGGCATGCTTCACAAAGAGCTGTTCATTTCCCACCCTCCCACCTTGAAGATTTTCTAAGATGTACATACCACTTTATAGCTTATGTAATGATTTTAAAAAGTCTTTTTATTCTGAACTTAACAAACACCAAATTATGAACCACTTATATAATTTATCTTATTCAGTCCTTGAAATAACCACATGTGGGAAGTGGGTAATGCACATCTGCCTCCTGGGTCATCTCTAGTCATCCTGATGGATATCTGGCCACTGGACCCAGATGGCTCTGGAGGAGAAAGTGAGGCTGGTGACCTTGCACAGCCCTCCCTCCCTCAAATCAAGTCAATTGCTAGTCCTATCATCATTTCCTTGATGTCATGGTCCTCTTTGAGAACAAAAGACAAACCACAACTACAATGCAGGTATTAGAAGCCCCATTTTATAGATGAGGAAACTAAGACATAGGTCAAGTGATTTGCCATGAGTCCCATAGTTGGAATGACTTCTCATTTCCCCTCTGCTGCTCTAAATTCCACTGGTCCTTCAAGACCCAGCTGTTTCCATCTTCTCCATGAAGCTTTATCTAATTAAAATCCTGAGGGTTTTTCTGAATAACTTTCATGATTACATAATCTTGCTAGTGCAAGTTTGACCACATTACTCTTCAGCTCAAGAACTGTCAGTGGCTGCTTATTGGCTAATATCGGATAAGGCACATATTTCAAAGCCTAGCATTTAAGATTCTGTATAGTGACTCTCTTGCCTTTCCAGGCCTCTCTGTAGAACCATCCTTCACATACTTAAGGTTCTAGCCAAACTGAGCTTTTAAGTTCCTTTATGTGTTCTGCACCCTCTCTCTTTTGTGCTTTGTGTAGATTCTCCTCTGTGCCTAGAAAGTATTCTCCTCACATCCCTGCATTTGCCCATTTAAAAAGCTATTTCCAAAAACAAACCAAAAAAGTCATGTATATAAAATAGTGTTACATCCTCCATGAAACCTTCCCTAACTCTCTCAGCTGAAAGTGATCTTTCCTTCCTCACTTTTTCTTGAAACACTGTCTGGATCTTTTCTTTGCCTCTACCATACTCCTCCCTCTGTAATAACACTCTGTTCACATGTCTTTTATGCTCTAATAGAACATAAGCTCTCTGAGGCCAGAGATTGTGTACATTTTCATTTTTGTTATCTCTGTCACCTAGCATAGCCTAGCACATAGTAGGAACTTAATAATAATTTTGACCCCAAAGGCAGTCAAACACAAATTAATTGCAATTGGTTAATCTTGGTCCCAGAAAATAGAAATGAAACACACTTTCTTCTTGATAGAAATGTGAGGGGCAGAGGAGGGAACTTTGGGAACAGAATGCTGTGTGCACTATCAGATGTGGTTATTCTATCCTTAACTTTTTTTTTTCTTTGTTTTAGGGCAAAGTTTGTTGGTAGAAGGGTCTATCAGGAAATGTTTGTGATATGAAAAACAGAGCATCAATGATACAATTTTTTTTCTGTTGAATTTTATTTGTTAAATAAAATAAAATGACCCATGAGGAGAAATTCCTTCAGTTCTGAATATCGGAAATGGTACTGCCCTTCTGGAGTCCAGAGAAAAGCAAGCAAAAGTAAGTGGTCAGCAGGAAAGAGAGCTGCTTTCATCTGTTTTGTCCAAGCAAGAAATAACATATTTCAATTTATTTGAAAGGATGTATCCCTCCTTCCTCATTCTCCTGTGCCCCTCCCCTCCCATAGCCCACCTCCTAAATAGAGAGGAAAACAGAAAGGGATTTCAAAAACACTGATTCATGTGAAAGAGTCAATTTGAGGGCTCCCACAGTCTAACAGTCACAGCTGAGGAAGGGAGGCATTCTAAGACATCCAAATTTATTGTGGAAAAGGCTGCTTACTCCCTACAAGAGTGGAGGGAGATTTGTGAGGTCAGAGAAATGACAGACTGGTCTGTTGAGAAGAGGGAGAGGGGACGGCCTCACTTCTGAAAAAATAACCCGAGGAATCAGGTCAGGCCTAAGCAAAGCATGTGGTGGTTTAGGTGGGCTGAGATGCAAAGATGTGGGTCAGGGCTGTCTCTGAATTCCTCACACTGTGGTACTATTAGGCCTTGGAGAGGTTCCCACAACTCATGAAAAGTTTCTCTAGTGCCTCTCCTGGGATCTTTCCAATGTCACACAAGGAGCTTTGTACAGAGGTTCAAAGCAGCTAAAACTGGTTTTTGAAAAGTTTAATGGGCAGGACCCCTTGACGTTTGGGAGGCCCAAGCAGCTGATAGAGGGGGTCTTAGGCCTCTGACTCCACATCTAAAACAGCCAGTTAAATATCCAGGTGAACATTATCTTGCTTCTTCATCCAGGAGAGATACTGAGTAGGTCCTAGGGAGCACCCTGGGGATGTGAGCAGCATCCCGGCATAGGTCAGTGGGTCTGGTCAACTCTGGGAGGTCTCTCTCAGTGCCAAGTAGAGTCTAGTCTAGAACTCAAGGAAAAGTCTCGGGACAACATCATAATCGTTTACAGCAAAAACTAAACCCTTTTGCAGTGATAGTACGGTTGAAAGAATACTGGTTCTGAAGTCAGAGGACTTGAGTTTAAATCTGACTTTTACTGATTACTATCTGTGTGATCTTGGACAAGTCACTTAAAGTCCCTGGGCCTCGGTTCTGTCACCTGTAAAATGAGAGAGTTAGACTAGATGTCCCCTGAGGTTCCTTGCAGCTCTAGACATATAGCCCCATGATTTTATAATCAGTCCTTTTCCCAAAACATTCAGCATACTGTTTCATTTGTATTAATACTCTCTTAGATGTTTTCTTCTACTTTGCAATGTAAACCAAGTCAATATGAACTTATTAAGGCCTACTAAGTGCAATTCATTGTTCTAAATGCTTGGGAACAAGTCTAGAGACAAAATTAAAGGCAGTTCCTATCCTCAAAGAGCTTATATTCTGCTTGGGGGGAGGCTGATATTCATGAAAGCAGTAAGTATGCCTTTTAACCCAGTCTCCAGTAACTGGTTATCTTTTGCAGTGACCCTGGAAAGCAGCCCCCTGGCACAAGGGGGAAGAAGGTCAATGATTTTGCTAATGACCTGCTCATATGAAATAGTCCAGACTTTTTGCTTTGTGAGGTAATGACTTGCAGGACACTGATAAATGTTCAAGCAAAAGCTGGATGATAGTTTCCCAAGAAAGTTGTAAAAAGTGGGGTTCCTACATCAGACAGGGATTTCCATTACCTCTGTAATATTTTAGAATTCGATATACATACTTGGAACCCGTAACCCTATACAATGAACCAGAGACTCATAGATGCTTAGAGTTGGAAGAGATCTTAGAAGTTATGTAGTGCAAGCCAAACAAGAATCCCCTCAAAAATACCCATATCTAATCCCTCTAATGAAGAAGAACCCACTACACCCCAGGGCAGCTCTTTCCACTTAGTGATGTCTTTGATTGTTAGGAATATTTTTTCCATGCATTGTAGTGAATTCTCTCTCTTTGTGACTTCTATTCATTGCTATGGTCCTGTGGGACCAGACAGCAAGTCTAAATCCCCTTCCACATGGAAGCATCTCAAATTATTTAAAGAACCGTCATGTTCCTTCCTGAATCTTCTTTTCTCCAGGCAGACATCCCCATTTCCTTCCATTAAATTCATATGACATGATCTTGAAGCTCTTCCCCATAATGGTCATCTTCCAAATGCTTTTGATCTTTTTGGTATATTTACTTAAATATGGCAAGGAACACACAATAGCTGAAGCTGTTCTGACCAGGGCAGAGCACAGACTAATTATTATTGCTCTAGTCCTGTTCACTATTTCTTCCTAAGTGCACCCTAAGTTCTTACTTCTGTATCACCCACCAGTGGCTCATGTTGAACTTATAGGACAATATGAGTCAACCCCTGCCCAGATCTTTTTTCACATGAATTATTGTCTAGCCAAGCATTCCCCATTGTATACATATGAAATTGATTTTTGGAACCCAAGTGTAAGATTTTTCATTTTTCCTTATTTGATTTAGGTGTTTTAGGGGCAGCTAGGTGGTACAGTGGATATAGTGCTGGGTCTGGAGTCAGGAAGACTCATTTTCCTAAGTTCAAACCCAGCCTCAGACACTTACTAGCTATGTAACTCTGGGCAAGACACTTGATCTTGCTTGCCTCAGTTTCTCATCTGTAAAAATGAGCTAGAGAAGGAAATGGCAAACCACTCCAGTATCTTTGCCAAGAGTACCCCAAATTGGGTCACAAATCAGAACTGAAAAACAACTGAACTGAATTTGATTTCACTTTATTCAATTCAGTCCAATGTTCTAGGGCATCACGATTTTTTTGAATCCTGACTCTTCCAACCAGTGTGTTAGCTATCCCTTTTTTTGTTAGATAAAATTTTTGTAATCATTCTATCTATATCCTTACCCACATCTCTGAAAACATATTATGTTAGTTAAAAGTTAATCAGATAACTGGATCACTGCTAGAAGCCTCTTTCAAGGTTGACATTAATGACTATTTTTTGAGTCCACAGTCACTGAGTAATTTCTGAAGAAATATACTGAATATACTGTCAGTCTTGGCTATAGGGATAGTATGGGAAACATGCTCAAAACTTCTTAAACATTTTTTTCATTCATTTATCTTCCACACAGCTAACAAAGTGATTTTCTTAAAGCAAAGGTCTGACCGTGTCACTCCCTTATTCCATAAATTCTAGAAACTTGCTAGGAACAGATAAAATCCTCTGGCATTTAAAGCCTTCCAAAAGTCAAATCTAATCTTCCTGGTCTTCTTATATATTATTCCCCTTTATTCATTCTACTGACCAACCAAATCAACCTTCTTATTGTTCTTCATATAGAATATCCCATCTCCCCATTTTTCTTTTCTTTTTTTTTTTTTTTAAGGGGGGAAGGCTGGGCAATTGAAGTTAAGGAACTTGCCCAAGGTCACATGGCTAGTAAGTGTTAAGTGTCTGAGGTCGCATTTGAATTCAGGACCTCTTGACTCGAGGGTCCCATTTTTCTTTCCAAAAAAATTAAAAATATTTTTTTAATTAAATACTTCCCAATTTCATGTAAAAAATTTTAGACATTCATTTAATAATTATTTTGAAGTACAAAATCTCTTCTTCCCTACTGCCCCTCCTCCACCAGTTGAGAAGGCAAGCAATATGATATTGATTATACATTCCACTCTCCTTTTTGATAGCCATCCCCTATGCCTGGAATTTGCTGCCTCTTTATCCCCATCTTTCTGAATCCCTGGTTTCTTTGGAGATTTGTCTTGTTTCATCTTCTCACCTCATTTCATCTTCTACATAAAGCCTTTTCTGATCTTGATAGCTGCTACTTCCTTCTCCCCAACATAATTACCTTATATTTATTTTCTCTCTGCCTATATAGGTACATGATCCCCCTTCCTCCCCTCCTCCGCCCCTACAGAATATAAGTTTCTTGAAGGCAAGACCTATTTAATTTTTGTCTTTGGATGTCCAGTGCCTAGCACAATGCCTGACACCTACTAGATGCTTAATAGAAGCCTAATTGATGCCTTTATCTATACTAGTCTTCCTAAATTTCTGTCATTTCTGTCGTGTCATTTCAAATATTACTCAATGATATTCACATACCACAGTTTTATTTCACTGGACAGAATATTCCTCACTTTTCTACTTAAGGACTGCTCATTAGTGGGGTAGGATGGGGGGCTAGCTATCCATGGTTTTTGTGGCCAGTGCTTATTTTTACTCGTCTCCTTTATTTCTCTTTGTCCTACTTAGGATAGCCATCCCATGTGTAACAACTTCATAGAATGCTCTATAATATTAAATGGAGATTGAGCCCATGCTGTCTAATGAATGAAAACAGCAGTAGCTAACAAACCTGAAAATTCTGGGATGTAGAAAACATTATTCCTTGGCCAGAAAGATCTTGTTTTACTGAACTGAAAAATTCTATTTACCTTTCCCTTATTTGATCTCTTGGCAATTTGTTTGAACTTAATAGATTCTAATTTTTTAAATCAATTATTTGATTACATTTCTTATCTTCCCTATTAGTAAACTTTGTATCTATTTTTTAAAAAAAAGGTGGTTGCATTTGTATGTATGTATTTAGTCACGTGTTTTCTCCCCCACTAGAAATGTGAGCTATTCATGAAATATTAAATGAACTTGAAGAAGGCCTCTAGCACTTTGGGTAGCTCTATGAAGGATCCAGAAAAAGACATAGAAAGGAGTTACACAGGATGAGAGAAGTATGCACATATATATTTTAATGATAGGGTCAATTATAGGCTCCCGAATTCTCCCTTCAGGGAGTACCTACCTCCATCCCAACTATTTTCTTTTTACCCAAGAAGTAAACACTATGAATTCCTGTGTCTACTTCCTATTCTCTTTTCTTATTTAAACATAGCAAAATATTCAAAATGGGGAAAAACTCATAATTCCAGGGGAATAAATTGCCTTCAGGAGGCACTGTGAAAACTGTTTAATAACTTAATTCTTTAAAAAAATGGTGGTAATCTTAGTTTCTCCAAAACAGCAGCAAAATACCCAAACAACCCCCTTCATCCCCACCCTCCCAAACTTCCTTCCTTCTTATACATTCCATCACTAGGCCAAACTGGCTCAGGAATCTCTCTAGGGTATGCCATTAATTTCCAAGCTATTCCACAAGGTGTACAAAGTCATTTTAACTCTCTCCCAGCCTCCCCTCTACCTCCCTCCCCTCTGACTCTTTGCCTGCCCAGTCCTTCAGTTCTTGATTATGGTTACATACAAAGGATTTCACAATTCCTATAAACCCCTGGGACTCTGGAGTGGCTTTAAGGGCCAGTTTGTATTATGGTCAAAGTCAGCCTTGCCCTTCTGGTAAGAAATTGGCATCTGGCCTGTAGTCAGACCATTCCTTAATTGGGTAAAATAAAGATAGGCTTATTAGGAAATTGGAACACTTCCCTACAATTAACAGAGCCAAGATCTGTTTCCATCAAGTGTTTTCCTGATGGTTTAGGAGAAGTAGTTTTTCTAGTGAGGAATTATTCTCATTTTATTGGCCAATCCTCAGTCAACGAAAAAAAAGTGACACCTGCTCCCTTTCATACTGAGGCACCTTTGTTTTATCTCCAGGTCAACACAGGGGAGGAACCAGGCAAACTGAGTTCTTAAGGTTATGTCCCCTATTGTAGACACTTTCAACTGGTTACAGAGAATCTATTGATTATGATGCCCTTTGAATTGAAATTATTCCAAATTTAGAGTTGAGTTTCTACCTCAGAGGTCACTTACTCCAACCTTCCCTCATTCTACATAAAGAACATGAGAAGTTAATACATTTAACAGGAAGCAGAAAAGGAGATTTGACTAAGAATCTTTTTTCCATGGTACCATGCTCTCTCAACCTGATGTGAGACTTGGAACCTTCATTGGTGGGATCAACAACTGGAATGAGAGTTCAGAAAAAAGTATTGAAAGGTTTGAAGGATGTTATGAAACCAGGAAAGAATAGATAGTAGTTATCTGTCTGAGCAAGGAGAAAGGTGATTGCTATCTAGCATGGTAAATGGGATGTAGTAGGCCCTTACTAAAGGCTTGCTTCCTTGATTGACAAAAAGAGAAGCAGGGTTGAAGATAAAAATGAAAGTCAAGAAACAGCCCTGAGAGATAAGGGTAAGTAGGCCACAGAGAAACAATACTTAGCACGGTGTCTAGCACTTAGTAAATGTGATTGATTGATTAATTAAGTGAAAAGGGAACCTCCAGAATATGATAATATCATTCACACAGAAGGTATGAAGACTAGGTCTTCTAGTCCAAATCCCTCATTTTACCATATTTATTTAGAGATAAATGGGGTTAAGTGATTTGCCTATGATCACACAGCTAGTAAGTGACTTTTGGCTGGATTTGAACTCAGATCCTCCTGACTCCAGGCAGGGATGGGGCCAAATCCCTCCTTTTACAAAGAAGAAAAGTGAGGAATGGAGATGTAAATATATTTTTAGATCCTTGATTAGCATTCAAAGAATTAAACAATACCATAGGTGTGTTTGGAAAGGCGGGGATGTTTTTCTTTTTAGCAGTCATGACTTTAAGGGATGCGACTCTGCTGTCAGTCTTACTTGCTGAATCAATGAAAACTCAGACAACAATTAATGAACCATAGGTAGGGAGGATAGCTGACACAAATGGGTTGAATGCTAAAAATATCCTGATTGTTAGGGTTACTAAAATCATACTTACTGGGTTTCCTTCATGGTCTTCTGGCAAAGGCTGGGTTGGATGAACATTTACGTCCTCTTGTCACAGAGGGAATGCTTTTTCACATATGTATGGCCAGACTAAGTGGCTATTGAAACCCTCTCCAACTTTGGAATTCTGAAAATTATCAATGTCATGAAGTGAACCCCAAGATGTGGAATTTCAGAATGAAGGTAACAACCAGAAATTTTTAACCCTTAAGAGGTTATCTAGCCTAGTCCTCTCACTTTAGAGATGAGGAAAACTGAGAACCAGAAAACATTAAGTGACTTACCTAACCTGGCTTTAGTGGCAAAAGCCAGGAGCTGAACTCAGGAGTAGGTGTCCTTCAATGCCATCCATTTTCTCATATGAATCTTTTGAACGTGATACTTTACTAATAGGTATTTTGTTTCACTGTTTTCTAGCCATCATTCTGAAGTGCTTCAAGACCTCGATTGTATCAGTTACTACTACTGCTCGCTCAGAAGACTGCTTTAGGCAATATAATATACCTAGGATGAATTTTTTTTTTTATCTTCTGGGTGTTTTTTTTACTAACTAAATTGTAGGACCTCTTTTCATTTAAATAGTTTCAGCACTTCAAGGAGAGGTCCCTTCAAGCTCTACTTTACCCTTTGCTCCTCTTTACCAATCACTATAACTCTTCAGCTCTGAGAACCAAAGGCCCCCTATGTTTTGACCCATTTTAGAAAAGAATACTAAAGTAGTTCAAGCAGAGGAAACCTCTGAATAGGATCACAATTTATCTCCTCCTCCCCCCCCCCCCCACTTCCACTTCACCATCACACTGATATTTAGAATCGGAGTTGGGATTAGAACCCAGATCTAAAGATTCCTAATTAGTAGGCCAAAGTATTTATGTCAATAGTGAAAATACAGGAAAATAGCAAAAAACTACTACTCGGGATTTGGCGAAATTATATTTGCCAAATATTTATTTTTTTCTAAAACGCAATATCAAAATCAATTTTAAAAAGGAAAATGTACTTAAATAAAAAAAAAACAATTGATATATAATACATTGGGGAGGGAACTTAAGCATAAAAAAAGTGTTCTTTATGCACAAACTGAGGCAGTTTAGAGGTTATGGTCAAACTTTTCAGTTCAAAAAGTTGGCCAAGGTTGTGTAGTTGCATGTCATGCACTGGCAAAATTGTTCATATTTAATTAATTTTTGCCATCTACAGGATGAACCTTTAAATGAGTCTTTGTGAAAACAAATTAGAAAAGATTCCACCCGCCTTTATAACTTATGCACAAGAGTTCTGTAGCCGTTCAAGTTTGAGTTTCAACTGAAGTTGTTCTTTCCTCAACAGCTCACTCTCTGTGGACAATTTTTGCTCCTCTGCCTGGATAGATATGATATAAGCTGTGGCCTTTTTGAGGATGACAACTTTGGGTGCCTTCTCATTGTTCTCTAACTCTGGGATCTGGTCTCGCAAGGCGAAGAAGCTTAACTTAAGTTCGTTCCTCCGCTGGCGTTCTAAGACGTTGTGTGTTCTCCTCTTGTCGTTCTCCTCAGTATCTGAGGACCTGGGGCTGGCACATTTTCGGTTGTTGCTAATTTGTTTGAGAATTCTGCCACTGTCCAACTTAATCCTCTTAGCAGAGGGATAGTCTTTCTTTGTGGAGGGGGGTGCAGCATAGTTGTGCTGATGGGTGGGGACGTGACACCTCTTCAAGACTAGGGGGCTGTGGGGAGGTTTACTGTGGCCTCCAGCTGTGTGGGAGCCTGATTCTGATCTTCTTGTAGATGGCTGCCTCTTTTCCACTGTAACAACATCAATCTCTTCCTCATCCTCTTGTTCTTCTTCTGAAAGACAACAAATAGAAATCATATGGTTAACAATTTCTTCCCAATGACCATACTGAAATAACAGATGTGAAAGCCCTTTGGTTAAGCTCAAATTCAAAATTAATTCATTATTTGAAAGTGGAGTTCTCTATAAATAAGCTTGCATTTAGTCCACAAAGAGAACAGGAGGATCATGTCATGTCTTCTAAAGGCTCATTCATCCTTCTCTCTTGCCATTCTCTTAACTATGATGAATGGTTTTAAAAGGGTCTGACTGCCCAGGAACAGCAGCCAATGTGCAGTATTTGGTAGGTAGACTTTGTTGGATACTGCCAAACATGATAACAGACAAAGAAAGGGGGATGTGGGTAGAGGTAGAGATTTTCTGCAAGGGAAGGCCAATGACAATAGGGGTTATAGCAAAGACAAGAAAATTATAATTTACCAGAATACAACAATGATGCCAATTCTTACCTAAGACTTAATGAGGCTTTGGACACACCCAAAGCAAAGCATTCTCAGCACCTCCTATTTTAAGGGGACTTTATGAAGCACCCTTTGGGCAGTGCAAATGATAATAGAACCTCCCTACTTTACGGGAAGTGGAAAAAGGAAAAAAAACCTAGCAATTATGCCAAAAGTTCTGAGTCGGGTAGAGAAAAAAGACCAGTGTTGGCAATGAATTGCTTTCTCAAGTTTTTAGAAATAGGCTGAGAATATCCCAACTTCCCAGCCCATTCAAACTTTAGTCACTTTCACTAGCACCACCCAGACTGCTGCCCCTCCCCCCCTTAATTTAACCCTTACCATCCCAAAGGTTCAAAGGAGGGTAGATTAGAGTTCCCTGGGAAGAAGGGAAAGGGAATAATTTATTAAGACAATAGAAAAGGGAGATTACCTCTCCCCTTACAGATCCTTCTTAACTCCTCCCAGCACAGTATTTAAAGTGCATTAGGGAACTGAATAAGCTGGAGGAGGGTTGAAAGATAAGTCAGGTTAGGAATGAAATTCCTGAGGGGTGGAGAGCAGACCAAAAATGGTCCTGGGGGAAAGCGGAAGGTTCAGTTTTACCTAGACCTAACCTTCAAAATTTCCTGTCCCTCCGGCTTTCTTTAGTGTTGTCAAACCGAAGTTATAAGGGTGTTGAAGAATGTTAGGGGGTCCACAGATAGACAATCTAAGGGTCAAGTAATAAGTAGGGCCATCTTAACCGACCCCAGGGCAAATCTAGCAATCAATGGCAAAGGCCACCAAAGCCCAGTCCCGTGGAGAGTAGTTCAGCTTACCAGAGTCGCTACTGCTACTGCTGCTGCTGCTGCTACTGCTGCTGCTGCTTGTGGTGGGTGGTGTGTCCTCACAGAGTGCCAGGGGTTCTGGGCTGGCCCGGGGGGAGGAGGCCACCGAGGACATCATGGAGGAGGAGGTGGAGGACGAGGAGAAGGAGGAAGAGGAGACCGGGGAGGTACATCGCTTGGGCGAGCTGCTTTCACTGAGCGGGTAGGGGAAGACCACAGAGGGGTCGATGCACTCAGAGGCCGCGGTGTGCATGTCTTGCAAATAGAGGCTGTGTGTAGGGGGTGCGCTGTGCCGGGGGGCCCAGGAGCTGTCTTTGCGAGTCGCCTGGTAGGAGGCAAGCTTTTCGGAAACCAGCTTGGCTGCAGCCGAGAAACCGCTCCACATGCAGTCATGAATGATGATGGACTTGACGAAGGACTCGTCGTCCGGGTCGCAAATGAAACTCTGGTTGACCATGTCACCCCCGAGAAGCTCAGTCACCATCTCCAGCTGGTCAGCCGTGGAAGGCACGGAGCCACCTCCCCCTCCGCCTCCACCCCCGCCGCCGGCGGATGAGGACGAGGACGAGAGGCTGGAGCGGCGGCTAGGAGACAGGGGAGGCGTGGGCAGCAGCTCGAACTTCTTCCAGATATCCTCGCTGGGAGCCGGCGGCTGCAGCTCGCTGTGCTGCTGCTGCTGGTAGAAGTTTTCCTCTTCCTCGAAGTAGAAATAGGGCTGCACTGAATCATAATCGTAGTCGTAGGTTTTGCTAGGGGAGCTGGCACTGAGGGGCATCTTGCTTGCCTGGAGTGGGGAGGGGGCGCACACAAAGGAGGGGGAAGAAGCACACAAGGGAGAGAAGAGTCCGAGTTAATCTAGGCTCTGCTTCCAAGGAGAGCGCAACGGACGCAAACCCTCCGACCCCCAAGTAAAAAGTACACAATGCATGGAATAAAATAAAGCCCCTTCTCTACAACCCAGCTCACGCACAGACACGGCGAGCTGCGGTCGCAGCGCCAGGTCAGCTGCTCTCCCTCAATTAACCTCGGCTAAGTTTGCGCCAAGATCCAGCGGGTGGCAACAGTTTGCGCCGGCCGCCGCGCGGGCACAATGGTGCACCCAGCCCCGGGGATTCAGTTCACTCCAGGAAGGCGAAATCCTCCCCGTCTCCTTTAGAGGACTAGGGGCGGGGAGTTGGGGGGGCGGGGGCGGGAATGGGATCCAATAAAACCGTATACTCAAGTTTTGCGCCACCTGAAGGAAGAAGGAGAAAGGCGCGGCGGGGCTGGCAGCTGCATCTCCGGCCCCCTCCTCCTTCCCTTCCTCCCTCCCTCCTCTCCCTCTCTCCTCCTCCTCCCCGCCCCAGGCTAAGGGGCTCCCCTCAGCTCCCTTTCCCATTCCCACTAAAGCTCTCGCCGGCATGTACCCTCCTCCTACCCCCGCCGGCGCCTCCTCCTATCCGATCTTCTTCCCCGCCTCCTCACGGCACCCCCCACCCCATACCCCTCAACACTTAACTAGCTTTTGCCGGCTTCTCTCCCTTTCCCAGCTTTTCACCCAGAGCAGTCTGGGGGGGGGGGGGGGAAGGGGGGCCGGGTGAAGGAATTTTAAAAAAGAAAAGGAAAAAAAATTGTCTTTATGTGGGGTGGTAGTGTCCTTTCTCCCCACCATCCCATGGAGGTGGTGGTGGTGGTAGTGGGTTAGCAGCTGTTCTGGAAAAGCATTCAGTCCGCCAAGTCTCCCCCTTCCTCCCAGGTCGAAAAAGCAGGGGT
>CM053580.1:501922595-501946362 GCA_028627135.1 Pseudochirops cupreus | reverse complement strand
TGGGGGGGGGGGAAGGGGGGCCGGGTGAAGGAATTTTAAAAAAGAAAAGGAAAAAAAATTGTCTTTATGTGGGGTGGTAGTGTCCTTTCTCCCCACCATCCCATGGAGGTGGTGGTGGTGGTAGTGGGTTAGCAGCTGTTCTGGAAAAGCATTCAGTCCGCCAAGTCTCCCCCTTCCTCCCAGGTCGAAAAAGCAGGGGTCGGGGGAGAAACACGGGGGTGGCGGGATGAAAAGAGTCGGCTGGGAAAGGGATTCACCCGGTTTTTCTCAGAGCAAATGATTTCCAGGAGTTCCGCACATCCATCTAAAAGCCGCCTCTTTCTTCCCCCACTCCCCCTTCCCGGTTTGTTTTAAATAAGTCTCTGGACACCTTTTTAAAAGAGCCGAGTTCCAAATGCTTAAAAGCGAGAGAGAGGGAGTGGAGGAGGAGGTGGGTGAGTTGTGAAACGTAGTTTTGGATTTGCCGGTCTGGGGAGAGCCGCAGTATCAGTCTGACTGTCAGAAATGCGCTAAGCCGAAATTTAAATACCCTCCTTTCTCCCAGCAAGAGTTAGGCTGCACAAAGCTCTCTCTCTCTCTCTCTCTCTCTCTCTCTCTCTCTCTCTCTCTCTCTCTCTCACACACACACACACACACACACACACACGCAATATGTAATTCCGACTAGAAGGCGAAAGAGCTTTATCTCCAAAGCTATTACTCCTCAACCGGCCCCCTCCAACACCAAAGGAAAAAAAAAAGAGGGAAAGAAGAAACCGAAAAACGACAGGAATGCCCCAAACTAGCTTGCTTCTATACGTACACAAGAAATGTCCAAATGTCGAGACGATCAGGAATGCAACACACACACACACACACACACACACACACACACACACACACACACACACACACACACCCGCTACTTCGACTGTCTCCTTCATCTTGACAATTCACCCCAAATCTTGCTCTGGGTTCTCCCCGACACCCCCGACTTCAATAAAGACCACTCTTTTCCAAAGTGTCACCGGAGGAAAGACAAGGCAGAAGAGGGAGAAAAGACACCCCCACTCCCTCCCCCAAAAAAACCAACAAAAAAATCAGGCACGGATTCGTTGTTAGCAAAATAAAAAAAAAAAAGACATAAAATAGGTTCTTGTACTTACCAAGAATTCAGCCAGTCGAGGGGAATTCAAGTCTTCTTCGGGAGGGGTGAATCGCCTTTAAGAAGAGAGGACCGAAGTCTATCAGTAGAGACAGAATCCACTCTCCTCTGCCGGAGTCTTTCTCCCTCTGTATTGTAAGTTCCAATGCAAAGTATTCAAGTCTCAATGCAATACAAAGTTTCTTCGTTGCAGCAGTCAGCGGCAGGAGGGGGGAGCGGGAGGGGATATGAGGGAGGGGTAGAGAAGGGGGGGAGAGGCTAGTAGAAAGAGAAAATCCCCCTTCTCACTCTCAGCGCTCCCCTCTCTCTTCGCTCCCCTGCCTGTCTCTCCTTTGCTCTCCTATTCTATCCCACTCTCCCGTATTGCTGGAGAGACAGTCAGATAAAGCGGCTAAAATCGGCCTTTTTATACCACCAAGGCCAGATCCATCCGCCTATCTTTCCCGCCAAACCCAGGCTTCCCTAGTACGGGAGATCCAGGAGGAGGAGCCGGAGCTTCTGCCCCTGTGGCCGTAACCACTGCAAATAGACCGGGAAAGCTAGCCCCAGTCAGGTCAGGGACGGGGAGAAAGCAGGGGAAGAGCTAGACTGGGGGGCGCCGCTTCAGGCTTGGAGTCCAAGCTGAGAATTGCTGCCAAGGGGTCTTCCGCCCCAGAGACCCTTGCATTATAAAGCAGAGGTGGGCGGGGATTTGCAAGATGGGGGATTTTTTTTTTCTTCCTCCGCTTTCTTTTTTTTTTTTTTTACACTGCACTGCATTGAACAGAGTAGGGGAGGGGCGATTTCACCAGAAGAGTTGAAGCGTAGGCTTACCATAAGTAAGCCTCATATAGTATAAAAAGGATGATACTATGGATATGATTAACGTGTTTGTTTTTTTAAAAAAAATTGGTATAAAGGTGAAAACTCTCCCTCTTCTCTTCTCTCCCTTTCTTTTCTCTTTCTATGATTCAGGAACACTTAGGATTTTCCTCTGTCTTAAATTTCATGCCTCTCATTCATGTTCCAGACTGTATCCGCAGAACAGCTGAGTTTGAACGATTTGCAAAACACAAAACGTACACAGACACCACATACGTCTTATTTCGGGTGTGCAGTTTACTAAATCTCGGGAAAGGAAAACATTTAGGGAATGACGATAGAAGTGGCATTTAAACGTAGAGGAGGAAGAGGGGGGAATTAAAATAATATATATTATTGTTCAATCGATGGACTAAGTGTATTGCAATAATGAAAGAAAACGATTCCGCGCCTCCGACCTAGGGAACCCTCCCCAATCGATGGACAGTCTCCCCTGGCATAGCCAGGCTGGAGGCAGCAGATCCTGTCCCCAAGCCTTCAAACCAATCCGGAGGAAGAAGCAACCCGAGGTTCGGGGACAAGCTCGAATCCCTAGGGATGGGCACTGGACATGGGCGGGGGTTGGATGGGAGGGGAGGAGGTAAATAGGGACTAGGACTGATCAGGGAGAAAGAATATTGACTCTCCTTTCCCTTCCCCCAGCCTCCCACCTAGAAGAAGCTGGTTTCAGTCTCGGGTTTATTTAGGAATTGCAGATCCTATCTGCGCACCTCTGCGCTGCGCGGGTCTGCCGGTCCAAGCCCCGGGTTCCCAGGGATTTGGTGAAGGAGGGAAAAGGAAGGCGCACTGGTAGGGTGGAGACAGCCGGACCAGACGGATAGCAGCGGACACAGCCCCTGTCCAGCAGTCAAATGGGTTGTGGGTACTGCGCTGGGAGGCGGCCCGGGGGTGGGGTAAGAGGGGGTGAGGAAGCAAAACCGTTAACTCCTTCCTTGCCGGAAAAGTCACTCTACCAATTTCTGATATTTTCCACTCTGGAACTTTCACCTTATGACTTTGCAAATGCGCCTCCCTCCTTCTCACAGCAAAATGCATTTCCCCAACATCAAAGGGGCACCCTTATTTCTTCCTTTTCCACTTAGCTGGGGCTAAGGTTATTTAAATATTGGCTGCATTTCAAGTAGCAATTTCCACCTAACCGAATCTTAAAAAAAAAAGCCCAAAAAACAAAGCCTTAAATCTTTGAAAAGTATATAAAATGGAAGAAAGGGTGGGCGATCGATTATTCATAAAGAAGCTGGCAGTAAATAACCCATGGGAACCCGGGAATCAAGATTAACCAGGACCGACCTTTTTCTTCCGCTCCCTTCACCCCAGGAATTTTTAGCAAACTTTCTCATCCGAAAAGGAAAAGGGATATTTGGGGCCGGGGAGTCTACGCACTGTGAATTTTTATTCCCTAAATTAAGCTTGTAGATTGATGTTCAGCTGCTAAATTAATTACTTCCCCCCTCCTCCAAAGGAGACGGCAGTAGCCTGGTTTTAAGAAATGCAAAAGTGACAGTTTGCTGCAGAAACACACCCAGACTATAGGTCCCCTTCATGCAAAGAATGCTGCAGAGCATTCTGACTTTGCCTTCTTTCTCCCTCTAGGACTACACCCTCTCTTTCTTGGAGCCAGCAGCGAGCTAACGTGAAGTAATTGTGCCCTCTACTGGCGACGAAGATGACTGCTTTTTAATTCCAACCGGGAGGGGGAGGGGCGGTTGACGCAGGCCTCTCCTCGGTCTCCTGAACCCCCAGTTGTTGGCTCTTAGGTTAGGGCCGATCCTCCATCCCTTTATTCTTACCCCCTCCAGACACTATGGGAAACAGAGGAAGAGAAAGATTAACCGCGAGTGGGAAAAGTAGCTCAGAGACACCCACCCAACTGGATCAGACGCAGCGAAAATTAACCCTCGGCGACGATGTCCATCACTCCCTTTGCAAGGTGGGCAGGTAGGAGACGTGGAAAACGCACGCACGCACGCACGCACGGCACTGTAGGGACTGCTGTTTGTTCCCGAACTTTTCTTACGCCTTCGACCTGCCGTGGGAACATCACCTTTAAGGCTCCAGGACAGCAATGGAGAGAGACACCCCGCTTCCCCCTAAAGCTCCCCAACCAAACCCTCGCTCCCCCCGAAACTCCCCCCAAGAAAACCCCCAGAGTCCATCGTCCCCCCAAAATCAGCCCCCCAACCACTCTAGTTCTCTTTTCTTACTTCCAGTTCACACCCTGCCCCGCCCCCCCAAATGACAGCCCCTGCCTTCGAGGAGGTTTACAATATTAGTAGTGTTGTCAATTGTAAGGCTATCTCTAAACCAGCTTCTTTTTATATACGAGTAACCTGGAGCCAAGGGAGATTAAGTGACTTGCTTAGGGTCGTACAGCCAGGAGGTATCCGAGGCAGGATCTGAATTTAGATTGGTTTGGCCACAGGACCTACACCCTATTTCCCATGCTAAGGTGGCACATTAGCTAGAGTGATAGGAAGTCAGGGAGATCGAATCTCAAATCCTGTTTCAGACCCTAGTGGTGTAACCCTAGTCAAACCTCTTCACCGCTCTTTGCCTCAGTTTGCTCCATAAAATGTGAACACTTACCTCTCAGGGTTGTTGTGAGGATGAAATGAGATAATATTTATAAAACTCTATACTGCCTTGACTCTTCTAAGGAAGAAATCCCTTAGGAAAACCCTTCACTCTGACACACATTAGCTGCAACTGGGGCTTTATTCATTGAACTTCTCAGAAGCTTTGATTCTTCATTTAGATAATGGGTATAGTAATACTTACACTCCCTACTTCTGAAAGTTTTGAGGAATGTGCTTCCATAGTCTTAAAATGAATATAAACATGAGTTATTATTACCGTTGAAACAGTTGTGAATTTGTAAACGCCCAAAGTAAATTTGTCAAGGCTTAAATACATATATATTGCTATATTTTTTAAAGGTGTTATTTGGGGGGGAAGATAAGGGTCTGATTCTTATTACTTAAGATGAGCCACCTAATTTGAAGAAAGAATTCAATAATGTGGTATCTAAGAGGAAGAAGAAGGTGTATGTGGAGGTTCATGGGTGTAAGAATGTAAGCTTGGTTAAGATTTAGTAGTAGTCAGTTGTAGCCTTGTCAGAAGACTAAAATTTTGTACTTCACAGTGGCTAAAGCCAATGTAGCTCTCTATATTGGTGGTCAGTTAGCCAGTCAACAGGCATATATTAAACACCTATGTGCCAAACATTGTCTTAAGTGCTGGGGATACATAGAAAGGCAAGAGAATCTAAGGAAATTACAGTGTTTCTGGCCAGACAATATGAAAACAACTTTGGACAAACTATATACAGGATACATAAAAAAAAGTTTCAAAGAGAAGGCACTAGCATTAAGAATCAGGAATACCTGGGTGGCTAGGTGGCACACTGACCTTGAAGTCAGAAGGACCTGGGTTCAAATCCAGCCTCAGACACTTGACACACTTACTAGCCATGTGACCTTGGGCAAATCACTTAACCCCAATTGCGTCCCCCCCAAAAAAAGCAAAAAAAAAAAAAGAATCAAGAATACCTCCTTGTAGCTTTGGTAGGCTTGAAGGATGCCAGGAAGGTCAGAAGATGGAGATGAGGAAGGAGAGAATTCCAGGCATGAGGAGGCAGCCAGTAAAAATGTCCATGAGTTGTGAGAATTTGGTTCAAGACACAACAGAGTGGCCATTGTCACTGGACTGGAAGAGGACCTTGGGATAAGTAAGGGATAGGAAGATTTAGAAAGGTAGGAGGAGCCAGGTTATCAAGGGCTTTGAATGCCAAGCAGAGGATAGAGTTCATCTAATCCAACCCTGTCATTTCATAGAGGAGCAAACAGAAGGCCTGAGAAGTGGAATCATTTGTCCCAGATCACAGTCAGTAGCAGAAACAGAATTTGAATCCAGATCCCCCAAATTCAGTAGTCTTTTTTTTTTGCTTTTTGGGGGGCAATTGGGGTAAAGTGACTTGCCCAAAGTCACACGACTAGTAAGTGTGTCAAGTGTCTGAGGCTGGATTTGAACTCAGGTCCTCCTGACTCCAGGGTGGGTCCTCTATTCACTGCGCCACGTAGCCGCCCCCAAATTCAGTAGTCTTGCCACACTAGCTACCAGAGGGAATTGACATTTTCAATTATGTCACAATCACACAAACACACACACAAATAAAATCTGCTTTGAAAATTTAAAAAAAAAAAAAAATGAAGATACCAGCACAGCTGTGTAATTAGTAACCACAGTCTTTATGTGCTAGCCTCCAGCCTTCATCCCAATGGTGGTTTTAGAAGTCAGTCCCCCATCATGAAACATGGAGAGGATGTTAGGTTTCCCACACATATGAGAAGTCCTGATCCCACTTGTTCATGGGGATCCCAATGTCATTGCCAGTAGTATCTGACTACTTCTTGAAGGCAAAGGGTGAAGCACTGGTCAGAACACTGGCTTTAGAGTTACAGGATCTGAGTTCTAATTGAAGCTCTGCTACTAATTGTTTATGTGACTTTGGGCAAGACACTCTCTGACCTCAGTTTCGTCATCTGTAAAATGCTCCAGTAGAAAGATACAGCATCACAAGACCCGAGTTGAGGTCCTGCTTGGTCCACCTTATTTCTTTTGTGAATGTAGCTAAGGCCTTTTCTCTCTCAGGGTCTCTAGTTCCTTATCTGTTAAATCAGAGGTTTGGATTAGTTGATCCCTTCGAAGTTCCCTTTCAGCTCCAAATACTATGAAATCTAGAGTCTGACTTTTGCTGTTATCTATAGGGTGAAGACTAAGACAAACAGCCAGACTCCATTACTTCATGGGAAGAGAACACTTTGTCCTCATTGAATACATTCTTATCACCAATATCTAGAAATAATCATTTATCCTTGTAAAAAACCTTGCACTTGCAGATAGAAGACATGAGTTCCAGTTCTGGTTCTAGAACACTAAGTAGGTAACTTCCTTTCTTCAGGAGAGGCATTCCTTCCACCAATGGAAGTCCACACCATCTCTTGCAATTTATGGTCTTAAAGGATTGTCTAGAACACTGAACCTTGCCCAGGTTAGAGGACCAAGCACTGTGCTAACAAGAAATTGATTCACACTCTCATTTTACAGAGGAGAAAATACAGTCCTAGAAAAGGGTTTAGTTAAAGGAATCCAGGAAGGTCACAAGACAGAGATAAGAAGGGAAAAAAATTCCAAGTGTTGGGGTACAGCCAGTGAAAATGCCTAGAGTTGGGAAGTGGGACATCAGCAAGGAGACGAAGTGGAAGAACCTAGACTAAGCTTAAATCCTCTGACTCCTGATTCATTATATCTATTGCTCCATTCATCTAGTGCTCTATTCATTTTATCAACCTGCCAGCTTGGGGGTTGGGGGTGTGTGGGGGAATGTTTAGGGTAAGGGGGAGGGGAAGGCAAAGCATAGTCTTTAATGATTTTTTTTTTGCTGGCATATTACATGAATAAAAGAACCTCAAACACCCTCCCCCTCAAAAAAAGTCAGCAAATGCTATAGGTTGGGAAAAATAAAACAAAACAACCCAACTCAAACCAAATACCCAGGGATCCTGCTTTTCTGAAGTTATACATTAAGTATATTCAGTATCCTTTCTCACCCATCCGCTTCCAAGGCAAAATGCCTAGCCAGTCTTTTTCTCTGGAAGCAGCATCCTTTTTCTTCTCATTCTTGGCATTCCCTTCCTTTTATTTCCCAGTCTCCCACTGCAATCTTGCCTTACTTTGTAGCCAACAGGGTGAACAAATGGCTCCTTTGTTTAACTTCTTCAAAGGCTTGGTTTATTGTTAGCTAAGTGCCAAACTTCAGCAAATCACAGTTGCATCCACACTTCAGTTCCCTGACCAGTCTTCCTTCCAGATCATTTTGGTAGCATCTGTCCTAGGACAACAGCCCCTTACTGACCTCAGGGAGGCTAAGAAATTTTCCTTGGGGAGATCCTCTCTTCTAGAGCATAAATGTTCCATTTGGATGCTGATTTAAAAGCCTGGCCTTTTTATTTTTCTGTAGGAGGCAGGAATTCACTCCTGGTCCTATCTGTCCTTCTGCCTTTTAAAACTACACTTCTGGGAAGCTCTTTGCTTCCACTTATCCATCCAATCTGTCTTCCACTCTAGTCTATCAGAAGTTATTCTGTTTTTAATGAGCAATTTCAGTAGCCCACCCTCAGTTCTTATTCTTCTTGACCTCTTTGCAGTACCTAAGACTACTGACCACCCTCTCCTTGAAACTCTCTCTTCCCTTGGCTCCTTGGGACACTGTCCTTCCCTGGTTTCCTCCTACTTCTCAGCCTGTTTCCTGCCCCCACCCCCTTTCCTTTGCTGGTCCCACTTTCTTCTTTCTCACTAAGTGTGGGTGTTCCCTGAGGTTCATTTCTCAGTCGTCTGTTTTTCTTCTCCTTTTCAATCTTTCCATTCACTTCAATAAATATGAAGTAACTTGGGGGATTCAAGGATGGAATAGAATGCCCTTCCATTTGTTGATTTCATCCATTTTCTTGGTTTTAATCATCATGTCTATACAGATAACTCCCAAATTTCTACCCTCCTTTTAAACTCCTAATATACATTTTCAATTGCTAGTTCTATGTCTCCACTTAAATGTCCCACTGCATCCTTAAGCTGAAATAATATAAAATTGCATCTTTTCCCCACAATCTTGAGGTTGAACAGAACTTTCATGGCCATATAGTGTAACTCAGTCCTGAACAAGATGTCTTCTTACAGCTAGCCTGACGTGGTCATCTAGCCTTTGTTTGAGAACTTCCTGTGATGGAGATCTCATTTCTTCCCAAGGCAGCCCATTCCGCTTTTAATTAACTGTAGCCATCATGCCCCCAGGAAATCTTTTTTGTTCCATGATAAACATCTTTACTTCATTCACTTCACTGCACTCAGCCTCATAGGGCATGCCTGTTGAGACTTTAGAAACCATCCTATCTAACTTGCATTTTGCATGTGTGGTCATTGAAATCCCAAGACAGACTCAGTGACTAGTACAAAGTCACACAGGTTGTAAATGGAAGAGTAGAGACTCCAGCCTAGGTACAATGGTGTCCAAATCCAGTGTTCTTGACGCCATAGCCTAGTGCCTCTCCTGGGGCAATGCTCATACTATAGAGCACCAATGCAATGTGGAACTCATCCAAGGCATTCCAAGGACTACTGCTGTCTCTATAGTGAGTATAGCTAGCATTGATAGAGAACTTCCAGATTTGCAAAGTGCTTTGCAAATATCTCAACTAATCCTGGCAACAACCCTGTAAAATGGGTGCTGTTATTATCTCATTTTACATATGAGGAGACTGAGGCACACAGAAATTAAAAGAGGTAGATAGGTGGCACAGTGGTGAGAGTGCTGGTCTTGAAGTCAGGAAGACCTGAGTTCAAATGCAGCTTCAGATACTTACTAACTGTGTGACCCAGGGCAAGTCGCTTAGCCTCTGTCTGCCTCAGTTTTCACATCTGTGAAAGGGAGATGATAATGATAGCACCTACTTCTCAGGATTGCTTTGAGGCACAAAAAAGGTCCATGTAACTTAGTCGAGCCAAACAAATCCATTCAGTGACCATGCCTGTTCCTTCACCCTGCGTTGATCACCTTTGTCTGTCAGGAGATGGGCAATCATGGGCTCTCTGGAGTCATGGTTTGTTGCATATGGGTCCTAGTCTTTCAAAATTGTTTTTCTATATGATGTTGTTTTATCTTGTATAAATTGTTCTGGTTTTACTCACTTCACTTTGCATCAGTTCAGGATTCTCTGAAATGATCTCTTTCACCTTTTCTTAAGGTACAACAGTATTCCATTACAACCTGTTTAGGGTTAGGAAGGGATTACCTTGAAAAACTTGATCTTCTCAGTTTAGTAATAAACTATTTTGATGCTCTAGAAAAATGTGATATTTGTAAAGCACTTAGCCCAGTACACAGTACATAGAATATGTTATATAAACTCTACCTATGGTTATTATGTGATTTACCCCGAGCTGTACATTGTGTGTTGGGATCTGGGGAATTAAAGAAGTTCAACAGGTATGGGAAGTCAATGAAGTATCGGTAGGAAAGAAGAACAAGATTATTTAAAAGAGTCTAGAACCATATTTGGTATCTTGGTTCCTAGGAGAAATTAAGAAGTATAGAGGAAGGCCTCATCCTGAGTAATGGGAGCTACTCAGAGGCAAAGTCATAGAACTATAGGTCCAGAAGGGACCTTAGAACACCTCTGGTTCAACTCCTTCCTTTCATAACTATGGATTACTGAAGCAACTTGACCGATACCTTCTTTTCTTCAAAAGACTGAAATAATGGGGATTGCCTTCTTCAAATCTCACCACATTCAGCATATGTAAGGCGTGTCTCTTTGGATTTCTAGATTTCTGTCCATTTCTGGTAGGGTAGCATCCAGGCCCAACTACTTGGAATCAGTCTGGACTGTACTCCTCCTCAATGTCTGGTCAATCATCAAATCCTACCACGTCTGTCCTTCATGTCCTATTCTCACAGCTACCGCCCTATTCCAGGCTGTCATGGTTAGATTTGTTTTGCATTAGTCTAACTCAGGGGTGAGGAACTTCAGCTTCGAGGCCACATGTGGCCCTCTAGGTCCCCAAATATGTTCCTTTGATTGAATCGCAATCTTCAAAGATTTCACAAGTTTGGATTTAGTCAGAGAGCCGTACTTGAGGACCTAGAGGGCTACATGTGGCCTTGAGGCCACAGGTTCCCCACCTCTGGACTCTTTGCTCCATTGCTGACATCTCTCCTTGCTTAGTTCCATTCTATAGACAGATGTTATACTAATGTCTCAAATAATAATAAGAATATCTAATAACTTAATATGGTACATACTGTGTGCCGCTGTTTTTTACATTAACTCTGCTCAAAAAATCTTCAGTCTCCCCATTGTCTGCAATACAAAGGGAACACAATCTTCATTTTCATTTCCCACAGCTCCCCTGGTAATGCTCCTCCATTATACCCAGATTGCTATCTTTATTGTTCCCTGAACTGTTAACGTGTATTTCCTGGTTCTGTCCCTTCATTGATGCTATTCCCCTTGTCCACATGTCCTCTCCTGTCCACTTACTGAAATTCACTTCTTTCTTCAAAGCTTGGCTTCCCAGAAGCCTTTCCTGACTACCCCAGAAAAACTATGGCAATCTTTTCCTTCCTCTGAAACCAGGCTAACACTAACTTTCTAAACCATTAACTTGGCTCTTATGAGTCCTGCCAACAGCGCAGTACAGTTGTTTACTTATCTCTCTGTGTTTGTCCTGTATCCCCACCTAAATTGTAAGCCCTTTGAGGTCGGGGGCATGCTTTATGACTTTTTGTGCTTTTTTTACCCTGGAGGTAGTTGATAAATGCCTAATTTTGAAAATGACAATGCTTTTAGCATCCTAGAATGAAGAAATACTAGGTGAAATTCTGGACATCCCCATAGCTCTAGTAAAAAACACTTAGCATTTCTATTATTAGTAATAATAAAGATTTTAATGTTAAATATAGGATATAGGCTTTTCTATTGGTAGTAAAATGAAGAGTAACCATCAGTGCCATACATGTAGAATTTTAATGCCTAAAGGCAAATGTAGTGGTTCCAAAGAAGAGATGTGGAGAAGATGCCTTTTCCCCTCCTTCCCACTGCTTTATAGTACTGGCACATCCATGGGTATGAAAGATTGAATATCTTTTAAATTTTTTTTTTTATGTTTTGGGGTTTTTTTTGCCTGTCTTTTAAAAAAATTAATTTATTTTTAATTCATGGGATAAAACAAGCGTTTCCATAACATAGCATAATAAAAAAATGATTGCGCATGAAACTGCAAATTTATTACGTACAAATTGCTGTTCCTTTAAAATATATAATCAAATTATCATGTAAATATTTTTCTTTTTTTTCTTCCCTACCCCTCAGGATGGGTACTATAAGACAAAAATATGTGTGTGTCTATATATACGTATACATACACATATATATCTGTAAAATCATTCTATACATACTTCTTTTTATCAGTTCTTTTCTGGATGCAGATAGTATCTCCTTCATGTGTCTTGTGTAGTTAATTTGGCACTTTTTATAGTTAAAATGACTTGTTTGCTCAAAGTTGTTCCTAAAACAATATTGCTGTTACTGTATATAATGTTCACTTGGTTCTGTTTTTTGTACATATTGAATCAGTTCAGGAGATTTTTTGTTCTTATTTTTTCTTTTGAAACCAATTCTTTGTTATATTGGGAGGTACTCTGTAAGGAGGGATACAGGGAGCGCTTAGTCAATGTGAAAACAAAAGACATCAACAAAAATTTATTTAAAAAAAGGCAAATGCAAACTTTTAAAAAGCTGTAGATCCTTCCCTTCAGAACCACACAATTCTACTCAAGAGTACCATGTCCTGTTCATTCTTCCAGAAAAATAAAAATATAATTCCTACTACCTCTGAGTACTCTTATCCCTGTGGGTCCTGTTGCCATTAGTGACAGCTCAGCTCCTCCCTTCTTATCCTGTTTGATTCTTGTCTTTCCACTAAAATTTGAAAGTTGCCTTGAGCTTAAACCCTAGTGCTGGATGCTTCATATTTCCTTCTTGCTAATTACAAAGGGACTCAAACTAGTCCCTTTTTAACACACACACACACACACACACACACACACACACACACACACACACACACACACACACACTGGACTGTTAGATTTTCCTGTGAAATGATGGAATTAAAAATAACTTGCAATCACCCACAACATACTCTCTTGCCCTTTTCCCAGTGGTTAAAGCTAATATGCAGCTGTCAATGTCAAGGTTATCTGAACAGGTAAAAAGACAAGGCCTTTACCTTCAAAGTGCTTACTAGAGCTGATCTATCTTTTCTGGGAAGCTCAGTAGGTTAGTTGCCACTTTAAGCTGGTTATTAGAGGAGTGAACTTCTGACTCTTGGCAGGGGGCTTGAATAAGTTAGTATCCTCTTAGTGGCGACAGTGGAGGGAATTACTCATAGAATCACTTCTTTCCTTAGTCTTCTCATCTCCTCCCATGGCTTCACAGGATAATTTAGGATCATAGAATTTTGGGGTGGAAAGGACTTTAGAGATCATCTCATCCAATTGTCTTTGCTTATAGGAACCCTTGGCTCTTTTCAGAGTTTAGCCCCAGTGGCATCTTCTACGAGGGGCCTTGGTTGATTTCCATTTTGTACAAAAGTCATATTCTGATGCTTGATTGTAATGTGGAGGTGACCTTCCATTCTTGAACATTATGCCAGTGGATGTAATCAATCAATCAATCAATCAGCATTTATTAAGCTCCTATTATGTGCCAGCCACTGTGTTAAGCAGCTGGGAATACAGAAAGGTAAAAGACAGTTCCAGCCCTCAAGGAGTTTAAAATCTAATAGGAGTATAAGCTCTGGCAGGTTCTAGCTTGCTGGAAAGATTTTGAGTGTGGTCCAGGAATCTGCTTTTTGAGGACTGAGCCAGTTAATCTCAGAGAGGCACATAATCTACAGTAGACTGACCAACTTTTACTGAAACCCAGCACAGCACCTTGAATTGAATTTGCCTAAATCGATCCATCTATACATCAATCAATTAAAGAATCACAGATATTGATAGTTGGAAGGGACTTCTGTAACCACAGAATCCAACCCTCACAAGGAAGGCATCCTTCTCTCTGTAACAGACTCCTCTCCTCTCCTCCTCTGCCCTTACTGTAGGGTGTTCTACTCAAAGGAAGGTAAATTTTGATGGCCAAAAGCTACCTAGTTAACCTTAGGTTTACTGGCTAGATTTCTTTTTTGAACACCAAAGCCTTAAACCCAATTCACTGTGTATCTCATGAATTGGACAATAATGATTGTCCAACTGGTGCCCAAGCATCACTTAATGGTTATTTTTTGGGCCATCCTGGCTCGAAGTGAATGTAAATAGTAACTGTTTCTCTTTTGGTCAGCAACTCTGAGGGTGTTCGCCTTCCAGTTTGATTTTTTTCCCCCTTTATTGAAGGGGGCATCCCTTGATTCAGTTCTTAAAGAGGCTTAGTCACTGAATGGGTGTTGCCTCACTTAAAGTGAGAACTTGAAAAGACCTTAGCTTAAAAGGGCCAAGATCTCCCACTACATCCTGGGCCATCTCTAGTCATCCTGATTGATATCTGGCCCCTGGACCAGATGCTCTGGAGGAGAAAGTGAGTCTGGTGACTTTGCATATGCTCCCTCACTCAAATCAAAGTCAGTTGCAAGTCACATCATCATCTCTCTGATATCATGGTCCTCTTTGAGAAGGAAGGACAAACCACGTGCAACAGACCTAACAAGTAGTCTCTGCTTGAGGACCTCCATGGAAGGGGACCCTACAATGTCTTGAGGAAGGTCATTCCACTTCCAAACAACTCTAATTTGTCAGGAAGTTTTTCCTGACTCTCTAATTGGGAAAAATGAGGAGGTTGAATGAGGTTATTGCCCTGCCAGCTTTGAAATCCTTTATGTTATCTTCTACCCCTCCTTTGTACCAAGTGGATCATTCTGTGCATAAATCTCACTTTGAGCATTTTTTTCAGAAGTCATTATGAATCTCTTTGCATGCTTCCTCTAGACTCATCAGAGGTTTATGGAAAAAATTCAGGGGTTCCTGAAGTTGAATTGGGGGAAAATTTACATCTTTATTTGCACTAACTTCTAAATAAATTGGACATTTTCTTCAATTATGGATGTCATCAGCAAACATTATTTTGATAAGGGGTTCATAGGCTTTACTGGACTACCCAAGGGGTCTATACTCAAACTAACATTTATTAAGCATCTCTGTGTGCTGAGTACTATATTAGGTGCTAGGAAAGACAGAAAGGTGAGTAAATCTCAGGCAGGAGAACTCTACTCTCTTGACACCCACACAAATAATGACATTATAAGTTAAAACAGATCAAATAAAAGAAAAATTCAATTAGTGCCATCCTATGGTCTTCATCTTGGTATTTGAAGTTGCTTAACAGAAACTTTGCAGGGTGAGCTGTGGGGGAGTTAGTGGAAGCTGGGAACTGCCCCCAGGATTTCACAGACCCAACAAAGAATTAAAAAAAAAAAGTTGATTTAGTAACAGGCAAAGGGGGAATTCCAGGGACAAATAATAATTTATGCATGGAATGCCATATGCTTCCTCAATGAAATATTAGTGCATAATTGTAGGCGTAATTTTCCACAAATCCAGTGCCATTCACCTTTACACTTCTTAAGCAATATTATTAACACCTCACTGAACCCCAGTGTTTAGTTGGGAGATGGTTGGAGGTGGAGGGCACAGACACATACAGCTGCTGGCTGCTTGGATTGTAGACAGTATTCCATAAAAGTGAAATAATCCATTATAATATGATGGAAAGCTAAATGCTAAATAAGAACATATTGAAACTGTGACCAGTATTTGCAAGTGTGGTCATGGAAATTAATTAAGGAAAAAAAGCTTCATTTTAGATAAAAAAAAGACAAATTAAGCTAGTTCTTGATTTTTTTTTTTTTTAGTAATACTAGTATTAGGTTAGGAGCTCAGAAGAGATTCCTTCATTCCTTTCCTACCTGCCATGTGCTGACAATAGTATGCATAAATTCTCCTGGTCTCCCCTGCCCCCAATCTCTTTACTGCTTAGAATGGACTTTCAGAGTGCAATGGTACAAACTTGGGAGATGAATGGGACAAATTTGGCAAAAGACTTGGGATGTGTTTTTGGGAAAATGAATACTTTTCTGCTGAGTTTTTCAATGCTTTCCTAAGCTGGTCTTAAGCTATCTCTTTAGCTTCACTGAGCTTTTCCCTGCCACACTGGCTTTCTCTTTGTTCCTTACACATGACATGCCTTCTCCAATCTCCTTGCCTTTTCTCATTACTGGAATGTACCTTTTCCTTACCTTCTTAGACTACTTTTTCATTCAAGAAGCAACTCAAGCCCAACCTTTTGTCTGAATCCTTTCCTGATCCCCTCAAATGCTAATCTCCTCCCTCCCAAAACACCTTATAATTTAACTTTGTATTTACTTTCTTTATAATTATTCTTTGTGTGTAAAGATACATATGCACACAGAATAAATGCATACATAGTCATATGTAGATACAGACACATTATATATAATGTATCATGTATGCAATGTATATGTATATATACGTACACACATTTATCCTTACATACATGTTCGTGTACACTTATCTCTCTGGTCAGAATGTAAGCTCCTAGGAAGTAAGAAGTGGTTCTTTCTTTGTATGTGTAAAGCCAAGCACAAGCAGCTTTCCAGAGGATGCTGCTGTGAACAGCTTTCAAGATTCTGATTACATAGTATAGTGAGCTCTCTCTTTATTCAATAACAAATCAGAGCAAAACCTTCAAAGAAAAACCAAAATACAGCATTCACCATGTCACAACTCAATAACTTATCACTAAAATGGCCACATAGTTTTCAACAAAGTGGTCATATAGTTTTAAACAAAGTGCAATCATTTAGTAACTCAATCCTTTAGTAACTCAATCATTCAGTCATCCTTAAGGAGGCTTGCAAAATACAAAAGTCAAAGTCTTCCACCCATGGGATGCAATTAAGTTGCAATTTCATTAGTCACTATTCAGTACCCACAGAGAGGTCTTTTCATCTTGACTTGAGACAGGCTTTTAGCTCCCATGGTTCCTCTTCCATGGTCCCAACTCCTGCCCAAATCTAACCAACTGCCACTTGAGTTCAAAGGCAGACAGCTCCCAGTTCCTTGTCCAGCTCTCCGTGCAGTTCCTGCTCCACATTGGAGCTCACAGTGTCCAGTCCACTTCAAGTCCTTCACAGTTTCTGTTCCTGGGAAGAGAAATCTTAACAGAGCCATCAAGCTTAGCAGAATTACAACAATATTCACACATATGGTTGGCACTATCATCTCAATTCACTTTCTGCCTGTGAAATCAACACAGACCCAAAACAGACAAAGTACTGACACCACAGTCATGCTTCCTCTGGCAGCTCTGGCTGTCCCTTGGAAGTCTTCGGCGGCTCTGGCTGATTCTCAGAGTTTGGCTGGCTCTCAGAAGAAGCTCTGCCACCACAAGTTCTATTCTCAAAATCAAAATCAATTTATCCAGCTTCCACATGGCTTGCTCCAAGAAATTCTGTCTCAGTTCTCAATTCTCATTTCTCTTCTCAGTTCTTCTTAATTCTCAGTTCAGTCTTCAGTCCAACAGTAGCAGCCCAGTCTCCAGATGCTGGTGGAGAGAAATTCTCTCTTTCTCTCCAGCAGCAGCTGCTCTGCCTCCACGATGCTTACCCCAAGAAATTCTGGCTCTCTCAGCTGGGGCTTTTCCTTATATATAGTATTAGCTCCTCCCTGTTCAGCCCTTTCCTGTTACATCGGCAACAGGGATTCATACCTTCTGTTTCTTTATAGAGGCTTAATTTGAAACTAAGTGCTAAGTACCTGTTAGCTTGGCAATACAAAGGGATCTCCAAATTTCATTACTATTGAAGTATGTATGTCTTTAGATTGTTTATTTAAAAATTATTTTTAAAATTGTATTTTATTGTTCCAATCATATGTAAAGACAATATTTAACATTCATTTTTATAAGATTTTGAGCTCTAAATTCTTCTCCTTCCTTCCCTCCCCTCCCTTCTTCCTAAAACAGTAAGCAATTTGATATGGGTTATATATGTGCAATCATATAAAACATATTTCCATACTTCCAATATTTCCGTATTAGTCACGTTGTGAAAGAAGAAACAGAACAAAAGGAAAAAAAGACCCATAAAAAAATGAAGTGAAAATAGTATGCTTCAATCTGCATCCAGAATCCATCAGTTACTTCTCTGGATGTGGATAGCATTTTCCATCATGAGTCCTTTGTAATTATCTTGGATCATTATGTTGCTGAGAAGAGCTAAGTCATTTGTAGTTGATGGTCACACAGTGTTGCTGTTACTGTGTACAATGTTCTCTTGGTTCTGCTCATTTCATGTTGTATCAGTTCATATAAGTCTTTCCAGATTTTTTTGTAATCTGCCTGCTCATCATTTCCATTACATTCATATACCACAACTTGTTCAGCCATTTCCCAATTGAGCCAACTGAAGGCATACCCTCAATTTCTAATTTTTTGCCACTACAAAAAAGCTATAATATTCCATCTGGGTCACATCTCCCAACTTGGCACTCGCAGGGTTTGGTTTCAAGAGGGTAACTATGATTCTTATAGTTTCCAGGGTAGCCTGTGGATCAGCACTCCTAAAACTAGCTCATGAGGACCCAGTGGTTTCTTCCCTTTACTAGTCACCCATTAGACATAATTCTGTCCTTTTAAAGGCATTTACTAAGAATTTCTAGTAAGAATAGTGACTATATATCATGCTCTCCCAGAAACTTGGGACATACTCTCCCACAAGTGCATTTAGTGTCTCTAGAAAAAGTGGGCAAAACATTAGAGTACAATGGCATTAAGGAACTTATGTAGGAAGCACATTTTGGCCAAGGTATCATTATCTCTGGCACTTTAGGGTCTACATGAGGATTCAGATGATTAATAAGAGTTCTGCCTTAAATCTATAGTCAGCTCTCTTATCTGCTGCCAGGTGTTATGTTCCTTTGAGACTGCATCAGTTCTCAAGTGATTGACCCACATGTCTGTGTCTGATCAGAGAGCATATATTTCTGCTGTCTCAACTGTGCCTTATACTTTCTTCTATTGACTGATACTCAGATTGCTGTACTATGGGCTTCCTACTGGTCAAATGTTGTTGTTTTTCAGTCATTTCAGTTGTGTCTGACTCTTTGTGACACACATTTGGGGTGTTCTTGGCAAAGACATTGGAGTAGTTGGCCATTGCCTTCTCTAGTTCATTTTACAGATGAGGAAATTGAGGAAATAGGGTTAACTGACTTGGCCTGGGTCACACTAGTAAGTGGTTGAGGCCAGATTTGAACTCAGGAAGATGAATCTTCCTAACTCTAGGCTCAGCATTCTATCCACTGTCACCTAGCTGCCATAGTTGCCACTGGCTGAATAGTTTTGCTTCAAAGCACCATTGCTGATGGTGTGGTAGTAAGGGGAGGGAGGAGAGAAAAATCCACTCTTCCCCCTAGCCATTTGGCACACTCTATAACCTTGATTCACATCTTATTGACTCACCTTCAAACTATTAGATTGTGCCCAATCTTTTTGCCTAGCCAATGGCCAGACTCCCCTTTCTAATTCAAGCTAGGGACTTGTTGAAATTTTTTAAATGAGTCACAAGGCATGGTAAAATCTTTTGGAGTTAGTTTAACACTTTATTACCTGCTCTTATCTTTCTGTGATTACTTTTGGGTTTTCTGGGCTGGGGGACGGAAGTAAATAAGAAAATTTTGTAAACACAGAAATTTGCAGGTAGAGGTAGGGCAGTAGAAACCGGAAGAATTAGAACAGGCCTGGTATAGGAGGTAGCCCTTGAATTGAACCTTGAATGAAGCTAGGAATTCTACAAAGCAGAGATGGGAAGACTTGGTACCAGCCTGGGCAAAGGTATGTGAAGTTGGTAAATAGAATGTTGCGTATAGGTAACAGCAAGTAAGATAGGATGGTTGGAAAGTAGAGTGTGTGTGAAGAATAGTAGAGCAGTATGGATCCAATTTTCTGAGGTTTTCGATGCCAAACAGAAGAGTTAAACTTTAATCTATACATAATAGGGAGCCACTGGAACTTCCTAAGTAGGAGAGTGACACAGTCATCCTTGTGTTCTATGAATGTGCATTTGGCAAGTTGTGTAGAGGGTGAGCTGGAAAGGAGAGAGACTAGAGATAGGGAAAACAATTAGGAGGCCATTGCAATGATCAGAAATAGCAGAGAAAAGCCTTTGACTTAGCCTAGGAAGAACTAGGTTGAGTCTTAGCTCTGGCATTTATTTGCCTTGTCACCATGAACAGTCATTTAACCTCTGCCTGTCTCAGTATAGGGGCAACTAGGTAGTCCAGGGGGTAGTGCACTGGGCTGAGATTCAGTAAGACTCATCTTTCTGAGTTCAAATCTGGCCTCAGATACTTACTAGCCATGTGACCCTTGGCAAGTTACTTAACCCTATTTGCCTCAGTTTCCTCATCTGTATAAAATGAGCTGGAGAAGGAAATGGCAAACCACTCCAGAATCTTTTTTTTTTTTTTTTGGATGGGGGAAGGCAGGGCAATTGGGATTAAATGACTTGCCCAAGGTCACACGACTAGTAAGTGTTAAGTGTCTGAGGTCTGTATTTGAACTCAGGTCGGTCTAACTCCAGGGTTGGTGCTCTATTCACTGTGTCACCTAACCCAAGATGGGGTCACAAAGGGCTAGACAGGATTGAAACAACTGAACAACAATAATAAAAGTCTCAGTATCCCCTGTGAGATAAAGTTATGAGAAAGCTGTATTTGTAGTACCTGCCTGACAGGATTGTTATTGTTCTGTGTGCTTTAAAGCTTGGTGTAAAGGCAATTTGTGATTATTATTAGATTGCAAACTCCTTGAAGGTAGGGACTTCCTTGTACTCCTTTCCAGTTGAAGGCTTATAGTTTATTAATTTTTTTTAAACATCTTTAATATTAAAATTTTTTCTTAATTTATTGACAGTTGATTAGTTTATACCTAATCTCTCCTCTACTTGGCTGTTATAGTTCCAGAAAGTAAGGGGCTGATAAAGAGATGAGATATTAATTAGTTAAACTAGGTAGATGCAAAGATGAGTCTATATTGCTGATATCCTTTTGCAAATTGCGAAGGAGTTTACTGTGATTGAATTAGAAGGGCAGTTAGCCCCTGTTTGGCTTAAGTTTGTCCTTGTCTGCTCCCTTACAGGCCTCTGAAAAGCTAAACCTGCTAGTACACTTGCGGCAGAGAGAAGCTTTATGGAATGGGACCTCTGTACCTCCAGCAGGAGCGATTCAAGACAGAAGAATCCTTGACATTTGTGAGTTGAGCTTTTGGAAGGAGCAGACCCAGGTAGCTCAGCTAAAGAATTTTCTCAGCAGAGACATGGCACCCAGAAGGAAGGTAGCATACAGATTCCATGAGAAGAGAAAGGACATTGAGACCTACAGTGTTGAAGGTGGGGATTGCTTTGACCACATGTGTTTTCTATTTGTACTTTATAGTTAGGTCCCAATAGTGGGAATAATGAATCCCATGAAGTTGTTGCATAGATAATAGAATTCTTATTGCTTATTTCTAGTGGGCTAGAACCAATTACCACATTTAACATAGTTATAACTTCAAATTCAAATAATTTGCTTACTTCACTACTTCCTAGGATCCGTTATTTGCACTAATTGTGACCTGGCTGTACTATTAGTGTACTCTTAGTTGTGTCTACTCTTCTTGACAAATGACAAATTATGTATCAGTTCCTGGGAATGCAAATTAAAAAAAATAGTCCCCGTCATCCAGGGGTTTGTTTGGGGGAGACAATACATACATTAAAAATGTAAATACATATTCTATACTAAGGAACTTCTGGGATTGTGGGGAAGGGCACTCACAACTGGATGTGAGGGGGATCAACTGAACGCTGAAGGAAGTTAGGGATTCTATGAGACAAATGAAGGAAGAGAGTATTCTAGGCATGGGGTCAGCCTCGGCAAAGGCACAGAGATGAGAATGGCCAAATACCATGCGTGGAAAACAGCAAACAGGACATTTTTGGATAGACTTTATAGTGTATGAAGGAAAAAATCGATAACATGCCTGGTTAAGTAGACTGGAACAATTCCAAAGGGCTTTAACTGCCTAACAGAATCCTTTGTGTTTTATCCTAGAACTACTAGGATAAAGGGAGCCATTGAAGTTTCTGGAGCAAGGCAATGATGTGGTCATGCCTGTACTTTAGGAATATTAATTTGGCAGCTGTGTGGAGGGTAGATTGGAGAGACACTGGGAAGGTTGGGAGATCAACTAGGAGACAGTTGCAATAATCTAGGCCAGAGGTAATAGGGGCCTGAACTAGGCTGTGTAAATGAATTAGGGCTGTGCAAAGTCACCAACCTCACTTTCTCCTCTGGAACCATCTGGGTACAGTAGCAAGATCTATATTAGGATGACTGAAGGTGGCCCCAGGGTGGCAGGCAAGGAGGAATTGGAGAGCAAGAATGGGTTAACTTTGCCACTGACATTACCCATTGACCGCAACTCGATATTCACAGGTGAATTATTTTGGGAAAAAGCCCTAATTGTAAAGTCCAGTTTTTATCTTGTGAATACTTGATAAGTTTTGTTCTGTAAAAGGTTGTCATATGGTAAACAGTTAAGAGAAACATGTGCATTCCTTTGAAAAATGCCTGAATTAGGAGGCCAGAGTCCTCACTTAAATCCAGTTTACCTGCATGTCATGGGATCACTTCCCTGACGCCATAGTCCTCTTTGAGAACCAAGGACAAACAACAACAACAGCGACTCTTACTATGTACGCTGTGTGTATGAGTGGGAGAGTGTGCCCCAGCTTTATAGAGGGAGTATCTTTGAACTAAATTTCTTGCCACGCATCTTGAATGATTTTGCCTGGAGCTAATTGTGTCTCCTAACTAGTAAGCTCACTAGTGGGAGTTCATAAGCTATAGTTTTAAGAATGTGAACCCACAGGTTAACCAGACTTGAGCTACTGCTAACCCTACGGGGACTCATCCTCTAAACCTGTCAGTGCTGAGTTGGGGAGTTAGGCTAGAGGGAATGTCCAATATTGATTGAAAAAATATAGCATTTTAAGGAGTCTAAAATATTTAAATCTTTATTCAGATGATTAAAATCTTTTGTTGAATAAAAACTGACATCAGTTTTTATTAGGTCTTTTGGTTGTGAATATCCAAGCACACTATGTATGTTAATGCTTTTGTTAATAAGCCACAAACATGTACTTGTCCATCACCTTTGAGAGCTGCATTTTATTCTCCCTGGAGTCAAACTATTACTTGATCTATTAATTTAACAGAAGCAATGATGCTGGTACTTTCCACTATTGAATTAAATAGTTAGGTCCAGACTGCAACAGAAGTTTATATAAATCTGAGCCTAAGTACTTGCTGTCAATGAATTTAGAGGAACCTGGGAAGACCCACATAATCTGAACTGATGCAGAGTGAAGTGAGTAGTTATTTTTTTTTTCAAGGAGAATTCAAATCTTTTATTAAATTCTAAAAATGCACATCTATGAGTTAACACAAATTGTATTTCTTTTTTTAAATTAATTGATTTGTTTATTTACTTTTAGTTTACATTCAGTTCCACAATCCCTTGAGTTTCAA
Source organism: Pseudochirops cupreus (assembly GCA_028627135.1). Lineage (NCBI taxonomy): Eukaryota > Metazoa > Chordata > Mammalia > Diprotodontia > Pseudocheiridae > Pseudochirops > Pseudochirops cupreus. The sequence goes on along the minus strand of CM053580.1, from coordinate 501,923,095 downwards.
ATTTTCTCCCCTCCCTCCACCCCCCACCCCCTCACCATGGGTGCATGCAATCAAGTATAGGATCTGCAAATGCTTTCACACTGGACATTAGCCTGGTTGTATAGAAGGGTTGTAACCAATGGAACGAACAATGGGAAAAAAAGGAACAAAACCAAACATGGAAAAGAACGATAGCATGTAGATTGCTTCAGTCTCCATTTAAACTCTGTTCTTTCTAGATCTTTCTCTGAATGTAGACATCTTCTTCCATCCTGAGACTTGTAGAGTTGTCTTATAACTGTGCGTTGCTGAGAAGAGTCCAGTTTATCAAAGTTGGCTGTCACACATATAAGATGTGTCTGTGATTGTGTACAAATTTTTCCTGGTTCTGCTCTTCTCACTTAGCATCAGTTTGCATAAGCCTCTCCAGGTGAATATGAAGACCGTCTCCTCCCCATTTCTTATAGCACAATAGTATTCCATTACATTCACATACCACAACTTGTTTAGCCATTCCCCAA
>CM053580.1:501878166-501922095 GCA_028627135.1 Pseudochirops cupreus | reverse complement strand
ATCCTTTGACCATTTATCAATTGGGGAATGACTTGTATTCTTATAGATTTTACTTAATTCTCTATATATTTTAGAAATGAGGCCTTTATCAGAGACACTGGTGGTAAAAATTCTTTCCCAGTTTCCCATGAAATGAGTAGTTATACAATGACTACAACATTATAAATGAAATTAACTTTGAAAGACTTAATAAACCTTGATCAGTGCAATGACCAATCCCTACTCCAAAAGACTGATGGTGAATCATACTTTCACTCCTTGGATTCTTGGCAAAGAAGTGATTGACTCGAGGCGAAGAACGAGACATAAATGTTCACATATAGCCAATGTGTGGATTTATTTTACTTGACCATACTTATTTGTTACAAGAGAGGACTTGTTTTCTTTGTGTGGGAAAATTGGTGGCTAGTAATAAAGTGATTAAGAAAAAGAAAGAGGAGAACATCAATGAAACACTTACAAATACACAGAAGAGATCAGAATTATGTCCAGACAGGACTATAGATGAGCTGAATAGTGGTGGTACTTCCACATTAAATTTATTATACACTTTAAAAAACCCCTAGAGATTCAGTGGCACACACACAAACCTTTTTCCCCTGCTGTTTGAATGTGGATATGTTCATACTTATTGTTCTTTAATAGGTTGATTGGAAAAGGGAAAAAGCATTTGTTATTCCTTCCTATATAGAAGTCTGGATAGATCTCTTGACTTTGTTGGGCACTTCTTTAACTACCTAGTCATGAATTACAGATCATGAGAACTTGAAGGAACTTTAGAATGTCAGAACTGGACAATAACTTAGAAAATAGAGTGTTAGAATACAGCACTTGGAATATTAGAGCAAAAAAAAGTAAACCTTTAGAACATAAACTATAAGAGCTGGAAAGGACTTTAGAAATCAGAGTTCAGCCTGTTCATTTGAAAATTTGGAAAATGACATTCTGAGAGTGTTAATGACTTGGGCAAGATCCAGGGATATGCTGGAACCTGTTCATGTCAGCTAGAGAGAGCTGATTGTTAAATTTTCATTTATACCTCAGAAATCAACAAAAACTACAAATTAGATGGATTTGTTATTTTGCAGATTGTCTAGCCTTAAGAAAGTGATGGAGAAAATCGTTATAATGGCGATTAAATTTCAAAGTGTGTGATGTGTGCATTCTACTTCCCTCCTCCCTAAGAGCTGGTTGTTAGACATTCACCAGGATATCATTGGCAAGGTCTCACATCAAGTTCTTGGCAAACTCAGGGCTTGAACAGGGCTGTCCAGACTCTTAACAAAGAAGAGCTATGTTTAATTGTTTTGAATAGCTATATTTGATTGTTTGTATGTTAGCAAAGGCATTTTGCAAAACTTAAAGTGGTATATAAAATGCGAGTTGTTATTATTGGACCACAGACTTGAACAAAAACTTTTTAAAGTGAGTGATTGGTGTGGGACCTGACTAGATTCTTAGAGGGGTGGAAGTATAAAGGTCATCAACTCTCCATTACTTAATCCATCATAGGGTAATAGATTTAGACCTGGAAGGGCCCCCAGAGGTCACCTAATCCCATTGTCTCATTTTACCGTAGAGAAAACTGAGGTTAAGTGATTTGGTCCATTTCACATAAGTGGTATAGATGTATAGTAGAGTAGTATAGATTTGAATCCATATTCCATTGTGCTGGATAATATTGCCTACGGGAGGATAACAGGTTTTAGATCTGGAAGGGATGACACTAGAAGTCATCTATTCCATCTCTCTTAAGTGGCCCAAGATGAGGCAAATGATGTGACTGATCCAGAATTCAAACTCAAGTCCTCTGCCTCCAGAGCCAGCATTATTTTCTCTGGACCACTGGGGGTGGAGGTGGGGGCTGGGACTGGAATATTCAACCACTTGCTGGGGTTATAAAAGTAATCACAACACTCACTCATCAATATGGAAATTTCCCAGGCTTTCTCTCCCCCTCTTGCTGCCTTCCTTTTGGTCATTTTATGACTTACCACCCATGGAGAGTGGGATGGGCTGAGACAGAAGGTACAACTTTTATCCATGTAATTACTTGTTAGCACTTGGGTGGGGCGGGGGGAGAATAGAGCACTGTAGTGTTTAAGAATAATTTAGCCCCACATTGGTAGCACTTATGGATTTCTGTCAATCCAGACATGCTTATACAGATTTTTAATCTGAAAAATCCAGAAATATTTTTCTCTAAAGAAGTAAATGTAACCTAGTGTAGTGTAAAGGGAATTGGATTTGTGTTGAACTTTTAGTACTTACCAGCTTTGTGACTTTGGGCAAGTCCTTGACTTCTCTGAGCTTCTGTTTCCTCATCTGTAAAATGGGGATAATGATATTTGTATAACCAGGCTCACATGGTCATTTTGAGCCAGGTGCTTTGTAACCTTAAACTACTATAAGAATGTAAGTTTTTTTTAGCTGGAATCTAAGAAATCTAAGGAATCTAGAAAGCTAAGCCATTATCTTTCCTCTTTAAATCCCTCTATTTTTATTTATTTTAATTTTATGAATAAAACAAGTATTTCCATAACAGTACACAATAAAAAAAAGATGATTGCACATGAAATTGCAAATCTATTCTGTACAGCTAGCTATTCCTTTTAAATATGTAATAAAGTTATCAGGTAAATTCCTTTTTTTCCTCTCTCTCCCCAGATGGCTATCATTAGACAAAAATACGTATACGTACATGTAAAGTTATCCTATACATACTTCTGTTTATCAGTTCTTTCTCTGGATGCAGATAGCATCTTTTGTCACATGTCTTTACACTTAATTTGGGTATTTATAATAGTCAAAATGATGTATTTGCTCAAAGCTGTTCTTAAAACAATATTGCTATTGCTGTATACGATGTTCTCTTGATTCTGCTCATTTCACTCTTTGTTATTTTGTGTAAATCCCTCTCTTCAGATAAAGAGTTGTTAATCTTGGGTCCATGAAGTTCTTTAAAAAAAGTATTTTTCTAACTGTATTTCAGAATAATTGTTTTCCTTTTTAATTCTGTGTACTTTATTTTATTCAGAGGACATAAATGGCCGTCCAACACAGACTTTGCCGGAAGTCCTCCAATGAGGGAAACCCAGGAAGCACTTAATGTCCTTAGACTTTACCAGATGGCTGAAGGAGTCCATTCCACAAAATGAGTTAAGAAGACCTACCTTAGGGGAATGCTGGGCCTCCTTTGATACGTGCTAATTTCTAGAGACAGTATCACAGGAAAGAATCAATCAGCAAATATTTTTAAGTCTCTGTAGTGCAGCAGGGTACGGTATTAGTTACTACAGATGCAGAGACAAATTCTATGAACTATTTTCAGCAGTTTGTGGGGCACACTGTGGATCTTGGAGCTCTCCTTACTCCTCTCCACTAGTCTTTTGATTCATTGGCCTCTTTGCTGTTCCTTACCCAAGACACTCTATCCTGACTCTGAACATTTTCAGTGTCTGTACCCTCATGTATGCCTAGAACTCTTTTCCTCCTCACCCCCCACTCCTGGCTTCCTTCAAATCTCTGCTAAGATCCCACCTTCAACAAGAAGGCTTTCCATTTCCCCCTTAATATTAGTTGACTTCCCTCTGTTAATTATATCCAATTTCCTGTCTATATCTTGTGCGTACATGGTTTTTTTTGCATGTTGTCTCTTTCCCTTTATATTGTAAACTTCTTGAGGTCAAGGGACTGTTTCTTTACTTTCTATCTCTAGAGCACGCAATAGGTGCTTAACAAGTGCTTGTGGACTGACTGACTATCTGACAGGAAGCTATTTCTGGAACCAAGGTAAAAGTGAATGTGGCAGCTAGTGGCAGCAGACAAAAATCCAGATACACTCTCCTTCAGGGAAGTGGCTTTTTTCTCTCCTTAAGGTGGTTGGTTACTCCTGGGGACCTTAAAGGTAGAAATGCAGCAAATGTAAGACCTTGACCTGGTTCAAAGCTACCACAAGGTTGGGAAAAAGTAGTTGAGGAGATGGTGAGGAGATCCTGAAATAGATTTCTAGAAAGGAAAAGAATTGAGGGTCAGGAGCTCTGTATTCCTTCCCAGCTTAGACCCTGCTAAATCAGGATTTGAAATGTAAATTGAAGGAAGTCTCCTCCTTCTCCTACTCCCAAAGCAGCTCCCACACCAAAGGGGATCCCCAGACCTTCAGCCCCTGCTCTGAGAATTGATAGGACTATTTCAGGTGCTTATCCAAACCCAAGGACCCCCACTCAATCCCACAGAATGGCTGTGAGCAGAGGAGACTTTGCTTCCTTCACCTCTGCCTCCATTTCCCAGGGTTGATGGGAGATTCAAATAAGAAGATGCATTTTGTAAACCTTAAACCTCTATGTAAATGTCAGCTAAGGGCTGTTTCTGTTTGTTAAATGGATTTCCCTTTTTTTCCTTCAGAAATACTATTATCTAGAAGGAAAAGTCCCTATTGGAATAAAACTCAACCCCTTTAAGCTGGCATTTGAGACCCTCTGCAGTCTTGAGCCACCTTACATTTGAGGCTTCTCTCATACTAATCCTATCTACTCTAAAGCCCTGTCAGACTGACCTGTTTCTACTTCATCTAGACCTGTGATTTGCTCATTGCTGTTCCCTATGCCTGAAATGCCTTCCTGCCCTCCCCAAAGAACCCCTTCCCCCAACCCTGTGAATTTTTTCTACTCATCCTTGAAATAACAGCTCAAATGCCACTTCTTCAGGAAGCCTTCCCTAATCCCAACCTGACAGTAATGACCTTTCCTGCCTCCAACCTCATAAAACATTCTGTTCACAACTCTTTCCTGTACTTTTCATTTTGTATAATAATAAAAAGGAAGAGTAGATATTTCTATAGAGCTTTATGGTAAACAAAACACTTTACATACATTATCTCTTATGGGGAGGGAACTAGATGTGTGATTTCATTAGGATAGAGAATGTCTTCCACCCACCCAGATTGGTTCTTTGTCTGAAGTCTCAGAGAGCCATATGGGCCATTGAGAGGTTAAGTGACCTTCCTTCCCTGTCTCACAAGGTTAGTACATCAGAGATGGGATTTGAACTCAGCTCTTCTGTATTCTAATCACATTGCCCTCCCTCTAACCCTGTGAAGTACATAAACCAAGTATTTGTATTATAGTTACCTGTGTATGTGCTTTAGCACATATAAGTCCCTCAACTTGCTAGATCAATAGGTGTTAATCCAGAGGTGTGGTAGGTGGGTCTAGTGCTGGACTTAAAATAAAAGGAGCTGGGCTTGAACCTTGCTTCAGAGTATATTACTAGCTGTGTGACCCTGGTCAAGTGACCTAAGAATAAATTCCCCAAATGCAAGATGATGACAATGAAAGTAGCATGGAGATGTTGTGAGGGATAAATGAGATAATGAATAGGTGTCTAGCACTTTGTCCAACCTAAGAAAGGCAGGCACTATGTAAATGCTACCTGGTGACTGGCTCTTTGAAGACAAGGACCATTTCATTCTTTATTTTCATAACTTCAGAGCCTATCACAGTGCCTTACACACAGTAGGCACTCAAATTCAACATTTATTCAGCACCAAATATGAATTCAGTATTGCATCTGATGCTGGGAATGCAGAAGGGAGCTAGAAAGCATACACAGATAAGTAAATGTGAAATGTATTCTAAGTAAATACAAAGAAATTTCAATGGTGGGAGAGGAGGTGAGAAAACTGACAACTGGAGGATCAGAAAAGAGTATCTAGGAATTGGCATTTGAGCTGAACCTTGAAGGGAACTAGGTCTCCCAAGAAGTATAGATGAGGAAGGAGAGTGCTCCAGGCATGGGGGACAGCCTGTGCAAAGGTACAGAGGTGGAAGATGGCATTCCTATATGGGGCTCAGCAAGCAGACCAGTTTGGCTAGAGCAGAGAATGTATGAGGGTAAGTATTGTGAAATTAGCCTGGAGTGGTAGTTGGTAACTAGACTGTGAAAGGTTGTAAGTGCCAAACAGAAGAGTTCATGTTTTATCCTGGAGGCAATCAGGATCTTCTAAGGGTTCCTGAGAAGAGCCACGACATACTCATGCCTATGCTTTAGAAATACCACTTTGGCAACTTGTGGGGAATGAATTGGAAGGGGATCATGGGATCAAAGAATCATAGCTCTAGAGTTAGAAGAGACCTCAGGGGCAATCTGGTCCAGTTCCCTCATTTTACAGATGAGGAGACTAAGGCTTAGGAAGTGGGCCTACCCAGGGTCACTCAGGTAGTAAGAGTCAGAAAGGAGAGACTGGCATGAGGGCTTCTAGTCAGCTGAATTACTGCAATAGTGCAGGCAGCAGATAATGACAGCCTAGGTTAGGGGAGTGGACCTGTGTTCTGGCTTAAATTTCTCAAACTGTGTTCTACATAACCCTAGAGTAGAGGGAGCAGCCCAGGCAAATGTGAGGGGGTGGAAAACGGGAGAAGGGTGTGAGAAATATTGGGGAAATAGATTTCACAGGAATTGGCAGCTGACTGGATATGGGGGATAATGGAGAAGGAGGCATCCAAGATGAATCCAAGGATTTGAGTCTAGTGGTACCATTCAAATGTGGAAGCCAGGGCTCCTTGCCTGGGCCTAGGTTGGAATGGAGTCCTTGCCCTCAGTTCTGAGTAACAAAGAAGAGATACTTCATCACTCTGGATGGAAGGGAGGAACACAATGAACAAATCTGGGAGCAGCCAGCTGATGATTGAATCTGATTGGTTTTTATCACTGGGTGTTACTAATTAGTCTCTTTCACCTGATCTTCCTGAGTGTGTGGAGAATGCCGTTCAAGAAGTTAATCTTGTCTCCCTGGCTCTCACTTATTTCCATAAGTACATTCCACAGCTGTTTCAGCATTCCTCCAAAGAGCCTTTTGGCTTCGTGGAGGCAGAGGGTATGGGATGCATCCATCATTGGACATGCCCAACTCCTTGCTTAAGTCAACAAGCATTTATTTAGTGCCTACTATGTGCCAAGCTAGGAGGCAGTGAGGTGGGGCAGTGAATAGAGTGCTGGGCCTGGAGTCAGGAAGACTCATCTTCAGGAGTTCAAATCTCCTCCTACACTTACTAGCTATGTGAGTGTGGGCAACTCATTTAATCCAATTTGCCTCAATTTCCTCATCTGTAAAGTGAGTTGGAGAAGGAAGTGGCAAACCATTCCAGTATCTTTGACAAGAAAACCCCAGCTGGGGTCATAAAGAGTCAGACAAGACTGAAACGACTGAACAACATATGCCATACGATGTGCTAAGCACTGGGAATACAAAGGAAGGTAAAAGACAGTCCTTAACCCTGAGAAGCTCGTAGTCTAAGGGAGGAGACAATGTCCAAACAAGATGTAGACAGGATAAATTAGAATTAACCAACAGAGGGAAGGCACTAGCATTAAAGGGGATCAGGAAAGGCTTTTTGTAGAAGGATGAATTTTAGCTGGGACTTGAAGGAAGGAAGCAGGCAAGCAGATGATACAGTAGCCCCCAAAGCTGACATGATCTTGAATTATATTAAAGAAGGCTTAGCTTCCAGGAGTATGGAGGGGAGAGTCTCTCTCTATCCTCTGCCCTAGTCAGATCACATGGAAAGAGTGGAGAACATTCAGTGGAATGCAACCAGGATTAAGGGTCTCCAGTTCACACTAACTGAGAATTGGTTAAAGGAAATAGGGATAGTTCACTTAGGGAAGGCTCAAGGGAGAAGGGGATACCTGTCTTCTAGTACTTGACAGGCTGGCATATGGAAGAGGGAGTAGACTTGCCCTGTTTGGCCCCGGGGCAGGACGAGGAGTAGTTGTGAAGAGGCAAATTTCTTCAACTATTAGAGCTTTCCAAAAGTAGACTACACAGCCTAAAGATGGGGTGGATTTTCCCTCTTTAGAGTTACAGTCTCTATCATTCCTTTGCCCAGAAATCTTCAGTACTCCCTACTGGCTACTGAATAAAGTTGAAACTCCTTTGCCTGGCATTCAAGGCCCTCTACAATCTGACGCCACCCTACCTTTCCAGTCTTGTCTGTTACTACTCCCCTCCAATATCAGCCAGACTGGTCTAGTCTCTGTTCTCTGGCCTTTCCAGTCTTTTCTTATACTGACTAAAGTAGTTCTGTTCTCCTTCTGATTTTTTGCCTTTTGGATTCCTGCCTGTTTAGCTCCTCCAGGAAGTCTTTCAGGGTATTCCATGTCAACAACAGCCATCCTTCCCATTTAGTACACTTACATGATATGGGTTATAGTTCTCTGTATTGGTGTCCCATCTCCCTACTAGACTTCTAGCTTCATGTTGGAAGGAATCATGATGTTTTTAAACTTAGTGTATCCTCACACCTAGCCTAGTGTTAAATGCTCGACAGGCATTTAGTGAATTCTTGATAGAAGGTCCTCCTGTCTCTGCTTCGATATTTCCAGTGATATGGAGTGATATGCCTAATTGTTGAGGCAGTTCATTCCACTGTCAGACATTTCTTATTGTTGAAAATCTTTTTCTCATGTTGAATTGATATCTGCCTCTCTATAACTTCCACCTATTGGCATTGCCCTCTGGAATTAGAAATAATGTAATCCATTTTACCTATGAGAACTCCTTGCATATTTGAAGATAGATATATCACTGCCTGTGTCTTTTATTATCCAGGTTAGACCATTCACTATTCCCCACCCCCTCAAAGTGATTCCTATATTGCAGTCTCAAGTCACTTCACCATCTTTGCCTCCCTCTTCTGGACCTGGTCCAATGTTGTTAATTGTTCTTTCTAAAATGTGGCACTCAGAACTCAGTATTAGTTTTGCAATGTGGCCTGATCATAGCAAAATACGATGGAATGGTTCCTATTTTCTGGACACTTTGCCTTGGAAAATGCAGTCTCCTAATATGGGTTAGCTAAGCTCCGGTGGGAGGGCAAAGGTTAGTCCACACCTGAAGGGCACATTTAACCAAAGATAAAGGTTAGGGAGCTTAATCATTTGGCTTGGGGAGAGTTTAAATGGCTCTCTTGATAAGCAAACCAATTGAGTACAATCAAATTTTCAGCAACTTATCTAAAGCCAAACAGGGACAGACAGTTTCAAGGAGTTTGAAGGTGAGCAGGCAGTCATTCAGGCAATGGAGTGCAGTGGAAGGAGGCCAGGGAGCTGGAGTCAGAGGACCTGAATTTATCATCTGCTGCTTTTTCTTCCTGTCTATATGACCTTGAGCAAGCATGAGAAGGATTGTTGTGTGTAGAACCTATGCCTCCCTTAGAATCAGAAAGACCTGGATTAGAATTCCTCCCTGTCTTAATTTGGACAAGAGGAATTGTCCAAAAAGTGGAATGGGCTGCCTAGGGAGGGTGAGATGGCTTCCCCCTCCTTGGAGATCTTCCAGAAGAGGCTAGAGATCACTTGTCAGGCATGTTTTAGTGATAATTCTTTTTTCCAGCTGTCAAATTCTGTGATTTTATGATTTTGTGAAATACCAAAAGATCCAGGAAAAGGCCTCTAGTGCACTAGGCCGATCCTTTATGTAGAATTTATAGAAACACGTGGGGAAGAATCATAGAAGGCCTGTGGTAGAAAAAATAGGACATTGTACTTATAGTTTGGAAGACTCAAATGGGTTTAGGTCCCATCTCAGATGCATATTAGCTCTCTGAGCCTCTGTTTTCCATCTGTGAAATGGGAATAATAGTATCACCCATTTCAGTGGGTAGTTGGGAAGATCAAATGAGATATTATTTTGCAAAGGGACTTGAAATCTTTAAGTGCCATGTAGATGTGAACTATCACTATTTGACCTTACTGGGCCTCAGTTTCCTTACCTATAAATGGAGATAAGAATATCTTACCTCACAGAGTTTTTGTGTGGTGAAATGAGATAATGTATGTAAAGCATTTAAAACCCTATGTAAATGCCACCTGTTATCATTAAGTCACATTTCCTCTCTAAGACTCGGTTTTTTCAACCAAGGAGTTAGACTAGATGTAGGGGCAAAGATCCTTTCAGCTCCGAACACTAAGTTGCTCATAGTATGTATGTATCAAGAATGGGAATCAAAGAATTGTTTAAAACAAAAAAACAAGCAAACAACAGGGTTTTAATAACCACCTTTCCCAGTAGAGACAAGAAATGGGAATGTCCCAGGCCAAGACATTCCCATTGGACCCAAGTTCCTTGGGCTCTTTCCAGTTTGGGGGTATGGCAGCAGTGACGCTGGTAAAAGGCTGGAAAATGACAAATTGGGTCTGTTTGCAGGTTCATCCTTTTCATTATTTCTGGTTGTAACTTTCTGGTTGCTCATCAATGGTGCTGTCATGATAGGCTCTCTGCAAAGGAAGGAGAGAATAGAACCCATTTACTGTGCCCCAAACAAAACACAGCTTAACAAAGGGCCTTTTCTTTCTCGGGGAGTATTCCCATGGAAAGTTAAAAGTGAGCCCACTTGGAATCCACCTGAGCTGCAGACAATGCTGCTTTTTATAAAAGCCAGTCAGTTTTTCATTCCCACCACTCAAATATGGGTCCATAGATAACTGCTGAAGCTTTGAAAGTGAAGTTGTTCCCTCAGACCCCAGACCCAGTTGAGAAACGCAAGGCCCAAAGGAATATTTTCAAGGGAACATAAATAGGGGTTTAGTACAAGAACACCTCTTGAGTCTTCTTCTCAATTTCTGTGAAGTTGAAAAAGTAGGGGTAGGGGTGGGGAGTGAAATGTATGTCCACCCAGGTGACGAGTAGCTCCCAGAGCAAGTGAGGAACGATGAATGGGAGACCTGTCTCCTTTGTCTGTAAGCATGGATGGAACAATTTATTTTCAGCTTCACAGAAACAGAGCATATTGTTATGTTTTGTTTTTATATCTCGGCCATTTCTAGATAAGTGCTTCTTTCTCTCTCCCCTCATTTAAACCCTACCTTGTAATAAGTAAAAAAAATTTAATCAAGAAGAACCACTACAGTGATGGTATCTAATGATATAATCACCATTCTGTATCAGTAGACCTCCACCTCTCTACTGAAAGGAGATCGATATGTTTATCTAGTACCATTTTGAAACACCAGCCCTAGACATTTTAACTGATTTGAATCTCCCTCTTTCTCTCTGTCTCTGTCTTTGCCTGTTTCTGTCCTTCTCTGTCTCCATCTCTATCTCTATCTCTCTTCTGTAATTTCTTTTTAATGAAACACATTTGTGCTGAGCTGGGAACAGTTGGCAGAATTCCCCATCAATTATGCATGTCATTTTGGGAGTTCATATCCAGTGATATTTTAACTTAATGTCATCATCTATGAAAAGAATGAGGTATTTTCCCTAGCTAAACCCCAATATGAGAAACTTGAACGAGCTTGTCCTCCATCACTCACATGATGCATCTGAGGACTCCCAAGTGTACAATCTCCCAGTAGTGCTGCCCAAGGGCTTATCTAGACACAGTTATTGAGAAGCACAGCTCTTTAGTGTGGGGAATGGCAGCTGTAGGCCACAAACCAGCAGGCTTAGGCTATAATCTTCCTTGTGAGACTTGACTCGATCTCTGGTTTTCAGATGTGGACAGGCCTCCTTGACCTGTAGAACATTGTGACAGCATTTAAGAGTGGCTTATTAAATAGGGCTGTAGCTTCCGGCCTGGAGGAGACAGCCTGCGTTGTTATACCAAACCACACCCAACTATCTCCATGTGCAACTGGACTTGACTTTGAAACTTGTTCTAACACTGCCCATTATGGTTGTTCTTGTTTCTCTCCTACTCTAGTCCTGTGATTTCATCAGTGTGAGGGGAACTCTGGGTATAGAAACTCCCTCCACCAATCAAAACTGGCAAATCTTATTTAACGTCTAATTTAATTTAATATTTAAGTGTTATTTAACAGCCACACTTAGCATGGTAACAGTGAACACTGATATTCCCCTTCTTTTCCTCTTGGTCTCTAATTTCACATAAAGGAATGGACATGACAGTGTTTAGGGAACATCTCGTTGTTCCTGATGAAGCAAAACTATTTTTGCCATTTTCTGGGTTAGTACCCAGCCTTGAAGATGGTACAAGTTGTTCAGGATAATACAAGGAATTTAAAGGACTTTGAATGAGATCATTTTTTTTTTAACTTCTGAACTTTACTAGTTATTCTGTTGAGGATTAGTTTACAATGATTGGATGTACTTATTTGCACCTTCCAGGAATGATAAACAATGCAATACAGAATCCCTTTCTTCAAAAACAAAACCACTGTCCTAGAAAGCACTTCAGTTGGGTCCTTAACTAGTATCTAAATAAATTAAAGCTACATTAAAAAAAAAAGAGACTGGCAAATATCCTGTCACTTATAGCCCCAGAGAGTTGCCTGACACATTGAGAGGGCTAAGTGGTTTGTCTATGGTCCAGCAGTAAAATGGATCAGCAAGACTTGAACCTAGATCTCTCTAATTCTAAGGCTGGTTCTATGTTCACTGTACCTTGCTGTTTCTCTGGTCCTTATCATACAGAATAAGAAATGCTGCAAATCAACTTACTCTACTGAAATACAACAAGTGTAGCAAAATCCCGTTTTACATGGTATAACATGGTTAGCTTATGGTGTAGCCATCAATTCTTCTCCCCAAATCATTGTCATAAAGGGATTTGATTGCATAATTTAATAATTGGTGATATAGCCTTTTATATTGTTCTCTCTTCTTCTAGATCTGCCCTTTGCAATCCATTTTGAACCAACCCACGTAACTGCTAATAGTTTACTGAGACACAACTAATACCATGTCAGTCCCTTGCTCAAAGACCTTTAGATCCTGTTACCTCTAGGATAACAAACAAACTGCAGCCTAGCATTTGAGACCAGGCTGATTTGTTGTCTCCTACCTTTCCAGGCTTATTTCATATTGCCCCTTTTCATGCACTTTGTAGTCCAGCCAAACTGGGCTGCTCATGGATATCTCATCTCTTGTTCCTCTCTTGTTACAGACCATCTTTAGGCCTAGAATGAGAAGCAACATGGCGTCATGGAATGAGATGTGGGTATGGAGTCAGATGCTGTTGTTGTGGTTTAGTTGTTTTTCGGTCATGTTCAAATCTTTGGGACCATCTTTGGGGTTTTCTTGGCAAAGATTCTGGAATAGTTTGCTGTTTCCTTCTCCAAATCATTTTACAAAGAAGGGAACTGAGGCAAACAGGGTTAAGTGACTTGCCGAGGATCACACAGCTAGTAAGTGTCTGAAGCCACATTTGAACTCAGAAAGATTAGTCTTTCTGACTCCCGGCTTGGTGCTCTATCTATCCATGGGGGGACCTAGCCACCCTGGAATCAGATGACCTGGGTTCATATCCTGCCTCTGCCACTGACTAGCTATGTGACTCCAGGCAAGTTATTTATCCTCTCTATGTTTCAGTTTCTTCATCTGTCAAATAGAGGAGGCTGAACTGGGACCCTTCCAATTCTCTAGGTATGATCATACAAATGGACTCGTTCCTCACCTCTATCTCTCAAAGCCTCCTCTTCTTTCAAGACTCAATTTAAGTACTACTTCCTCTATGAAACCTGATATGCTTCTAGTTGTCAGTGCTCTCTCCTTTCCCAGATAACCTGGCATTTACCTCTCTGTGTACATGCTGACTCCTCCTTGATTTGCGATAGGGCAAGGACTTTTTGTTGATTGTCTTTTTATTGCCTTTCCCTAACACATAGGATCATGGTTGAGTTTGAAACTGTGATTTCATCATCATTGTCATCATCACGCATTTATTAAAATGCTTATTGTGTACATGCTAGGTGCTGGGGATATAAAGGATGCTAAAATGGTGGAAGCACGGTTCCTTTTCTCAAGGAGCTCACGTTCTAACGGGGGAGACAATATGCAAATAAACACCTAGAGAAATAAAAATAATTGGAAGACATTGTTTTCTCTCAAATAGGAGACTCGGACTTCCAGTCCTAGTTCTGCGCTGTGTGACTTGAGTCGTCACATGATAGCTCTGTGCCTCAGGCTCTTTATCTGCCAAGAGACTGAAGAATGTAGTGCTTTTAGGGCCCTTAGGAGATGAAACTCTTCCTCTGGATTACCCGTTCTCCTTAGGTTAAAATGCTGAAAGGCACATAAAAATATAAATTATTACTTTTATCAAGATAGAAGTCATTAGAAGAGGAGAGAGAAATTGTCTATGTGATCCTATAAAACATGGTGAGCCAAGTTACAAAAATGAAGCCAAACTTAAGGAATTTTCAGAGATCCCTCATGAAAATGGACTGTTAAGCGAGTTTAGATTAATTGAATCATATTTTCCTATTAAGCTTCCATAACAAAACTGAAGATGTATTTCCATGGAAAAAGGCTGCAAACTTGGGAATACAAAAAGCTTGTTTAAAGGCATAATGAAATTAGAAAAAGACTATTCATTGGCTTTAGGGGATCTAGCATCTGTCTTCTTCGCTGTCTTTGTCTGACCTTGTATGCTGTATCTTTTTGTATGCTGTGTCTTTTTTAAAAAAAAATAATTTTTTGGATATCTTTCATTTTTAATTTGCCTGAATTTCCTTCTTACCCTTTTTTCCTTCTCCCACCCACAGAGCCATTTCATATAATGATGAACATATTTTTAAAAAAATAAAAAGAAGGAAAACAATCAGCAAAATTGATCAATACAGCAAAAAGAAAAATCTGAAAACTTCCTACTTCTGCAAAGGAGTAGGGAGGAGAGGTCTTCTCATATCTCTTCTTTGACTCCCTGTTATTCTTTGTAATTTTTTGACATTCACTTTTGACTGTGTTGTGGTGGCTGTTCTTTCCATTTCAATTGTTATAGTCCTTGTGTAGAGTATTTTCTTGGATCTGCTTACTTCACTGCATAAGCTCATTTAAGTCTTTTTATGCTTAATTGTTTTTTTTATCACATTCATTGCTTCTTACAGCAGTAACATTCCATTCCATTTATTTACCACAATTTGTTTAGCCATTCTCCGACCACTGGGCATCTACTTTGTTTCTGATTCTTTGCTATCATGAATAGTGCTGCTATAAATATTTTGGGGGCTTTCTTTTTATCAATGACCTACTTGAGGTATATAACTAGTAGTGGAGTCTCTGGGTTAAAGGATATAAATATTTTTCTAACTTTATTTTAGGCCTTAGTTTTAAATGGTGATAAGCAATGAGAGCTGTAAGGGACCTTAGAAAATTTCTAATTCAATTTCTTCATTTTATAGATGAGAAAAGCTTTCAGAGGTGAAGTGATGGCCACAGTGTAAATCACAGAGTCAGGATCTTCTGGCTGCATTAATGCTCCCCGTCCGGGCAGAAGCCTTGCTGTCTTGATTGGTGACTGCCTGTCCAGACCATTATTTCAGGAGGTACCCCAGTTGTGCTTCACTTCATGTCAGACCAGGAACCTTTGGCCTTTTTCTCTTCCTCTTCCTTCTCCTCCTCTTTGTCCTTGACATCTGCCTTGCTCCCATAAGAATACTCTTCCTTCCCTCCTCCATTCATTTTCCACCTTCCCTATATGTAGTCTTCCCCCACTAGAAAATAAATTCCTTGAGAATAGAGATTGCCTTGCTTACTTGTATTTATATACACAATGCTTAGCAATGTGCATATAATAAGCACTTAATAAATACTATCCATTATTTATCTTTCTCTGTCTCTGTTTCTCCATCTCTCTCTTAATTTACTATGCAGAGAAAAATAAAGAAAAACTTACAAATGATTTACCAGGACCCCCAACCCTCTGTTATTTTTAATTGACTGTTTCTGGAAGTTTTGACTTCGTTGTGACCTTTGGTTATTGTCAAAGCATTTCAGAACCTGCTAGGTCCGCTCTTCTGTAAAATAAGGAGGTTAGATGAAGATCTCAAAGGCCTCTTCTAACTTTGAACAGACCCAGCAAGTGATCTTTCATTTCTTGCTTGAAATTGGTAAGTGAGGGGTATTCTTTGACCTTTGATGCCAACCCGTCACACTTCCAGACAGCCTTGGTTGTGATGAAGAAATAATTCCTTCTACACAGCTCTGAATCTGTCTCTGTAGCTTCTACTCTTTGCTCCTAGCTCAGCCCTTTTGGGCCAAGCAGAGCCAAGTCTAATCACTCTTCTGCACAATAGCCTTCAAACCCTTGAAAACAGTAATAATAATTATAGTAATAAAAGGAGTAAAAGCTAACATTTCCATGGTGCTTACTGTGTGCCAGGCACTGTGCTAAATGGTTTAGTTATTACCTTATTTGATCCTTACAACAACCTTGAGAGGTAGGTGCTATGATTATCCACATTTTTGTTGTTGTTGTTGTTTTTCAGTCATTTCAGTCATGTCTGGCTCTTCATGACACCATTAGTGGTTTTCTTGGCAAAAGTACTGGAGTGGTCTACCATTTCCTTTTCCAGTTTGTTTTACAGATGAGGAAACTGAGGCAAACAATGTTAAGCAACTTGCCCAGGGTCACACAGCTAGTAAATGTCTGAGGCTGAATTTGAACTTGGGACTTTCTGACTCCAGGTCCAGCACACTATTCACTGTGCCGTCTAGCTACCTTCATATTTATACCTAAACCCTTTTTTTCTCCAGGATAAGCATTCCTCAGTCTTTCAGTCAGTTCTAAGATAGAGAATGACCTCCAGGTCATTCTTGGTTATTCTTTTTTGAATAGGCTATAGCTTATCAATATCCTTCCTAAAAAATGGTGGCCAGGATGAAACATGGAGTTTCAGATAAAGTCTAACCATGATTCTTTAGCTATATTTGGATTGTGGAGTGATTGTGAAGGGGCTTGTCCCAGGTTGTTCAATAAGTTAGTGGAAAAACTGAGATCTTACCACGGCTTCCTGAGTCCCAGCTTGATGCCTTTTGGCTTAAGGTTTTGGCTTTGTGGACAGACCCCCAGATAGACTCAGTAGTACCCTCCCCATAACATCCCTTTTTTGCTTCTACCCATAATACTCCCCTCCAAAAACCTCAAACAAATCAACAACTATTTTCCTTCACATTACTGAATTTCCCCCTTCACTTACTCACTGTACTTATTTCTAGCCAGTAGGAATTCTTCTGTGTTAACAACTCAGCACACTTGACTTGGAGTCAGGAGATCTGGGTTTTGACATCAGCCAACTACTAGGTGTGAGACCATAAACTTAACCATTTAACTCTCAGAGGCTCTACTTCCTCATCTGTGAAATGTGGAATGATTGCTTTACCTCACAAGGTAGTGAAGAAAGTGCTTTGAAAATCTTAGAGGAGTTATTAATGCCATTAATTAATTAATCTCTGAGGGGATAGATTAAATCATCAGTGACTTTTTATGTATTAGTTTAGTCAGATGACATTTTTCCTAATAGCTAGCTGAGATGGTAGCTTTGAGGGAATAGGAATGTTCATATATTCTACAGAATTCATAAGTTGTTAATGTTAGAAGAGATTGTAGAGATAATTTAATCCAACCACAATACCATTCTGCCTGTCTCTGTTGCAAAATTTTGATTAGCACTGGGAGAGGAAGGAAACTTTTCCCCTTTCCCCTCTGGACGAAAGGGCCTGCTGCTCCCAGGACCTAGATAACCTCTGTTGCTCTTTCCAACTCTTAGGTTCTATAGTTCTGCAACCCAGAGCTCACGCTAGTATTAATAGTCAAATAATCAAGCTGCATTTGGTAAAACAAACTTTAGTGGTCTGTGCTAGGAACCTGACTGTCATGTGGAACCATCACTGTTTCCCTGGGAAAATGCCTTCTATGTTTCCGAAAAGCATCTTACAAAGGAATCCTGGGAATATACTTTATTAATAAATTGGCGATTGCCCACAAGACTATTCCAAATAAGTATTTCCTAAGCTTGTAAGGTACTCTTCTAGAGGGGGTTGATTTGTTTCTAGAGTTGTAACACCAGAATTCTGACACTTAATTTCAGTTAGGGTAAGGGTGGGGACAGTTGCACGGGAAAAATGGGAGAGCCATCCTCCATAGAGTTACAGTATCCTGGAGTAGGTTTAAGGGGCATGGTTGTCAGAGAAGCCAGGCCTGGCAAGAAGAACGCCGTAGTCCTAAGGACTCCTGAGGGGAGGATGCATTATATCTCCTTGAATACACAGATTCAAAGCTCTAGTTATCTTGCCCTTGTTATGTCTCATCATCAGCATCATTATTATTTTAATTGGAAAAGACTACACTAGTGTGCTTAATTTCAAAGGGTTGTAAGCACTCTCTTTGGTTGTCATTTGTTGTTCCTCTCAGTCCTTTGACAATTAATTCTATGACCTTGCTAAGTGACAGCTAACGTGTTGTTGTTTAACTCTTACATGACTATTTAATCCTTGTATTGTTATGTGACCAGCATCAATATTTAACTTTTCATAGAAGCAGAAGTTCACAAATTTAGAGGTAGAAGGAACTTCAGAGGTCATTTATTCAAATAACTTTATATTACAGATGGGGAAACAGAGGCCCAGAGAAGTTAATTGTCTTGCCCAAAGTCACACATGTAGTAAGTGACCCATTCAGGATTTTAACCTGAATTTTATTCCACCTCCTTCCTCTCTTTTCAATGTTTTACATTTTATTTGGGGCACCTAGGTGGCACAGTGGACAGAATTCAAGGGCTGGAATCAGGAAGACCTGACTTCAAATTTGGCCTCAGACACTCACTAGCTGTGTGACCCTGGGCAAATCACATAACCCTGTTTGCCTCAGTTTTCTCATCTGTAAAATGAGCAGGAGAAGGAAAGGGCAAACCATTCCAGTATCTTTGCCAGGAAAACCCCAAATTGCGTCATTAAGAATCAGGCACAACTGATTGACTAAATAACAACAACAAATATTTTGTTTCCCTGACCCCTAGATTAGCGGATAAATTAAAAAAATTTTTTTATTCTATTTTAAATTAATGGCATAAAACAAGCATTTCCATAACATAGTAAAACAAACAAACAAAATGATTGCTCATCAAACTACAGATCTGTTATGAACAACTTGCTACTCCTTTTACATGTATAATAAAGTTATCATGTAAATTTCTTTTTTTCCCTTTTTTCTTCCTCCCGACGCTTTTTCTCCCCTAGAGAGGGCTACCATTAGACACAAATATGTGTATGTGTGTATATGTGTACATAGATATATGTAAAATCATTCTATGTATATTTCTACTTATGAGTTCTTTCTATGGATGCAGATGGCATCTTTCTTCATATGTCCTTTGTAGTTAATTTGGGTATTTAAATTAATAGTCAAAATGACTTAGTTGCTCAGAGTTGTACTTAAAACAGTGTTGCTGTTACCGTATACGATGTTTTCTTGGTTCTGCTCGTTTCATTCTTCATTATTAGCTGGTAAACCCTTAAAAGGTATCTTTAAACATAAATATAATTTTTTTCAATGAACAAAAATCAGTTTTCTCTCCCTCTCACCCCCCAATCCTTGTAATAAATATGCATAGTCAAGCAAAACAAATTCCTGCATTAGTTCTGCTAAAAAATATGTTCCGTCCTGTACCTCGAGTCCATTACATTTCTGCCAGAGCGGAGGGGCATCTTTATCATTGATTCTCTGGAATCGTGGTTGATTATTGTGTTTGTCAGTGTTATTAAAATTTTCAAAGTTGTTTGTTTTTATAGTGTTTTAAAAAACACTGCTTATTTCACAGGCCTGTTGATATGAGCCTTCCCAGGTTTCACTGAAACCCTTCCTTATATCATTTCTTGAGGCACAAGAGAATTCCATTACACCGAAGGAATCCTTGCATTCCTACAGCACTTAGCACATGACTGGCAAATAGGTCTGAGTATATTTTAAAATAGATGTACGCTTTAGTACATGTATTTGTTTTGTTTATGCTAGTGAAGAACTTGTCATCACATGAATGTCAATCAATAAGCATTTATTTAGTACCAACTAAACGTCAGTGCTAGGATGCAAAGAAAGACAAAAACAATTCTTGCCCTCAAGGAGTTTACATTCTAATTCGGAGACAGGTACCTTAACAACTGTCTAGAAGATACAGAATGGAATGTAAATCTTAAAGGGAAAGGGTCTAAGACTCTGATCTGTCAGGGACCTCAGAAGGCACCTTTCTGAGTATGATCAAGTCACTTCTTGGAATCTGATTTTACTCATTTGTAAAACTGGAATGTTAATGGTTATATAGTCTTCCTCATAAGGCTAAGGCAGCTGTGGGGAAATTAAATTTATTTCCACAAAAAAGCATTAATTATTTACTATATGGAAGGCACTAGGATGCAAAGAGTGAAAAAAAATGACAAGTTAGTGAGGTTAAGTTACTAGATGCAAAAAGATAAGTATAATTCACAGCTTAGAGTGAAGGGGGCAAAGAAAGTCAGACAAAGTGCTTTGGGGAAATAGAGAAGAGGGAAAATTCAGTGTAATTCAATACCTTTGAAAGTGCTTCATCAATGTTTGTTCATTGATTCAATCTCATTCAATAAACATTCCATCAGTGTTACTGTGGTGCCATAGACATTGTCCTAGGTGCTGGAGACACAAAAATAAAACTGTTCCTGCCCTCGAGGAGTTTCCATTCTGGCGGGGGTGAGGGGACCCGACAGCATGTACACAGGGAAGTAAATATGAAACATATAGAAAACAGACAAAATTTGGGATGAGGGGTGTGTGTGTGTGTGTGTGTGTGTATGTGTGTGTGAACAACTGGGAGAACCAGGAAAGGTCTCTCTCTTATAGGTGACAAGCACTTAATCAAGCCTTGAGGGAGCTAGGGGTTCTAAGAAGGAAAAATGAGGAAAGATAGATAGAGGCAAGAGCCTGTGCAATGGCCCAGAGGTGGGAGATAGAATGGTATGGAGAATAAATAACAAGGAGACCAGTTTGATTGGATTCAAAGTACATAAATGGAAGTAATGTGAAAGATAAATTAGAATCAAAAGGTTTAAAATGTCAATCAGAAGAATTTATATTTTATCTCAGAGGCAAACAAGACCATATGGTCAGCCCTTTGTGTTAGGAATATCAGAAGAGAAAGACTGGATGTAGGGAGACCAATTAAGAGCCTTTTGCAATACTCTGGGGAAGGGTTGATAAGGTCTTGAATTTGAGAGGCGGTTGTGTGAGTGAGAAGAGGTGGGTGATTAGGGCTTCAAGGATATAGCTAGTACCTGTGCTGAACCTAGAAGAATGATTATTATTCTAAAAGGGGGAAGTGAGAAGGAAGCTTATTCTATGCATAGGGAAATTTAGGGGAAATGTGTGAAAGGGTGAAGGGGCAAGGCACCTTGGCAAATTTGGGAATGAGCTTGGCTGTATAAAGGCACAGTTTGAAATAAGATTGAAAAAGCTGGTTAATCAGACTGTGGAAAACCTTCAATGTGAAACTGCTAGGCAAAGGAAAGCACTTTGTCGATCTTGAAGGGCTACATAAATGGGAGTTCCTGTTTTTATCTAGTCCCAATACCTGATTTCTATAGACAGAGCCTGGCATTATCACCTCTATTTTTCATAATGAGAAAACTGAGTGTTGAAGAAGTTGAGAGACTTTCTGGTGTCACAGGGTGAGTTGGTGGGAAATCTGGGATTAGAATCCACGTCCCTTTACTCCTAGGCCAACCTAATACTTTCCCTTAAATTTGGATGGCTACAAAGTAAGTTTTCTTTGTATGGAAACATCTTTATAAAATGGCTCAGAAAATGAGTGGAGGATCTTTATATGAAAACTTAGTGTACTATTTGGGCCTACAATAGCAGTGTGAATGGAAGAGGGTTCAAGAAAAAGGTAGAGACAAGGTGGGTGCCCATTGACTGGGAAATGGTCAAACAAATTATGGAACTTGAAAGTGAGGGAATGCTATTGTGTTGTGAGAAACAATGGATAGAGGGAACTTGGAGAAGCACCGAAAGACTTATATGAACTGATGATGAGTGAAGGAAGTAAAACCAGGTGAGCAGCATATATCTCAGTTACAATAATGAAAGTGAAAAGAAGCCTAAAAGAAAGCTTAGTAAAAGAACCCTAAAAGAAAGTCTGTAAGTGTAATGATTCATCTTTGATCAAGAGGATAGATAATGAAACATACCACTCTCCTTAGCATTGAGGTGGTGAACTATGGGAACATTGTATTATTAAGTTGGAAAATAAAGGGGCTATTCCAAAGGTGGTTTGCTTAACTGTTTAAGCAAAGTGAGTGTTCTATGAGTATATGTTACTTGAAAGTAGTTTAGTGTAAAATACCAAGTCATCAATAAAACACTTTTTTTTTTTTAAAGAGAGAGTGTAAGAGCTGGGCATAAGACCTTCAAAAATCTCTGTTGCCCCCTGGCTCACCAATTTCTTAGAGCACCCATGAGATGGGAGAGAGGGACAGAATGGCATGTTAAGTGGGCTAATATGGTATAGAATCCAGTTGTTCTGTGTCTTTTGAAGCCACATTTCTATTTTAAATATAGTTTATTGCTTTTGCAAAGACAATGTTTGGTATTATGCAGGCTGTGCTTTTTCCCTTCTATCTAACTTATGTGAAGTCTGTGAATCTTAGATTTGGTGCTATTTTTCAGTCTGTAGTGTAGAATCATAGAATTTGAGAGTTAGAAGGAAGAGCAGAGATTATTTTTGTTAATCCATAACTAAATAGGAATCCCTTTCTCTGATTAATGGTCAAACAACATGGTTCAAGACCTCCAGTGATGGAGACTACTCATCCTACTTTTGAATATTTTTGTTTGAGAATTTTTTTTTTCTGACATCAAATCAATCTCCTTCTCCACAATTTGTTTTGGACAGTTGTTCCTGGTTTTGCCCTTTGTGACAATGCAGAACAAGTCTAATCCTTCTTTCATATGATAACTGGTCAAATAGTTGAGGATAATATAATATTTCCTTCAAATTTTCTTTTCTCCATATGGTATATTCCAAATCCCCTCAACAGATTCTCATGTGAAATGATTTTGAGAACCTTCTCTGGGTACTATGCCTTCTTAAAATGCCTTGAGTACAATTCCCTAGATATGGTCTGATCAGGATAGAGAACAGCAGGCCTATTACCTTCTGTTTTCTGTACACTATCCTTCTCTCTATTTTAAAAAATAATTTTGTATTATGCATTTAAAAATAGCAATGTTTTATAATATATGCCTATGACATATTTTTTTCATTCAAGGAAACGTCATTTTAGGAATTGGTCCACATTGGCAGAGCATGCTGTAGTGGGACCATGGATCTATGTTCCAAATTATTTGGAAACCAAAGACAGTACCTGGAATTGCGTGTCTTTCTTGATTAATCTGGAAAGCCACATTAAACTTTTCCAAGGTGATGATTGGTTTTCAGTGTGCCTTTATTTGATCAACATTTTATAAGTAGGCCTGAATCTTACTTTAGTATTTTATAAAAGTAGCAGGAATGATGATAAATTCTTTGACTATTCATTAACTGTGTAATTTAATTCTATAGAAGTTACTTTGGAATTTAGTCCTCATTAATGAGTATCTGGGACAGCTAGGTGGCTTGGAGGCTAGAGTGCCAGGCCCAGAGTTAGCAAAACTCATCTTCTTGAGTTCAAATACAGTTTCAGACCCTTACCAGCTCTATGACCCTGGGTAAGTCACTTAACCCTGTTTGCCCCAGTTTCCTCATCTGGAAAATGAGTGGAAGTTTGCCAAGAAAACTTCAATGGGGTCATGAAGAATTGGATATGACTGAAAAGACAACAGCAACAACAAAAGAGTGTGTACACTCTCGTATAGAGGCAGTGTGGAGAGAGGATCTGCCCTAACAGTCAGAAAGACCTGAGTTTAAGTCCTAACTCTATATCCCATGAATAGCTTTTTTTTTTTTAATTTAATAAGTGTTTACTATGTGCTAATCACTGTACAAAGTCCTGTGGATACAAATACAAAGCAAAGCTAGTTTGTACACTCACAGAGCTTGCATTTTAATAAGGGTAGACAGCATATGTGGGTGAGGGATAGCTGGAGAGTAATATTTTAGTTTGCAAAGTTGGAGGTGTGCTGAGTGGAGCCATAGAGAAGGAGACTGACACACTCTTTCTGAGAACAATGACTGAGTTATTATTCATCCAGAACTAGAAAGTTGGGATGGAGGGGTGGAGGTTGTGCTGTGAGTACTTGTTTGGTGGCAAGGTTGCAGGCTAGAAGATGGTTAGGGACTAAGGAAGGATGGCAGGAGTCTGGCCTAGGTGTAGGAGGCAACGTGTAGGCAAACCACTAATCGGGACATCAGGGCCCCAGGGTAGGAGTGCTGGGAAGGGTGAAAGGGTTAATTCCTCCAGGGCATGATTTGTGGACCAGGAATTTGGCAAGGCTGAGGCTGACAGCCAACATATTTGTCTATGTAACTCTGGGCAAGTCCCATACCCTGTCAGTGCCCCTAGGCATCTCTTCAGGATGGTACAGAGGGGTTTCTGATCTAGCTTGATAGATGTTGCCCACACTACCGAAATGACAGGTCTCCCTTGGAGCTCCTCTTCATCCCTCACTGCCCTTCCTGCCCTTCAACTCCCCCCTGCAAAAAAACGACAAAACGACAACGACAACCAACCGGACAACAACAAAACAACAACCCCAAATTGTTAAAACAAAGCTGTTGACATTTTAATTTTGGAGAGATTGGAATAAAAGAAAGTGACACTCAAAACCATAGATTTAGAGCTGGAAAGGACTTTAGAGCTGCTCTGTTCCTCATTTTACAGATGAAGAAACTGAGGCCCAGGAAGGTTACTTGGGTTAGCCAGAGTCTCAGACGCAGGAAGTAGCAGAGATAGGGTATGACTGTAGGCGGTGCAACTCCAAACCCGCCACTCTTCCCGCTGCGCATTCTGCCTCTCAGAAGTCTGTTTTTGTAAGGAGAAAATGTCCTCCTGGGGCAGCCTGTGCGCACAGAGAGATGGTAACGATCAGTCACAGTGAGTCCCAGTTACAAAACGCTGCACAAGCTTCATCTCGGTTCTTCCTCCCAACAACAGTCACCGGATCACAGGATTCAGAGTGGGACGGGCCTTCTAGTCCGGTTCACTCAGCCCTGTAAGACAGCATCTTGCTGTCTCTTCACTTGTCACGGGATTCAACTCCCTGTTAATTACTTTTGTTCTCTCTTTCTAGTCTAAAGATCATTCTCCCTGACAAACAAAAGAGAAACAAGATAATTATCATTGTCCTAATCACAAAGCAGCCGCTTTAAAATTTTGAAATAACATTTTGATATTTTTTTATTTTTATATTATCTATATTTTCCTTCGTATCCCTCCTACTTCCCTCTCTCAGAGAATCTGTGTCAATATAATAACACAATAAGTAAATATACTCTTTCAACACTCATTTTCAATTTTTTTTCTTCCATTTTCATTGTTATAGTCATAGCGTACTGTTGTTTTTCTGGTCTGCTGATTTCATGTGGCATCAGCCCATATATATTTTTCCATGTTTCTCAGTATTTACCATGTTCATTGTTTCTAACAGAAACAATAATATTCTATTACTTTCATGGACCACTATTTGTTTAGCTGAATAACTCTTCTAGCCCTTCTTTTATTCTCCTTTTCTTCCAAATAGAGCCACTCCCTCTCCTTCCTCTCCTACCCTCTCATCTTTGTTTTCTTTACTTTTACTATCCAGTCCAGTTCATTCTCAGCTTTATCTCTTCTGACACTATTCTTGCAGGACCGTTGGGGGTCTTACTAGGGGCCTCTCAGCAGAATTAGATAAATCAGTCAACATTGAAGGTTATAGACCCTTTTATTTGGCATGTTAAATAGCTTATGACTTAGAGATACCAAAACAAATTGGGAGGAAGGGCAAGAGCAGCATCTACTCCCTAAACTGGGGCAGCAGCTGACACTTCCAAAGCTCAGGCAGCCCAATGACCCCTCATCTCTCTGTACTGGGGCTAGGATCCACACCTCCAAAGCCAGAAAAAGGAAATATAAAATACACACACACACACACACACACACACACACACACGGTTGTATACATGTATTCATGCATATACATATATAACCTCTGTGTGTATACATATATGTATATATACACAAACAAAAGGTTACAAGGAAGCTTGGGAAGGATGGCCAGGCAGAGGCCGGAAGAGAGAGTTTAAGATAGCTGTAGAAAAGTTGGCATTGGGGCTTAATGAATCATTACAGAAAGGTCTTGGTGGGACTTTGGAGTCCATTTTCACTCCTTGAATTGTAGAAGGACAGGTGTTTTATAGGAAAATGTCGGTACTGCTGAGTCAATTGTGATTTGGGTGATAGTAATGGAGGTACTGGAAGATAAGTGGCTCAGTGCTTAGAGTGTTGGGCCTGGAGTCAGAAAGACCTGAGTTAAAATCTGACCTCAGACCCTTACTAGCTTTGGGACCCGGGAGAAGTCACTTAACCTCTGTTTGCCTTAATCTGCCAGAGAAGAAAATGGCAAACCATTCCAGTATCTTTGCTGAGAAAATCCCATGGACAGTAGTGGTGTGCCTTGGTTCACAGGATCACAAAGAGTCAGACATGATTAAACGACTGGAAAGGTCTAGTCTGGAAATTGTCAAATGTAGATGATTCCAGCTGATGGAATGTGGAGAGAAGGACAGGTCCAGAAAAAGCAGTAAGGTAAAAGGGATAGGGTCTTCTGGGCAGAAGGAGCATGGCTGAGCCATGGATCACTCAATGGGTAGGAAAAACCAGAGGTCTTTCTGGAATACAACAAAGATCATGCTATGCTTTTATATTCATCCTCTGTTGATGTCCTTGCTACTATCTTCCTTATGTGACTTTAAAAAATCTGTATGAGGTTAGTGAATTCCTTGTAACTGCACACAGGCCATTTTGGACAACTCCTGGCTTTTTTGTCAGCATTCAAATTGTTTCTTTGTAACTTTAGAATTTCCTTCTTAAGGAATTTCCATCCATCCTTGGGCTGATTCCTCTCGATGAACTTTGTGCGAGTGTTATAATTATTTCCTTTTCACAGATGAGGAGCTTGAGAGTCAAAGATGTGAAGTGACTTGCCCATGGTTCCATAGCTAGTAAGTGTAAGAGATGGGATTCCAATTCTGGTTTTCTGACTCCTGGTCCTTGGCTTAAAAAAAGAGTTATATTAATGCTTTTTGATTTCTTGCTTACGCTGTTATTATTTTTCCATAGTGCCACGTCCCCCCCCCCAGTAGAACCTTTCCTTTTCACAAGAGATATGTAAGCCAATTGAACATGCCTGCCAATACTGCCTCATTCCACACCTGTAATCCACCACTCTTCTGCTGATAAGAGGGAAGTATATTTCATTATCAAACTTGGTCATTGAATTGATTTGAATTTGGATGGTTTTAAGTGTGGCTTTCCTTTATATTGTTGTAATCACTTGATATAGTATTTTCCTGGTCTGGCTTACTCTACAATGCAGCTTTTGAACAAGTCTTCCCAAGTTTCATTGGATTTATCTTGTCCTTTCTCGCAGCACAATAACATTCCATTACATTCACATACTACAATTTGTTCAGCCATTCTATTGCTTCTTTTTCTAGATTGCACACATCTATAAATCATGGGCAATAAAAATGTGTATTTAAGCTAGACTGCTTAGTCAGCTTGAATCTTGCCTGCAGACTTCAGAACCATTCATTCCTTGGTCGTGAAGTATGATGAGTTTTCTTCACCTGTCCATCCATCTCTTCCTATTTCGTTGTCAAACAATGTTCTAATTATGTGAAAGGTGACAAAAGCTTCTTTTATTCTTAACTCTAGTGTGTAATCTCTATTTAATATATAAATTTATTACATATTAATTATATTAATATACTATATAATATATAAATAAGATATTACATATTTTATAATGAGCATATGCTGTCTCATAATAAACATAAACATATATATATATATACACACATAATACATCTCCCTCTCTCTTTCCATGTATGTAATATATTGTACCCCATGTGCCATTTGGGCCCTGGGATGCCAATACTATGGGCCAGACTCCTTTGGGGACATTTCTCTTATAATTTCTGTGGCTTTTGACTCCAGTGGTTTTCTATGGGAACATCAGAATTGGATTTGTGTCTGAGGGAATTTAGCTCCCTTGCAGGCAATCAGGATACCAGACATTGGATACAGGTTTAAAAAAAAACTTGACAAAGATACAAAATGCATTTGTACTTGATGCCTTTGACAGGGAGGAATATTCTTTTATTTTCTGGAGAGTATTAAGCAAATTTCCTTTCTTTTGGGATCTGTCTTTCCTGAGTATCTACACAGTCCCCATGACTTAAGGTAAGGACTGCTCCTTCATGCATATGGTTTCTTTTGGTGCCTATCCTTGTTCCCCTTTGGGGCTATACAAGTGATAAGGCTTGTGGATCTCTCTAAGTGAGGCTGAGTATCTCAGTTTCCTCTTCCATCTTCTCTTTTTGAGTTCTGAATCTCTTTTGCATCTCTTTTGTTGCACCTTCTTTCTTCCTTTTGTCTTTTCAGGTCAAGAATTCTCAGGCACACTCAATTCTCTGTACAGACTGTATCTATTCTTGTCCACATGTAGCTTAGTATCTTTGTATCTGTCAGATTCTGAGCCTTCAGGTCCTTTCCTGTGCCTCCCTTTTCTGTTCATCCCATGTTTGTCTCTCTGATTTGAAAGGTCAAACCTGACGACCAACTTCAATTAGTGACTGTTCTCATTAATGTGGCATCACTTCCATGATCCTCACTGTTGTCACCTTAACAAGCCACCAGAGGGGCCAGAAGGACGCAAGAAAAAGTGAATTCATGCTTTGTTAAACAATTCACATTTTGTTCAGGACATATTGATGATTATGATAATGATACATTATTATCATGATTATTGTTGCTGTGATTATTATAGTATGTAATAAAGCTCTATAGAAGCATCTAGAGCTTTAAGGTTTGCAAAGCCTTTATATGTTATCTCATGTGATCTTCACAACAACCTTGTGAGGCAGGTGCTATCATTATCCAGGAAAATGAAGCTGAGAGTGGTAAGCAACTTGCCCAGAATCACACAACTATAGATGTATAAACTGAGGTCTTCCTGACTTCAAGTTTGACACTCACTCCGCTATCCTAAACAGCTTCTGATTGATTTGATAAAGAAGAATCCTGGGACATCATCCTCTGGGTTTCTATAATAAGTCACATCTTAAGGTTTGCAAAACTCTTTCCCTAAAATAACTGTGTGTGGTAATTAGGACTAGTACTATCATCATTTTATAAATAAGGAAACTGAAGTTCAGAGGGGAAGTGACTTGCCCAGGGTCATTCATTGAGTAAGTAGCTAAGACAGTATTAAAATTCTGGTTGCCTGACTCAGAATCCTTTCTCAATTATGCCACACTGCCTTTGTATATGAGTATAATAAAATTTAGCATTTATGTAAAGCTTTAAGATTTATAAAATACTTTATAAATATGATCTCATTTTATCCTCACAATAACCTTGGGAAGTAGGTGTCATTATCCCTATTTTACAGATAAGGAAACTGAGACAGACAGAGGTTAAGTGACTGGTCCAGGGACACACAGTAAGTGTCTTGAGGTTAGATATGTATTCAAGTCTTCTTGACTCTAGTTCTGGAATTCTATCCATTGCACCACCTAGCTGGTTAGCAGTTCTGATGAGGAGGAAATGGATGAGTCCAATAGAGACATACAGGGAACTCATTAACCAATTAAGAATTTTAAAGGGTATTTAGGAATTATGGAAGGAAGCAAGGATTGCAACAGAGGATTAATATGTAAGTGTGCTATGGTCCAACAAAAATAATGTTAGGAGGCTGATGAGGAAAGCTAAGAACAACCAGGATAACAGCTAGCATTTATATAGTGCTTTAAGTTGTACAAAGTGCTTTACAAATATTATTTCATTTTATCCTCAAAACCATCTTAGGAGTTCAGTGGTATTGTTGCCCCCATTTTATAGATGGAGAAACTGAAGCAGGTGAAATTTGAGTGACTTGTCCAAGGTCACAAAACTTAGTTAAATATCAAAATCAGGATTTCAACTCAGGTCTTCCTGAATCCAGGTCTAATGCTCTATCCATGGTGCCACCTACTTTTCTGTTCGAATGGAGACCTGGTAGAATGACTGGACTCAGAGACTGGACTCTTTGGGAAAGATTTGATGCCAACTTAGAAGGTGGTCTCTAATGATGTGCCTAAAGATCTGTAGCTGACTCCATGTTGTTCAATATTTTTGTCAGACAATGTTCTGGACACCAGAGTCTGGATTCCAAAAGATATTAATGAGACTTTGGCCTGATGCTGATCAGTGAAAACTTAAGGAGGATAAATATCTCATACTTAAGTTTTAAAAACACCTTTAGAGTATAAGATGGTGAAGCTTGGTGAGATAGCAGTTTTATTTGAAACCTCAGCATCTAACTCCCCGATTTCCCTTTTATATATTATCTTCCCTCATTTGAAAATAAGTTTCTTGAGGGCGGGGACTGTCTTTCTTTTTACTTGTACTTGTATTTCCCATGCTTAACACAATGTCTGGCACACAGTTAGTGCTTAATAAATGCCGTTTGTTGTGCTCTCTCACTCTTTCATTCACTCTCATGTATGCTATCTTTCTTTTTCTTTTTTTCTGTTTGCTTCTTTCTCTTTCTCTCTTCCTATCACACTCTTCCCCTCTCTTCTGTCCTCTTTTCTTCTCCTCCCTGAAATCTTAGAGCTAGAAGGGACCTCAGAGATGATCTAGTCAAGCTTCCCCATATTCTAGATTTGTAAACCAAAACCAAGGGAATGAAAGCAATTTCTCCAAAGACACACATTTAATGGAAGAGCTGAGGCTACCCCTGAGGTATCTCCTACTCGGGTTCTCATTCACCTACATATGCCTCTGTAGCGCTCCACTAATTGCTGTTACTTTTATTTACTGTTAATGCTACAGATAGTGATTTGTATCTTCGTAGATGTGTTTGGAAAAAAAGTATGACCAAGGTATGACCCGTCTAGGATGGGAGTTGGTAAGACCCTGTTTCATGCTTGGGACCATCAGCAACAAGGGGAAAAAATAACCAGGGTCCTTTAAAATGAGGTAAAATAGTGACAGCATAAGCAATCTAGAAGTATATTGAGTGGGAAAAGGTAGAAGAAACATTGGGGACCATAGGAATGAATCAATTAGATGCCAGACCAAATCAGTTTTTCTAGCAGAAAAGGGTTGGAAGCAGTGATGGCTGGGAAGAGAATTAGACAAGGCAAATGCCAGATTAATGACAAAAACGGTAGAATCTGGGAAAACCCACCTTACTCTCATGACAGTGAATC
Organism: Pseudochirops cupreus; assembly: GCA_028627135.1. NCBI lineage: Eukaryota > Metazoa > Chordata > Mammalia > Diprotodontia > Pseudocheiridae > Pseudochirops > Pseudochirops cupreus. Next base: position 501,890,931 of record CM053580.1, on the reverse strand, counting down.
AATGCAGAATCTTCAATGAACAGATTGTCAATGGGGTGGGCCAGGATAAAGCACAAGATTCCCACTTTACCAAGGAGTTAACCTTGTCAAAAGAATTTCAGGCCTTTTGAGAGATTGCTAACACAAAGTCAAAAATTCCTAACACAAAGTCAATCATCAATACAAGATTTTATACATTATCTAAAGAAACATCATCAATGCTAGAATGAAGCCCTAATCAATTTGGTCAGTTAGAACTAGGACAAAAGCTTGGGCAAACCTACCACGTTAACAATTGATTTCAGGGTCCACTGTTGCTTGCCTATACACTTTTCCTAAAAAAGAATTAGCATATAATGCTCCCATTCTGTTTCCCTATAACACATTAAAGACTCTTGGGAGACCCTAGTTGATGATGAGAATGGTGTTGGTAGTGGTCTTGTGGTTGGTAATGAAAATATCAACAGCAATCATTGCAACCAGAGGCAGCTAGGTGGCTCAGTGGATTGATCTCTTGTGGAGTTAGGAAGTTTTGAGTTCAAATTTGGCCTCACATACTTATTAGCTGTGTGACCCTGGGCAAGTCACTTAACCTTTGCCTGCTTCAGTTTTCTCAACTATGAAATGGAGTTAATAAGAGCACTTACCTTGCAGGGTTATTTCGAGAATAAAATAAGATAATCTTTGCAAAGCATAGAGCCAGACACAGTGTACACACTTATTTTGGGGTCTACAAAGCATTTTACTTATATTATTTCACTGGATCCCTGAAACAAAAATATGAGATAGATATTACAGATACTTGTATCTCCTTTTAAAAATAGATAAAGAATAAGACCCAGAAAGATCAAGTGATCAGACAGAGTAGTAGAGTCAAAATATGGACCCATATCTTTTAGTTTCAAATCTGGTGCCCAGATTAGTGGAAATAGTATTGTTAGAGTGGGAAAAATACTGTCTACTGTGTAGTAGAAAAATACTATTTCTTGAGTTGATAGACCTGAGTTCAGATCCCACCTTTTCTACTTACTATCTGTGCAACTTTGGGCAAATCATTTAACTTCTCTGGGACTCAGTTTCCTCATCTTTTAAGCGAGGGTGTTGGACCAGATGACCTCTGAGGTCCCTTCTAACTCACTTCCATGATCCTATGATAAATATTTATGCTGACGTTTGAGATTTAACAAGTATTTTATTTAATTATTTCACTGGCTTTGATAAAAACCCTGTGACCTGGGGAATATACGTATTAATGCCCTTATTTTATAGATGAGAAGCCTAGGGCTTAGAGAGGTGCAGAGAGCTACCCAGTTACTCAGAAAGTTAGAATTGCTGTAATTGAAACTGAACCTCAGGCTTTTCAACTTCAAATCCAGTGTTCCCTATACTCTACCAGGGGCTTTAAATTGCCAGTAAACAGGGCCCCATGATGAGAAATCCATGTGTTCATGCCATATGGATTTAATTATGCAATTAGTCACATTCAGTTTAAATTACAATTATTAAATGATCCAAGCCCACTAGCATAACAACTGGTAGGAGTCAGTTACACAGAGGTCATTGTGGACAGTTGGTTGGGCCTTCATGGCCTACTAGCACATGTTTATTAGCTAAATAGATTAAAAGCAAGCAAACAAATCCAAATACATTAATTCTGGCTAAAAATATCAGACTAGATTTATTCCCCTGAGGGCTGCTTGTTCATATACTTTGATCATTTATCAACTGGGAAATGGCTTTTATGCTTATAAATTTGAGTGTTTTCCTCATGTATCTTAGCAGGTCTTTTTGTGGTAGCAAAGAACTGAAAAATAAAGGGGTGTCTTTCAATTGGGGAATGGTCAGACATTGTTACAGTGCATTTTTGTTGTTTAGTAGATTTTAGTTGTGTCTAATTCTTTATGACTTCATTTGGGCATTTTCTTGGCAAAGATGCTAAAGTGGTTTGGCATTTTACAGCTCATTTTACAGATGAGGAAACTAAGGCAAACAGGGTTAAGTGACTTGTCCAGGGTCACACAGCTAGTAAGTGTCTGAGGCTAGATTTGAACTCAGGTCTTCCTGACTCCTCAAGCGCTTTATTTTTTGAGCCATCTAGCTGCCCATTAAAATGCCTACGCTTGAAACATAACTGGGACTGAAAGGGAAGCATTTCAACTTAAAGTTTCAGTAATGGCTTGACTAAGATGGAACTAAAAAGTGATCAAGCTCATTTCATAATAATAGGTCACATTTGTTCAGCACTTTATAATTTACATAGTATGGTATGTGAATGTAATAGAATACTATTATGCTATAAAAATGATGAAAGGGATGGTTTTAGAGAAATGTGGGAAGACTTACATGAACTATTACCGAGTTAGGTGGATAGAACCAAGAGAATAATTTATAAAATAATGATCCCATTATAAAAAACAACTTTGAAGGACTTAAGAACTCTGATCAATGCAAGGACCAACCATGATTCCATAAGACTGATGAAGAGGAATGCTACCCATCTCCTGAGAGAGAGACAGATTGAGTTGCAGAAGGAGATGCATATTTGGGGACATTAACATTAATGTGAGAATTTGTTTTGCTTGACTATTGGTATTTGTTACAAGCCCTTTGTTTTTTTTCCTTCCCTCCCCTCCCTTCCCTTCCCCTTCCCTTCCTTATCTTCCTTTTCTTTTTCTCTTTTTTTATGCTGGGACAAGAAAACCTAGAGCTTAAGAAGTGGAGCTGAAAGAGAAGTGATCCTGGCTGGCCAGGGTCCTTCCTGAAATGGTGGTCTAAGGCCAGAACTTATCAACTGGAGGAGGGGGCCACAGGGCTAGAGATATCTACTGAGTGAGAAGACTCACTGATGGCACATAGGTGGAAAAGAACTGGGAGAGAAGCGAGTGGAGCTGAATCCCGTTATGTACTGGGTGCTATTTATATGACCTTGAACAAATTGATTTCCCTCTCTGGCCCCAGTTTCCTTATCCATCAAATGAAGACTTTGGGCTTGATGATCTCTAAAGTCTCCTCAGCTCTAAATCTTTGAACTAATTTAGAGTGCCTTAGATTCGGATGACAGTGAGTACCTTAGGGCCCTCATAGAGGTTCAATTTATCAGCAACTGGTGGCAAAACGATCCTTCCTGAAGTGATCTGTGAGAATTGGATCACCAAGACAGTCTTACTTTTTCTATGGTATAAGGATGTCCCTATTTGTTTTGAGGGTCAGAAATATATAAGAAGCAAATGGAACAGTCTCTCTTCTCTGATGATATTGCTACATTAGTGGAGCCTGTTCATTATTTATAAATTGAGTGATAATATCCTGTACAGTGAAATTATTTGTGCATGTAAATGAACAGAGGATGACACTGGAAAACAAAGATGCATTGATTTTCTCTTCAAAAGAAAGGTAGATTAAGTGATTTTACATTTGAAGACTGCTGGCTGGCGTTAATACTCAGGCAGCATGAATAAAAATAGCTTTAATCTCCAAATCCATGTTAATGGGGGCATTAAAGATGATGTTTAGTTATTAAATTTTCCTTATTGACTTTTTAATATATTACATACAGAAAAACGGGTTGAATAAATAAATAGGACATTGTTATAATGCACACACTAGAAACATACCCGGGACTGGAGGGGAAGTATTTCAACCTGAGTTTCAGTAATGACTTGAATAAGATAGAACTAAGAAAGGATAAAGCTGGTTCTATAGTGACAGGACACATTTGTTCAGCACTTTGTAGTTGATGGTTGTGTCCAGTGCTTCCTTTTCTGTCACCTCCACAAGCCACATTCAAAGATGGATTTCATAACTTTCTAATCACATTTGATACTTTTTTTTAAAGCATCACAGAATGTTCAATAATAATAATAACAATAAAACAAACATTTATTTAGCACTTAATGCATGCCACTGCGCTAAATAAGCGCTTTATAATTATTATCTCATCTGGTCCTCACAACGACCCTGTCAGGTAGATGCTGGTATTGCCTTCATTTTACTGATGAGGAAACTGAAGCAGAAAGAGATTAAGTTTCTTGCCTAGGATCACACAGCTAGTAAGTGTCTGAGGCTGGATTGGAACTCGAATCTTTCTGACTTCAGACTTGGCCCTCTAGCCACTATATCACCTAGCTGCCTCAGAAATCACAAGATCACAAATCTATAGCTTGAAGGGACTTCAGAGGCCATCTAGTTCAACCCTCGTACTTAACAGATGAGGAAACTGAGGCCTAGGGAGGTTGAGTGATTTGCCAAAGGCAATAATCAGCAGAGAAGGGTTTTGAACTCAGGTCCTCCAACTCCAGAGCTCATGGTTTTTCTTATACTTCAGGTATCTGACATGCAGTCCCAGAATATAGTTTATCCAAGACTTCTGAGAAAATGTTTTACCTAATTAGCTTTTGCTGTTGTTCAATTGTTTTGGTTACACCTGACTCTTTGCGACTCTCTGGGGTTTTCATGGCAAAGATACTGGTATGGTTTGCTGTTTTCTTCTCCAGCTCATTTTACAGATGAGGCAACGGAGGCAAACTGCATTCAGTGACTTGCCTTGGGTCACTTGAAAACCCTGATGCCTGCTTTCCTTATCTGGAAAATGAATGGCTCAGACTAGAAGGCTTCTGAGGTGCCTTCTGGCTATAGATCTATATGAATTTGTGATCATATGGTCACTGCCAAAAAACTTGGATGCTTCCAATCCTTTTGTTTTATATATAATACCCTTCCTTTACTCCTTTCTCTTTCAGTGATTATAGGGGCAGGGGAGGAGCAGCCAAGTTTGGTGGCTGATTGGAGGGTGACAGGAAGGCATATGATGTAGTTCTCTGCCAGGCAGGACCAGAAGAACAGGAGAGGAAGGGAAGTTCAAGGACAGAGAGACAGAGAGAGAGAAGGCAAGATGGCACTTGGGATACAGTCAACCAGTCAGTTAAGTCAATAAAGATCTATTATATGCCTTCTGTGTGTCAGGCACTTTGTTAAACATTGGGGATACAAAGAAAGGCAACATAGTCTCTGCTCCCAAACAGCTCACAGGATACAGAAAATCTAGTTTTATATCTGACCTGCCCTTGACTATATCCTAGTGATGAATACACCCCAAGGAAAAGTTGGGATTCTTTATAAGTCACCTGATGAATAGCAGATCAGGAAGCAGTGGAAAGGGGTTTGGAGGTTTGCTGCCTGTGACAGAAAAGTGATGGCACTGAGAACTGGGGTCTGCATTTCTCCCCACCAATTTACTGTGACTCTACTGGTTGCCATGAGTTAAGTAAACATCAGTTGGGAATTATCTTAGCATAGTGCCTGGAACATAGTAGGCACTTAATACCTATATATTGACTATTGACTAAATATCAATAATACTTTATTTCTTGTACTTTTTTGTTTGCTTTGGGAGGAGAAGGGAGTGAGGAGGACTAAATGAACTGAAATGTACTTTACTTTCGAGAGGAGAGTACCCAGTGGAATAGCTATGTCCTAAGACTCCTGGGTTTGAGACTATGTTATAAACTGGCTAAAGACTAAGTTTGGGGGAAGCTCCAGGCATGCTGCAGTTGTCTTATTGTCTACTGTTTTATTTATTTTATTGATTCCATGCCATGAGATAAAAACAATGTATATAGTTGAAGCATATCTTTCTGCTTGGTGGCAGGTGCAGTTGTCACATGACTTGGATTTATTGAAATATAATAGACTAAGGAAGGAGGTAGGGTTTCCTTGTAGAATAGGGGGTTCAGAGCTATTAACCACATTCCTTAGATCAACAGATGAGCATGTCTCCCCACAGAAAGAAGTAGAGTTTGAAACAGGTGCTTATGCAGTACTCTGAAAATCATAGAGTTGGACACTTCTCTGAGCTCACATTCCTCCATGGCGAGTACATACTCCTTTTTGCCTGGTTCTCATTGAGAATAAGATCAGGTTACCAATAGCATCACCTCCTTGTGATTAAATGTGGATAAAGGAATTGAAATTCTGGTGAATGGACTTGCCCAAGGTCACCCGTATAGGCAGCTGGGTGGCAAAGTGGGTAGAATGTCAGACTGCAATCAGGAAGACATCTTCCTGAGTTCAAATCTGGCCTCAGACACTTACTAGCTGTGTGACTCATGGCAAGTCACTTAGCCCTGTTTTGCCTCAGTTTCCTCATCTACAAAAGGCGTTGGAGAAGGAAATGGCAAACTACTCTAGTATCTCTGCCAAGAAAACCCCAAATGGGGTTATGAAGAGTTGGATACTGAAAAATCAGCCGAATAATGACAAAAAAGATCACTTGGTTAAAGAAAGTCCTACCCAAAGCCAGAGCCTAGATCTCTACTCTGATATCCTTTTCTTTGTATTATACTGCCTTCTAGAATCAAGCCTAGTATGAAATAGGGTGCTTCCGTTATCTACACATAATTAATGGCTAGATGTTTGGGTCTGGAGTTTGAGAGTGAGATCTCCTGGGCTCTTTTGTTATGATTTTACTTCTTTGTTTAGTATGTACCAAACCTGGGTTCAATAGCTACATATATAGGTGAATAGCAAAATAAATTCCCAAATGCTAGACATCTAAAGATCACCCTCAATCCCTTTGATGCAGTAGAAAGAATGTTATATCTAGAGCCACAAGATGTAGGTTAAAACCTTGGCTCTGCTACTTAACTACCTGTCTGACTGTGAACAAATTACCTTGGCTTCCTTATGTCTCAAATGAAGAGATTGGATTAGATAATTTGCCTTCTAGCCCTAAATCCATAATTCTATGATCCTTGTTCTGCTTTTCTATAGTGCCTACCTTTCCTTCTTAGTGTGACCAGTATTTGAGGTCCCCTTCTAAAAGGCTGAGTGTGACCATTCCTGTTTTCCTTCCTAGAGTGCTCGGTATTAGAAGTTCCTCTGGAAGGTTGAATATGCCTATCTGATGGGGTTAGAACTGCACTGGAGTTTGGGAGGTGTTTTTCCAGTTAGAGATGAATGGATGTCAGCTGGAATAACCGTCCACCCAAGTTGTTTACAACAACCAGCATTCACTAGCATTTTAATGACACGTTTTGTCCCCTGATAGAATTTAAGTTTCTTGAGGGCAGAGACTGTTTCATTTTTGCCTTTGTAACCCTAGTCCAGCACAGTGCTTTGCACATAACATTCCTTCTTCCTTCCTTCTTTCTTACCTTCCTTCCTTCCTTTTCTTTCTTTTCTTTCTTTCCCTGCAATTGCTTCCTTTGGTATTGGGAACTACCCTTATGAAAACTCCTTTCACTGGTTCAGATCTGCAAGTCCTTTGTAAACTGCAGGCTTAGAAAATTGTTGGGGTGTACTGAGAGCTTAATTGATTGACCCATGGTCATACAGCTAGTTTGTAACACAGCCTAACTCCAACCCAAGTCTTTTGACTCCAAATGCAGTCATATTTTCATTCCTTTAGGCTGCCCTCTCCCCTTCATTTCCATTTTGATCTGCCCCATAACCTCCAAATGACTTCATGAAGCTATCCCTGTCAATCAATATTGCTAAGAGTGGTTTGCCTACAGCCAGAAGCTTGCCCCTCATTTTCTTAAGCATTCATTCAGACAACAGGAGTAGCTTAGAGTATGTATTTTTGATTCTTAAGAGTGCTTGGCACCCAGCAGGCCCTCAGGGAATCATGAAGTCTAAGAGATGCAAGGGACCTCAGAGGCCATCTACCTGAACCCAATAACAGCTTATCTGTTATTGCTGAAGTGCTTTTTTATTTCCACACTATTCTTTGGACTTCTTCAGCAGGTGAATTAATACCAGAAAAGGTTCAACCTGCAGAGCTGTGTTTTCTATAGGATAAATAACATTACATTGAGAGCCCAAGGACTTGGATTTACACCCTGAGTCTGCTATATACTACCTGTGGCACCTTGGCAAGTCTCTTTCACTCTTTGCCCTTCAGTTTCCTTATCTATTAAGGAGATTGAACTAAAGAGATTGAACTAAAGGCTTCCAGCTCTAAAATTTAAGTCTTAGGATCTCAAGTGTTAGGAAGCTGAAACCTGCCCTCCTTCTGCCTAGGAATCCATTCTGGAGCTTCAGGGATCAAATTTAGTATCTCTTCCACATGACAGTAATTCAGATCCTTGACAACATCTGGCTATCCTTCACCCAGGGGTATGATAGTAAACATTTAGTTTTCTGCAAAGAAAATGTAAACATGAAACATTTTAAATTTAATACACATTATTAATACTTTCCCCATCATTTTCTTATGTCTAGACAATGAAGGTAATAAAAACTTAAGCTCTGATTTATAGCATCTGCTGATTTCTGAGGTGTAACTTCTCACAATGAAAATTTAACAACCAGTTCATGTGAGCAAAGTTCTTTACACATATATGCTAAATCATCTGATCCTCAAAATGGCCGTAGGAGATAAATGCTATTATTATCCAAATTTTATAGATGAGGAAGCTGAGGTTGAGAAAGATTAAGTTATTTGCCTAGGTTTGTACACACACATATACATATGCATATATATATATATATATATATATATGTACACACATATACACATGTGTGTATCTATACACTCATATATATACATACATACACATACACACAGATAATCATTTGATCCTTACAATGACCCTAGGAGGTAGCTACTATTAATATCTCCATTTTACAGATGAGGAAACTGAGGCTGAGAAAACTTAAGTTATGTAGTGAGCTGAGACAGGATTTGGACTTGGTTCTTCTTGACTCCAAGTCCCATGCTCTAACCATGGGGCCACCTTGCTGCTTTTTATAGATACTTCTGTTTGCAGATGATCGTGTGCTGATAGCAACATGTCATGGAAGTTTGAAGAATCTCCTAAATGAGATTCATAATAACAATAGCTAGTATTTGTATAGTACTTGAAGGTTAGTAAAGAGCTTTACTATGTTATCCCGTTTTATCCTTATAACAACCCTGGGAGGGTGATGTCCATTTTATAGATGAGAAAAATGAGGCAGACAGAGATTAAGCAAGTTGCCCAAGATAATAAATACAGCTAGTAAGTTTCTCAGGTCAGATTTGAACTCAGGTCTAATGCTCTATCTACTGTGTTACCTAGCTGCCAAAAAAAGAGTTCTTCTGAACTATAACCACAAAGAAAAGACCCAGGGGATGAAGAAAGTCTGTTGTCCAAAATATGACATTCTGTTGGATGAGTTGCTTATAGAATGTAAAAAACACATGCATATCTACATTTATATATCTATCTCTTGGATAGATACACTATATAGACAGTGAACTGGGTACAAAATTCCATTGGATAAAGACAGTTGGGCTGAATTGCCCTCAGATCTTTTTATGACCTTGAGCTTCTCCCTGAAATGAAGACCCATCTTTTTAATGGTCATATCCTTCAAGTGATGCTGTATGACTGTGAGTCATGAAATATCATAGTCCCTGGGAAATTAAAATTAAGGTCATCCCAAGGTCAACAGAGAAGTATGTGAGGAGTATGTAAGTATTAGCATATTGTCATGGAAGATTTGCATAAGAAAAGTACAAAAAATTTATTCAGCACCACCTACTAGGTGCTGGGCACTGTGCTAAGCACTGAAGATACAATTAATTTAAAAAAAAGATAGTTCCTGCCTTCAAATTGCTTACAGTCTAAAGAGGAAGATACACAAATGGAGGCAGAAGAGCTGGGATGGGATGTTGCACCAGGGGATATCTGGACATCTTGTAGAGCGGCAGATGAAGAGCAGAGTGAGCTGAGTTCAGTTTCTGTCCCCTATAAAGGAAGAAATTGGGAAGGGTTTAGTACTCTGCCCTCTAGCCTTCCAAACAGAAGGGAGAGGGGGCTGAGGCAGGTATTAGTCAAGGCTTGTGTTAGCAGCATGATGATGAGACTGCTGGTGATGAGTTTATCTTGGGAGGGGCATCTTGTTCTGTGGAGTTAAAACCAGGCAGGATAGCTGATGCCAAGTAGAGTGACATAAGGTCAGTTAAGCATTCATTAAGCATCTACTATGTGCTGGGTAGACAGCTTGGTGGTGAAGTGGATAGAGTGCTAAGCCTGGATTCAGGAAGACTCATCTTCCTGAGCTCAAATCTGGCCTCAGATACTTACTAGTTGTGTAACCCTGGGCAAGTCACTTAACCCTGTTTGCCTCAGTTTCCTCATCTGTAAAATGAGCCAGAGAAGGAAATGGCAGACTACTCCAATATCTTTGCCAAGAAAACCTAAAATGGGGTCACAAAGAGAAGGGCACAACCAGAAAACAACTGAACAACATGTGTTGTTGGCACTAAATGCTTGGGACACAAAGAAAAGTAAAATCACAATCCCCATCCTCCAGAAGCTCACCTTCTAATGGAAGAGACAATATGTATGCATCTTGTTGCACACAAGATTTATAGAGAATAGCTCAAAGGCAACCTGAGACTAGAAGACATTAGCATCTGAGGGGGCTGGGAAAAGCCTGCAGTTAGGTGAGATTTGCAGTCTTTTTTTCTTTCTTTAACGTGGCACTTTTATTTGAACTGGTCTCAAGTCAGTGTACAGGTAAAGCTTCTCCCCTCCAAGTACTGGCACCAATCTCAAAACTTGCAGGGAGACTATAAAAGTCCTGAGATTTGCAGTCTTAAAGAAAGTCTGGGAAAGTAAGAGGCAGAAGTTGAGACCTCAGTATATTATTAGGAGATATATGATTGGGAAAGGAGGCAGGCTGATTAGGTTATGAGAAGGATAAAAGATGGACAACCTAGATACTCACTCTGTTGAGGTCTAGCTGAAGTTACCTAGCATGTTGGGTGGATTTTTTGCAGAGGATTTAGGGAATGACATCTAAAGTCATTTACATGGCTGCCTCTACCCTTGATTTAAGGAGATTCTGGTATTTGACTGTTGGTAGATAGTGAAAGTGTCTGGCATTTGAGGTATATGAGGGACAACATGCCCACTGAACTCTCCATCATGTTTAAGTGCTCATTATGGGGCACTGATGAACTGGGTGCTGACACTAATAATACTTTTTACAGCCTCTTTCATCTACTGATGTCAATGTGCTTTACAAACATTAATTAAGTCTCAAAATACCTTGTGAGGTAATCATTATTTATCCACTTTTTTTAGGGATGAGGAAATAGGCACAAAAGACTCACCCAAAGCAATACAGAGAGCCTTGTACCAAGAATCAGCCCCCCTTTTCTTCCCTGTACTCATTGTCAGGCACCCCAGGTTGCAAAGAAGCATGGGAACATGTTTGGATGTCTCACTAAAATCTCAAATCCAAAGCCATTATTTTAGCCTCCAAACTTTGTCCCCTTCCTGACTATCCTTCTTGGAACGTAGGGTTAGGAGCTAGAAAGGACCTTGGAGATCATCTAGTACATGGGATCTTAACCTGGGATCTATGAATTAAAGAAAATATTTTGATAATTATATTTCAATATGCTTGATTTCCTTTGTAATTCTTTGTATTTTATTTTATTTTCTGCATTTAAAAACATTATTATGAGAAGGGGTTCATAGGCTTCACTAGATTGTAAGGGGGTAGAATCCTTCTGATTTTACAGTTGAAGAAACTGAGGACCAGAGAAGGAAAAAGACTTGCCCAAGGTCACAGGTAGAAAATCACAGAGATAGAATTTAAACTCAGGTCTTCTGATTCCAGATCTACTGCTACTTTTGTCAATGTCAATCATTCTCCCAGTTTGGAAACTTTGAAATAGTTTTTTATTCCCTCTTCTCCCTCACATCAAGTCAATCAACATCTCCTTACATACATCCTTTCTATTACCTACTGGCATCACCCTAGTCCAGGCCCTTATCACTTCACACCGGGACTACTGCAATAATTTTCTTCTCTGTCTTCATTTTTCTCTCCACTCAAAATTTGGTTGGATTTATAGTGTAGCTCTCTGGTTTTTCCCCCTTTTTTGTCTCTTATTTTCTTTCTTTCTTTCTTTTTTTAAAAATAAATAAATAAATAAATTTATTTTCTTGTTTACATCATTCATTTCCACGAGATTTTGAGTTACAAAGTTTCTCCCTATTTTTCCCCTACCCAACACCTCAAAACAGCCATCCCACTGTATAACCCCTCCCCCAATCTGCTGTCTCCTATGTCCTCCCCCTCCCCCCTCTGACTTTCCAGTACAGCAGGATGGATCTCCCTACCACAGTGCCTGTGTATCTTAATTTGCAGTTGGATGTAGTTAATAATAATTATAATTATTATTATTATTATAATACACACACACACATATATTTTAAACATTTGATCATAGAACCCCAAACTCCAGATTCTTTCCCTTCCTCCCTCGTCACCAACCCCCACTGGAAGGACAAACAATTAAATACAGGCTGTACATGTGTAATTACGCAGAACCTCTCCACAGTGGGCATATTGTGAGAGACTGATATGTCTCTCCTTCCTATCCTACCCCCCCACCTTGTTCCATTCTCTACCCTATCCCTGTCCCTTTACAGAAGTGTGTACTTCCAGTAACCCTCCCCTCTACCTTGCCCTCCCCTCCGTCATCCCACCTCTCATCCCCATCCCCCCCACTCTCCTGTGTGGCAAGATACCCAGTTTAGAGTTTATGTCATTCCTTCCCTAAGCCAAATTCAATGAGAGTAAGGTTGACCCTTTCCCTTTTGCCTTCCTGTTCTTCCCCTCCACTGTAACAGTTATCCCTTGCCCCTTCTATATGAGATGATTAACCCCATTCTGTGTCTCCCTGTCTCCTCTCATTCTATTCCTCTCCCACCTCAGAATTTCACCTTTTAGAGTATCATCCCTTCCTATTCAATTGATCCTGTGCCCTCTATGTACTCATAT
>CM053580.1:501861573-501877666 GCA_028627135.1 Pseudochirops cupreus | reverse complement strand
GATCAGTGAATTCTTTCAAGTTCTATTTTGCCCTCTGGTTCTAAAATATCTGGGCAATTTTCCTTTAGAATTTCTTGAAGGATGCTTTCTAAGTTCTTTTTCTGATCATGGCTTTCAGGTAGCCCAGTAATTTTTAAATTGTATCTCCTGGATCTATTTTCCAGGTCAGTGGTTTTTTCAAGGAGATATTTCACATTGCCTTCTATTTTTTCATTTGTTTAGATCCATTTAATAGTATCTTGATTTCTCATAAAGTCATTTGCTTCCATTTGCTCCACTCTAATTCTGAAGGAATTATTCTCTTTAGAAAGCTTTTGAGATTCTTTTTCCATCTGGCAAATTCGACTTTTTAAGGTGTTCTCCTCATTGGCTTTTTGGGCCTCTTTTGCCAATTTGAGTTCATATATTTTTTAAGGTGTTGTTTTTTTCAGTCAGGTTGTTGACTCTCTTTTCAAGATTTTCTTGCATCATTCTCATTTCTCTTCCCAATTTTTCCTCCACTTCTCTTATTTGGTTTTCAAAATCCTTCTTAAGCTGCTCTATGGCTTTTAGGCAGTCTTCATGTTTTTTAGAAGCTTTTGGTGTGGGAGTTCTGACTGTGCTGTCTTCCTCCCATTCCATGCTTTGATCTTTTTTGTCTGCCAAGAAGGAATCTAGAGTTTGATCGCTGTTCTTGCTTTGCTTCCTTTGCCTGGTCATGTTGCCAGTAAATAACTTGATTTTTTAGCTCTGTGGAACTCTGCTTCCAGAGGGGAAAGCTCTGTCCCAAATCACTGGGGTTTTTGCAGCTGCTGGAGCTGTTAGGAGGATGCTGGTTTTTTGCAGCCTCCACCAGCTTTGGCTCACTGGAAACGCACCACAGGACCACCACCCAAGACCGAGATCCGGATCCAGGCCGCTCAACGCAGGAGCACTTAGCCTCTGAAGGATCACTTGGCCCCCCTACAGTCTGCAGCCTGGGAGCTCTGAAGCAGCCACATGGAGGCGGCTGCAGGGCTGCCACTTCTGCTGCTTCCTTGCCCTGGAGGCAGTTCAGCCGGACTGCTTTTCTCCCCCAAATTTGGCTGAGTTTCACTGACCTTTCACTTTCTCCTTGTTTCTTATGGCTTGGTAATTCTGGAAACTGCCACAGCTGCCACTGATCTATTCTCCTGAAGGCTCCAGCTGCAGTTCATCCTGGCTGCCCCAGGGCCAAGCCATCGTTTCAGGCTGGGCTGGTTTTGGCTCCCAGCATCTGCGAGCAGCCCTTCCTGCCAAGCTGCCTTCAGTGGGAGGTGTATTTTTGTGAGTTTTGGAGCCCTAAAATTTCTTTAGAGTCATATTTTATGGGTGTTTGAGATGGCTATGTGGGAGCTGCAGAACCTTGTTGCTTCTACGCCCTTTTGTCTCTTATTTTCACCCCGTGGTTGGCTTACTTCTATCTCAATCATGCAGTCAATTTTGTCTTTAATGACATTTCTCATAAACTGCAACTCCTTTACAACCACCATATGCCTTTCCTTAGCCTTTTGGGTTATTTGTAGCTTTCATTCTTCTAAGACTGATATTCTGTTATTCAGTCACATAGTATCACTGGGAGAATTATGGTGTTTCAAAGAATCAATTGAATTAAGCAACAAGTGAATGAATGAATTAAAAAAGTATTTATTTATAATATACCATATGCCAAACAACTGTGCTAACCTCTGGGAATACAGATACAAAAGCAAAGACCATTTTCCTTAAAGAGCTTAATGTAGGAAACAACACACAAAGGGGAATTGGTAGGCAAGGATGGGAAGATTGATCCTGAAATGAGGATGGTGAGTAGGGGTTTATAGGAACAGATCAACACATCTCATCCAGAGACAAGGTGGATTGATTTGATGATGATTCGTGGTTCCAAAATGGTGTCTGAGTCTTTTTGGAAAAAATGGTGCAGGAGCGGTAGTCATCAATCAGGACAGTGGGGTCCAGGTAGAGATTTCACCATAGAAGCAAGGAGGTTCATGAGGAGAGAGGAAGCTAGAGAGTAGAGAGAGAAATATAGTGAAAAAAAACCTGTTAATATCAAACACTTACTGTATACCATGTACTGTGCTATGTCCTAGAATACCAAAGCAGAAGGCAAAAGTCTTTGGCTTTGTGGACCTAACCTTCAACGAACATTGAACAATTTGAGACTGGAATAATTAATTTTTCTAAAAGATTGATTTGTATGTGGTATTTCTCTGCTCAGGGGTTTTAAAGCTGTTTTATTAAGGCTTAAAAAATTATTGCTTCCTAATACACTGTAGTCTCTGTCCCTTCTCTTCTCTTCTTCCTCAAATTCTCTATTGTAACATACAAACAAAAACTCATGACTTTTAGCAAAGCAAAGCAAACTGACAGATTGCTCGTGAGCACATGCCTATTTCCATGCTTGCATGTGGTCCACCATGTCTGTATGGGGAGGAAGGAAGTATGCATCATCACTCCTGATTGACTTTTCTATCGATCTGAGTTGGGAGATCTTTTAGAGTTACCTTCCTTTAGCTTACTGTCATTGTGTAGTCCTTTGGTTTCAAACCTTAGAGTGGATCCAGGTTGCTTAAAGAATACTGCAGTGTTCAGACTCCTTGGCTTGGTGGCATACCAAGTTCTCCACATTCAAGACCCTACTGACCTCTGCTATACAAAATCCTCATCTCCAAATTGCTAATCATTGTTTTCCTGACAAGGTATGTACCTTCTCACATTTGAATGAATGGTTCACATTTATTTAGGGATTTAAGGTTTACAAAGCACATTCTTCACAATAGCTTTGTGATGTAGGTAGTTTTATTATTCCTGTTTTTTTTCCAGATGAGGAAACTGAGTCCTAGACAGGTTGAGCAACTCGTCCATGTCCAAACAAAAGGAGTTGGAGTTGAGATAAGAACTCAAGTTTCTTGACTCCAAATTCAGTGTTCTTTCCACTACAAAATTGACCAATGACCACATCTGACCTGGCACTCTACTTTTATTAACTGAACTTTCACTTTTGTGACTAAGACTCCTGCCATGTAAACTTTTCCCAGTAACTGGGTCCCGGTCTTGTTCCCACATTAAATTTAATTCAACATGCATTTATTAAATGCTTGCCATATATGGAATGCTGCAAAAGCAAAAACGGAACAGTTCCTGCCCTCAAGGAGCTTACATTCTACTGGGAAGATACACGTATATGTAGGGAAAGAAATCCAAAGTATATGCCAAGTAATTTGGGAGTTGGGAGAGCTTTAAAAATCATGGGAATTAGGAAGGATCTCATGAACCGAGCCTTGAAAGGAGTCAAATACTTTGATTGTCAGAAGTGAGGAAAGAGTGTATACCTTCAGATGTGAAATAGGAAATAGAATTGGGAAATGGACCGTTGAGTTTGGGAAGCATTAAGGTCAGTCTGGCTGGAACTAGACTATGTGAAGGGGAGGCCCTCCCAGGTGCCTTATTCTGTGCCCACTTTTTTGGATCTGCGGCCCTGATTTGCTCTCACTAGTTATTCCGTGATCTGAAACAACTTCCGTGCCTACTTTACTACTGATTGCCAAATTTCTTTAGTTCTAGCCTCCACGTACTTTGGATCACCACTTACTGCCAGATGCCACACCATCGTAAAATCTCACTCTACCCACCCATCTACCTGCTTGCTAGGATGCTGTAAGCCCCATCCACCACTGGACTTGGCTGATGATGACTGATGATGGGCAGGGACTTGTGATGATTGCCTGCTTCCATGTTCTTTTAACACTCCTCCCACCTGATAGGTTTCCTCCTAATAGTGGCTGCTGGAAACTTCCTACACTGACCTTCTTGTTCTTGCTGGTCTGTGTAGTCTTGGAGTCTCATTTTGCTCTAGTCAGGCATGTCTTGCAGCCTGCAAAGTCTGGAGGTAATAATGATAATAATAATAATAAATATTAAATGTTTTTGCACAGTATTTTAAGATTTTTGAAGCACATTTCTCTGTGAAGTAGGTTTTGTTGTTGTTCAGTTGTTTTTCAGTCATGACTCTTCATGATCCCATTTGGGATTTTCGTGGCAGAGATCCTGGAGTGGTTGGCCATTTCCTTCTCCAACTTATTTTATAGATGAGGAAAGTGAGGCAAACAGGGTTAAGTGACTTGCCCAGGGTCACACAGCTAGTAAGTGCCTAAGGTCACATTTGAACTCAGGAAAATGAATCTTCCTAACTGCAGGTTCAGTATTCTATCCACTATGCCAGCTAGCTGCCCTTGAAGTAGGTATTACAAGTATTATTATCGAAAGGGATGATGATTTTAAAATGCTTAGCATAATGCCTGGCATGTAGGAAGAACTAGATAAATGTTAGCTATCACTTTCATTATTATTATTGTCCCTGTTTTACATATGAAGTGACTTGCCCAGGGTTACAGAGCTAGTAAGTATCAGAGTCAAGAATTAAATTTAGGTTTCCTTACCTCCAGATCCAGGGCTCTTTTCATGATAACAGTCTGTTTCTAGATGGTTCTAATTGTTTGTGAGACTGGCAATGTGTTTCTTGTCTCTCCCAATAGATCTAAACTCTTCTAGGTCAAGATCCATACCCCTTTATTTCCCCTGTCTTTGGCACACCCATTAGTGCCTGAAGGAATTCTGATTACGTGCGTTCACAAATTCCCTCTACTAGTGTAGGCCATAACCTTCTATATAACTTAATGGGTAAATATGTCTTAGGGAGCTGCCTGAGAGAAGTTGTGTGACTTGCCCAAGGACCTTCAGCTGGCAAGTATCAGAGGTGAGATTTGAACCTAGATATTTCTGACTCCAAGCCCAACGTTCCATTCACTATACCACAGTCCTTCTCTCACCTAGAACCTACAAGGCAGTTGATAAAACTTTGCCTGGTTGAATAATCCATCAATTCATGCCCCCCTGCAAGGTGACTGCAGATTTTCCTCCATCTGTTTTTGTCTGTGAGTGGTTCTGATCAGAACCACATTTTTAGAGGGCAGACTTGCAAGGGAGTCAGTGGTAAAGAAACCCTTCAGCACGAGGTGAGGGCTCTTGGCTTCCCCGCTTTTGATCAGTGCCCTGGGCTCTGGGGTCCTGACAGCCTAAGCATTCTTCTTCTATGAAGTCAGTTCCCAGGAGAGCAAGTAATCCTAGTGCTTCCTAGCAGTAAGCTCAGTCAACCATCACCAACTGTGACCTCACACCTCCAATGCTTCACTCACCTCTATAACAAACACAACATCAAAGGCTCAAATGGAGCTTACCAGAATGGAAGAGTGATTGGTGGATGCAATTTGATGTAAATACTGCACCTCCCTCCCCCCCCTCCCCAAGTCCTACAGGCCACTTCCCTATAGAGTTAGGGCATTAAACCCATAAGCCATTGGGGTCATAGTTTTAGTCTTTATTATTATACTTTTTGTACAGATGCAATATAATGGTACAATGGGGAAAAAACATTAAATCTTGAGCACAAAAGATCTGAGTTCAAGCTTCTGTTCTGTCTCTCACTACCTGTGTGACTTGTGAAAATTCCTTCACTTATATGACTTGTGAAAATTGCTTCACAACTTCTCTCAGGAAGCTCCTAAGACATATTTACCCATTTTATGGAAGGCTATGGTCTACACTAGTAGAGGGAATTCCTGAACCCACAAAATCAGAATTCCTTCATGCACTAATGGATGTGCCAAAGACAGGGGAAATAAAGAGGTATAGATCTTGACCTTGAAAAGTTTAGATCTATTGGGGGAGAAAAGAAACACATTGCCAGTCTCACAAACAATTAGAACCATCTAGAAACAGACTACTATCATGAAAAGATCCCTGGATCTGGAAGTAAGGAAACCTAAATTTAATTCTTGACTCCAATACTTACTAGCTCTGTAACCCTGGGCAAGTCACTTCATATGTAAAACAGGGATAATAATAATAATGAAAGTGATAGCTAACATTTATCTAGTTCTTCCTACATACTTACTATATGCCAGGCACTTATGAAAATTGCTTCATTTCCTCATGTCTAAAATGAAGGGGTTAGACTTAGGGAGTTACATTCTCTAAGATCTGCCTTAGTTTTTGATCTTATGATTCCATGACTCTGTTTGCTTCTGTACCAAATGTTTAATATGGTACAGGGTATTGGATGGTCCATAATACGGAGAAAAATATCCTTAGAAACCAAAGTCATTTGGAAGGAAAGTTGAAGCAGTTGGATTTTACACTCTAGAATCTTGTGGGTGGTTTCCATCACACCTGCCCAAAGGTACTTTGATTGGCCAAGTGATTCATGTCTGTGGTGTCATCCCTGGTTTAGGGGTTGGAGATCAGAAGGTCTGGAATTTGCCATTTGCTGTAAGACCTTGGGTAAGTCATTGATTTCTGGATCAGTCAGTCATTTACTTGTGTCTCAAATTTCTTCATATCTTAAAGATCATAATTCATACCTTAATCTATTTTATTTTTGTCTTTTTGGAGTGAGGAAGGCAGGGCAATTGAGGTTAAGTGACTTGCCGAAGGTCATATAGCTAATAAGTGTTAAGTGTCTGAGGTCACATTTGAACTCAGGTCCTCCTGACTCCAGGGCCAGTGCTCTATTCACTGAGCCACCTAGCTGCCTCACCTTAACCTATTCTTAAAAAACCAAACAAAAACCCCGAGTCAAAGCATTTTCATATCTGATCAATCAAAAATCATTTATTAAGTGCTTACAATGTGCCAGGCACTGTGTTATACTCTGGGTGTACAAAGGAAAGCAAAAACAGCTCTTAATCTCCCATTCTAATGGGGAAGGAAGGAAGGAAAGAAGCATTTATTAAAGGCCCACTATGTGCCTGCCAGGTACTGTGCTAAGTACTTTATAAATATTGTCTCATTTGCTCCTCACAGCAGTCCTGTGAGTTAGGTGATATTATTCTCCATTTTACAGGTGAAAAAACTGAGGCAGATGGAGGTTATATGACTTGCTCAGGATTACATAGCTAGCTAGCTAAGTGTCTAAGGCAGAATCTGAGCTCAGGTCTTGACTTCAAGCTCAGTGCTTTATTCACTCTATCTCCTAGCTATCTCTAATGAGGGAAAATGTGTAAATACTATTCATAGACTATATAGAGTAGATAGAAGGTGAACTCAGAAGCGAAGGCCTCAGCAACTGGGAGATGGTGGAAATGCCTTATTTTGTCCTCATAACAACCTTGGTTCTTAGTTCAGTTATCATTCTATACCTACATGACAAGGCTGTGTAAAGCCCAGCATGATCAGCTTCCCAGAGGATGGCTGCTGTGAACAGCTTTCAAGGTTCTGATTACACAGTATAGTGAACACTCTATTCCATAAGAAATCAGAGCAAAACATTCACAGAAATCAAGGTACAGCATTTACAATATTACAACTTATCACAGATAATCAAAATACAGCATTCACAACAACTTATCACAGAAAATGGCCACATGGTTTCCACTAAAGTGGTCACACAGTTTTGAACAAAGAACAATCATTTAGTAACTCAATCATTCAATCGTCTTAATCATTCAATCATCCTTACAGAAGTTTGCCTCCTGAAGGGACAGAAACTACAATAATCAAAGTTGTCCACTCCTGGGGCATACTAGGTTACAAATCAATTACTTATTAAGTCATCAACCACTAAGTACAATCTTTTAGTCAATCAATCATCCTTCATCATTCACTATTCAATCATCAGAAAATACAAGGACCTTCCACCCCTAGGTCACTAGTAAATTTACAATTTCTCAGTCAGTACACAGTATCCAAGTAAAGTCTTCTTTCAGCTTGACTCGGGGTGGTTTCTCAGATTCCCTGGATCCCCTTCCATGGTCCCAGATCCTACCTGAATTCACCAAACTGTCACCTGTGTTCAAAGGCAGACAGCTCCCAGGTCCTTGTCCAGATCTCTGTGTAGTCTCTGTTTCATGCTGAAGCTCACAGTGTCCAGTCCATCTCAAGACCTTCACAGTCTCTGTTCCCAGGAAGTCAAGGCTTAGCAAAGCCACCAACAGGTTCATACAAGTTACTAGTATTGCAATCATGCTTCTTCAGTCTTTTGGCAGCTCCGGCTGGCTCTTGGACTCATCAGAAGTTTCAGTTGGTTCCCAGAATCAAAATCACTCCATACAGGTTTTCAAAATAAAAATCATTCTCTCAAACCTGGAAGGGGCTTTCCTCTTCAGCCTCCCTGGAGTTTGCTTCAAGAAGATCTGCCTCTCCCTCTCTGGGGCTTTTCCTTATACACACACAGAATTAGCTTCCTGTTTTAGCCAACTCCTTCCTGTTATATCAGCAACAGGGATTCATATCTTCTTGATTAATTACCAAGTGCGAAGTACCTGTTACATTTTCCAGTACAAAGGGATCTTCAAATTCAAATTACATTACCATTACAGGCTGTTAAGGACAAGAAGGAGATCATAAATAGGTAAGAAGATGCCTTGAAGAAATGAAAATTTAATAAAATCCAGCACATCTTAATTATTCACCTATTTTGTGCAAGGTCCTATGCAACATGCCAGGGAGGGGGACTAGACCTTCTATTTCATTGATGTAGAGAACTCCCAGATGAGGAAATTTCCTCCACTGATAAAGGTTGGCACCTTTCCTGAAAATTCTAGTTTTATAATTGAGAGTTGGGTAGAGCCTTGAGAGGTTAAACATCTTGTCTAGAGTCAAGCTGTTGATTTGTGTCAGGGAGGACTTGAACCCAGATCTTTCTGGCTCCAAAGTCAGTTCTCTATCCACTCTACCACTCTGCCTCATACATGTGTTGGAGATACGAAAATAAACAAAAAAAACCAGTGTCCTACAGATTCATGGAATTATTAGGTTATTTAAGTCAATGATTCTTAACTGTTGGGATAGAGGGGAAAGAGGGAGGAGAGTCAGTAAACTTAATATTGTGTTTTATTTTCACTAGCTTTGAGCTGAAATTAAGCATTTCCTTCAATTATTTAAAAACATGATTTTAAGAAGAGGTACATGGGTCCCACTAGACTGCTAAAGTGGGCCATGCCACAAACAAGGTTAAGAACCCTTCCTCTAGAGAGTATGTGACAGATCCTGGAAGTGAACCCCTCTAAGAGCTTCAGGAGTGGCCCAGAACAAAAGTAATAGAGATGCCTGGGAGGATCTATGAGTTGAAGCTATGCTATAAAGCTGCCTAAATATCTTGGTCTGTATTTGGAGCATTGTACTCATACTGGGGGAAGACAAAACTTAGGGTGGACATGAGATCATGGATGTGTGATTTGATTTACTCTGCATAGTTCCAGAGATCAGAACAGTACGTTGACCATTAAGCACAGGGTGTCCCAAAAGTTTTAGTGCAGCCGACAGCTTTAGAAGCTTCCAGCTTCAAAAACTCCCATCTGCACTAAGACTTTTGGGACACCTTGTATGGGTTTTTTTTTTTTTAATAAGTTAGTCCTTCGTGCTTTACCTGTTATATTACTCCTCTGGATCTGTGATCTCATCAATGTGGGTATTTCCTCCAGTAATAAAGATCATAATCCATTCATGATTGACCACTCTGTGCCACCGTCATTTATATTTTCCCTTAAATTCACCATGAAGGGCCTCTACCCATCATGCTGGTGGCCTTTCCTGTTTTCCCAGGTGCCGGGGGAGAACACAGGCTCTCTATCCCTTGCTTACATGTCTTACTCATCTCTTTTTTCAGGTTCTTCCTTTCTCTTACAACATCCTTTGTACTACTCTTCTTACCTAATTAATCCCTCACCTGTAATATGTTGCAGCCTGCTTACACCCACCATCCACTTTTCCAGTGTCCTTTGGGTGATCCTCAACTTTAATTCCTTGGAATTTGGTATTTTGTGGTTCACAGCCATATAAGATCACTGGAACAATATTGGTGTTAATAAATTAGTCAGTTGAATAGCATTTATTAAATGACTACTGTGTGCGAGGCACTTTACTAAGTTCTGGGGAATACAAAGGAAGGCAAAAAAGCACATCCAACCAAAAATACAACCCCCACCAAAGAAACCCCCCCAAAACCAACAACAACTCCAGACAGAGGGCGTGACCTGTAAATAACTATGTACAAATAAGATATAGACAGCCTCAATACAGGGTGGTCTTTTATCTTTTCTTTCACCATCCCAAACCTTAATCTATACACCTCCTCCCACCTAGAAGTATATATAGAATAATTTTACACACACATTCACACACACGCACACACCCACACACACCCACACTTCTTTTTGTGTCTAATGGTAGCCATCTCTATGGTGAGGGGGGCAGAAAAAAAGAAAAACATTTACATGATAATTTTATTATATATTTAAAAGGAATAGCAAGTTGTATATAATAGATTGCAGTTTCATGTGCAAACCTCTATTTTATTATATTATGTTATGGAAATGCTTGTTTTATTCCATAAATTAAAAATTAAAAAAATTAAAAAGAAAAGAAAAATTGGGGATGGTCTCAGAAAGAAGGCACTAAGACCGAAAAATATGAGAAAGGCTTTTTGCAGAAGGTGAGACTTTTGATGAGACTTGAGGGAAGCCAGGGAGACTAGAAGGTAGAAATGAGGAGGAAGAGTCTGAGGGATGGGGAACAGACAGTAAAAATTAATAGAGTCAAGAAATGAAGTGTTGTATGTGAAGAATAGCAAAGAGGCTAGTGTCAGTGGACACCAGGGACAAGCCCAAGGTCTAGAAATGTAGATTGTCCCGTTGTCTGCAAATTGAAGTTTGGACAATGGGCATTCTTTATCCATTTAGTTTGTGCTCAATAAGTATTGGTAACTTTGACCTAGGAACTGGGTAGAAGCTGGAGAGAGGTAGTTTTAGGCTTGATGAAAGGATAACCTCCCTAAAAATCAGAGCTTTCCAAAAGTGGAATGGATTGCCTTGGGAAGGAGTGGGTTCCTCATAATTAGAGGTCTTCAAACCAAGTCTGGATGGCCATTTTTTGAGTATGTTGAAGAAGCGATTTGTGTTGAGGTAGAGGTGGAATTAGTTGGCTTCTGATGTCCCTCTCAGATCAGAGATATTATAAAGTAGTTATCAACATCCACTAGTTCCAGAAGACTTCATTTCCCACTAGGAAATATACTGACTGATTGTGGAATTTTAGGACTTAGGGGCAATCAGAAGGGTGAGAGAGTGGCAATTTGTTTTGAGAATAAGAAGGATTTGCCCACGGTCATAAAGCTTGTGATTGGACTGAGACCAGAATGAAGACCTCCAGTGTTTTCATCCCATCCCATTGTAGTTTTCACAGAATGCTAGAACTGGAAGAGACCTTGAAGACAATGTAATGTCACTTGACAGTCCTCATTTAACAGATGGGGAAACTTAGAGATGAGATTTGCACCACAGCACACAGCTAATGTGTGAAGGAGCCAGCATTCAAAGTTGGTTCTTTTGAATCTTGTGTGTCTAAGACTTGTGCCCCTTTCTTCTATTATGCCAACCTACCATGAGCACAGTATGCCCACAGATCCATTGATTTCTTTATTAAGACTCTGAGAAAAGATAATTCTACCACAGTCCCTTGGACAACTGATTCTGATGTTTAACATTCTTCCTTGTCAGAAACGTTTCATAATCATAATGGAATTGTAGAATTTTAGAGATGAAAGGGAACTTCGAGGTCATTTAGTCCAAATCCTTCACTTTACAGAGAGGGAAACTGATGCCCAGAAAACAGAAGTGCCTTGCCCAGGACCACCCATACAATTACTGTCAAAGTCAAAATTAGAGCTTCAGTTTTCTGACTGGAAGCCTGAATTCAACTCTGAACCTCAATTCGCTTATCTCTGATGATGGACTAAACATACAGGATGAGACATAAATTTCTGAATGTGGCCAATGTGGGAATTTGTTTAACTCTGCATATTTGTAATAAGGATTTTTTTTTCAACTATGGGGGAGAGAAAATAAATGCTTATGAATTGAAAAATAAAATAAAAAAAATAGAAGAGGAAAAATCTCACAGGGTTGTTAGGAAGTTTAAATGGGACAATATGTATGAATCAAGTCATGAATTGTGTATATGTGTTTAGTTGTTTTCAATCATATCCATCTCTTTGTGACCCTATTTAGGGTTTTCTTGGCAAAGATACTGGGGTGATTTGCCTTTTCTTTCTCCCAATCATTTTATAGATGAGGAAACTGAGGCAAACAGGGTTAAATGACTTGCCCAGGGTCACACAGCTACAAGGTGTCTGAGGCCAGATTTAAACTCAGAAAGATGAGTTTTCCTGACTTTAGGCCTGGCACTCTTATCTACTATACTATCTAGGGCTATATAAAAATGCTCTCTTTCTCTCTCTCTCTCTCTCTGTCTCTCTCTCCAACAGTAGCAAAACATTTCTTTAAAAAAAAAATCTGTATTCAATAAAAACTGACATTTAAATAGGACTTTCCGATTTGCAAAATGCTTTTTATCCATGTTCTTATTTAAATCTTATAATCTCCCCAAGAGGTAAGCACTATGGTTAGTATTATTCCCATTTTATAGATGAGGAAACTAAGAATCAGAAAAACTTAGTAACTTGCCCATGGTTACAGTTAACAAATGTTAGAGACAAACTCATTAGGTCTTTCTGACTCCACGCCCAGCAGAAAATCTCTCCAAAGTTGGAGAGACTACCTCTCCGACTGAGTTGTCAGTGAGATTTTTTCTTCCTTAGATTCCACTTCTCTCCTTACTTTCCTTTGAATTTTTCAGTCATCATAATAGGTCATTTTGGACATGTGGAAAAGTCCATTCTGGCTTTCTTGGTTGAACCTTTTCACATTAGGTTATTCAGAGAACCTGCTCAAAGACAAGTCAGAGTCCTGAAGTGAATTCCTGAACTACTGTATACTCAAAAATGCTTCGCGCACACACACACACACACACACACACACACACACACACACACAGAGGCTCTTGCAAAGGGCAGAGACTATGTGTATTACATACTTTTTACAGCTTCAAGAACAAGTGGGAGCTCAGTAAAGACCAAATGCAAATAGGGTCTGACAAAGCTGAATAAGAAAGTGAAAATCACCACCTACTAGAAACTATCTTATTTGGAAAATGATCAGGGCCTGTCTTATCCCTTCTAGCTCCTTCTTTTCTTAGGTGGTGCCTCATCTTCTCTCCCCTCTATCTTTTCTTTGTTTCCTGTGGAGAAGGCCTTCCAGATGAGATTATCACTGGCCTGGTACTCGGAAGGGATGAGCTTCATGACGGGTGGAGCCTTGGCCTTTGAATGGAATGGAGGTGGGGACTGAGGAGGAGGTTCCAAGTCTCAGGGGTTGGAAGAGAAGCTCATGATCCAGAGAACAAAGGGAACAGTCAGTCTGACAAGTCTAGGCAGAAGGAAAGGAAGAAGACTGGAGAATCGGAAGGAATGAGGGCAGAGGTTTTCTTTGGAGGACACCCATCCAACATGCTTTCATTTCCCTTGCAACTTAAGACCAAGAAAACTCACCTGTCACTACAGGGCAGTCTCAACCCACTCCATGTTTGTGTTCAGATATTAGCTTTGTCAGCCTTATATTCACTTCTTTCTCTCCTGTCTGAGATATTGAAACCCTGGGGCCATTTTTCCTAGGTAATCACCACCTAGCTTCCCGCACAGCCCTGGAATGACGCCCATCTACCCTGCATGATGTGACTCTTCATCCTAGTGCTTTACCTCTGCTAATTATTTCCTATTTATCCTGCGTATATCCTGCTTTGTATATATTTGTTTGCATGTCGTTTCTCTCATTAGATTGTAATCTCCTCGAGGACAAGGACTGTCTTTTGCCCTGTTTTGTCTCCCCAGAAGTACATAGTACTTGGTAATGCTGGCTTGGTACATATCAGTTGCTAAATAAATGTTTATTGATTGATACTGATTGATTGACTCCCCTTTATTAGACCATCTCCTAAGAAATTGTGGGAAAAGTGGTGCTACAAGTAAATCAGAAGGAAAATTCAAGGTGAGAGAATCAAGACTGAGGAGAGCTTTTCACAGATTGCTGATGGTCTTTCATGTCTTTCCACTGTAAAGTGATTAGAATAAAGAATCACAGGATTCCCAGCCTTGCAAGGAACCTCAGTTTTATCTAGTCCATTCTCTATGCCAGCTGTGAATCTTGTATAGAACTACAACAACAACAACACAATAGCTCTCATTTGTACGGTGTTTTAAGGTTTAAAAAGTGCTTTCCTCCTATCTTGAACTCTATGAGGCAGGCAGTCAGCTAGTGGTATCGGAGAGAGAGTGCAGAAGTTGGGAAGACTTGTTCAAATCCTGCCTCAGACACCAACTATGTGACTCAAGGTGAGTCACTTAAACTCTGCCTGCCTCAGTTTCCTCATTTATAAAGTGGGAAGAGTAATAGTCCTACCTCCCAAGACTGTGGTATGAAAGGATATATTATTTGTAAAGCATTTTGCATTTAGAATACTATATAAATGCCATTGTTATTCTCCTCATCTTATAGATGGAGGGACTAAGGCTCATGGAGATGAAGCCACTTGTCTAAAGTAATAAAGCTGGTATCTCAAAGAGGATTAGCAAACAGGTCTCTTCGCTGAGACGTGGTCTCTTATTTGAAGGCCTACATCTTTTTGTTCCTTAGCCTCTTAGGACACTTAGCACATTTTACTTTGTATTAGAATTATTTGCATACACCTCTTAGCCTTCCTTTTAGATTACAGTTTTCATGAAGACCAGAACTGGAAGATCATTCCCAATGGCTCTAAATTCTAGTGCCTTCCCTCTATTAATTATTTCCTATTTATCCTGTATGCAGCTTGTTTGTATATATTTGTTTCCTTGTTGTCTCCTCCATTAGCTTGTGAGCTCGAGGGTAATGACTATCTTTTGCCTCTTTTTGTATCCCAGTGCCTGGCAGATAGTAGGTCCTTAATAAATCTTTGATTAATTGATCATCAGGGAAGTTTTGGGAAGAATTCCTAGATTAGATGAGAGTTTAGACTAGTTGACTTCTAAGGTCCTTTCCAATTTTAAGATATGGTGATTTCACAATTTTACTCAGGATTGTTCTTACACAGAGATTGAAGGAGGAGTTGTGTTGGTGCTGAAAGCAATCCTGGACCTTTCTAGGAGGAAGGAAGGGACTCTGGCTGGAGGTTGAGATAAGTATGGAGACAGTGGGCTCTATTTTAGATACATTGAGTTTGAAATTCTCATGGGCATTTAGGTAGAGAACTCCAGCAGACAACTGGAGATGTGAGACTAGAACTCAGGAGAGAAGTGAGAGCTGGCTTTACCTGCAGAAGCTAAGAAAATTCTTGGGAATTCTATTGTTATTTATAAGACATACTATTGTTATTTTCAGAGTTGGGGGATGAAAGAGGGAAGGGCATCTCTATCTCCTTTTCTCAATTGGAGAAACATGGATTTAACCAATTAGTGGAGGAAATGGTGGCTTGAATCTTCTGTCATTGAGCCAGGAAAAACATGTATATGCCCTAAGCATTGTTTCAATTCTTCTCCTTGGTAGCTTATTAGAAGCCCTGAACCTTCACTGACATATTCGACTTGACTTTTCTGTCAGTCATTCAATCAGTCAATAAGCCTTTATTCAATGCTTACTATGTTCTAGCCAAAACAGTCCCTGACCTCAAGGAGCTCACTTTCTAACCATACAGACTAGATGGGAGGCAACCTGAAAGGGAAAGGCATTACTGCTTGACAAGATTGGGTAAGATCTCCTGAAGAAGGTGGGATTTGAGTTGGGTCTTGAAGGTAGCCAGGGTAACCAAGAGGTAAATGTAAGGGGGCAGAGCATGGATGGGAGTGGAAAGACAAAATTGATACCTGTGAGCTAGGAACAACAAACTTTTCTGAGACTGATGGAGATCCATATTGTGTTATAAGAAATGGGAAGGAGATGGACTTCATAATTACTTGGAGAGGCTTATACAAATTAATGTTAAGTGAGAAGAGCAGAACCAGGAAAAATTTGTAGACCATCACAGACACATGGTATGTGTGATGACCAACCTTGATAAACTGGACTCTCCTCAGCAACGCACAGCTAAAAGACAACTCTACAAGTCTCAGGATGGAAGGAGATATGTACATTCAGAGAAAGATCTAGAAAAACTAGAGTTTAAATGGAGA
>CM053580.1:501840778-501861473 GCA_028627135.1 Pseudochirops cupreus | reverse complement strand
CTATTGTACAATGTGAAAGTATTTGCAGATCCTATACATGATTGCATGCCACCATGGTGGGGGGAAGGAAGGGGAGAAAATCTGAAACTCAAGGGATTGTGGAACTGAATCTTATAAACTAAAAGTAAATAAAAAAAAAAAAAGAAAAAAGTGCACTCACTTATAGACCCCTGTGTGTTGCATCCTAGGCAGCTGTCTGTCCTGCCTCCCCCTAGTCCTTTATCTGCTTGCTGCTCTCCTTTCCCTGTGTCTAACCCACTTTTTGGAACTCTGGGCTGGAATCTCACAATGACACCATTTACTACATTCACATAAGGCAAATTCATCTAAGGACTCATCTAAAGGAGTTCAGAAATATGGCATTACAAGGCTAAGCTTCTCCATCGTGCTCCTTCATAATGGTACCTCCCCACCCTGCTACTTTTCAGATTCCATTTGTGTGTTGTCTTACCTTATTGGATTGTAAACTCCTTGAAGACAGAGACTGTCTTTCTTTTCTTTTTAAAATTTGTATTCCTAGTGCTTAGCACAGTGCCTAGCACATAGTAAGCACTTAATAAATATTTAGTAGCTATTGACTATCTGTTGGAGCTCTCTTTCTGCCAAAAGCAGAGCAGCTAATAACTTTTTGATGTGCTTCAGTGATGATTTTTTTCTTTCAAAAGGTGGAAAAATCAACATGGGAAGCTCTTAGTCTTTTTTTTTTTTTGGAGGAGAGAAGCTAGAGCAATTGGGGTTAAGTGACTTGTGCAAGGTCACATGGCTAGTTTTTTGTGTTAAGTGTCTGAGGCTGGATTTGAACTCAAGTCCTCCTGATTCCAGGGCTGGTGCTCTTTTATTGGGAAGCTCCTATTTTGGTTCTTACTCTCTGTAACCGGGAGGAACTGGTTGCTGGGGCAAAAATGATGGTAACTTTGGGGGATTTGGTGGGAACATTCCATCCTAGAGTTTGTGATAGAGAAGATGAAGAAATTTAGGTGTAATCTGACATACCCTCTGGATTTCAGGAAAATAGATTTCAGAAAAATAGATCTCAGAAGGTTCAGAGAAGATAGTAAAATACTTCAAGGTAAATTTAATCTAGGGGGTGAGAGATGCTCAAGAATGAAACTATGAAGGCAAAAAAGGGGAAACAAGTGGAGTGAGGAGGAAAAATAGGATTTGTCTGAGATTGATGTTGATGTATAGATAACTTATCAAACCAATTTAGATTTTAAAAAGAAATGTATAGAAGACTGAAGCTGGGCCAGGCAACAGAGGATAAATATGGGAGGATCACACATTCCTGTTAAAATAGTTTCTGGAAGGGTAAAACTTAGAATAAATTGAGACTGATGAGGAAAGGTCAGAACAGGTTTTTTTAAAATTTAAATTATATTAGGATTAGAAAGGTTCAAAGCACCTTTGTTTAGAGTAGATAAGACAATGATAACTGAAAAGAGAAAGACATTAGACCTTCATTATTGGTTTTGTTTTGTTTTGTTTTTTGGCAAAGGAGAATAACTGCTACACAGGAAATAATAGAACAAAAATGATTAACAGGGAGCTGATACCCAAGATAGATAAGTAGATAGTAAGAGTACTCTAGATTAGTTTGAATCACCTTGGCCCAGATGAACTTTATCCTCAGGACCTTAAAAGGACTGGAAGATGGAATTGCTGGGTCACTGTCAAGGATATTTAAAACATCATGGGAAAGGTAACACAAGATTGGAGGACAAATGTTCCTTGATGTTACAGATGATGTGTCCTAATTTTCTCTTTTTAAAATTAATTTTTTTGCTACATTTTAAGCTCTGAATGTTAACCTCCCTCCCCACCCTGCACTAGAGAAGGCTACCCTCTCTCTCTCTTTCTCTCTCTCTTTCTCTCTCTCTCTCTTTCAATATCTCTCTTCAAAGTCTCTCTCTCTTTTTCAATAGTTACAAATTTAAAAAAAATTTATACCTGAGTACTGAAAATCTGTTTCATAATTATAAGATGGAAGATGCATGGATAGGTAGCAGTTGTTCTGAAAAAAATCAGATAGTTTTAGAGGACTACAGGTTCATTGAGTTGGCAGTGTGATGTGGGAGAAACGTGGGCTACGTTAGGAGGAGCATAGCTTCTAGGGAATGGAGGCCACAGTCTTACTGTATTCTGCCATTGTCAGACTTCACCTAGAGTATTTTTAGATTTGGTATAATGTCCATTTCTGAGCAATATATTTTAAGAAGGACCTTAATAAGCCAAAGAATGTCCAGAGGAGGGCAGCCAGGTTGGTGAAAGACCCTGAGGCCATACCATATGAAGATCCATTGAAGAAATTGGACACATATAATGAAGAGAAGAGAACCAGGGAATCTAGGGATCCTCAAGTATGTGAAAGACCCTTCCGGAAGGGAGATTCAACCTTTTCTGCTTCATACCAGAGGGCAGAACTAGAAGTAACGGGTGGAAGTTGCAGTGTCTGCCTGTCCGTAGGTCTCTCTATCCTTTAAAAAAACAAAAACAAAATCCACGAAAAACAAAAAACAAAAAAACTTTAGAACTCACAGCTGTCCCAAAGTGGAACGAGCAGCTTAAAGAGGTGGTGGAGAGGAGCTAGAGGCTGGACGGCCATTTGACTGGTAATATTATAAGGAGGATTCTTTATGTAGACTATATGACAACTGAGATCTCTCCCAACTTTCAAATTTTGTCATTCTTATTGCCAGTTCTAACACTCTCTCCAAAGTGTCTAGCAACCACTCACCCTCATTTTACAAAGAAACCAAGGCCTCAGAAGGATGACATAGTACTTCACTGGTAGGGATGGGAGGAGACCTGAAATTGTATTAAGCATCTCCTACTATGGGCATCCTCTACTTGCAACAGCCTTCCCATCCTGGGCTGCTGACCCAAAGAAATTGTGAAATGCGAACTATGCCAGGTTTCTTTTTATACCCTCCCTCCCGCAACCTGACTCCTTTTGGTCCCTTTTCAAACAAGGTTTTCCATTCTCTTTCCAGGCTCATGCGGCTTTTTAAAATATCACTTCTCGAAGGTTGTTCCAGAAAGGCACGCGTTTTGAATAGTAAAGGCAAGGCGGCCTTAGGGAGAAGCGCAGTTTGGGCTGCAACTCCACGGGGTCGCATTCGCGGGGGCGCAGCATCCCTGGACCGGGCTAGGGTGCTTCCACACTGCTGCGCCCCCACCCCCATCCCAAAGCCCCAACTTCTCTTCCACCTTTTCTCTCTTGGGAGCAGAACCCGCGAATGGGAGGGGCGGGGGGGAGAGAAAGAAGGAAGGGGAAGGAGAGTTCATTTTTATTCATGCTGCATTATTGGCTGCTGCGATAAAACGCAGACTAGGGGAAAAAGACCCTCAAGCTTCCCTTCCCCCCTCAACTGTGCAGCTCCCCCCTCCCCAACAAATCCCACCCAAGCTGGAAAGTTCGCTTTGGCCCAGGAATCATTTGCATCTCAAACGCTTGCTTTTTATGGGCGCCCCTATAAAGGGAGTGGGGGTACGGAGCCCCGGCTCGGTGCCCGAGACGCTGCAACCCTCGGCGGGCTTGTATAAAAAAAAACCCACATACAAAGCCATAATACACATAAAACCCTAATGTTCCTTCAAAATTACCTCATCTTTTATTTAGAGGTTATTCCGCCCTTGTCTTTCTTTATCGCTCTTTTATATGCCTGAAGTGGGGAAGCAAGGACCAAATGAGACAATCTAGGCTGCTGAGCCCGGCTGGGGTTTCTGGCCCGAGTTAGGGTGCTCTTTTTGCCTCCCTCCATCAAGCTCTCCCCGCCTCTCCTTTTAGTCAGCTCTATTTTGATGTTCTTTCTTCTCAGCCAGGTCTTTTTCCAAAGGGGAGACAAAAATAAAGCAGGCGTGTGTTCAGAAAAGCTCCCGAGGCACTACTGTGACTAGGATACAAATGCTGCTTGCTGGGCCTCCAGTTTGGGCCTTTTACACTACCACGACTAAGGTGTGGGCTCCATATTTCCAGCAAAGGCCCTTGTTCTCTGGGCTAGGGATGGCTGACATTTAAAGGCCAAGAAGAGGAGTGATTTATTTTTAAACTCAATTTGGGGAAGGGAGGGAGGGAGGAAGGGAAGGAAGACAGAATGGATGGGCTGCTTTTAGTAGGAGAGAGAAATCATTGATTTAAAATGAAGCGATTGTGTGTGTGTGTGTGTGTGTGTGTGTGTGTGTGTGTGTGTGTGTGTGTGTGTGTGTGTGTGTGAGATTGGGTATGAAATTTCCTCTTAAGAGAAAGGAGTTGGGTTGAAATCACAGCAGGCAAGTAGGATTTTGGTTCCACAGCAGAAATGTGAGACCCTGGAGCACAGTGCTAAGGGAGATGTTAGAATCTCCTTCTCTAGGGATTTTTAAAGAAGAGGATAGATTTCTATTTTCAGAGGTAGCTATTTTCAGTGTAGCCTGGCCTGAAAGCAAGGAAATAGACTCCTTGACCTCTTAACTAGTAGAAAGTTTTAATTGAGTGCCTTAAAGATCATTTAGACCAGCTTCACCTTATAGATAGGGAAACTGAGGCCCAAAATAGGGAAGAGAGATACTTAAGGTTGCACAAATTAATAACACTTGTGACTAGAATCCAGTTTTCTCATCATCCACTGCTCTTTCTGATACATGGTCCTTTTTAGATTGCAGTTCATTGCAATTCAACCCATTCCCCAAAACATTAATGGATACTTTTATTTTATTTATTTGTTTTTCCCTTTCTTGATGTCATGAAGTGCCATATCCAAAGATGTTGCTGTTTTCTAAACTTTGAGCAGATGAAGCAGATAAATTCAGATGTAGATAGATTGTTTTCTGGCAGTTAAGCAATAGGAGATGAGAGTTTACAGAATGAGTGTGAAGCTCACTTCCTTCCCATCACTCTGCCGGTACTCTGGTCTCTGAGAAGACTAGTGATTTTGTCTGCGGCATAAAAGGATGCTGAAACAAAGCCCCTTATCCCTATTCCTTACTCCTCTTCCCCACACCCACCAAAAATCTCTTTTGAGACCCTGCCAGATTTGAGCCCTGGGGGCCCCTCTTCCTGTTCCTTCCCTTGTTCAAAAATTTGAAGCTGAAATAATTCTTCCCAGCTGAGTTGTAAGTGACATTTGTGGAGGTTTGAAACTCTAGTTACAGGCCCCTGTTTTTACTTCTTTTCTGTCTTCTTTTTTCTGTCAAAATGAGGCACACCCCTCACCACCCATGTTGGACTTTGTTGGGCTATATGTTATTAAAATCCAGCAAAGTTTACAAGGCATCCCCTAGTTTTGGGACATCAGTCCCTGATTTCATTCCTTTTTTGTTTTTGTTTTTTTTTTGGCTGTGGTGGTGCTCCTGGAACAGTCTAGTTTGAAGGGTGCAGCCTGGGAAATTCCATGCCTTGAATTCCATTGGCCAAGCCTAGAGGGAGGGTAGAATAAGATAGGGGATAATAGTAATAGCAAGCAGTTATACAATACTTTGAGGTAAACAAAGACATTTAAACACACTGTCTTATTTGACTCAACCCATGAGATAGGTAAGGGATTAGGTATTCTCCCCATATTACAGATGAGAAACCAGGTCTCTTCCCATTGACAGAACAATGCTGTCAAAGCTAGAAGGGACCTTAGACACAATCTAGTTCAGTCTCCTCATTGTACAGATGAGGAAACTGAGGTCCATAGAGATAAGGTAGCTGACCCAAGAGTCACACAACTTGTCAATGGCAGAGCTGGGTTTGGAACAGATTTTCTGATGCTGAGCTCAATGTTGCCTTCTAGTTCAAATGCCTTTCTTGATTTCGTTGGCTGGAAGTGATCTTCATGTCCTGTGATCTTCACGTCCCATGACCTTCATTGGTTTGGAAACAAGCCTCCTGTTTGTTTCTTCTTTATATATTTAGGTTCTATTTTTTTAAATATAGTATTGATAGCTAGCATGTGTATAATGCTTTAAAGTTTGCAAAGCACTTTACGTATGTTTTCTCATTTGATCCACACAACAACCCTGTGAACTGGGGAGTGCTACTATTATTCTCATTTTACAGATGAAGACACTGAGGCTTGAGGGCAAATTACTTGCCCAAGGTTATACAACTGGTGTCAGGTCTTCTTGACTCCAAAGTCTATTGCTTTATCCATTAAGCCACCCATTCATTTTCTCTCCTTTAACTGGAGAGGATTATAGCTTTCATGAGGGCAGGGATCAATTTTGATTTATCCTCATTATCTCTCTCAACTCCTAGCACTGTACTTAGTCCAGAATACATATTTACTGAGTTGAATGGAATTCTGTTATACTTTGCTCCAGGGAGGAGAGACAGGGCCATGTAACTTCTTATCATGGTGTGACTCTGAAGCCACATTTGCAATTCATCATTAACCCAAAGTCATGACTACTATATTTCTGGAAGGGTCTCCTATATCTAGGACAACTAGGATGGGGAAAAGCCTCAAGTCCATTTCATGTAAGGATAAAGTGAGGGACTTGGGAATATTTTAACTGAAGAAGAGAAGCCTGGCTGGGAGGAAAGAGCAGAAATGTGACAGTGGTCTTCAAGTGTAGAAAGGGCTATCATTTTGAAAAGGAATGATGCTTGCCATATTTGGCTCCTGATAGTTAAACTAGGAGCAATGCTTAGAAATTGCAAAGAGGTAAATTTAGGTCTGATCAAAAGAAATACCTCTCCTTACTTAAAGCTGCCCCAAAGTAGAGTTGGGAGGGGGGAGGGGCTTCTCTGAGAGGCAGTAGATTTTCTTTTATTAGAGGTCATCGAACAAATTCTGGATGACCACACGATCACATATGTCACAGAGAGGATCCTTATTCAGGTGTGAGTCAAATAGATGGCCTCTGAGGCCCCTTCCAACTCTAAGGTCTTTATTTGTCTTGGGTTTTTATTTGTTCTCTCTGTAAAATGAAGGGATTGAGCTATATCATATCTAAGTTTCTTCCACCTCTGGCTTCTTATGATTCTGTAAATATTCTAGATCTGACATTAGAGGTCTGAAAGAACTGCAGATTCTCTGAGAAGGAGGCATATGAGACACTCTAACCATCACTTTGGTATCATTGATGTTCCTTGAA
Organism: Pseudochirops cupreus; assembly: GCA_028627135.1. NCBI lineage: Eukaryota > Metazoa > Chordata > Mammalia > Diprotodontia > Pseudocheiridae > Pseudochirops > Pseudochirops cupreus. The sequence goes on along the minus strand of CM053580.1, from coordinate 501,854,411 downwards.
TTCTGACAACATGCATCTAGACATAATTTTGTTCACTCCCTTTTCCAGGAATGTAACAAATGAGATGGAGACTCTATTTTCCTTGGGTGAAACCCTGAAGGAGAGGCACAGGGCTGGTCTAGAGAAATCTCATGAATATTCTCTCTTCTAGGTTTTCATGATGATGCTCTCTCCTGCTTTTCCTCCTATCTCACTGCTCCTTCTCAGCCTCTTTTACTAGAACTTCATCCAGGTCACGTCCACTAATGGTATGTTTCCATGGTTCTGTCTTGGGCCCACTTCCCTTCTCCTCTATACTGTTTCACTTGCTGATCTCATCAGCTCCAGTGGGTTCAATTCTTGTCTCTAATCAGATGATTCCCAGATCTACATACTTAGCCTAGTTTCTTTCCTGAGTTCTTTTCTCACATTATCATCTGCCTTCTGGATATTTCAAAATAAATGTCCCATAGACTTCTCAAACTCAATCTGTCCACAACTGAACTCATCATTCCCACTCCTCCCCCTGCCAAAACCATTCCCAATCCTCAACTTTCCTATTACAGGTTCGAGTATACCATCCTCTAGTCAACCAGATTTGTAAAGTTGGTCCTTGGTTCCTCATTCCCATTCTCCCCACATATATAATCTATTGTTTCATTATGTTGTTTCTAGCTTCACATCATCTGTATATGTCCCCTATTCTCTATTCACAATTCTCCCAACCTAATACAGGTCCTCATCATTCCTTATTTAAACTAAGTCTCTCCACACTCTATCAACCCCCATTCAGTTGTCAAAGTGATTTTCCTGCCACAGCCCTTGTCCTTATTCTTTCTGTCTTATAATGAATTCTATATTTTATGATTATCCAAGGGGTTAGCAACAACTTGGGCAGACTCATACCCCATGTCAGCTGGGCAGAGCCAGAATAGTGGTTCTGATTTGTCCTTGTCACAGGTATCAATTAATCAAAATCTGTTGAGCACCTACTGTGTAACTAGTGCAGTGATAGGTGTTTACTTGCTGAAATTTATTTTTATCACTTTGCATTCTTGGAGTGAGGGTCTTTTGAATTCAACATGAAAATGCATGAAAAGTATATGCAAATGAGGCAGTCTGTATAATGACTTAAAAAATCTTTTTAGAAAGAAGTATCAAATGCTAAGCTAATTATTGCCAAGATCCTGACAGTCAGCACTCATATATGTGCCAATAAGTAAAACTCATTGAAGTTTAAGTTAATTGAGAAAAGTTAAAGTGTCCTACCTAATGTATAATCACAGAAACAGAACCTTGGTTTTGGAAAAGTCTCTGAAAGTCACTAGATGAAGTGAAATAATGCCAGACAGAAAGTCTGTTCCCATTGATTGAGAGATTTCATAATGATCTGGGTGGGAGGTAGAGTGGGAAGAATGTCCAATATAGAAGCATCAGGTTAGTTAGAATCAGAGTTCCAATGAGAGTCAAGGCAGGAGAGAATGTTTTAACAAGAGAAGGAACTGTTTGGAGGGGAGAGTGACTGAACCTTGGTCTAGGTCTGTCCCAACCCCCCTGCTCTCCCATGCATCCTTGGTTAGAGGAGGACCTCATGAATTTTAAGGGGTCTGGAACTTTTTGGATTTCCCACCTTCTCATCAGATCTTAGCTTCCTCATCCCTGGGACAGCAGCATCTATTGGCAGTGTCTGTTAAGGACAAATTCAGTGTGGATTCCCAGCTCTATAGAAAGCCCAGCAAAGAAGTTATCCTGTGTTATAGCAGAACTTCTTGAGTACCCCATGAAAGAGGGGGGCAAGTACTTCCAAAACCTACAAACTCTAAGTTACCCATTTGTCACATGTGTTCTTTTGGTGGAGTGGGGGTGGGAAAGACTGGGTTTCCTTATCTTGTCCAGGCTGGAAAGTACAATGGCTACTCGTGGGTTGATTGTTCTGTTGGTTGGTGGTGGAAACTTTGACGTTCTTTATTTTTGACCTGAGTCAGTTTGCTCATCTTTAGGTAGCCTAGTTGGGCACTCTGTCTGTGGGGTTATCATATTGGTGCTAGACCTTGTGTAGATGCCCAAAAAGCTTTAGCCATAATGTAGCTTAGAACTACTGTTCTGTCATGTGCCACAGTACCAGCTTGAACCCACTTCCATTTGCACACTCTATATGTGTGAGAAATGATGAGAAAGTGTGTTAAAGACTTTTGGGGGATGTTTGGTACTGACAGTAGGATCTTAGTAAACACTCTTTTCTGAAAACTAATTTTAGTTTGGCTGTCAAAAAGCTGCTCAACTGAAAATCTTAAGGATGAAGCCCTTTGGTAGGGGCTTGTGATTCATAGTACTAGAAAAGACATGTTCAACCTCTCAGGCTAACCCTAGAGCCCCAAAGTGATAATGTCCTGCTCTGGGAACCCAGCCTGCCAGTGCAAGTAGGTGTTGGGATAAGGACCCCCTCAGAGATTTTTGTTGTAAATACTCAAGAGGTAGTTATTGTCTAGCTTTTCAGCTCACTCCACTTCTGGGCAGCTCTGTGGGATGATACAGTACGTGATACAGTAAATAGAGTGCCAGACCTGGAGTCCAGAAGACTCATCTTCCTAACTTCAAATGGGACCTCAGATGCTTACAAGCTGTGTAACCCTGGGAAAGTCACTTAATGCTGTTGGCCTTGGTTTCTTCACCTATAAAATAAGCTGGAGAAGAAAATGGCAAACCATTCCAATATCTATGTTGAGAAAACCACAAATGAGGTCACAAAGAGTTGGACATGACTGAAAAATGACTCATCAACAACAAAATGTAATGAAATTTTTCCTTATATCAAATCTAACTTCTCTCTGTATCTTCTACTGATTGTTCCTAATTCTTCCCATTGGGGCCAAGAAGAACAAGTCTAACTTTTCTTACACTTGTCATCCCTTCTGATACTTGAAGATAGTCGTCCTGTCCCTTCCTAAATCTTTTCTTTGTTAGGTTAAACATACCTTGTTCTTCTGATTGTCCTTTTCTGAATATATTCCCATTTATTAATATATTTCCTGAAAAGTGATGCCCTGAATGGAACCCAGTACTTGAATATGGTCTGACTGGAGCAGAGAATAGTGAGACAGTTGTCTCTGTCATCCTGAATTCTCTGCTTCTCTTAACGTAGCATAAAATTGCACTTCTAAAGTTTTAGCTTTCTAGGCTTCTCTATTCCATTATTCAGGAACATTGAACAAGAAGTAAACTAAAATGCTTGCATCTTATTTTCAAATGAAGCGCTGTCTAGCCATACATCCCCATCTTAGACTGATAAACTTGATTTTGTGAACCCACGGGCGAGACTTTTCATTTATCACAACTAAATTTTCTTGTTAGACTTCATCTCGTGTTCTAGTCTGCTACCAACCTTTTGATGGAGAATAGGAGCAAAGATATTTCAAACTATCAGAAAATTCCCAAACATTTACAAATGTGCTGTTAGAATCAATTATCGTTTCTTCCCAATGATCTGCTATGGATAAATGGCATAATTCAAATTACCCGTTAGTTGAAGACTTTATTATGTAACTATTGGCTCCAGAAGTCTTACTTTTCTAAGGGTTTTTTTTTGTTTATGTACCTAATAAATAGTCTGTGTTTCTTTTAGGACATGCTGGCTGGCAGCCATAGGTGCTGCGATAGAAGGATACAGGTGATTGGTGGGAGGAAATTTGGAATGAATTTTTTCCAAAAATAATCCACAAAATATATTACTATGATGCAAATTATTGACTCAGGCTCATAGAGCTAGAAGGGACCTCAGTTTTCTAGATTTAGGGAACCAATCAGTGGTGAACATATAGACCTTTGAGTCAAGAAGGCCCAGCTTTACTTTTTGGCCTGAGAGACTGAGTGAACTTGAGTTAGTCCCTTTGTCTCTCTGAGCCTCAGTTTTCTCACCTGTGAAATAGGGATTAAAATAAATATAGCCCTTATCTCACAGGATTATTGTGAAGATCCAGTAAGAATATGTATGTAGAATGCTTTGGAATCCTTAAAGCTTTATACAAATGTCATATAAATTAGCACAGTATACAGCATATAGTAAGTGCTTTGTGAATTTTCTTATCTATCTATCTATCTATCTATCTATCTATCTATCTATCTATCTATCTATCTATCTATCTTCCTATCTACCTATCTGTCTATCTGTCTGTCTATCTATCTATCTATCTATCTATCTATCTATCTGTCTGTCTGTCTGTCTGTCTGTCTGTCTGTCTGTCTGTCTGTCTTTCTCTCTCCCTCCTTCCCTCCCTCCCCCCCTACCTACCTATCTACCTACCTATCTATGTCAGTTGTTATTATGACCCCCTCCCCCTATTTTATGGTAAGGAAACAGTAGCCCAGGGAGTTGAGATGCCTTACCCAAAGTCACATAGTAAGTCTCACTGTTGAATCTTTCTACTTCCTCATGCTACCTTAAAGTCAGTTGGGAAATATTCATGCTGTATTCTCTGACCAGACCAATACTACCAAAGTTTAATTGAGGATTTTTGCAGCATAAACCTCAGATATGCCTAATTTAGCTTCCAAGAATCCTCCAGTCTCCTGCCAAAATGATTTTCTAATCAATATAAGGATTATTTTGCAGGTAGGGAGAGGACATTGCTTAGATGCTTATCATCATTGTTACCATCATCATCATCATCACCTATATCAAGTATTCAAAGAATGTCAGGGATAGAAGTGACCTCAGAGGGAATGGAATCCAACCCATACCTGAACAAGAATCCCCTCTACAACATACTTAATGGGAAGCCTTTCCCAATCCCCCTCAGTTCTAGTGCCTTTCCTCTGTTGATCATCTTCGATTTGTCTTGTCTATAGTTTCTTTGTTTCTTTATACATAATCATTTGCATATTGTTTCTCTCATTAAATTGTGAACTCCTTGAGAGCAGAGACTTTTTTGTTTCTCCAGCACTTAGCACAATGCCTGGCATGTAGTAGGTGCTTAATAAATGTTTGTTGACTGGCTGGCTAATTGCCTGGCCTTTGCTTGAAGACCTCTAGTTGAGGGGGAGCCCCTCATCTCCCAAGACAGCCTGCTCCTCTTTTGGACTGCTCTAATTGTCAGGGAGATTATACACATACATCAAAACGAGATCTATCTTTGACCCATTATTTGCTAGTTCTACTCTCTGTCAAGCATAACAAGTTGAATCCTTCTTTCATATGTTGTTATCACTCAGTCATTTTTAGTCATATCTGACTCTTTGTGAGCCCATTTGGGATTTTCGTGGCAAAGATACTGGAGTGGTTTGCTATTTTCTTCTCCAGCTCATTTTACAGATGAGGAACCTGAGGCCACTAGCATTAAGTGACTTGTCCAGGGTCACATAGCTAATAAGTGTCTGAGGGCAGATTTGAACTCAAGTCTTCTTGACTCCAGCCCTGGCACTCTCTCCACTGTACCATCTAACTGCCACCCTTTTATGACTTTTCAAATATTTGAAGACATGGCCTCTTGCAATCTTTCTTCTTTGAACTAAAACATCTTCATTTTCTCCAGCTGATCTTAGAATGACCTGAACTCAAGAACCCTCAGCATCTTGGCCATACTTGGATACTCTCTACCTTATCAATGTCATTCCAAAAATGTAGTGCCCCAAATTGAGCCCAGTACTTCAGATCTAGCTTCAGCAGGGCAGGGTGCCCTGGGACATTTTCCCCTTTTGTAAGTGCCTCTCTTCATGCATCCTAAGATCACATTAGCTTTCTTGGCTGCCACAGCACACTGTTGAGTCATATTTAGATAATACCTGACATACATGATTGGATACCCACAGTCACCAAGTAAAGTAGGTAGAGCAAGTGTGACCCTTCACTTTACAAATGAGGACTTTGAGGCTCAGAAAATTGAAAGAACTTGCCCAAGGAGACTCTGCTATGAAGTAGCATGGTCAGAATTTGAATTCAAGCTTCCTGGCTTCAAATCCAAGCACTCTCTCCACTCTATTTCCCTGTGCCTTCTCAGACCTTGATTTTCTGGGAACCAGTTTCAAGAACGGCTTGTGCCAGAACATTGTGCAAGCCTTGTTTGCATGTACACTCATCATGACTGGTAGTTTAATTGGGGCACAAAGCTCAGGAGCAGGGCAGATAGTGAGAGACTCTTGGGCTCTACTTTCTCCTGGTATAGTTGTTACTGAAGCAAGTGAAATTATCTGAGTGCATGGAGCATTTAGGTAGAGAGAATATGAAGAGAAGGCTTAGGCACACTGGACTGATCACCAATGCTAGCCAGAGAGGTGTTGGCAGCCACTGGACTGAGGTAAAATCACTTGCAATGAAATGCCCCATGCCTCTTTTTTTTTTCCAAGGGTCAACCTGGGGCCATGTCTTTTAGAGGTAAGGCAATTTTATATGCCTAGAATGTGCTCTTCTGTCCATCACCTCTTGTTGAAATCCTACCCATCCTATAAGGGCCAACTCAAATACCACCTCTTCCATTAAATCTTCTCTGGTCATCTCACCCTAAAGTGGCATTGCAGATTTAGACCTGGAAGTGAACTTACAAATTAATCTGTCTACCTGCTCCCCCAATCCCCTTTTACAGATGAAGACACTGAGATTCAAATGGAGGTAAAGAGTTTTCCTCAAAGTCACTTAGCTAATAAGCAGCAGGACCAGGATTTGAACTCAGTTCCTCTTACTCCACATTGGGCCCTCTTAACATTGTATTTCTTCATCACTCATACTATCTCATCAAACCTCTCCCATGCATTTTACAGAATTCTAGAATTGATAGCTGGAAGGGACTTTAGAGATCATTGACTCCTATGCCCTCATTAAACAGATGAGAAAATTGAAGACCAGATTTAAGTAACTTACTGATGATCACACAGGTAATAAGGATCAGAGCCCAGATTCAAACCCACATCCTCACTCCAAATCCATCACTATTGCCACTTTAGCAGATTCTTTTGTTTTGTATTGTATGCATGTACATGTCTTAACCTCTCTCATTAGCTTGTAACTTCTTGAAGGACTGGGCCTATGCCTTGCTCGTTTTTTTCTGTCTTTCCCATTAGCTAGCTAGATGTCTTATACAGTCTTCAGTAAATTTTTGTTGAATAGACAAATGAATGAAATAGAAATAGAAGGCATACGTTCCCTATTTGGCATAGGCCTGGGGAATCTTTATACTGAAGGTTGTCTTGGGTGGCATGTGATGCAGATGGAGAAAGAAAATTGGAATTAGATTCCTAGGACCAAAGCTTCACTCTTGCCTCTGCTATTGCTTTTCTTTTCTTTTTGTTTTCAATCTTAAATGGTGTGTATATAGCTCTGTCTGTCTGTCTGTCTATCTATCTATCTATCCATCCATGTATCTATCATCTATCTATCCATCCATGTATCTATCTATCTATCATCTATCATCTATCTATCCATCCATGTATCTATCATCTATCATCTATCTATCCATCCATGTATCTATCTATCATCTATCATCTATCTATCCATCCATGTATCTATCATCTATCTATCTATCCATCCATGTATCTATCTATCCATCCATGTATCTATCATCTCTCTATCTATCTATCCATGTATCTATCTATCTATCCATCCATGTATCTATCTATCTATCCATCCATATATCCATCCATGTATCTATCTATCTATTGTACTTTTGTTACTCAATATGTCCTTTCCTTTTACAGGGAACTATCCCTAATAATGTTGTTCAGTCATTCAGTTGTGTTTGACTCTTCTTGACCCCATGGCTTATACTGTCTATGGGGTTTTCTAGGCAAATATATTGGAGTGGTTTTCCATTTCCTTCTCCAGTGGATGAAGGCAAACATAGGTTACATGACTTGCCCAGGGTCAACACAACTAGTCTGAGGCTGAATTTGAACTCAGGTCTTCCTGACTTCAGGCCCAGCACTCTATCCACTGAGCCATCTAGCTGCCTCCATTCCTGATAATAAAAGACATGTAAAAAGCAAGTCAGCAAAACTAACCAACATACCAATTGAACCCGATAGTTATCAATGTTCCACAGTTATAGTTTCCCCAACCTCTGTAGAGAAGGGAGGGAAATGCATCTCATCTCTTCTCCAGGTTAAGCTTGGTCATTGTAATTATACAGCATTCAGGATTTTGTTGTTGCTGTTCCTTCTATTTACGTTGTTCTGATTGTACGTGTTGTTCTCCTGGTTCTTCTTATTTCACTGTATCAGTTCAGATGAGTCCTCTTATACTTCTCTGAATTCTTCATAGTTATTGTTCTTAACAGAACACATATGTAGGTTGTATTTGTGTCTGCTCCTTTTACTTCCTAATTCTGCAAACCTGGGTATGCCTCTTGACCTCACTGAGCCTCAGTTTCCTAATCTATAAAATGGTCACAGTGATACTTTGTTTCCATGTCTATTGTGAGGCTAAAATAAGATGATGCATGTGAATATAAGATGCTTTATAAATTGTAAAAGGCTACATCAATAAGGAATATTCTTCCTCTAAAAATAGAACAGTAAATCAGTGAAACTGAGTTAAGCCCAGAACTGACCCAGAATTGAAGTTTACTGGTAAGAGAACATGGGAAAGCCCAAGCCTACCTTAGCCAGGGTTGGCCTATGTGACAAGGTTCAGGCTTCTCTTGGCAGGTACCTCAAGAGTTGGCTGAGAGTTAGTTCTATGGATAAAAGACTCAAATGGGTGTGGGCTGGATTTCTTTGGGAGTTTGTTTATTCCCCTCGGGCTCACCTTAGCTGCTGAGTAATTTGCAGGCTGTAATCTGTTCATGGAGGAAATCTTGCAACATGCCCTGAGAGGTTCCCCAAATGTGTACTGATCTCCATGCTTATGTATGTTGTCTAGGTAAATCTCCCAATTTACCTCCTGGCCATGTCTCCACCCTATCTCTCTCTCCACACTTTCTTAGAGGCCTGTGTCATGCTATGGGAACCAGGTCATGGGCTCTAGAGAAATGATCCCATCAGGTGACATAGAGCATGAATCAGGGCCCTGAAGAACAAGGAGAGAATCTGGGCGGGGAAGGAGCTGGAGGAATAATTGAATGATTTATCTGGTCAAGTGAGAATCTATTAAACTCCCCCATGGAATTGTGAATCTGAATAATGTGTCATCTCTGCATGGAGTAAGTTCAGGTAATTATGTAGTGCCTTATGGTCAGGAATGACTCACTTTATTACTGTGTGTTTACATGGGGAAATTTATTTCTCACATGTGTGTGCCTCCATAGCAGCTACAAATGGTCATTAGTCTGACTGCCAGTTTATGAAGTCGGCATGTTTCTTTTACTGGCATATGATTTCAAGTGTTATTGGACTCTTCAAAGGATGCATAATGACCTGGTAAAGGACCTTTCAGATTGGTGATCCCAAAGACCTTTTCAGACAGTGAGCAAATCAACACAGAGTTCCTTGAGCCAGGTATGGTTCACAGAGGGACTTTCTGCTGGCCTGCAGGCTTGTCTCTGATGCAGAGGGGGTGAGGGTGAGGGTGAGGGAAGAACTAGATTTAGAATCAGAAGACCTGGACTTTTTATTCTGGACTTTTAATTTACTATCTGTGCAACCTTTGAAGTAAGGAGAGAAATAAGCATAGTAAACACCTACTAAGTGCCAGGCATGGTGCCAATATTACTTCATGTGAGCCTCACAAAAACCCTGAGAGATAGGTGCTATTATTATCTTCATTTTACAGTTGAGGAAACTGAATCAGGCAGGGGTTAAGTGACTTGCCCAGGATCACACAGCTAGTAAGCATCTGAGGCCAGATTTGAGCTCAGGTGTTTCTGACTTCAAGCCCAGCCTTCTATCTGCTGTGCCACCTCAACGTCTCTATCTTACTATGGATAAGTCCCTTCATTTTCTGGACCTTAATCACCTCCCTTATAAAATGAGGGGTTGTGGTTGTTTAGTCATTTCAGTCACATTTGACTTTTTGTGGCCCCATTTGGGATTTTCTTGGTAAAGATAGGGGTTTGGCATTTCCTTCTCTAGTTGATTTTATAGATGAGGAAACTGAGACAAACTGGGTGAAATGACTTTCCCAGAGTCACACAGCTGATAAGTGTCTAAGGCCAAATTTGAACTCAAGTCTTCCTGACCCTAGGTGCAGCACTGTGTCCACTGTGCCACTATACACATATACACACACGCGCACACTCACATATACATATACATACATATATACATTTCTCTCTGTATATTCATTTACTAGTTGCTAGTTATCAACAATTTAATGGTCTAGGCCAGTGGTTCTCAACCTGTGGGTTATGTTCAATTTGTAACAATGAAAATACATCCTGCATATCAGATATTTACATTATGATCCATAACAGTAGCAAAATTACAGTTATGAAGTAGCAACAAAAATAATTTTATGGTTAGGGGTCACTACAACATGAGGACCTGTATTAAAGGGTCATGGCATCAGGAAGGTTGAGAACCACTGGTCTAGGCAAAGCAAAGTAATAGTTTGGCAAAGTAATGGTAGTGCTAAATATATATCTATATATATGTATATATATATAACATATATGTATACACACACACATATATGTACTAGGACTGTTGTGACACCCTGTGTGTGTATGCAATCATAATAGCTAACATTTACATAGTACTCACTATGTGCCAGCCACATTCTTCACAAATATTGTCTTCTTTGATCATCACAACAACCCTGAGAGTTAAGTGCTACCATTATCCTGTTTTGCAGATGAGGAAATTGATGGAGGAAAGAAATAGAGATTAAGTAATTTGTCCAGGATCACACAGCTAGTAAAGGTCTGAGACTGGATTTGAACTCAGGTCTTCAAGGCTCTGATACTCTCATCCATTCCATCACCTAGCTGCCCCCTTCTCCCACATACACAAAAATATACATACATAAATATATACATGTTTGTAAAAACACATATATGTATGTGGATATATAATATGTGTATTAGAGGGTACCCCAAATGGAATTGGGGAGTTGAAGTAGAGAGAGGGAGTTAGCCCAGAAAGATCTGAATTAAAATCCAGCTTCAGACACTCTCTAGCTATGTGACCTAGGAAAAGTCACCAAACCTTTGTTTGCCTCAGTTTCCTTATCTGTAAAATGAGGATAATAAAAGCACCTCTCTCCCAGGTTATTGTGAGGATCAAATTAAGTAATACTTGTAAATCACTTTGCAAAGCTTTAAGTGCTAGATAAATGTTAGCTATCATTAGCTAGGTAGCTATAATAACAGTCTGCAATGGTTGATGTCCCATAGCAATGGAGGTTAAACCCATGCAGACACAATGGTGTCACCTTGAAGTACGACGCTTGAATGATTTGTAAGAACTGTGATTTTATCCATCCACCAGTGTGGATCACAGTTCTTCTACAATTTAGTAAATGGCGTCATGAGTTGCTATGGCTAAGTAATTGATCATCCCGCCGCTAGCCTCTCAATAGTAACGTGCTCCTCTGAATTGAGTTTGACTTGTTCTTGTTGGATGGTCCATTGGGAGGCCTGTCCTGGAACACTTCCCAGCTTGGCAGGAGTTGTCAGAGCCTGTGCTCCACAAGCATAGCCTTTGAAAACCCAAGATCACCTCCAGAGCCATAAAGAGGTGTCAGAAGAGAACTTTAGAAAAGGAGTTTATTATTAAACAAACAAACAAATAAATAAAAAATACTTGATGTCATTAACAGACTTTTAGAGCTAGAAGAAATCTTTGAGTTCATCTAGTCCAATCTGCTCATTTTGTTGTTGTTATTCAATCATTTCAGTTGTGTGCCCCTTTTTGTGACCCCATTTGGAGTTTTCTTGGCAAAGACACTGGAATGACTTGCCCTTTCCTTCTCCAGCTCATTTTATAGATGAGGAAACTAAGGCCACCAGGGTTAAGTGACTTGCCCAGGGTCGCAAAGCTAGTAAATGTCTGAGGTCAGATTTGAACTAAGCTTCCTGCCTCCAGGCCTGACACTTTATCCACTGCCCAATCTACTCATTTTACAGATGTGGAAATTGAGTCCCACTGAGGAGAGGTTAATTGGACAAGGTCACAGAGAAAGGTAATAACAAAATAGTGACTATAACCCCAGTCTCCTGATTCTTGGATCGTTATCCCTCCATCTTCAATATACTGCCTCAAAAGATGTCTATTCTAACCAACAAAAATGGCATTAATCTTCTGATTAATTATTTGTTTACTCTCTTAGGATAGGTGGGCCGTGAGTATCCTTGCCTCCCCACCCTTTTTACTAATTTTTTTAGTGTTATCTTTTTTTTTTCTTTTTGGAGGGGGGAAGGCAGGGCAATTGGGGTTAAGTGACTTGCCCAAAGTCACATGGTTAGTAAGTGTTAAGAGTCTGGGGTCAGATTTGAACTCAGGTCCTCCTGACTCCAGGGCTGGTGCTCTATTCACTGTGCCACCTAGTCACCCCTTGGTAACTCAACACTCTAAGTTGCAGAATAGGTCCTGACTTGCTCTGGTAGAGGGAGTTCCATCATCCTGGAGTTCCTCATAGTGATGAGATCTCTGGTTCAATCCTTTCCTCTTTTGTTTTTATACCCCTATATGTCCCAGTGTATCCCTGGGTGTGTTAGGAAATGTTTAACAACTGGTTCTCCAAAAATACATGACATACTTTTAAGTTTAATCTGCATTTCTCTACATTTTCTCCATTACTCTCTTTAAGTGCAGACAATCAAGGAAACAATAAATGAATCCCTCATTTGGTCTGAGGTATAAATGTTTACATTGGGATCTTCAGTATACTCCTGAATGTATCCCTCCCTTAGATAATATCCTTCCAAAGTGGTTATCTAGCTTTCATTTGATAATCTGCAGTGATAGGGATCCCACTAGATCACAAGAGATTATAACATGATGAGATCAGAGATTTACTGTCATAAGTGATCTCAGAGATGTTCTAGTCATCATGTGGAAAATAAGGTCCAGAGACAGTTAAGTGACCTGTACCAACATCACATACGTAGTAAATGCCAGGGTAGAGATTCACCCTCACTCCTTGTCTAGTACTGCCATCCGCTCCCAATTCCATTTTCTGATAGGTCTAATTTTTAAAAAGTTCTTCCTTATATTGAGCCGAAATTTACTTCCACATGACTTCCAATCCCATCTCCATCAATTTTCATCTTTACAGTTCCAGTTTTTTCAGTCTGTCTTCCTGTGTAATGATGTCTTCTCAATTAGATGGGATGCCTGCCTGCCATTGTTCAAAATCTTTACAAATCTTTGGTTCTCTTTTCACTCTCAGCTTACTTTCCCATCTGTTCCACCTCCCCACCAGCTGCCTTGTGCACCTAAAGATGGCTCCTCCCTGAGACCTGCTGACTGATTGGTGAATCCCTACCCGGGATTGCCATACCTGAAGGAACCCTATCCAGCTTACTCTTCCATTTGCTCCATCTCCCCACCTCCTAGGCCTTGCCTAGAGTATTCTGTTCCCTTATTCCTCCCCCTTTTCCAGCTCCCTTTTATGTTTGTCTTCCTCTGTTAGAATCTAAGTTTCTTGAGAGTAGGGACTGTCTTATTTTTGTATCCTTAGGGCTTAACATAATGCCTAGTATATAGTATAACACTTATTAAATGCTCACTCACTCACCGTCTATCTCTATTTCTCTATCTATCTATCTATCTATCTATCTATCTATCTATC
>CM053580.1:501785580-501840278 GCA_028627135.1 Pseudochirops cupreus | reverse complement strand
CTGTAAGAGTTTGCCTGCCTGCCTGCCTGAATGTCTGTTTGCATGCATATCTGTATATTTACCTGTCTGTCTGTGTCTGCCTGCCTGCTTGCTTGCTTGCTTACCTGTCTGTCTGCCTGTCTCTGTCTTTCTGCTCTTCTGTCTATCTGTCTATCTATCTATCTATCTATCTATCTATCTATCTATCTATCTATCTATCTATCTATCTTATTTTCTATTTATCTGTCATCTCCCTAGGGATCTGCTGGGGTCTGGTAGGGATGGAGGAAGGTCATTTACAAACGTATGTGTAAAAATGACAATCAAAGAGCCTGAGGCACCTGGAATGACCACTGCTTCCTCTTTCTGACTTGTCCCTGCTTCAAGTGTCCTGCATCCCAGTGTTCAGTGGAGCTTTGGGCAGCTCTTAGTGGCACAGATTGGCTCCACCATTCTGCTCCTCTTAATGAAATGCAGGGCAATTAGGGATGTTGAATCTAATCTTCTGAGCAGCATGGCTTATTATGTAGCTATCAGGCTGGTTTGTTGGTGTTATCTGCTGGAGGTTGTAGTTTCTGTGATTAAATGGTAAAAGAGAAATGTAGTTCACGCTGATAAAAGTCGGTGTAATCAGGAATCATCATTGATGCCTGATGGTGCTGTTCAGGGTGTATTTTTCCCTTGAAATTTTTTCTTAAAAGACATTGACTTTAAAAAGCTAGAACAAGAAGACTGACATAGATATAATTTCAAAGGGAGCCTAAGGAGTGGCTATGCCAAGCTAAGCAGTAACAGAAGAAAAAATGAGGGCGGCTTGTCTCCTCCCTCTTCCAAGTCAGCCCATCTTATTGCTATCTGTTTGTCCCCATGCCTGCAGTAGGAGGGAATTGCCCTTTACAAAGACCAGTGATTTATAGGGAGATTAGGTGGGGAGGTAACCTGAATTACTGGATATTGTACCCACTTTGGAATTAGGAAAACGTGGGTTCAATTCTTGCCTCTGACACTGGCTGTGTGACCTTAGGTAAGTTTGCTTAGCTGTAAAATGATCATAATAAAAACTGTAGTGACTTTCTGAGAGGTGGCTTGCAGTGTAGTGGGTATAGAATTTGACCCTGGAGGCAGAGAACTGGGTTCAAGTCCCCTCTCTGACATATACTGGCTATGTGAGTTGGGTAAAGTTATTTAACCTCCAGTGCTCCTAGGCAACTGTTTAATAGGTATGAATTGTAAAACAGTTAGCAATCCACATTGGTAGAAGGAGATCCTTCCAAATGAAATAAAAAGTCTGAAGCAAAATCCAGTAACTACCTTATAGGGTTGTTGTGGGACTCATATCAGATAGTCTATGTAAAGTGCTTTGCAAAATGTAAAACCATATTGAACATTTCAATGTAATCTTATTGATGTTGGTAGTCTTTCCAACAGCCCCAGTCAGTTCATTCATACCTTCCCATCCTTTATGATTCTTGTCCATATCCTCCCATAAATCCTCCACAGAACATCTACTCACTCATTCACTCATTCATTCACTGATTCATTGATTGATTCATTCAACAAGCATTTGGAGATTTTTTTTCTGAAACATTTTTCTTTAACATCAGGCAAAATGGGCAGAGTGGAAAGATTAAAGACTTGGAGTTGAGAGACCTAGGTTTGGATGCCACCTTGGATACTACTTACTGTCTGTGTTAATGATGAGTAAGTCACTCAATCTCTTAGAACCTCAGTTTCCTCATCTGTAAAACAAGGAGGATACTATCAAGCTCATAGTATAGTGAGGAAAGCACTTTGTAAAATTCAAAGGCTCTATGAATATATTATAGTCCTAACGCTGTCCATCTGTCATTCCTTGCTCTTGCTGTATGACTCACTTTTCCAATCTTACATCTCCTAGATAATTTCTTCTTCTTCTTCTTCTTCTTCTTCTTCTTCTTCTTCTTCTTCTTCTTCTTCTTCTTCTTCTTCTTCTTCTTCTTCTTCCTCTTCTTCTTCTTCTTCCTCTTCTTCTTCTTCCTTTTCCTCTTCCTCTTCTCCTCTTCCTCTTCTTCTCTTCCTCTTCCTCTCTTCTTCTTCTTCTTCTTCTTCTTCTTCTTCTTCTTCTTCTTCTTCTTCTTCTTCTTCTTCTTCCAAGTAATCATTGGAATGGAAATATACTGTAGCTCATTTCCACCCACTCTGCACCTCTCCATTGGTCCTTTGGGTCATCTGAAATTTTGATTCTTCAGAGATTATGTTGTTCTATGAGTCACAACCTTTAAACAAGGATGAAAAAACTCTCTCCTTTTTTGTTGGACTAGATGATCTATAAAATTTTTACAAGTGCTCACATTTTATGACTTTATGATTTCAAAATTGGTTAAAGGAAGTGGAAATTCTTATCTCCATTTTCACTGAGGAAATGGAGACTCAGTGAAGTCAAATAATATATTTGCCTGAGATCACAAAAGTTAATGACTAGATTAAGAAAATTAAATAGTTTAATTCACATTGATTTTGTGTTTATGTAAATCAGCGTGACACGTTCTAATTGACACATTTGTTATAAAGTGGTTTGAATATAGAATTATAGCAGGTTAGAGGTAGATTGGGTCTTATAGATCATTCTAATCCCACATCTTTATTAAAAAAAAGTTTTTACATTTTGGTGATTTCTGGATATACACTCTACTCTATGCACCAGCTGAATTAAGGGCTATATTTGAGTATGCACAGTATGCTCTCCCTGGTTTCAAGCCATTTGGAGGCGTGGTGAGATTGCTTCTGTAAATAATACATGATGGAGAGACTCTATCCCTATTTCAGCATCATATGTATCCTAGTATTCTTTGACTATTTCTTGTCTGTTGACAGAAAGTCTTTTAATTAGCTGCTGGGATAGAACTGAGTGTGCATACAAAAGACACAAACAGAATAAAGCTCTCTCTTGCCCTGGTAGCTTCCAAGTGATGAGGAAAAAGTGCTGTGAACCACAGCAGAATTCAGCTGTTACTGCTCAACCACCATGTGGCCATGAAGACATGGAGCTTATGTTTCTCTTGTCCTGATTGAGCCTGTTCTTTCTTAATCTTAGATGCATGAGTATAGGAGATAGAATGGCTCAAATTATAGTCCTGAGAGTTTTGGAAAGTCACAAGAGTCACCAGAGGCTCAAGCAGCCAGAGTTCATAGCTAAGGCCAAGTGAGGAACCAGCCCTGGGAAACAACCTGCTTGACCCAACTCAGCCATTAGTTGACTCAATAGAGAAGACAATGCATCTGAAAATGCATTGCTTATCAGTTACATAACTACCAGAAAGTAGTGGGTAAAAATCTTTGTAACAACTCATTTTCCTAGGGATTGAGTGGGGCATGCATACATACATACATACATATATACAATATATACATATATATATCTTTTAAGTAAATAATGCTTTTAAAAAGCTAATTGATGTTAATTGGTTAATTGGTTTAGAGGAGAAATCATTTGATCGGTTGGTAACATGATACTGGGGAGACAGTCAATTGGTCATTGATACCAGAGGAATTCAATTGATACCAGAGGAATATACCAGATGGAGACTCATGAGAAATAGTATTAGAAGAATATCCCACAACCCCTCAGCCTTAGTCCTAAGGCCCTGGGTGGGTGAAGCAGTATTGAACCCTGGAGCCCCAGCCTCCTAGTATAAGTAGGGAGTAGAGTGGTGACCCCTGAGCCTTTATACACTGCATTTATAATGATGACAATAACAGTAAGTTAAGCAAAAATAACCAATACGATGACCTTGTCTGACAGTCTAGGGAATATTCTGTCCCCTTAATCATTCATCTCTCTACTGAAAGGAGGAAGATTGCCAAATCCTTCATGAAGAAACAGACCCACAGAGATGATGTGACTTGCTCTAGGTCATTTAGCTAATTGGTGGCAGAGTTGAGACTAGATCCTGGGTTTCCTATCTTTCAGTCCAGTGTACTTTCTGTGTTTTTTTTTTTTCCACTTTGAATGACTCTTTGACCAATATTCTAGTATCTGATCATTTTCTGTACTGGGCCCTTACCTTTCCCTGGCTCAACCTTTCCCTTTCAGTCTACTACTCTTAGTCCATTATTATTCAAAGATACCTTGGATCTTCTTACTGTGGTGCATAGTCCTCCTTTGTTCCCATATTCAGGCTATGGGAGCTAGCGCTACTCATTACTCCAGACAAAGGGTCAAGTAGGTATGGCTCTTCTGAAGGCAGAAGTAGGAAGCTGAGTGAGTTAATGAATTTGGTTCAACCACTGGACTGGAAACACAAAGAATCCTGAAAAAAGAAAGACTATACCACACAATTTTAATCAAAATTTAAGCCATATGGGAATTAGAACAACTGAACTGTTTTGAATTGTTTAATGAATGAATGTTTTATATAACAAGAGCTACTCTACAATGGAATGGCTTGTTATGGAAGACAGTGAGCTCCCCGTTGCTGGAAATATTCAAGCTCAAGACGGATGACCATCTGTTAGAGAAGCAGAGGGCTCTAAGTCTAAGAGAAGGAGCACTTGGCCTGGAGTCTGGGGAGACCTAGGTTCTACTCTTGGTTGCTGACACTTATGAGCCATGTGAACTTGGCCAATTCATGTCCCCACTAGCTTTCTGACCATTTTCTCATTTGCAGAATGGAATAATAGCATCTGTACTACCTATTTCATGGGAGCGTTGTGAAGAAAGTTTTTTGTAAACCTTAAAACACTATAGAATTCTGAATTATTATTGTTGTTTTGCAGTAGGCAGGAATCTGGAATAGGGCCCTTGAAGGTCTGTTTCAAGTATAAGACCCCATGATTCAGTACTTGCTTATCTTTAAGAGAGTTAACAAATTTCTTCCTTAGGTAAAATAAACCACATATTAAAAAACATTTATTAAATGCTTACTTTGTGACAGGCACTATATTAAGTGCTGGGGATACAAGTACAAGCAAGCAAGACAATCCCTTCCCTCAGGGGGCTTACATTCTAACAGGAGAAGACAAGACATAAAGAAGAACTAGAAGGGAAGGGGGTGGCATGATGTGGAGGTGCTGAGGAAGTAGCATAGAGGCCTGGTTTTGGGCAAGAAAAGGTAAAATCTCATCTATTAGTGTGCCAGGGGCACAGTCTGAGGTTCTAGTGGGAGAGGGATGAGGATGATGGCTGGAGTGGAGGTGGTATGATGTGTCCATAGCTGAGGAACTAGATTCAAGGCAGATGTAAAGAGCCAATATGGCTTTATCAAGAACAGGTCAAAATAACTTTTCTTCTCCTTTTTTTGATAGAGTTCCTAAACTTGTAGGTTAGGGAATTCTGTTGCTACAGCTTACTGAGATTTTTAGCAAAGTCGTTCATAAAGTATCTCATGCTATTCCTGTGGAAAAGATGAAGCAACGTGGACCAGAAAGTAGTTCAACTATATGGATTTGGAACTTGCAGAATGACCAGATTCAAAGAGTAATTTTTGATTCTTCAGTGAGAGCTTGGCAGGAGGTTCCTAGTGAAGTGCCCCTGGTATCTGTGCTGGGGTCTATAGTTTTATCAGTAACTTGGGCAAAAGTATATGCTTAATCAAATCTAGTTGACAAACAGCTGGGAATGATAGCTGATATACTGGCTGATGAAGTCAGGATTCAAAATGATACTGGCAAGCTAGAATATTGGGTTAAATCTAATGAGATGAAATTTAATAGGGTTAAATGTAAAGTCAAAAGTGGGTTCAAAAAAATCTGTTTCACCATGAGAAGATTGTAGAAGCACGTTAAGATAGCATTTCATCTGAACAAGATGTGGGAGTTTCAGTTTTAAACATAATTTGAACCAATTGTTTGAAATAGACAAAAAAACTCATTTGATTAGAATGCATTAAAAAAGACAAAAGTCTCAGGCCTCTCTGGACCAGAAGAGTGCTGGAGCAAATTTGTACTGACTTGAGAAAAGCTATTCTTAAATTTTCTGTGTGAACATTTATACCTCAGAAATTGGCAACTACTACAAATCACGGCTTGATTTATTGTTTTGTTGATCGTATAGAATCAATAAAGTGATGGAGAAAATGTTAATAATGGAGATTAAATTTAAAAGTGTTTCATATAGACTATTTTTGGGGGAGATCTGATTGTTAAACGTTTACCAGCACACTCATGCTCTGTACTCTTCCCTGGTCAGACTATATCTGGATTATTGTGTTCATTTCTGAATGTCACAGTTTAGGAAGGACTTTGTTAAGCTGGAGAGAATGCAGAGGAGGGCAACCAAGATGGTGGAAGGCCTTGAGTCTGAGCCATATTGTTGAAGAATGTAGGAATATTCGCCGGGAGAAGAGAAGACTTGTTGGAGACACAGTGGTTGTGAAAAATATTTAAAAGGCTGTCATGGGGGAGGGGAATTAGATTTTTTTTTTCTTTTTGGTCCCAGAGAGCAGACCCAGGAACAATGAATGGAAATTACAAAGGGGCAAATTTAAGTTTGATGTCAGAAAAACAATTATAACTATCCACAAATGTAAATGGACTGCCTCAGGAGGTAGTGGGTTCTCTCTCACTGGAGGTCTTCAAACCAAGGCTGGGTAACCATTTATTGGGTATATTGTAATAGGGATTCTTTTGGGGGTATGGGTCAGATGAGATGGTTAAACTCTAAAATGTTCTGTGATCCCCAAACTTAAGCACATTGTCTTCCAGATTGGTGCTCTTCTTACCACCACCTCTAAGTGTGAGGATGACCAAATGAGCAAGATTATAGTGGGCTGGCGGGTGTGAGGAAGGGACTGAGTCAGATATCCCACAATCTGGTTTCCAGCTTTTCTGTTCTTTACCATGTGAATTTGGGCAGGCTCCCTTACAGGTTACCATGGCACTAATGTTGTGTCAACACTTGTAGCAGTCAAATTGACTGGGGCAGGGGGGGGGGGGGGAGAAAGAGAAAGAATGTTCAGCAGCAGAGTGGTGTTCCCATTAAATGACTCTACACCCTCACTGCATAGCTTGACAGCTGATCGACAGACAGCTGAATGGGTGACAACAGTACCCCTGCTGTTTCACAGTTCAGCCAGAAGTACTATTATTGTCTGGCACCCCATGCCCCATCAACATTGCTGACATGGCAATTTAGCAGGAAACCCACAGGTCAGGCATGGAGGATCTCCGTGCCTCGGTCTTCATGGGCCCTAATATCAGGGTAATATTACCTTTCTTCACAAAGGTGCTGTGAGGCTCACTTAATTAAGCTTCATAGGGGAGCAGATGAAAGCAGTTACATAAGGGTAAAGGGTTATTAAGATCTTAGATAATGATATAGGGCCCTCAATATTCTCCCACACAGTCCCTGGAGGGGCCTAAACCCCGTCCTGGAGAAAATGCCTTAATCAGAGTGACTGATGTTGGGAATTTCAAGTTTTATGGCAGGCCTTTGGAGAGATGCTGTGGGCAAGAGGACCTGCTGCTTTCAGAAGATTCCTTCATGTATAGATAACCCTTTGGCTTCTAAGATCTCTTCCCAGGTCCAAATCTAAAAGATTCTACAATTCTTTTCTAGAAAAGCAGGATTTAATCCTGGTGGGATCTCATAGGCTTCAGAAATGGGACAGCAGTGTAGCATTTAGAGTCCGAAAGGCCCAGGTTCAAATACCAACCCTGCCACCTGTGTATCTTAAGTAAATCATTTCACTTTTCTGAGCTTCAGTTTCCTTACCTGCAAAATGAGAGTAATAATAACTGTAGTGCCTGCTCCATAGGTGGCTGTGAAACCTAAAAGAGATAATGTACGTAAAATGTTTTGTAAACTTTAAAAATGCTACATCAAATTTAATTGTAATTTTTAAGGAGAAAGAGAACTTTGACTAGATTTTCCCCTCCTTCTTTGTCTTCCTTCCCCCCTACAATGCACGACCTAAAACAGGTCGGATAAATTCCCAGAATTCCAAGTCATTCAGAAGAGTTTCCAGGGGCAGCAGAGAAATTGGGCAAAAGTATGGATTTCCTCAAAGGTCACTGGACGAATGTCTGATTACCCTCTGGGGTCCATGACCTTTCTTCTTCTTCTTTTTTTTAATCAGAAGTCTTGCTTTAAAAAAAAGGTAATGTGGGACAGTGGAACAGAGGGAGAAAAGAAACTATTGCAGCAACCATTGAGCTAGCTCACAGGGGAGCACAAAAGTCTGTTCCCCAGGATGAGAGAGGCGGTGGTCCTGCTGTCATCTGTCCTGGTCATACCATGTCTAGAGTTCTGTGTCTGGTTCTGGGCATCACATTTTGGGAAGGATGCTAGTAAGATGTGGTTCAAGTCCATTTTAAGAAGAGAAAGGAAGGAAGGAAAGGAGGAAGGAAGGAAAGAGAAGGAAGAAAGGAGGGAAAGAAAGAGGAAGGAAGGGAGGGAACGAGGAAGAAAGAAAGGAAGAAAATGAGGAAGGAATGAAAAAAGAGAAAGAAGGAAGGAAGGGAGGGAGGAAACAAGCCTTTATTAAGTACTTACCATGTGCCAGGCACTGTACTGAGATCAGGAATAGTGAGAGGACCCCAAACTGTCTTGTGGGCATCAGTTGGAAGAGCAGGGGAAGGTTAGCTAGGAAAAGAGAAGATTTAGGAGGAGGGAGAATATGTCCTCCTGTCTTGAAGCATTTGAAGGGTTGTCACATGTCACATATTATAGGATTATACTTGTCTGCTTTGACTTTGGAGGGAAAAACTAGAAACAATGAGTTGAAGTTGTAGGAGGTGAGATTTAGGCCCCAGGAAGTATTTTTGGGCTAGCGCAAAGCTTCATTATGAAAAGTTAGATTTCCTAAGTCCTGCTACGCTGGAGTGAGAGTGAGTTGAGAGAAAATCACTTCCTCTCCTCATCCGTACCTGAGCATGTCATTGCTATGTGCTTGTAATGAATTAGTATGTCTCTGGATTTGGGGTGATAGGAAATGCTTAGTGTAGCAGCTGACACATAGTAGATGCTTAATAGATGTTTATGGAATTGAATTGAGTAGGAAATTGTATGTACTGATCTTGTTTCTCCTGGAGGAAAGGAAAGGAGGATGTGATATCAAGGAGGCTGTTGTTGCAGGAGTATCTTGGGATCCAATTCCAACTGGCTCCCAAGAACAGATTGTTAAATTTTCAGTGTGAAAATTTACGCCCAGGAAATTGGCTAATACTTATAAACTGGGCTCAATTTCTTGTTTTGTTGATTTTCTAGATTTAAGAAAGTAATGGAGAAAAATGTTAACAATGCAGATTAAGCTTCAAAGTATGTCGTGGGTACACTTTTTTCGAGAGAACTGGTTATTAAACATTTGCCAGCTCACTGCTGCTGTCTGGTCATGTGAGATTTGTTTGAGGAGTATATAGAGACAGCCAGAAAATGGGAGGCTTCCCGATTGGATGAGGCTTAGTGAGGGTTTTTTTTAAAAAAATGAGCTAATAGACGGTGGAACCAATCTAGCCAATAGTGTGGTAGGACTGGACTCTCTAATTCAGTGGGAGTCTGGGTAAAGCAAAGGTATGCTAGCGGTAGCTGTCTCTACCCATTTGGCTCCTGAACCTCATGGGGAGCAATGACTGACCTTGGGCAGGGATTCAGGAAGGAACTACCTATTGGCTAGGCCAGCATTTCTAAAGTGAAGCTTTGATTGCGTCACTCCTCTGGTCAATAAACTCTCTGTTACTTCCAGTGGCTTTCTTTTACTTCTAGGATAATATGCAAATGCTTCTATTTGACATTTAAAACCTTTCGCAACCTGCTTCCAACCTACCTTTCCAGTACACTCTGTAATCTAGCCTAACTGACATTTTTGCAGCAAAATCATTGGGTAAGCAGCCATGTCTGACAATACATACAGCATCCTGCCCTATTAGTCCCTCGATTCTCTCCTCTGAAGGAAGGGTGTTTCCTTATCTGTTCTCTGGGACCTGGTTTGGTCTTTTAAGTATTGTGAGATGAATTTTCTAAACTTATGCATTTGTCATTGTGTATTTCCATCATTGTCTTGGTTCTGTTTATTTCACTCTATCATACAAATTTTGTGTTTTGTTGCTTCCCATTCTTTATTTCTTGCTGTTCAGTGAAAGGCAGTATGGTAGAGAGAATAGAGAGCTGGCCTTGAAACCGGGAAGACCTGGATTCAAGTCCTGCCCCTGCCACATCCTGGCCAACTTACCCTAAGCAAGTTGTTTAACCTTTCTCAGTCTCAGTTTCTCCATCTGTGAAATAATAGTAGCTAGCATTTGTATAGAACTTTAAGGTTCAGAAAGTACTTTACAAATATATCACTTTAACATCACAATGATCCTATAAGGTAGGTGCTAATATTAGTCTGATTTTACAGCTGAGGAAACTGAGGCAGACAGAAGTTAAGTGACTTGTTCAGGGGCCCCACAACTAAGAATTGTCTGAGGTGGGGTGGCTAGGTGTCGCAGTGAATAGAGGACAGGCCCTGGAGTCAGGAGGACCTAAGTTCAAAATCAGCCTCATACACTTAACACTTAATAGCCATGTGACCTTGGGCAAGTCACTTAACCCCAATTGCCCTGCCTTCCCCCTTCCAAAAACCAACAACAACAACAGCAACGAATTGTCTGAGGCTAGATTTGAATTCAAATCTTCCTGACTCTAGGCTTCTACTCTGTCCACTGTGCCACCTAGCTGCCTCTGAAATACGGACAATTATAGAACCCATAGAGTTAGTTGTAGGTTTTTTTAATGAAAAAAATTTGTAAAATGTTAAGTATAGTATCTGTTTCATAGTAGGCACTTAATAGATATTTAGTCCCCATTCAGTTAAGTCTGGCTAGGCCTTGTTGATTTTACTTATCACTTTTCCTGTGTCCATCTCATTTTTTCCCACTCATTCAACCCTCATTCAACCCTGCCATTATAGACTCTTTTTTGTTTGTTTAAATTTTTATTTTTACATAGGGAAAAATCAAACATACACTTAACCCAATTTGGTTGCAAGTTCCTTAGCTTTTGCCTTTTCTAGTTTGGCAATATGAGCCAATGATTTTGGACCCAGAACCTTGTCACCCCAGTGATGACAGATCTGACCATATCTGTCCTTGTAAGTTATAATTGGTTTTGATGGCTTCTGTCAGCTTAACCAAGGTTCCCTTATCTTCAAGATTAACTCATATGAGGGCAATGCTTGTGTAGGTCTTTCTGTGAACTAAGCTACACAGTATGATTTTTACTTTTAATAACACAGTAAAGAACCTTCCATTTTTTGGCATAAGGCAGGTAGGAAGACCACTAGCTCAATTGGGTCTGTGAAATGTTCTACAGCAAACACTCCTAGAGAATTGTTTGGGGAAGAGAGGCTAGGTGATTTGCCAAAGGGTATGCTTTCATTTTGCCCAGAGGTAAGATGTGAACCCAGGTCATTCTGACTCTTTGAAGTCACCTCTCTATCCACTACATCATGTGGCTTCTTGATAGTCATGCATGGCACATGTATGTATATACATGTGTATACACGCACACACATGTATGTATACATTTACATATGTATAGAATGTATATACAGGCATACCCACATATACACATACCTACACACACATAAAACACATATATACATATAGATATGCATGAACACACACACACATACGCTATGTAGTATATTTTTGTTGTTCAGTTTTTTTCAGACCTGTCCTACTCTTTGTGACCTCATTTGGAGTTTTCTTGGCAAAGATACAGGAGTGGTTTGCCATTTCCTTCTCCAGGGTTACACTGCTTTTTCTCTCTCTCTCTCCTCTCTCTCTCTCTCTCTCTCTCTCCCTCTCTCTCTCTCTCCCCTCTCTCTCTCTCTTTTTCTCTTTCTGTCACTGTACTGAACTGATTATACTCTGGACTGATTTCATCAGAGTAAGGCGTTCTTAGTGAAGAAATTTCCTCTACCAACAGCAGCTGAGCCCTAGACTTGCTTGGGGGCCCTGAGGAGTTCAGTGATTAGCTCAGGGTCATTATGTGAACTCAGGTTTTGTAGTCTCCAAGGTAGCCTCTCTATATACCATTGAATGATGGCATACAGGAGGTACTTAAGTACTTGTTGAATTGAACTAAATTGGAAATCTCCTTGGCAGGGAGCTTCTTAGGAGTCACCTATTCTATGTTGGGTTATGCTTCTAGCTTCATCTGGAAGGTCTTGATCTATATCTTGCCATTGGACCCAGAGGGCTCTGGAGGAGAAAGTGAGGCTGGTGACCTTGCACAGCCCTCCCTCACTTAAATCCAAGTCACTTACATGTCATGACATCACCTCTCTGATGTTGAGGTCCTCTTCAAGAATGAAGGACAAACCACAACAATAAATAACAATCCTCCTAGACTAGTTTTCAGCACATACTATGTAATCCTAGATTAGGACTTGGGATGGGCTTTAGTAATTATTTTATCCAGCCTCCATTAATTTCCCATCCAGCTATACTCATCTGAAATTCTCCTATACCAGGCATCTTCTTTCTTCTCCACACCCTGCCCTTTTAGCATCCCTTTGTATGTTGTCTTTTCCCTTTAGAACAGTGGTTCTCAACCTGTGGGTTATGTTCAGTTTGTAACAATGAAAATACATCCTGCATATCAGATAGATTCATAACAGTAGCAAAAATTGCAGTAATGAAGTAGCAACGAAAGTAATTTTGTGGTTGGGGGTCACCACAATGTGAGGAACTGTATTAAAGGGTCACGGCATTAGGAAGGTTGAGAACCACTGCTTTAGAATGTAAGGTCCTTGAGGGCAGGAACTGTATTGCTTTTTTTTTTTTATATCCCCAGATTTAGCATGGGGCCTGCCACATAGCAGGCACTTAAAAAATGTTTAGTGATTGACTAAGCCCCTCACCTGAGGTACAGAGAGATGAGAAATACTTGTCCAAGGTCACATATGAAGTTTGTGACAGGGTTAGGACTTAAACCAAAGTCCTGACTGCTTTGCCAGGGTGTTTTATATCATTTTTATCCTGACCTCATTTGGGATTTTCTTGGCAAAGATACTAGAGTGGTTTGTGATTTCCTTTCCCAGCTCATTTTACAGATGAGGAACTTCATGCTTGGGTGTCTATTAAAATCAATTGCTTTTAACTGGAAAAATAGATGGATTTTTGTTTTTAAAATGCCTTCCTTTCTTCTTAACTTATTTGTCATTGTTGAGAGCACCACCATTCTCCTGGTCTATCAAGCTTAGAACTTAGGTGCCATTTTCAAATCCTTACTCTCTCTCCTCCCCACTATCTGATCTGTTAGCAAGGCTTGTCAATTGTTGTTCAGTTGTGTCTGACTCATTTAACCCTACTGTCGATGGGGTTTTCTTGGCAAAGATACTGGAGTGGTGTGCCATTTTCTTTTCTAGTGAATTAAGGCAAAATGAGGTTAAATGATTTGCTCAGGGTTCCACAGCTAGGCCTGAGGCCAGAGCTTTGTACAGTAAGCCACCTAGCTGCCTCCTTTTCCCTTCAAAACAATCCCTTGAATATACCCCCTTCTCTCCTCTGCTGTTGCTACCTCCCTGGTGCACACCCGTATCACCTGATGCCTAGACTATTGCAGTAACCTGTTGGTTGGTCTCTCCTCACTTCAGTACATCCTCCACTGAGCTGTCAAAGTGATCTTCCTAAGTCTCAGGGATGACTGTGACCCCTGGCCCAACTCAATAAACCTCAGTGTATCCTATCACCTCTGAGTCCTTCACAGCCCACCCCTTCTTACACCTCATTACAGCATTCCTAACTCCCCCCTCCCCTGCCATTTCAATTCAGTGACTCTGACTTCCTAGTTCTTCCAGCAAGACACTCATCTCCAGTCTCTGGGCATTTTCATTTGCTTTCCCTCTGCCTAAAATACTCTCCCTCTTCATCTTCACCTCCTGGATTCCCTGGCTTCCTTCAAGTCCCAGCTAAAATCCCACCTTTTTCAGGAAGCTTTTCTCAATCCCCTATAATTTTTATGCCTTTCTTCTTTTGATTATTTCCAGTTTATCCTGTTTCTGTCTTGTTTGTACACAGTTGTTTGCATATCATCTCCCCCATTAGACCGTGTACTACTTGAGAGCAGGGACAGTCTTTTGCCCTTCTTTGTTTCTCCAGAGCTTAGCACAGTTCCTAGCACATAGCAGGCACTTAAGAAGTGCTTATTGGCAAACAGACTGAAGCAGTGTCGTGAAGTGGATAGAACATCGGATTTGGAGATGTGCAACTTGATTGCAAATCCTAGCTCTTTCACTTATGACCTATGTGACTTGGGAATGTAACCCAACCTCTGGGCCTCAGTTTCTTCCACTGTAAAATGAAAGGGTTAGACTAGATGGTGTTTAAGGTACCTCTCATTTCTAAATCTATGATGACGACTGCCTTTTGGAATTGAGATTTCTTCGGTCATCAGTTTACTCATCTGTAAAATGGGTGGGGCTGGTCTAGCCGGTCTCTGAGGTTGTGAGAGTCTCAGACAAGGTCAGTACTTCTCCTCTGTTCCAACCTTTGTCTCACTCCAGCCTCTTTGATTTTTCCAATCACATTCTCTGTGCCTTGCTCACTCGGAATCCTCCTGCTGCTTCTGTCTGTCACATTAACAGTATCAGTAGCTTCCCTGCCACTTCTTCCAGAGAAACATTTGGTTAGTTTAAAACAGATTCACGTCTTGTCATACCAGTTACTGCGACGGCTAAATCCATGTTATTTCCCCTCTTAGGGTTTGCATAAGAGCATGTGTGTTTTAAAAAGGATGGCTTCAGGACACAGAGATGTTGCTGGCTCAGTGAGTGACTCATTAGGCTTCTCTTTGTTGTCTGGGTAGGTCATAAGAGACTCTAGGCTGATAGGAATTTTAGTGGTCATTTGGCATCACCTTGGTGGTTGGAGCTTTCTTACTACAGGAATTGTACAATTGTTTAGTTGCGTCCTACTCTTTGTGACCCCATTTGGGGGTCTTGGCAAAGATACTGGGGGTAGTTTGCCATTTCCTTCTCCAGCTCATTGAACAGATGAGGTAACATAGACAAACAGGATGAAGTGACTTGCCCAGGGTCATACAGCTAGTAAGTGTCTGAGGTCAAATTTGAACTCAGGTCTTTCTGACTCCAGGCCCTGGTTCTCTAGCCACTGCACCACCTAGTTGACCTGTAAATAAATACAGCAATACCTTCTATTTAGTAACAATCCATGTACATGTCACAACCCGTCCTCCCCTCCCCCCCAATAGAATATAAATTCCTAGAGGAAAGAAATCATTTGATTTCATTGTATCACCAGCACCTAAGCACAGGATTTTGATCATAGCATCATAGAGAGCTAGAAATGACCTCACAAGTAATTTACACTAACTCCCTTATTCGAAACAGGAAAAAACAGAGATCCCAGGGACTTAAGTGACTTGCCCAAGGTCACACAATGAGTGTTAGAGACAGAATTTGAATCCAGTTTCTTTGATTCCAAAGTTGATGGTCTTTTTGCCATACCAGTATTTTTGTTGACTACGGTCCACCACCCTAATTCTACAGGTGAGACAATTGAGGTCCAAGTAGGCAAAATGGCTTTTCTATTCTGCTCTAATTCTTTGGATTAGATCACAGGGCTATAATATACTTTATAAAAAACATTGATAAAGAGGAAAACAAAGAGATTGATGAGGAGCCCTGATTAAGTGCTATTTTAGGATTGATTTAATGGACTGGGCATAGTTAGGTTGGAGAGGTCTTAAGGTGACAGGATGGCTATTTTCAAGTGTCTGAAGGGCTGTAATGTGAAAGAGGGATTCGACTCTTTTGAGTCGAATCCCTCTTTCAATTTGGCCCCAGAGGGTAGGACGAGGACCAATGGGTAGAAATCAGTCAGTTAATAATCAACCAATAATCAATAAACATTTATTAAGCACCTACTCTGTATCAGGCACCGTGCTAAGCAGCAAGGGTACAAAGAAAGGCAAAAGACAGTTCCTATAATCAGGGAGACAACATGCAAACCGTTACAATTATCCCTTCCACTTTGTGACTTTCTCCATCACGGTTTTGATATATTGCTGGCTGGCATAAGAAATTAAATGGGAATTTTGGGGGAGTTTTGCAAAAGCCACAGATGACATGAGGCCAGCAAACGGCACAGAAAAAGTTTAGAAACTCTGAAATGTATAGTATTATGTACTATATATGTATATATGTATATGTATAGTATTATATGTATAGTATTATATAGTATCAACATATTTTATCTTTTAATACCATAATAATTCAGACTTCTCTGGTAGAGAGGGCCAAAAAATTTTTCCACAGATTTTCCAGATTGTGGGAGGTGCCATATCCCTAACCTCCTGGATGTGGAAGGAATAACTATACATACAAACAAGATATATCCAAGATAAATTGGAGATAATTGATGAAGGGAAGCTGTAGGCTTGATGTAAGGAAAGGCTTCCTTATAATCAGAACTGTACAGATGTGGAAGAGGCTGCATTTGGAGGTAGTAGAATGGGTTCATCATATCTGGTGGATGGTCAGCCTCTGAGCTCTCTTTGACCCTGACATTCTGTGTTTCTATGCGCCAATGAATCTTTCTCTCTTCAGCAATTTCCTCAACTTTCTTTTTGTGCTAATGGAATTCTGGAATACTACTGTTCAGGAGGGCCCTGTGGGTGATCAGGGCATCCTGAGAGCCTGGCTGATCTCTAGCCAGGCACACTTGGAGTGCAAGGATTTTATTTCTTTTTTTTTTGTCTTCCTCTTCTTAATCCCATTGGCTCTTGTTTCTCCCCTCAGCTGACAATTTTTCACGTAAATTTGGAGTCTTCAAATGAATCGTCTTTTAATGAGCATGCAGACTAGTTTATTCATTTCCTTCCAACTTTTCATGCCCATTTTTTTTTTTTGGATGAAACCCTTAGGGTGAGTCCAGTTCCATCAATTCCACTTTGTGAAGGGGCCTAGAGGGTACATCTGAGAACAATTAGCATTTCCTTTGTGAGGAGCTAAAATAAATACGGCTGTGGCAAATTAAAAAAAAAAAAAGTAGGCAGCCAAGATAGACGTTCATGTGGGAGACTGACAGAAACCCTGCCTAGGGTAATTACCTTAGAGCCTGGCTTTCCTTGTCAATGAGGGTAGACCCTAATTATAATTCAGACACTGGGGACAAGAATAAGAACACCCTCATCCTAGGCCTCCTGTGCAGCAAGGAGGTAGAATCTCAGAACTTGGACTGTTTGAGCTGGAAGGGACCTTTGAGATCATTTAACCTCAACCTCTTATTTCACAGATGAGGAAACTGAGGCCCAGAGAGAGGAAGTAAATTTAGACAATCAGAGAAAGTAACAGAATTTCAGAGATGGAAGAAATCTCAAGAGATTACCGAGAGGATTATAGATCTAGTACTAGGAGGGCATTTGAAGGTGGGATGTCTAGAGTAAATTTCTCGTTTTATGGATAAGGATACTGAGGCAAAGGTTAAGTGACTGGCCCAGGGTCACACAATAAGTAAATGTCTGAGGCTGGGTTTGAACTCTACTGTTCCTGATTCCACGTCCAGGGCTCTATCCATTGCAACACCAGCTGCCAACATTAGACTCATATTGTTTCCTCAATGAAGTCCATAACTAGAGAAACAAAGAAGCTCAGAGTTGAAAGGGACCTTTGAAATAATCTAGTCCTGAACATAAATGAACAGAATTTTCCTATTTATCATCCTTGGTGAACAATTATTCAGCTTTTGCTGGAAGGTCCCTAGTGGAAACTCATAACCCCCTGAGGCAGGCCATTTGCTTTTTGGATAACAGTTAATTGCTCTGAATTTAAAAAAGAAATATTGATCTGCCTCTCTATGGCTCCCATCTATTGTTCCTGCAATTGTCTGGGGACAATTATTATTATTTTTAAAAAATCAGTTTGACTATAAACAGTGGGAAAAACAAAGTGGATGAAAAAATTGGAAATTACCCACATTGTGACATGCATTGAAAAGGGCAATCAACTGAGTTAATCTTTTTCTAGAGCTTGAGCAGGATGACATCACATGAATAATAATTTCAAACTGCTTGCTTTCTCAAAGAGGGGTGGGGTGGTGTGGGAAGGAAAAAAATTTGGAACTCAAAATTAGAAAAAAAATTTAAATGATTGTTAAAATTTTTTTTACGTGTGATTGGAAAATATCTAATGAAATAATTTTTAAAAAGATCTTAAGCAGATAGAGATGGGCTCAGAGTTGAGTAGGAGGAAGAAATCTGTCTGGATTGTGTTTGGGAGATAATGTTGTGTTTTCTATAAGCCTAAACCAGTTATTGCTTCAAAAATCAACCAATCAACATTTATTAAGCACCTTCTGTGTACCAGGCACTGTGCTAAGTCTTAGGATTACAAAAAGAGGCAAAATGATGGCCCAGCCCTCAAGGAACTTAAGTAAAAGCAAAAAGAAAGACAATCCCCGCCCTCAGGGAGCTCACGGTCTAATGAGGGAGACAACATGCAAACAGACAGAGATCATAGATAAGGAATGTTATTCTTGTGGAAAAGATGAAGCAACATGGACTAGAAAGTAGTACAACTATATGGATTTGGAACTTGTGGAATGACCAGATTCAAAGAGTAATTTTTGATTTTTAAATTTTACATATGACAGTTATGATAATAACGTTCCCACCCCAGTGAGATCACATATCCAAATATCTAACTGAAATCTTTTCACAGCTGGCCAGAGCTGGCTCCTTTCAACATGGCCAAATGTCTACTCAAGTTATTGTCTAGCCATCTGATTGCAATAGACCAGGGTCACCCCAGGGGCATGAATTCCCAGTATCTGAGAGTTTGCTTTCTTCATGGCATAGCCAAGGTCTTACTATAAGGAGTTACCTTGAGATCTAACCAAATGTTTTATATTGTGGTGCTAAGCTTCATGGGACTGGAAAAGACTGATGGGTAACTACTTCAAGACCCTCTTGTTACTCCAGAGATGGAATTCCATCACGTTGGAAAACTCCCAGTGTGAAAATTCCCTTCATTGATCCAGACTAACCACTTATCAGTGACTTTTAGTTTTAGTTTATTGCCTGGGACCACTGAATAGCTAGTGTGTGTCAGATGTAGGACTTAACCTCTTGCCTCAAGACTAGTGCTTTTTCTACTAGAATATGCAAGTACATATATGTGTATACATATAACGTACATATGTTTCTACCTATAGTATTTATGTTGACCCCTTACATTCATGTGTGTGTGTTTATATATATATGTATGCACATATAAAAATGCTTTAGATTGCAATTATTCTCAGGGTTTTGCTTTTGATTCCTGTTTATTTTTATTGAGGAAAGGCTCATTTGGGTGAGTGAGGCAAACTTTTGCTCAGCCTCTTTTTCCACTTGAGCCACTTCACACAGTCTAAGTTTGGTGAATGTCCAAGTTGGGAAAATAATTTGTAAATTCCTCCCCCCCCAACATCCTTGGTCATATTACATAATATGCTCCTGAGCTGATGAGGTAGTTCCCTGAGAAGCCTATTTTCAGTGGCTTCTGCTCAGTACCAAGAATGGACAACTTCATGCCTGGAGTAGTGCTGGGGCCACCTTGGGTTACACCCTGATTGGGAAAGTGGATTAGCTTGCTACTCAGGAGCTTTGAGCCTAACCCTAATCATCTTCTGCTCCATGCCCTGAGCAAGTGTACCCAATTTTTATAAGATCCTTCCAAAGAACCGAGAGCTTTTAAAAGGATTGTGGTATGGTGGGAAGAGTCTGAAGTCAGAAGGCCTGGCTTCTAATCCCAGTTTTGACCATTACAGTCATGACCAGTAATAGCTGTGTGACCCAGGGCAAGTCATTTCAATTTTAGTTTCCTCAGTTGTAAAATAGAGATGATAAAACTTTTTACCTTGCAGGCTTGTTGTGAGGGAAATACGTGGCCGAGCTTGAAGTATTTTATAAATGGGAAACTTTGTAAAGATTTAGGTAACAGTCATCTAAAGTAGCTATTAAGGTGAAGATGTGGCTTGGGTTTGAGACCGCTGGACTGATTGGATGATCTTGGAGGTCCTTTCCAGTTTAAATCTTCTAAGAGGACACCTGTCTTCTGCTTCTTGAGGGCACCATGGTATAGAGGGGTGGGATCCGGACCTGGGGTCAGGAAGCCTTGATCTGAAATCCTGCCTCAGACACTTATTAGCTGGGCATGCCATTTAACCTCTCTGATCCTCATCTTTCCCATCTGTAAAATGCGGGTAACAATAGCCCCCATCTTTTGGTGTTGTGAGGATGAAATGGAGATAATATATGTAAAGCACTATATAAATGTCTGCTACGATTATTGCCAACCAAGTATTTATTAGCACCGGCTATGTGCCAGGTCCAGTATTAGCTGCCAGGGATGTGAAAACACAAGAGGAGCACTCCCTAACCTTGGTGAGGGAATAGAGTGGGTAGCTATAAAGCTATGGGCAAAATAGATACTGGTGATTTGGTATGGGAGCAGTACCAGCAGCCTGGAAGACCAAGATATGCCTCATGGAGATGATGGAGCTTGAGGTGAGCCTTTAAGGAATTGGGATTCTGAGAGATGAACATTTCAGCTCATTCACAAAAATTCCTGAAGCATTCCATATATTTGGTTCAACATCAAAAATGGGTTTTATCAGTGAAAATGACATTAAGGGAGAGGTGTCTTCCTTAATTGGGGACAGCTAGGTGCTGCAGAGAATAGAATTTTGGGCTTGCAGTCAGGAAGACTTATCTTCCTGAGTTCAAATCCAGCCTCAGACACTTACTAGCTGAGTGACCCTCAGCAAGTCACTTAACCCTATTGGGCTTAGTTTCCTCATTTGTAAAATGAGCTAGAGAAGCAAATAGCAATTTCAGTATGGCCACTCCAGTATCTTTGCCAAGAAAACCTCAGATGGGGTTGTAAAGAGTCTGACATGACAGAACAGTTTTCTTTATTGTCTGCTTTGTGACTCTACCTTAAGGACTCTGGGAGCTTTCCATCTGACTTGTAGCTGAAACCTCCCTTATGTGTTGTCCACCCCATTAGAATGTGAGCTCCCTATGAGCAGTAGCAGTGTTGTCTTACTTTCCCCAGTGCTTAGCACACTGTTTTATATATAGTAAGTGCTTCATCCATCCATTCATTCATTCATTCACTCATTCATCTTTTCATTCATTCCAAAGAAAGAACCAAAAGAAAGGTATGAGGTGTGAGATGGCATATTGTGTTTGAGGGATGCAAGAGCACTGTGTAAGCGTGATTGCCATGTGAATGGAGGGAAGCAATGTGCTATAAGGCTGGAAAGGTAGATTGGGGCCAAGTTGGGAAGAACTTAAATGCCAGATGGAGGAGTTTATGTAATTCCTGTGGAAACCTTCACAGCCTGGTGTAGACATCAGACCCTTAAACAATTTTTGTTGAGTGAATTAATTACTGGTGAGAATGGGGACATAAAACATGACTTGGCATGATATATGACTGGTCAATGCCATGCTCACTCTGCACCTGCTGCCATGTGACGATATTATATAACATGTTCAGGCATGGAAGAAAGAGGGTCCTTTTTTGGTTTAGGGCAAAACAAACTTGTTTTTAAAAAGTCAGAATAGGCAGATACTCATGTTTTGTGATGTGAATAATGGCTGGAATATCCCATATGTCTGAAGAAAATGTCTTGCTTAAGGCGTGTCCTGATAATAGTTAACTAATAAGAGGTAAATCTCAGAACCAGCAGTAAACTAATAGGAAGCAATTCTTAGAACTGAAGAATTTCAGAGTTGGAAGGGACCCCGCAGGACATCTAGCTGCATCCTGATTTGAACAGGAATCTCTCCTATTATATCTCTAATGTCCAATCATCTAGTCTCTTCTTGGAGGACTTCTGAAAAAAAGGGAACCTATTACCTTCTAAGGCAGTTCATTCCCCCTGGGCAGTGATGAGCAAATGAGCGTGTAGATTCAGGCATTAGGTCAATTGTTAGAGGCAGCCCGATTGGAATGTGGAGAAATTCTGAAAGCTTCACTTGTTAG
Organism: Pseudochirops cupreus; assembly: GCA_028627135.1. Lineage (NCBI taxonomy): Eukaryota > Metazoa > Chordata > Mammalia > Diprotodontia > Pseudocheiridae > Pseudochirops > Pseudochirops cupreus. Next base: position 501,818,343 of record CM053580.1, on the reverse strand, counting down.
ATTTGTTAGGGAGATCTTTATTATATTGAGCTAAAATCTAGGACCAAGCTGATCACACTGAATTCCTTTTCTATGGGACATACATGAAAAATGTTATTATGTAACTCCATCCGCCACTTCTGCCTTATTCTTATGAAGTCTTCTTTTCTTTTGGAGTTACAGAGAGGTTTGATGGATTTAGATTTAGTTTTGATGGAAGGAAAGATTTCCTAATGATCAGAGCTGTCCAAAAGTAGAAGGGACTATATCAGGAGGTATTAGATTCTTCATTGCTACAAACAAGCCTTCAAGCAAAAGCTATAGTTTGGGGTTTGGGCAGAGGATACTTTTTCGGGTATAGGTTGAATTAGATGGCTTCTTAGCTCCTTTCCAGATCTGATATTCTGTGATTTACCAGGCGAAATACCCCCTGTTCCTTTCATTGAACCCCACAGGTCATGTTATCCGCTCCTAGAACCCTGAAATGTTAGAGCAACAAAAGAATTTAGACGTCCTCTAGCCCATTGCAATGCCTTTCATTTCACAGATGAAGTAAATGAGATTAAATACCGAAGGTCACATGCCTAAGAAGGCCCGTTACCAGAGGTATAACTAGGGTGGGGAGACTGGAACTTTGCTCCAGGATGCTGAATTTAGAAGTTGTTGATAGCACATGAAGGCCTTTAGCATTGTTTCAGAAACAACAGAGTTTAACACCTAGTTAGAAAGAATAAATGATGGAAATAAGTAACTACTAAATGATGGTTTGGGGTAGGTCTCTATCTCCTCCTAATCCTATTCCCAGTGGTTACTAGCTGGTGATCAGGGAAAAGTCATTTAAACTTACTGAACCTCAGTTTCTTTTTCTGTACCATGGGGATGCACATACCTATAGAAATAGGGTGGTTATGAGCATCAAATGAAATATTGTATGTAAAGTACTTTATAAAATATTAGTGTTGTTTGTAGACTCAACAATGAGAGAACAAAAGGGACTTTCCCAGTTGTCTTTCTTTACAAAGAGGTTAGAGAAACCTGCTATGGTGTCTGTTTGGATGAACAAAAGCAGTTAAATTATGTCAGTGGCTATTACTATATTAGGCACAATTCACTCAGTCTTTATTTATTAAGCACCTGCCTTGTGCTGGGCATTTCTACCCCTGCTATGTGTCCAGCTCTGGACTAGGCAATGAGGAGCATAGAAGACATGGCCCTATCCTTCAGGGAGAAGCATCGTGGAGTAGAAAGAATACTGGTTTGAGAGCAGGGCTATGTTGAAGAAAAATGTGCACAAGACGTACTTTTAAATTTAAATTGTGTTATTAACATTTTCTCCATCACTTTAAGTCTAGACAACTAGCAAAACAGTAAATCAAGCCCTGACTGATAGTGTTTGCCAGTTTCTGAGATGTTAATGCTCGCACTGAAAATGCGCCTGCCTTGAGTGTCCTTAGACTTGAATGTGAATGCTGAATGGCTCTACTTCTGGGCTTTGAGTTAGGAGGACTTGGGTTCAAATTCTGCTTCTAAAACTCAGTAACTGTGTTATCCTGGGCAAGTCATTTAACCTTACTAGGTCTTAGTTTCTTCACTTATAAAATGAAGGGACTTTAACACTTCCAAAATCTATTTTTTTTCTAGAATTAAATCTATGCTTGTCTTGTTCTGGATAAGTCACATATGTTCTATGAATTCCAATCACTAGGGCCCAATTAGAGGAGAACCCTGTGTCCTCTTAGTAAGGGACTAGGATCCATGTCTACCTCCCACAGGAGGTGCTCTTCAGACCCCAGGGAGGGGCCTGAAGAAAGGCAGGGAGAAGGAGGGAAGAGGGATTCAGAGCAAAGCATAATATGCCAAGATCTCAGTCTCCAGAGGGACAAAGATGCAACTGTCTGTCAATCAGTAGAAGGCGTGCCAGACCTCAAGTGATGTTCTTGGAGCCATAGCACGAGAGGAAAGGGCCTGATGAGCCTTCAAAAGGTCTGCCCCTAGGTTTGGCATTTAGGTTCTGCCAGGTTCTCCTTGTCGGGACAGGGCTGTCTTCTATCTTCAGCACTTAGCACAGCCCTTGGCACCTAGTAGGTACTTAATGAATGTTAATTGATTAATTTGTGGATTGATAGGTTAGCCTAGGGAAACTCAATAACTCAAGCAGCAATGGGGGAAGTGGGGATAGAAAAGGGCTTTTATAAGCAAGAGATAGGATCTCAGTCAGGGGTGTGCTGGTAAAGATTTAACAACTGGCTGGGGGAGATGTATCCATGACACACTTTTTAGTTTACTCTGCATTATTAACATTTTTCCCCCATCATTTGCTTAAGTCTATAGACAGTCAACAAAACAATAAATCAAGTCCTGATTTGTAGTGTACACTGATTTCTGAGGTGTAAAAGCTCACACTGAAAATTTAACAGTCATCCCTTGGAAGCCTGGTTCCAGGACACCCCTGCCACAGGTGCCCATGTCTGTTTTCTCACCCCTGATTTCACAGGCAGGGTACTGCCCGTTGATGAGTTCCCTGGGGTCTAGAAAGTTCTAGCATGGAAAGTTCCAGGCCTCAAAGTTTGCAGAAAAGGGAGGGGTGCCATTCAGAAAGAGGGGTATGTATCTAGAACAGGTTTAACCTGTTGCAACCAGGATATATGGAGTTTAAAGATGCATGCCTTCCCTGCCCCCACCTCCCCAAAAAACACCAAACAAAACCCAAAACTTCTCCCAAACAAAACTGGGGCCTTTTTGATTATCAGAGAAAGCTAGGTAAGATTTGGGTAGGTTTAAAAAAAAAAGGGCAAGGAGAGAAAGGAATACCAGGTGTGGTAATCATCAGGAACAACGGAATGCAGAGCCCTGTTTCCTGGAGTGAGGATTCCCAGTCACTGGAGGTATTCAAAAAGGCCATTCCCTGGGCCTCTTGTCTCCAATCCATCTTCCCTCACCTGCCAAAGAGATTTTCATAAAGCCCAAATGTCACTCCACTATCAATAAACTTGAGTGGCTTCCTACGGTTTCGAGGGTCAAATACAAACTCATTGGTCTGGTGTTCAAAATCTTCACATGCTGGCTCCAGTCTACCTTTCCATCTTTATTACTCTTCTCCATGATCTCTGTAGTCCAGCCAAATTGGCTTCCCTACTGTGCCTCATACATATTTCTGTGTCTTTTTGGTGACTGTACTCCTTGTCTAGAATGAACGCCCTCCTCACCTCTCAGAATTCCTAATTTTCTTCGAAGTGAATGTGAAATGATTTATATGAGACTTTTTCTGATTACTGTCTCCCACACTTCCCCCAAATTATCATACATTCTGCATACCTTCTGTATGTATTTTGTATGCAAGGGAAAGAAGTCTGATGAGGTGCTACATGTATGCAAATCTTCCCCCCTCCCCAATGTAAGCTCCTTGAGGGTAGGTACTTTTCTTTTGTCTTTGTTCACTATTTCCAATTCCTAGCACACTGCCTGATGTGTAGTAGGCACTTAATAAAGTCTCATTGATTGAGAATGTTGTAGAGGAAATTCATGCTTCGGGTAGAGTTTGAACTTTATAAGTCCTAAGGTTCTTTCTACTGCTAGGACTTTATGTTCCTCTTATTTTATAAGGCACCAAGGCCTGAACTTGTCTCAGTTACATTCCAACACTTGGGTTTTGAACATAACCTTCTGCTCTCCTTCTCAAACCGAACATTGATTCTACAGTCTTGAGGGGCTCCCTCAAGGTCCCTCCCTGGGGGGACCCTCTCGTGTCTGAGATTTCCTAGGCCTTCCACTTGGAATTGAAATCTCCAACCAGGTTCCCAGACTTGTACTTAAGTACATGACTTGGGACCTCTTTGTTTCTGCCAGAGGCTCAATTCAATTCTTGTGTGCCAGTTACAATGGACGTCCATCGTTCTCAGTGTTTGGGATCTGTCTCACCTCACCCTAGGCTTTAGAAAGGCTGCACTGGCTGGAGAAATCTCAGAACAAAGTCCACCCTCCCAGGGGCTCCTTGTTCCCCAGGCATCAGGGGTTTGCCAGCCCCTTGTTAATTGGCTGTATTTGAAGGAAGGCAATGTTCAAAGGAGCAGAGACAATTAAATCTGAAAATGATCACCTGGGATTAAAGGGGATTTAAAGGGTAATTGCTTTATAACAAGCCGCAGAGCTGCAAATGACAGTCACAGGGTGGGAGGGAGGGCTGGTGGGATTGGGCAGAATTGTATCGAACACTTGTTTATTTTTATGGGGCCTTTTTAATCATTAGGACTTGGCAAAGCTGTGCTCTTTTCCAAATACCCTGGGTTTGGGCAACTGCCGGGGACTTATCTGCCAACAGCAATTACTCGTCTACTAGGAAACTATGGCGACGAAAAAAAACAGAGGCACCATTTATCAGCACCCTGGATGAATTCTTTTATGGCCCGGGTCATGATAATACCTCCCATTTGCATGGTACTTTTAAAGTTTTTGACGTGCTTTCAGGTCTATTTTCTCCTACTTGGCCTCAGAAGAGCCCTGGCAGGTGGGTAAGGCTGGTGGTCATACACTCATAAGTTTAGATAGAGAAGGGAACTGAGAGGTCATTTAGTTTAACCCTTCAGAAGGGGAAACTGAGGCAGTAACAAAATAAAAGGCACCATGGTGTTTTGAAGAGTGCTCATTTTGGAATCAGAAGAGAAGCTAGGTTCAGATTTCTGTTCTTAAAACTGCCAAGTGCTATACTGATGTGTGGTAATGCAGAAGTCCCTGGGAAGGATAATGTTAAGATCAGAGGTCATAGGGTCAGAACTGGAAGGGACTTTACAACAAATGATAATAGAGCATCTTACATGTATAAGAGCTGGGCTTTGAACATAGTAGGTCCCTTGTGTCTATATCCATCACTCTTTCCACTCCACTATTATTTATAATTTTATTCCCATGTTACAGTTCAGGAAACTGAGTCACAGAGTGGACGTAGCATCACAGTTTTAGAGCTAAAGGGACCTTAGAGATCATCTAGTCCAACCACCTTATTTTATTGATGAAGAAACTGAGTCCCAGAGGTGAAGGGACTTGCCCAAAGTTACACAGGTAGTAAGGAGCAAGCTGTCACATGACTGGCAGGGTGTAGTGGGAAGAACACTAGACTTGGAATCAAGAGGCTTGAGTTCAAATTGATTCTAACCTTTACAAACTGTATGACCTTGGGTAAGTCACTACTTCTCAGAGCCTTGGCTTCCTCATCTGTCAAGTGGGGATAATATTACTTGTATTATCTACCTTACTGGGTCATAAGGGAAGCGTGTTGTCAGCCTTTGAGAACATAATAAGCATGAGCTATTATTGTTAAAAGTAAAATGACTAATAAATGAGAGTGTCAGGATTGGAATCCAGGGTTCTCAATTCCCAGTTTGTGTGTGGTTCTCTATAGGACTTTGTGGCAGCTAAATTGTGTAGGAGACAGAGTGCCAGGGTTGGTGTTAGGAAGACCTGAGTTCAGATCCTGTCCCAGACACTTACTAACTCTGTGACCTTGGGCAAGTCATTTAACAATTGGAACAAGAACAACAACAGTGCCTTTTCTACAGTTATGAGGATCAAATATGATCACATATGTCAAGTGCTTTATGAATCTTAAAATGTTATAAGAATACTACTTATTATGTCAAAATCAGAATCACCAATGCCAACAGAGTATAAAAATGCTGAAAGGTGTAATAGCTGATGGACAGACAAAAACTGGCATTCATTAACTAATTAAAAGTTTAAATAATAATAAACAGAAGTTTAAACAATGAGTCAAGAACACAAAACAGACAGGAGAGTATTACATAGAACAACATTGTCACTAGCTCCACCCTTTTCCAATAAATATTTCCAAAGTACTGATGATTCCCAAGGCCATCCCATATTCTAAGCAACTCCAATTAAATAATAAAATCTTATATTTTTTAAATTTCTGGTTTACACTTGACATGATGTTGGCTCAGTTGATCTTCATAATCATCTGGGGAAATATGGAAGGCAGTTATTGGTATTCCTGGTTTGCAGGTAAGCAGACTAAGACTTGGGGAGGTGAACTGACTTGTCCTGGGTCCTGGGACAGACAGCTCCTATGTGACAGAACTGGGACTCATGAATGTGGCCCACCACACTGGGCCTTGTTCATGGCTCAAGAAAGCAAGTCAAGTTTAGTTCTTTCTTAGACCTAGCCTTTGCCAATACTGTGAGATATGTGAAGTTCATCTTCAGCATCCACTCACACTCTCTTTTGCTGACCCTCTTTCTCATCTTGGTGAATCCCTTCCTACGTGTCCAATGTCCTCAGGCAGGTCACGAGGTTCTTCCAGTCCTCTTCTATATTTTCTGGCAATGTCTGTGCCCAGGTTCCTTCCAAGAAGGGATGAGGGATGTGGAGTCAGGTGACTTGATGTTAACATCTAGAGGAGGGCAACCAAGAGGAGAGAAACCTTGAGATCATGCCATGTGATGACTGTTAGAAGGAACTAGGGATTGGAAAAGAGCTTGGAAAAGAGAATTTGAAGAATTATCATGTGAAGAAGGGGTTAGCTTGCACTGCTTAGTACCAGAAGGCAGAATGGGCAGCTATGGGTGGAAGCGACAAACAAACAAATTTAGGCTTGACCTAAGGATATAAGTGCCAGGCTTTGTGACCTTGGGCAAATCACTTAACCCTGTTTGCCTCAGATTCCTCATCTGTACAATGAGCTGGAGAAGGAAATGGCGAACCACTCCATATGTATCTCTGCCAAGAAAACCCCAAATGGGGTCATGAAAAGTTGGATATGACTGAACAACAAGGAAAGATTTCCCAACTTCTAGAAGCATCCGACAAGGATGGGATGAACTGTCCCCCAAAAGGGGGATGGACTGTCTTCAAAATTGGTAGTTTCTGATTCATTTGATGTCTTCAAACAAATGTTGGACAATCAGAGTGTTTTGTAGTAGAGATTATTTTTCAGGTGTGGGTTGGACTGAATAAACCCTGAGTTCTCTTTTGACTCCGGAATTCAGTGTTTCCCTGACTAGTTTGAATCCTGATTTTGACACTTACTGGCTTTGTGATTTCCTTGTGATTCAGTTTCCTCATTTATAAAATGGATATAATAATACTTGAACTATCTATCTTAGAGGTCTGGGAGCAGTGGAATAGATAGGAGGGGTTAGATATGAGAAAGACTATATAGGTAGAATCAACAAGACTTTGCAGCTGACTTCATATTGGGGGAAAGTGAGAGAAGGAAATGTCGAAGCAGTTTTGAGTCTGGGTGATTGGGAAGATAATGGTGTCCTAAGAAGAAATAAGAACCTAGAAGTGGGGGATAAAGGGTGGCGGAGGTTTTGGAGAGAAGATGATGGGTTCAGTTTTCAGCAAGTTTGGGATGTTAGCAGGACATCTAGGTAAAGATATCCAACAGGCAGTTGGGATGTGAAACTGGAACTCAGGAGTCAGATTGGGGCTGGATATACTTGTAGGGAGGTAATGCTTAGGGCTGTAGGAGTGGATGTGCTTGTCAAAAGGGAAATTCTAGAAAGGGAAAATAGTAGGGGCTTAGAACAAAGCCCATTTCCTCTTTGTCTTTCCAAATCCTACCCGTCCTTCAAGACTTACATCAAGTACTCCTTCTTCCTAGAAGCCTTGTAACTCCAGTATAACTCTTGTTACCCTGATTTTTCAGTTCTTTAAACTGTTGAACTTCTACCTACTTTGTACTTGCAGAAGTGGTCCATATTTAGGCTCTACTTTATATTTCTCTCTAGACCCCCAACATCCACCCCCCACCTCCTCAAGCCTGACTTCTATAGCATGGTCACCCTACCTGAGGCTAATAATCAACAATCACCTTCTAATTAACTTCTTTTTTTCCCCATATTGCCTCTAGCATCCCTTGGTCAGAGATGGGGTTTGAATGTGAAATTTTAGCGTTAGCCTTCACTAGCCTCTATTGTATTTCCTCTTTTCTTAATTTGACTCTGTGAATTTACCAGTGCTGACTGCTTTTGACTGGGGCCACAGCTGGTCTGAGGACCCTCTCTACTCAGCAATTCCTTGGAACCTCCACCCCATTCCCCTCATTTCCAGCCCATTGTATAGCAATTATATTTTTCTTATATGGTAATTTTGTGTATTTTTTTAATTAACATTTTATTGGTGACTTTTGTTTTTATATCATAGTCATTCCTAGTGTATTACCTCTATCCAGCCCATCAACCTTCCCTTGAAACAAGAAAAGAAAGTTAAGCAGAACCAGTGAACATGTCAACCACATTTGGTAGTGTTTTCACCATTCTGCACTCATAGTCCCCACTCTCTCTAAAGAAAAGAGGAGCTCAAATTTCTTTATCTCTTCTCTGGGTCAACATCAACCATTTTAATGTGTAGTTATTTTTTAAAGAGATCTCATGATAGAGAGGCAGCATAGATTCATACAAATACAATAACATTTCTCCCCAAATCCATTTGTTTGTACTTTTCCCCCAAATTACTTTGTGTGCATTTTTTATTTACTTATCTATATATCTGTAACTAGCATGTTAGCTCTTTGATGGCAGACATAATTTCATGTATCATCAGTGCCCAGCACAGAATATCAGCTTACTAGTTTCTTATTGAACTGGTACATGTTTGTTCCTGTTTTGTCTCTTAGACATTTGCTCCCCTGTGTTCTCCCCTAACTCTTCCTTTGAGAACAGGATCTATGTACCATTTATGTAAGATAGAACTGGTCCAGCTTTCTTTTGAGGCAAATAGAGGTAAATATTGTATATATTTGGGAGATGGTTGTTAGTCCTTTTTTTGACTTGTGCATGAGTTTGATTTAAGTGAAGTAGAGTTGCATAAAGTTATGAGCCTTATTCTTTCTTCCAGAGTCATCAAAGTCTGGTGGCAAGATAAAAGTCAAGACAACTGGCAATGGCCTGGGGTGCAATGATTGTCATTGTTGTCTTTGATATATGACCAAGCCCTAAGCATCCCACAGCTCCTACTTCAGCTGCCTTCATGGGTGTTGCAACAAACTGTTCTTACCTGTCCATTCCACTGTGGGAAAGTCTTCGCATGCTTGGGGTAGACGTCCCATCCAGGTTAACTCATTGATAACTTTGATGTCTGTCAGTTATCCCCAATCTGGTTTGTCTTCTCTCCTGAGACAGTTTTAACAGGGTACATGAAGTATGAGGCAAGCTGTAAAGGTATGCAGGAATCAAATCATAGAGGACTATTAATGCCAACACCGAGAGTTTAAACTTTATTTGAAAGGCAATAGGGAAACAAGACTTTTGAGTCAAAAATGGATGATTGAACCTGGAGAAGATTCCTGAAACTAGAAGCAAACCTGAAACTAGATTTGGAGTCAGAGGACCTAGGTTTGACTCCAAGGTTTTTCATTTACTACCTATATGAGTTTGGTCAAATTACTTAACTTCCCTGGACCCCATTTTCCTAATCGGTAATATAAAAGAGTTGGTCTAGATGATGACAAAGGTCCCTTTTGGGTCTAAATCTGTGATCCCATGGTCTGAGCTGTACATTAGGAAGATTTATCTGGCAGTGAGATATAGGATGGATTGGAGCTTGGAGAGAGTAGAAGCAGAGACATCATTTAGGAGGTTATTGCCACAGTTCAGATGTGAGACAATGAGGGAGTTGGTGGCAGTGGGAATGGAAAGGAGGGGACAGATGCAAGAGCTATTTCTTAGGTAGAATACTGATTAGATGTAGTGGGTGAGGAAAGAAAAGGAATTGATTCTCAGAGATGAGCTTATAATTATGGGTGATTAGTGGTACAATGCATAAATTTCTGGGTGTGGAATCAGGAAGATTCATCTTGAATTCAAATCTGGTCTCAGAACACTAGCTGTGTGACTATGGGCAAGTCACTTGTTTGCCTCAGTTTTCTCATCTGTAAAATGAGCTAGAGAAGGAAATGGCAAACCACGCCAGCATCTTTGTCAAGAAAACCCCAAATGGGGTCATGAAGAGTTGGACATGTCTGAAAAATGACTGAACAATAAAGGAAAGGAAAGGTGCCACTAACAGAATGACAGAAAGGCAGTTAGTTCACCATAGGATTCTAGGGAGTACAATGGAAGGAAAGGGTGGAGCCGAATAAGGGCTCAGGAAGGGTAGGTCTGAGATGCATGGGAATACACAGCAAGGAGTAGGGGTTTTCACCCAGGCACCTGCAACTCTGACAGAAATTAGAGGAAAGATGTAGGAGTTTGTTAGCTATAAGACAGGCAACAGTTGCATTTAGCTTCTGCCTTTCAAAATCATCGGATCATAGATTTTGAGTTGGAAGGGACCTTAGTGGCCTTCAAGTTTAACTCCCTTGTTTTATAGATGAGGAAGCTGAGACATGGAGAGGAAGAATAGGCTAAGTGACTTGGCTTGGATTAGTGTCTGAGAAATACATGTCTGAGGCAGAATTTGAACTTTACTCCAAGTCCAGTGCTCTGTCCACTATGCCATGCTGCTTGTGATTGATCCTAATGACCGAGTGCTGCAACTATTGGTTCTTTCTCAAGAACCAGTGAAGAATGGAGGTGAAATCTGGATCTGTAAATACTTGGTGATCAGGTTCCTAGGTGCAAATTCAACTCTACTTTCTTTATTTCACTCTACAATAGTGGGGGATGATGCATAGTCATTAGCCCAGTGATCACAGATCTTGGGCTGGAAGGGATTTTAAGAGGCAATGTAGTCTAGCTCCTTCATTCTACATGAGGACATTGAGGCTTAGAGAAATTAAGAAACTTGATCAGTGTCACACAGGTAGTAAGTGGAAGAGCTGGATTTGAAACTAGGTTCTCTGACTGCAAATCCAGAAGAAGATTCTCCAAATATGGATTCCGGCTCAGGTGTTGATATTTGATTATCTGGGTTGGGATAGTGAGAATTCTGGTGGGGTTAAGTAGGCAGAATTGGACCACCTTCTATAGCCAGGCCCTGGATGCTCCACCTATAGATGGGTGGAGGCATTTCTGGCTGATTCAGGGCAGAGCAGGTTCAGCTACATGGTTTTGGAGCAAGAAGCCTTCCAATTTAAGTTCACAGAGTTGGAGCTGTCAGAGCTATAACTAGGGTTGTGTGATGGGGGCTTTGCCCCTAACAGAGAAAGTTCTTTCTCTGTCTCTCATGTATAATACAGTACAGACACACAGAGAGATCAATTTTGACTTGTGATTTCGTTGGTAGAGGGAAATCTGGAAGAGGAAACCCCCTCTACCAATTCTGTTAGCACAGGCTCTGCAACTTACAGTGTTAGAGAGTTGCTTGGAGGTGCTGAAAAGTAAGTGATTTGCACCCCCTCCCACAAAGTCAGATACTCAGTATATGTCAGAGATATGACCTGAGCCCAGACCTTCCTGGCACTGATCTTGGATCTTTAGCTACTATCCCTCTATCTCTATCTATATCATCCATTTTTTTCCTTCTGTCTCTTTCATTTCACCTTCATATCAATCTCTATGCTTCTCTCTTCTCTCTTCTCTCTCTCCCTCTCTCCCTTTCTCCCTCCCTCTCTCTCTCTCTCTTTCTCTCTCTCTCTCTTTCTCTCTCTCTCTCTCTCTTTCTCTCTCTCCCCATCTCCAAATCTACTGTCTCTATCTTAATTTCTTATCTGTCTCTTTCTCTATCTCTTATCTGTCTCTTTATCTCTAACTCTTTCTTGTCTCTCTATCTGTATCTCTCTTCTCCATCTCCTCCTCTATTATTTTTATCTCTAATCTGTTTCTACTTCTCTTATATCTCCATCCTAGCCTCTATAACTCTATCATTTTTTTCTTTCCCTCTTTTTCTATCACTATCTCTAGCTTCATCTGTCTTTATCTCTTTCTTTATCTCTCTATCACCATCTGTCTCTTTCCATCTCTGTCTATCTCTCTGTTTCTATCTTTCTGTCTCAATCTCTGTCACCACTTCTATCATCTCTATCCCTATCATCTCTTATCTTTATGATTTGTGGTAAATTCATCTTAGTTTCTGATCGGCTTTAGAAAGTATTTCTTTTCTATAGGGCTACCATCGAAGTATTCTATCCCATTATTTGTACCTTCCTTCCCAAACCCCTCCCCCCAACAGTGTGAGCCAGACCCTTCTTAATGCTGCTGCTGCTCCTGCTGCAGATGCTAATTTAGGACTCCTGTTTTCATTCTGACTTGAATCTTTTTGATCTGATTTGTAGCTTTGCACAGTCTTTTTTCCCAGCACAAAGCTAAGAGGGAGTGTTAACTGGATTTCACACATCTCCTGCCCCCTCTCTACGTTCCCCATATTTCCTGTTTTATTTTCAGCTTGTCGGGCAGACTGCGATCTGGATGGGTAAACACTCATTTTACCCAAGATGAAGTGCAGGATGCCCTTTTAAGAGCCGAACTATTATGCTGATGCCTCTGGATGGCAAGTAGGGGAAGCTGAAACCTTCCCAGGGTGCAGACTGAGCTTTGTTCCCAGCCGATAAACTGTTACGAGAAACAAACATCCCAGTCAACTCATTAGCATAATCTTAAGAATTAATAGCTTGATTGATGTTTTAAGTTTTTTTTTGTCATTTTCTATAGCTGATAAGGTATTAAAATGGAGGAGATAAAGAAGAGAAATCATGACATAACATACATTATTTAGGGGCTCTTCATGGTGTCTACACACACATATACACTGTACACACACACACACACACACACACACACACACATACACACACACACCCTCACTCACACCAACACTCTCACTCACACAGCCTATTCATCAACATTCATCTTTTGAATGGTATTTGGAGCCCAAAGCCCTCCAAGATATGGAATTAATTTCATAGCAGGTGATTCTATATATTTTGTGTAAGCCATCTGTCCTCTCTTAGATTACCTCTCTGCAGTTACAATAATTAATCATTCCTGGGGCTGGCCTAACTGGGAATCTCTCTCCTGTCAGAAAGATGTGCAGATGGAATGCCGTTAACTGTGTGAACTGAAATATTTGCTTTAAGGCAATGTCTCTGTGAGACAGGTGCATCCAAGATGTAAGGATGTGACAAATGCCTGTTAAGTGCTGATTATGTGGCAGGCACTGTCCTAGGCACCAGGAGTACAAAGACAAAATGGAAAATAGTCTCTGCTCTCAAGGAGCTTATATTCCACTGGGGGATGCAATATGTAAAGCAGATTAGTATGTATGTGATAATTAAAAAACATAATTAGCATAAAGTCTTCTTACATTCAGCCCAATTCTCCAGCCTGTCAAGATCTTTGATGTATTGGCTGAATCACATATCTTGTACCAAAGAAGTAAATGGTGAACTCCCCAAAGCCAGAAACCCTTCATCCTAGAGACAACCCTCAGTTTCCTCCATTTTACTGGGTGTTTTCCCATTGATAATGATGATGTTGAAAAGACAATAATTACTATGCAATGATGATACCCCTGGCATCCAGGCAGCATGGAGTAGTGGAGAGCTCGTTGAATTTGGAATATGGAAAACCTAGATGCAAATTCCTCTCTGGCAATGTGCTACCATGGACAATCCACTCCAACTGTTAGGGCCTCAGTTTTTTCATCTGTAAAATGTGAATAATATTAATATACATAACGCTTACCTCATGGGATTGTTGTGAAGCTTGGATGAGCTAAAGTACATTAAATACTTTGCATATTTTACAATAATACAAATAATAACAGCCAGCATTTACACGGCACTTTAAAGTATGTGATTTGTTTTTCAACTATCACATCATTTGATCCTCACAAGGGCCTCGGAGGTAGGTGTTACTATTACCTCCATTTTTTTTTGTTTTTACAGCTGAGGAAACTGAAGGAGGTGGAGTTCCATTGACTTGTCTAGGGTTATCCAGCTAATAAGTGTTTGAGGATGGCTTTGAATTCAGATTTTCCTGAAATTAGGGCTAGGACTTTATCCACTGTGAAATCTCAGCTCACAGTTTATAGGATTTAGAAGGTAAAGAGACTCTAGAGGTCATCTGGTTCTGCCTCTTTATTTTCTAGAAGAAGAAAACAATTTTGAGCGGTCAAATGACTTAGGATCATAGCCAAAATTTGAATCTACTTCTTTTGACTCTAAGTCCATACATTTTTGTGGTAAACTGAGGCATCAATAAAATAAGTGCATGAGAGATACATGCAAAATTCTATGTTATATTGCGTTCAGGCATTACTTACTGACTGAAAGGTGCAAGGAAGGCTTCCTGCAGGAGATGTCATTTGATTTGGGATTTTAAATAGGGATAGAAATTCAGTAGGAAGGAGGAGAATGTTCCGTGTATAAGAAACATGGTAAGAAAAGGGATAGAGATTCATGGTGTGAACTGTGAATGATTATGGGTGGGGTTTGATCTGAAGCCTTTGGTCACTCTCCTTTGGGCTGGGGGTATGAATGAGCACTTTTGAAGGCAGGTAAGAGATAATTATGATTCAGGTAGGGAGATCCACATATCGCCTCCTTGTTTCTCACACAAAACACTCCATCTTCAACTCTAGGCATTTTCACTGACTGACCTCCAGGCCCTTTCTCTTCTCATCTCTGCCTCTTGGCTTCTCTGACTTCCTTCAAGTCTCACCTTCTATAAGAAGCCATTCCCGATTCTCCTTAATTCTAGGGCTTTCTCTTTGTTAATTATGTCCAATTTATCTTGTCTATAGCTTGCTTGTACATGACTGTTTGGATGTTATCTTCTCCCAGTAGACTATGAGCTCCTTGAGGACTGGGACTGCCTTTTTGGGACTGGGTCTTTCTCTGAATTTCCAAACTCTTAGCATAGTACCTGGACATATTATAAATAATTGTTGACCTGACTTGACTTGATTACATTCAATAGCTTCTGAGGTCCCTTCCAAGTCTGAGAGGCTATATAATTCCGTGGAGTTCATAGATATGCATGGTGATGCTCTATGTAGCTCTAAAATTTGGACTTATCTCTTTTAAGAAGCTTTCTTGATTTCACTCTGCAGATCTATTCTTTACTCAGTATTCTTTTTAAGGAATTATATGACAGAGGTGTGAATGAGATGCAAGAAAACAGATTTTTATGCAAGTATATTACATACAGAATCAAACAGAATTTGAGTCAGAAGGGACCCCAGTGGCTATCTAGTCCAGGGGTGTGGAACCCATGACCTCGGGGCTAACCCATATATGAAAGAAATGATCACCAGTGTTCAGAATTAATTTATAACAATTAATATGTAGTGGTTTAAGGTTTACTATCTACTTTTCTCTCAATAATCTTTGTGAAATAGGTAGTACAAGTACATCTTATTAGCCCTATTTTACAGATGAGCAAACTCAGAAATTCAGAGAGTCAAGTCAAGCCAATAGGTCCTTATCAAGTACATACTGAGTGCCAGGTACTGCTCTAAGCACTGGGGATACAAAGAAAAGAACAACAACAAAAGCCAATAAACTAAGCAAACAAAAAGTTAGCCCTTGCTCTGGAAGAGCTCACATTCTAATGGGGGAGACATCATGAAAACAATTATGTGCAAATAAGATGCATGTAGGATAAATTGTAGATAGAGAGGTAAAGTAGCTTGCCACTGGTCACACAGCTATTAAGTATCAGAGGTAATGTTTAAATCAGATTGTCCTAAGAGTCCAGTGTTCTTTTCAGCTCACCAAGGTGCCTCCCTAGAACTTATATATTCAAGCGAAGGTTGTTCCATTCAAAGTTAAGTCACGTTGGTGTAGTACCTGCATTTCCTGGTAACCAAGGGCTGTGTCTCTGTCAGGAGTTTTGGTCTGACTTAGGGTCAGAAAGTCCATGTAATTTGCTGCTTAATTTCCAATAGATGAACCAATTCCAGTATGCATTTATTTAGATACTATCTTTCAAGCAAACTACTAAGGACTCTTGGAATTTTGAGCCCCCAAGTTTCCTAATTCCTAAACTTTTTTTGGTCTCTTATTCAAATGAGTAGAATGGATAAAAAGTCACAAGTAAAAAACTAAAGCCTTGGGGGTAAAAGTTATTGCTTTTTCTTGACTAATTGCATTCTGGTACTTGTTAATTGGGTGACCAAGGCCAAATCCCTTCACCATTCTGATCCTATTTTCATATCTGCAAAATAGGAATAATAATACTTGTATTATTATTAAAATTATTCTTCATGAGATTGTTAGGAGCTTAAAGTGAGGTAATATATGGAAAACATTTTGCAAACTGTAACTGTTACTCCATAAAAGGTGGTTTTTATTTTTAAGTAGTGGAGCTGAGATTCAAATTGAGGTCCTCTTCTTTCAGATCCAGAGTTTTCCTCTAGAGCATATTATTTCTTTATTTTCCCCTCTAAAATCCTCTGCCCTAACCATATTTATTCTCCTTGACTTCCTGTCCTCTTTATAGACAAATCCTTTTCCCTTTGCTAGTTCCTGCATTGTAATGGAAAGAACATTGGTATTGAAGTAAAAAGACCTGGGTTCAGATGCCGGTTTGACTATTCTGGTAACTTAGACAAGGTCCTTTGTCTGGCCCTCAGCTTCCTCTTGTGTAAAATGAAGGGTCATGTGGTGGTGGGCCTGGTATTGGGTTAGATGGCTCTCCCAGATGCTTCCCGCTTTAAGTTTTAGGAGTCTAATGCTCTTTCTGGGTCTTAGTTTCCCTTCTGCAAAATGAAGGAGTTGGGTTAGAGAGCCTCTAAGATCCCTCTCGGCTATAAATGAATGATCCTATGATCTCCCTTACCCAGCAAAATGTTTCCCACAGCCTCCCTCAGGCATGACCAAGTCTGGTCACATGTCAGCCATCCGTAAGTGTCTGTGGCTGCTCAGTGTCTCAGAGCGAGTAGACACTCTACAAGGGCTTGGGAGAGCGTTGCTTTTTCTAGACAAAGGTTGCAATTGGTTATTGATGGCCTATTTGTATGCTAATGCTGCTCAATAAAAGAAAGCTGAGCCATAATTAACAGTCTAGCTTCCACTACCAAAAAAAAAGCACTGAAAGGTCAATGGATTTCATACAATAAATTATTAAATAATGGGAAACACAGGAAGTTAAGTTCCCGAGGTGTAATCTTTTCCGATTTTATTAACTATCATTTATTACAAATGCTGACAATATTTACATTTTGTTCCTGACATTTTCCTGCTGGCTCCTAGAAATGCTCTGAGCACTGGCACTGGTGTTTATCAGTTTCTACTTAGGTGGAGGTGTGAAGATCATGTCATGTCTATTATGTGACCCCTTACCACCCTATGTCAATATTCAGTCAATAGGCATCCATAGGAACGCAAAGGAAGGATTAATGCTATAGAACTCCAGTCATGGGCATAATGGAGAGTGCTGAATTTGGAATCAGAGAACCTGGGTTTGAATTTCACCTTTGCCATTTACTGCATATATGACCTTGGGTGAGTCATTAGTCCTTTTAGACCTCAGTTTCCCCTTCCACAAAAAGCCCCCAAAATGAAGGAGTTGTGCTAGATGACCTCTAAAGTCTAGACTAGAGGACCCCACAGAGCTTTTGTTTATGTGGGTTATAGCTCTTGGCATTTACTGCATTAGAAGTGAATATATCTTAGTATTGTTATAAAAATCATTTTGACTTTGTGGACTGCCTGAATGGGCATCCAGGATAATACTTTTAGAACTCCTGGGTTAGAGACCTTAGAAACCATTGAGTCCCATTCCTGCCATTTTACAAGTGAGGAAACATAGGGCCAGAGCTTAAGTGATTTAGCCAAGGTCACACAATAGTGAGTGTGTCAGAGGTAGGGAGTTGAACACTAATCCCCCTGGTTCCAAGTTCAATGCTCTCTCTTCACTCTACCACGCTCACTTGTTCTTGACACTCTGAGTCACACTCAGTCGCACAACAATGAACTTGGACTAAATGACCTGAAAGGCCCTTCTAACTAGATCTTATTATCCCTATGTGGGCCAGACTCCAGCTCAGGTCTGTTGTTGCTGCTGCTTGGAAGATGGGAGGCTTGTGTCTAGTACTGGTCTTGGTGTGACCAGGGAGTTGCCTACAGAGTAATATGAACAGTGAACATGGTTATGAGGCACTGAGGAGGGAACAGAATTGGACAAAACTAAGTATCAGACAGGGTAGCCCAAGGAATGCTGGATGAAAGGAGTCTATTTTCCAGACTGCTGTACCTGTATGGGGCTAATGGTTCTCAGTTGTCACTGACATCTGAAATAGGACAGTTGGGTTGATTCAAAATTGAACAAGCAATCAAATTCAAAGAATGCTGATTTTACCATATAGCCAAATAGAGCACATTTATTAAGTGCCTGTGGTGTGCAAAGCACTATACTCAGCTGATGGTGTTTAATACTGGACCAATGTCACTCTGAAGGGAGGATTACCATGGAATTCAAAGAGACCTTTGCATTAAGCCTATTCCACTTAATAATTTTATCCACAACAAAAGTGAAATTCCAAATCTGCCTATATGTATCTTTCACCCATCAATCTTAGTTTTACCTTCTGGAGACAAATAGAAGTATGGTCAATGATGGACAGCTGGCCTACTTATCAGATTTTCAAGTTTTACGAAGTTGTGTGGCATGTAAGACCAGGGCTTGATTCTTGCCTCTGAAAAATGCTAGCTGTGTGAGTATGGGTAAGTCATTTTATCTCTTAGTGCCCTTCACAGCCCTCCAAGATTAAGTTACAAACTGCTGATCTGTGTCAGTGGAGGGCGTTTCCACACTAAGAATTCCCTATCCTCATTGAAATAATGGGTTCAGAATGAAAAAAACCCAACAATCCTCAAGGCATAGCTAATCCACAAAGTTATCTAAATACACTGAATGGCAGAACTGGGATTCAGAAAGGTCTCCACACGTTGGGATAGTAGCAATCATCAAGCAGATGAACTTCAATAAAAACAAATTGAAAATCTTCACTTAGGTGAAAAATAGGGGTGGCTAGCTGGCACAGTGAATAGAGCGCCAGCCCTGGAGTCAGGAGGACTTTGAGACCTTGAGTTCAAATCCTGCCTCAGATACCTTACACTTACTGTGGGACCTTAGGCAAGTCACTTAACTCCAATTACCTTGCCTTCCTCCCTCCAAAATAAAAAAAAAAAAACATTAACTGTATAAGTATAGAAGAAGAAACCTGTGGCTACGAAGATGTTCATGTGAAAAAAGACCTCAATAGAGTTACGTGGAAGCCAGATAATATTGCCCACATTTTTGTTCTTGTTCCATTGTGTCTGACTCTTCATGATCAGATTTGGGGTTTTCATGGCAGAGATACTGGAATGGTTTGCCATTTTCTTCTCCAGTTTATCTAACAGATGAGGAACAGAGTTAAATGATTTGCCCAGGGTTGCACAGCTAGTATGTGTCTGAGGCTGGATTTGAACTCAAGGTCTTCCTGACTCCAGACCCAGCACTCTATCCACTGCACCACCTGCCTGCCCATATACTGCATTAAGAAGCACTAATAGGAGAAGAGAACTCAGAACAAAGGAGAGAATAGTTTCATCGTGCTCTGTTTTGTCCAGGTGTGGGCATACCTGGAGTATTGTGTTTAGTTCTGGCAATCATATTTTTAAAGAAGGATACTGATAAGCTGGAAAGCCCCCATAGGAGGGTGGCCAGGATGGTGAGGGGAATGGAAATCATATGAAGACTGATTGAAGAAATTAGGCATGTTAGACCTGAAGCTGTGGAAATTTGGTGGTAGGGTTGGGGGAGCTGCCTTTGAATATTTTGAGGGTGGGCATTGAAAAAGGCCGACCATTATTCTATTTGGCTCCAGAAGGGACAACCAGTGTTGATGGGTAAAAGATATAGGGGGGAAGATTTTGGATTTCACCTTGATATAAAGAGCTTCACAATTAAGGCAGCTGAAAAATGGAATAAGCCACCTCAAGTGAGGGAGAGTTCTCTATAATCAGAGAGGGGGAAGAGTGTCTTCAAGTAGAGACAGGATGTTATGGAATGTTAGGAAGACGGCTATTGTCTCAGGTTGGTTTGTATAGGAGGCAGCAAGAGACAGTAGAAAGCTATATTTGGGGGTCAATATAGTTCTGCTCTCACTTCCAGCCTGACCTTGGGCAACCTAATCCCTTTCTCTGGACTTCAGGTCCCATATCTGCAAAATGAATATATTGGACTAATTGAGATCAATTATACAAAGTGCTGGAACTGGAGTCAGGAAAACCTGGGTTCAAATCCCACCTCTATTGCTTGATTACTGTGGAGCGATGGGCAAGTCATTTTAACCCCCTATGAGCCTTAGCATCCTCATTTTTATGATGGGGATTCTGAGAATTGTAATCTTCACCTCACAAGGTGCTTCTGAGGTACAACTAGTATAATGTGTGCAAGAGGTTTTGTTCACCTTAGAACACTATGTGTTGGCTAGTCTTACTGGTTTTTTTTTGTTCTCACTAGTAAATCCTGTGATGTCTTCTGAGGGCCCTTCTGTTTGTACATAGATTTATGCAGAATGAGCTATGCATTTGTACTTCCTTCACTATAGTGTCAGTTGAAGAAGGCAGACAATTAGGCCCCATGAAATCTTTCTTATAGCTTGGAGAACTGAGACCAAAACTAGAGGAGGGACTGGCCTGAAGCCACAAAGCAAAGCATCAGTACATCTAAGGCCTGAGCTCACTGCCACGCCCAGCCCCTTGTCTCCACCAAAGAAATAAATGCTGCTTGCTAGCATCCAAGGTCATAATATCGAAGACAATCTGGCGAATGTTATGACTGAAATACTTTTACTAGGCCAGATTTTCTAAAGCAGTGGCAGTGTATTTAGCATAATTGTGATTCTTGTCCAGAGCTGTGCTGAGCTGAGCTGAGAAAGAGCTTGTTTGCTGAATGTATCCTAGAGAGGTCTGTGGAAAGCCTATTGATGGGTGGTGCCTTGGCTTCCCTAGTTCGGCTCCTCTGGGCAGCTTGAACAGAGGCCGGCGACAGTTGTAAAGCATGAAATTACCAACTCGGTTGAAATCTAACTGCAATTTATCTATAAGAACAACAGTGAGAGGTGACATTTGTCTTAGTAAGTTCCCCATTCATTTCTGGAGCCGGAGTTCATCATTCATGCAACTCAAGTGCGCGATACATGTAGATGAATATTTATTACCGATGATGAAGTATCCTTCTGGCAGTATAATACACTTCATTCACTTGAAAAACTAATCCAAACTGATTCACCAGAGATAGACTCCTACTGTGCACAGGGAAATTTCCACCCTCTTCTGGAAAAATCCAGGGGGGTCCTAGGGCCAAGTTGGCTATTCTATTCTTAGATTGCCAATGAGATCCATGGGAATGGGATTTGCACATAGAGACTGGTGTGTCAAATAACCCATTATTTTGAAAACAATCAGTAAGTTGCACTGAATAGAATAACTGATTTTTTTGAGCTGGAAGGGACCTTAGAACATTGAATTTTAGAACATAAAATGTTAGAGTTGGAAGGGCCCATAAAACAAAGGATGTTAGATCTCCAAGAGTCCTCAGAACATAGAATGTTAGGACAAGAACATGGAATATTAGAGCTGAAAGGGACCTTAGACCATAGTACAGAACATAAAATGTTAGGGTGGGGGGTGAACTTAAAAACGATCTAATAGAAAGCATTCATTTGACAGAGGAAGAAAGTGCTAAATGTCACACCGCCACCTGCAGTGACTTGCAGAACCATATCTCCTGAGTCCTAGGTTTCCAACCAGTTATTTGACTGAATTCATCTGTTTGCTTTGAAACAACTGAAGTGGGTATGGAAATGTACACCTATAATCCCTGCTATTAGGGGTAAGTGAGGATGTTGAGTTTTGAGCCGCAGAGTGACAAAAACATGACCACACTGAGTCTGGCACCAATATGGTAAACTACCAAGAGAGTTGGGTGACTGTGCTGCCCAATGAAAGTCAATTTGGCCCAAGTTGGAAACAGAGGTCAAATCTTCTGTGTTGATTAGGAGTGGGATTGGGTCTGCAAGTGGCTGGTGTACTTTCAGCCTGGAAGAGAAAGAAATTTCCAAACTAAAAAAAAAAGAAAGAAAGAAAAGAAAAGAAAAAAGTAACAACTAACTGACTTCACTAGGTGATGGTACCTTTTGTGCCAAATGGTGGTATAAATGTTTTTAAAATTAATTTTTATGTGTCTCTTTTGTTTTTTATCACCTATATTTCCCAATGTATACCATTCCTTACCCCACAAGAGAGCAATCCCTTATAATGAAGCATAAAAAAAGATTTTTAAAAGGTTCAGCAAAACGAACCAATGCATCAGAAAAGTCTGACTTTATATGCAGTATAACCAGAGTCCCCTACTCTACAAAGAATTGTGGTGGTACTACTTTCTTCTCATATTTCTTCCTTGGGGCTGAAATTGGTCATTAAAACTTTGTAGCCTTCAGTTACGGTTCTGTTGCTCTTCCCATTGGCATTGCCGTAATCCTCTGACATTGAAAGCCCTTTATAACCTCTTCCCCTTCCTCTTGCCCCCAACCTGTATTCTTTCACCTTACTCCCTACCACAATATCTGCAGTCTAGTGACCGTGGCCTCATGGATGTGCCTCACACAAGACATTGGGCATTTTCATGGGCATTCTCCCGATGCCTGGACATCTCTCACCTCTCACCTCTGCCTTCTGGCTTCCTTCAAATCCTGGCCAAATTCTCTTCTTCTACAGGAACCCTTTCCACATCCCTCTTAATTCTAGTACCTTCCCTCTCTTGATCGTTTCCAATTTATCCAGTATTTAGCTTGTCTGTACACGGTTTATATGTTGTCTCCCCCATTCATTTGTGAACTCTTTGAGAGCAGGGACTGTCTTTTGCCTTTCTTTGTATTTCCATTGCTTAGCATAGTGCCCAGCACACAGTAGGCACTTCTTCAATGTTTATTGACTGACTATCTGGTTGTGCTTATTGCTTTCCTTTTTTTTTTTTTCTTCTTGGAGGGTGGAGGGCAGGGCAATTGGGGTTAAGTGACTTGCCCAAGGTCACATGGCTAGTAAGTGTTAAGTGTCTGAGGCCAGATTTGAACTCAGGTCCTCCTGACTCCAGGGCTGGTGCTCCATTCACTGTGCCACCTAGCCACCCCTGCTTATTAAGCTTTCCTGATTGTGCTTATTTCACTTTCCCTCATTTCAGATGTCTTTCCATGCTTCTTTTGCTCAGCATATTCATCATTTCTTACATCATATTCCATTACATTCATGTGCCACAACTTCTTCATCTATCCCTCAATCCGTGGCCTTCTAACAAAATAGAACAAAAACAGCTAAAATGTAGACAATAGATCTTCTTTTCCTAGAGATGTCTTAACACTGTTATTTTCTTTAATATAATGTTACCGTTCCTACAGTTTATTCTTTAACCAAGACAGCCTTTGACAAGCTTTACTTCTTTGGGCTGCGTATGAGCCTGCATCTTTGGAACGCCATCTGAAAGCATGAGATTCCAGCAGTGATATAATACAGGGGCTAAGTGCTCTGGCCCAAGAAAAAACAACATCAAAGACAACAGCTCATAAGATGATAGTTAAAATATACTCAGAGCATCATTTTTATTTTTAATTTGGAGCCACTTCTCCCAGAGGAATGGAGTAGAGATATCATGAGAAAATTAGCTTCCTGGCTCCTCTGAGCTCCATCTTGTTTTCTCTTGACAAAGGATAGGGATTTCGTTCATTAAAATTGTATGGACTCCTACCCTCTCCCCTACTGTTTATTTACACAAGAAAGACGGATGACTTCAATGATTAAATCGCCATCCTGGCTCAGACTGCACCAACCTTGCATATAAACAGTCACCTCTGCTCACAGAACCGTGGCTAGTCTCCTTATATTTTCAACTGTTAATTCAAATGTGTGAGTGGATAAGTCTGGGGCAGGTCAGATGTTGATGGCAAATAGTCATGAAACGAACATTCCTTATTCCTTCAAAGAGGAATTTGCCTAGTTCTCTTGTCCTGAGACAATAAGACATTCCCAACAGGTCTTGAATGAGAGTGACTGGAGGGCCAGGAAACTTGGGAAAAGGAAACCAAGAACATGACCTTTGGTGAAGATTAAACTGAAGGTGACCTCAAAGGCAGAACAAATGCTATTCTATTTCTGTGACAGTCTACCTATTACCACATTATTATTTATCAATATGAAATTCCTGTATTTATCAATGGATATAACATGATCATTGATTTACCACCTTGGCTTGGCTTTTGTCAAACTTAAGATACTTCTCCTTCATTTATAGCTGGGCCCAGTGTTGTGGAGTAGGAAGAACTCAGGACTATGAGTCAGGAGATTTGGGTTCAACCTCTGCCAATAATTAACTGGATGACTTTTGACAATTCACTTTACCACTCTGGGCCTCAGTTTACCCCCTTTCTAAAATGAAGGGATTGGGCAATAGGCCTTTCTAACAGATTTTTATCAGGGAGTAATTTAATGTCTTCCTCCTTCTTAATAATTACAACTCAATTTTACATGGTGCTTTATAGATTTCAAAGTATATTACATGCAAACTTATCTGCTCCCAACTACCACATGGGGGTAAATGTTGCAGATATTATCATTCCTATTTTAGAGATAAGAAAGCTGAGGATTATGGAGATTAAATGACTTAACCATGTTCATATATAGCTAGTCTATGCCTAAGGTAGGAGACCTGGGTTTAACTATATATGGAATGATAGTTTTAAAAAAATTACTTTTAGTTTACAACATTCAGTTCCACAACTTTCTGAGTTCTAAATTTTCTTCCCCTTTCCCCCTTCTCCCCCATGGCAGCATGCAATCTGATATAGGTTCTACATATAGCTTCACATTAAACATTAGTCAAGTTGTAAAGAATTATAACCAATGGAATGAATGAGAAAGGAGAAACAAAACGAGAGAGAGAGAGAGAGAGAGAGAGAGAGAGAGAGAGAGAGAGAGAGAGAGAGAGAGAGAGGGGGGGGGGGGGGGCGAGAAAGCAGTTTGCTTCAATCTGTATTCAGACTCTGTAATTCTTTCTCTGGATGTGGATAGCCTTTTCCATCATGAGTCTTTTGGAGTTGTCTTATAACCCTGTATTGTTGAGAAGAACCCAGTCCATCAAAGTTAGTCATCACAGGTACGATGTGTCTGTAATTGTGTACAATGTTTTCCTGGTTCTGCTCCCCTTATTCAGCATCAGTTTATATGAGTCTCCCCAAGTTATTATGAAGTCCATCTACTCCTCATTTTTTATATCACAATAGTATTCCATTACATTCATATACCACAACTTGTTTAACCATTCCCCAATTGATGGACATCCCCTCAGTTTCCGATTCTTTGCCACCACAAAAAGAATTGCTATAAATATTTTTGTACATACAGGTCCTTTTCCCATTTGTATGATCTCTTTGGGATACAGCCCTGGAAGTGGTATTGCTGGGTCAAGGGGTATGCACATTGTTATAGCCCTTTGGGCATAATTCCAAATTGCTCTCCAGAATGGTTGGATCAGACCACAACTCCACCAACAATGCATTAGTGTTCCACTTTTCCCACATCTTCTCTAGCATTTGTCATTTTCCTGTTTTGTCATGTTTGCCAATCTGACTGATGAGATGTGGTACCTAAGAGTTGTTTTGATTTGCATTTCTCTAATCAATAGTGATTTTGAGCATTTTTTTCATATGATTATAGATATCTTTAAGTTTTTCCTCTGAAATCTGTCTGTTCAAATCCTTTAGCCATGGAATGATAACTTTTAAGGATGAATAGATAAAGGGATTTTTGAGGATGGGGAGACATAGGTGTGTTTGTAAGCAGTAGGGAAGCAGCTAGTACAGGTGAGAGGGTGGAGATTATAGAGGGAACAATCTGTTGGAGAAGACAATATGAAATGGGATCACAATTAAGGCTCTGAGAAGTTGTGCCTTGTCTAACCTGTCATAGGCAGAGAGTATCTGAGGGAGGATCTGAACCCATTCCTAGTTGACTTCCCAATCCGATCCTCTATCCACTCTACCATGTTGCCTCTCAATTAACTTCAGACAACCTTATCTGTTGACCACCAGAAGATGAATTATTTTGACCTTAGTAACTCACAGAAACCATGTGCTGTGGTTTGAAGAAATTGGAATATGTGTTGGTAAAGAATGACCATATGGATAAAATTATAGTTCCTGAAGTATCTAAGTAACAGAATAATAGATACACCAGGAAAATTTAATGAAAATGCTACTTGAATGAAGAGTTGCAGTAGGCTGGAGGAGTTGGGGCAGGGGGAAAATATGCAACATTTCACCCAATGTTCTGTCCTGCATTTAGAACCATAAGAAACTGGGCAACCCACTCTAACTTCCCACCAAGGTGTCATTTTGCCCCATAAATATGTTAATTGTAACAATGACTGGTATGGGATCTATATTGGAAATGGAGATTGTATAAAGTGCATTGTTAAAGGTTTAATGAGACAATGAAATAGCACAAAATACCGAGGACACATGTTATTCCTGCTCTAAGGCAGCTGGCTTTGTGAGGATAATACAAAGGAGCGTTGAAACATTTATCTGGATAATTCAGGCAAAAAACAAAGCAAACACTTTTGTTTAGAACATCTGATTAATTGAATTGCATTTTTCTTATAAATGAAATCCTCTGGCTAATTGCCCCAGTTGCCCAGTTTGTCCATATAACATGACTGATAGCCCAGTTCCCTGAACAGTAACTTCTTAGAGGTGTCTTGGGGACAGTAGAAATAGTGCTTGATTTGGAGTCAGCAGACTCGCATACCTTTGTACTTAAGCCATAGTTAGAATGGCAAGCATTACCTTGTTTGTTCATTTGGCTTCTACTGTTCAGAAGGAAACTTCCAGACAGCAGGGGCCAGGTTTTCTTCATGTTCTATAAATTGTCCCATGAAGTACAGAACATGAGCAGTATAATTGGATGCTCCAGATCTACAGTCATGTCCTCTTCGTGGTCTTCTGGGTGTGGAGAATTAAAAAAAAAAAAACAAAACCGTAAGAGAACAGCAAACAATTGCCTATGAGTCATGGGGTGAGGAAGCCAGAGAAAAAATGGAATTGGTCCATTTAAGTCCTCCAGAGCATCCTGGATATTCATGCTTAGTTAACAACCTCAGGACTGACGAGGCATATGTGGAAAACCCTAAAACAGGTTCTCATGTTTCTTGAGTGGGACATCTTTGGCACTAGGGTACTAGTTTCTGCTGCTTTGTAGTGTTGTTTGATGGAGTTACAGTGGAGGGTTAATAAGCAAGAAGATGAGAAACATCTTCACTTTTGTTTTTGGAGAATTTGTGCTCCTTTCCAGAGACAAATACTGTATATTACCTGCCATCTCCCCTGATAAAGTTTTCAAGAGCAGGGAATCTTTTGGTTTTTTTGCATTTGCATTCCAGCACTTTAGCTTGGTGCCTGTCATGTAATAGGCACTTAATAAATGCTTCTTGGTTGAATGATTGATTAAAAGGAGAATTGTTCATCACACCTAATTTGATCTGAGACAGCCAAGTGCTGTGACTTTGGAGTCAAAAAGACCTGGATTAAAATCCTGCCTTAGATACTTACTAAATCTTTGATGATGGCAAATAAATTAACTTCTCTTAAGTTCGAATTCCTCATCTGCAAAATGGGGATAAAAGCATCTACTTCTACCTTACAGGGTTGTTATGAGGCTCAAGTAAGCTTTTATGCATAAATCTAAATCTATACATCAATCTCGAGGTATCTATGTTTATCGGTTTATAATTTTTAAAGTTCTATATTGATGTTACTAGTATTGTTAATAGTAATAACAATAATAATCTATCATTCATATTTTTCCAAGGGGGCAGGCAAGGCAATTGGGATTAAGTGACTTGCCCAAGATCACACAGCTAGTTAAGTGTCAAGTATCTGAGGCCAGATTTGAACTCAGATCCTCCTGACTTTAGGGCTGGTGCTCTATTCACTGCACCACTTAGCTGCCCCCTTCACATTCTTCATAATCTACCAAATGCTTAGTATAAGATTTCAAATGCACAACTCTTATGTCACTCCATTGTTCTGAAAACTTTCCGTGGTTCTTTAGTTCTTCCTGAATAAAACCCATCCTTAGTCTGAGATTCAATGCCCTCCACAATCAGGTGCTAATCTGCCATTTCATCATCATCTTCCACAGTTCCTCTAAGGTAGTTGAGCATTCTAGAATAAATTCTGGACCTGGATGATGGTTACAGTCCTGGCTATGTTGCCTGTATGATCTTGGGCAATTGACTCCAGCTCTTCAGGCTTTGGTTTCCTCATCTGTAAAGATGGACGAGGAGAAGCTTTGAGTGGGTGATGTGGAAGGTCCCTTTTAGCTCAAAATCTGTCATTCTATGACACAGTTCTGAAGGTCCTGAGGGATGAATGCTCAATGTACCTGAAATGGGAAATAACCAAAGAATGACAAAAAAGGCATTAGACCTTATAATCACCCCAAAACACAACTAAAATAATATCAGTGGCCCCCTCCCTATTTGTTACTTTCCCATTTGTATAATTTTCTATGAGAATAATCTACATATGCACTCTGAGGGTATCCTTGGTAAGTATACTAATTGGGAGCAAGCAGACTTGCCCAAGCAGTTTTCCATAGTAGGTTACATCTTTAATATCACACAATTTTTTAATCATTAGAGCAAAATACCTTTTAAAAGGGTTTTCTTCAACAAGGAATCTCTCATGGATAAATCAAAATTATATGTGATTCCTTGAAAGAGATAATGAGAGATCATCTTAATGACTCATTGATTATTATCAGGCAAGACTGAAGACAGGAACCTTTGCTTGCCAAAGGTCTGTCCCAGAGGAGTTGCAATGCAGAGTCCAAATCAAAGAGAGATTCCTTGTATGTGTGTGGGGCTGTACTCCAGATGCTTCTCTTTGTGGATGACAGTGAGCTGATTGCATTATGCCCTGAAATAGTGGTTAATAAATGCTAGTTGATTGATTGACTGGAATGTTGCAGATGCTCCTGGGTGAGATCCATAATCATTGAGGAGAATTTGGTCTCCCTATCCACATAGGAAAAACCAAGTGGATGACAAATGATGGGGTCAGTATAGATTATGACAAGCAAGTTGATGGACAACATATAGAGCTTATTCAGCAGTTTGTGTATCTTGGAAAGATGCTGCAAATGAATATTGGATTAGGCTTGGGACTCAACAGAAGGTGAGTGAGCAAGATTGCTTCAGGAAATTGTGAAGTTTGCTCCTTAAAAAAAAAGATCCATCTTTTTAACATCGATATTCCTGCAGTGTTATTGTGTGAATTCAAGACATAAGAACTATAGTTCCTGAAGAACTCAAGTTGAGGATTACCCAATTTTAAGTCATCAGTGGTATAAGATGTCATCAAAGAGACAAATTTGCCAAAAAGAAAATATATGTCATGTATGGAGAGTGAGGGTAAACCAGAGGGGCAGCTTGCATGCCCAATTGGGATACTGGTGATGTTAAGAGAAAATGATGAGGGGCCCCAGTATATTGGAGAGGACACAGACAAGAGCTGCCTAGGATGGGTAGGCATACATTCGGAGATTATGGTCCATATCATAAGAGGGGGTACCCTCCCCTTGATAAGATTATTGCCTATTTGAGTTAAGCCCCTGAAATGTCCTAATCAAACCAGAATACTTTCCTTCCCTACCCACTTACATAGCTCTGGGAACTTGACAACTCTGTTCTCAAAAATAACTTTTACTGATGTATTTCAGAGAGAAGAATTAAAGGCTATGTGTCTATACAATACAATACTAGATAAATATACGAGAGCTATACAGAGTGAATACCAATTGGTGTAGGGGAAGAATGAAAAATCTTGTAGGAGGTGATACTTCAGCTATGCTTTGAAGAAAACTAGGGATTTTGCCAGGCAGGGATGAGGCAGGAAAGCCTTTCTGAAAAGTGTACTTACTTACTCAGGAGATGGAATGTCTTGAAGTGAGTCCTTTTGGCTGCAGAGTAGAGTCTTATGGGGAGTAATGTGAATTCAGCCTGGAAATACACATTTGAGCCAGATTATAAAGGACTTTAAATGTCAGACAGTAGACTTTGCATTTTACCCATAGGAAGCAACTAAAGCTTCTTAAGCAGGGATGTGACATAGTTAGACCTATTCTTTTAAAGAAATATGAATTCTTATGATATATATTTGATATTTACAAGCACAGAAACACAAAATATGTGATAAGCTTGAGTATATTTAAAATCCTTTTGGCTTCTCTACATGATACATTTCCTCCCTTATAATATACATCATGGTATACATGATCAAGAATATTATAAAATATTATATTACAAATTTCAACAATCTACTACAGTATATACAATAAATTATCTTTTTTTTTTTGGCTGGACCTGATTTCAGAGGAATATGGAACTGTAGGGGATTATAGCCCTTTACTGTAATTTGTAGTTTTAGAAAGCTATTTCAGTCAGTCAGAAGTGAAAGTGATTTGTCCAGGGTCACAGAAGTAGTATGTGACAGTCAGGATTTGAACCCATGTATTCTTCAGTAGGAGGTCAGTTTTCTATCTACCATGCCCATGTTACCCCTCAATAATTATGCCAATCATTGTAGACCTGAGTAGGCTATAACATGGACTGTAGAAAGAAAGAACATGGGCTCACCCCCTACCTCTGGCTTCAGTTTCCTCATCTATATAAGGAGGGGATTGGATTAGATGATCTCTGTGTTCTAAATCTATGGTCTCATGAATTTAGGTCCTAGCAAACCGTCAGGATTTTTGCTTATTCTGGGTATTATTCTTGGTGTCTCTCTCTCTGTGCTTATTAATTTTTGCCTTCCCTCTTCCTATTTATAATTGATGTGCACAATACAATTCAATCTAATTCAACAAGTATTTTTTGTACCTATTATGTGTCTGCTAAGCACTCAATAGACCTGTTGTGTGTCAAGGGGTTTTGTGCTTCTTGCACAAGGACTAACACCTCTAACTTTTTTTTTATTTTTAAAAATTTGTTTTATTTTTTATTTTCTAGGGCATTTATTTAATTAATTAATTATTTTAAACTTTTGTTTACTTTTAGTTTATACCATTCATTTCCATGAGATTTTGATTTACAAATTTTCTCCCCATCTTTCCCCCACCAGCCACCCCAAAACAGCAATCCCACTGTATACCGCTCCCCTAATCAGCTCTCTTCTTTATCCTCCCCCATCAACCCTCTGATTTTCCAGTAGAGCAAGATGGATCTCCCTACCCCAGTACCTGTATATTTCCCTCCTTCCTATTCCACCCCCACTTCTTCTATTCTCTACTTTCACTCTGTCCCTTTACAAAAGTGTGTGCTTCTAACAACCCTCCCCCCTCAACCTGTCCTCCCCTCCATCCTACCCCCTCTCATTCCCTTCCTCCCTACTCTCCTATGGGTCAAGATACTCAATTTAGAGTGTATGTCATTCCTTCCCTAAGCCAACTTTAATGAGAGTAAAGTTGACCCATTCCCTTCTGCCTTCCTGTTCTTCCCCTTCATTGTAAATTATCCCTTGCCTCTTCTATATGAGAGGATTAACCCCGTTCTGTCTCTCCCTCTCTCTTCTCATACTATTCCTCTCCCATCTCTCAATTTCGCCTTTTAAAACATTATCCCATCCTGTTCAATTGATCCTGTGCCCTCTATGTTCACATATATTCTAACTTTTTTTTTTTTTACTAACCTTATATACAGAGGTGTTCTGGTAAATTTTCAATAGTCATATCTCTGAGTAAAAACATATATTCATGACATACTTTTAATAATAATAGTACTAATACCCAACATATACTTAGCACCTACAATGTACCAATCACTTTGTTAAGTGCTTTATAAAAGTCTTCTTTTATCTTCAAAACAGTCCTGAGAGATATTTGCTATTATCTCCATTTTACAGATGAGGAAACTAAGGCAAAAAAAAATGGTTAAGTGACTTGCCCAAGAGCATGAAAAAAAATGTTTGAGGTCACATTTGAACTCAGGCCAACTCATTGAGCTGACTCCAGGGTCAGCTCTCTATCCATGGAACCACCAGATACTATTTCCTCCAGCTCTTTATTAAGTCTAAAAAATCAACAAAACAATAAGTCAAACCTGATTTGCAGGTTTGCTGATTTCTGGGGCATAAATGCTTATACTAAACATTTAACAATCAGCTCCAGCTCAAGCTGGTTCCACACCCTCTTGCTTATTTATTTTTCACTTGGAATCCCCTTCTATTGAGTTACTAATTCAGTGCTGTACCGGATGAAGTTGATTCGTGTGTTAAGTTTTCTTAACTGGCAGATCTTTCCACTGTGTCAAGAAGTACTGTCCTCCATGCCTCCCTCTCCTTTTGGTGGTCTATTTACCATTTCTGAGAATAGGATTGCTTGCACTTCTTCTTAGCAATTGTGATGCCTCAAAAGATCACCTCTTGATAGAGAAGGAATGCCCCCAAGGCAGTAAGTAGAAGATTAACTGTGACATCTCAGTTCCCTCATCACTAAGGTTTTTTTTTTTTTTAAGAACCTTAGTTCTGGAACTGAGGTCTGTGATTTCATTGCTAGGGAACTTCCAGGTGAGAAAATTCCCTCTAGCAACTTAGGGCAGCAAATTATCTGCAATTATTGTGCTGAAGGATTACCTAGACAGGGGTTGGGAACCTGTGGCCTCAAGGTCACATGTGGCCCTTTAGGTCCTCAAGTGTGGCTTTTTGTATCAGCAAGCACCCTAGCATACCTAGGGCAGCTACTAGCACAGGTTCTTAGATCTGCTTTTCTAAAGGAAAGCAACTCAAAAAGGGTTAACAATCTTACTTTAATCAATCAAACACATATCATTTACCTAGTTCAGGGGGAA
>CM053580.1:501761680-501785080 GCA_028627135.1 Pseudochirops cupreus | reverse complement strand
GCCACAGGCTCCACGTGACCACATTCAGCCTATTAGGGAACAGAGTATACTTTGAAATATCCAAGGGTCCTCAGAGTCACATAGCCACTTTAGCAAAGGGCCTAGGGGCAGGGAAGATCTTCAGATTCCCATAACACTCTTTAACTGAATCCAAAATTCACAGAACAGTCAGAAGGCCACACTTGAGGACCTAGAGGGCCACATGTGGCCTCGATTCCCGACCCCTGGAGAGTAATGAGAGGTTAAGTGCCTGGTCCAGGGTTATACAGCTAGTGTATGTCAGGGGTAAGACTTAAACTCAGGTATTCCTGGCTTCATAGCTGGCTCTCTATCTGCTACACAATGATGCCCAGGTACACAAGAAGTACTCAATAAATACTTTGAATTGTATTTCATTTGAATCAAAGTCATTAGGTATTTTTCAAATTCTTCCTGAATTTTGCTGTGTGTTGGCTCATCCCATCCCAAGACCTAATTGCCCATTAGGGAGCCTTGTTGCCACTGATTGGATTGGAGGGATTAACAAGCCATGATTGTCTGGGCACAGACACTGAAGTCAGCAACATGCCTTACGCTATTGACTGATTAACTGCATAAACCTTATTATTCTTCGGCTAAATGGTTTTAAAAAAAATTGAATTTATTATTTGCAGCAGGGCTACGTGGAAGTTGAGTTCTTTTCTGGGCATCATTTAGCCCTATACTAATGCTCTTTCCTTTTTCCTCCCCTCCCCCATCCCCTTTACAAATCATTAAAATACATGCAAGTCCTATTGTTTGTAAAGTTTGGAATGGAAGCTCTACATAGCTATTGGAAAATAGAGTTATGTGGACTCAAAAAAATATTCCTTTGTTTCTTTGTTTAGTGAACACACATGAAACATGTGCACATATGTCCTTTGAGTTTCTGAATTGATTTTCCCTGGATGTTACTAGAGTGGGAACTAGGGTAGGGTGATTTGAGTTTTGTCCAGGGTGCTGAATTTAGAGGATGCCAACAACACTTGAAATCAAAAAGCAGAATAGAACAACAGAGCTAAGGATTTAGCAACAATAATTAGATAAAATAGGAAGCTTTGGCCAGCTACTTCCCCACTCCCACGCCCAGGTCATCTCCTCTCCGGTGCCCTTCTTCTACCCTTCCCAACAACTAAACTGAGTATACACTTCATGTTTCTTACCCTGACACAAATGTGCCAGTTATAGTTCTGGATGTTATTTATGCCTGGTACCTGCCACCAGGTACCTTTCTCTAGGGATGTGACATTGGAAGTAAGCTTAATTGATAACATTCAAGTAGGCAGCAACACAAAGTTGGATCTGACTACAATTTTCATTATTGCTTATTCTTCCAGTTCTTGGCATGGGCTCTGATCAGTATAAGATGTAACCAAATAACTTGCCACAGAGATATCCATTAAGTCTTCTCTTCCACCATCAGGATGATGATGATGATGATAAAAGGAGAGGAAGACTCAAAACATTGAGTTCAATCGAGTTCCAAACATTGTGGATTTTATAGTTACACTAGGCTTCTTAGCCTAGCTTAACCTCTATCCTCAATCTATGGCCCTTCTTAACTACCACAGTCATAGAACATGGTGCCTGATATTTAAATACTTGTTAATTGGCTACTTTGATCTAATAGAAGAATGGGAAGAGGAGGAGAAAGACTGTGCAAGAGGAGAAGGAATGGAAGGAAAAAGAAGTAAGGAAGAGGAGAAAGAAGGTAAGGAGAGAAGGAGGAGAATAGCTAATATGTATATAGCTCTTTAAGGTTTGCAAAGCACTTTACATTCATTTGATCTTCACAACAGCCCTGGGAGGTAGGTGCTATTATTGTCCCCACAGTCTTGCCCACAGTCACACAGTAACTAACCTAGCTGCTAACTTCTTCATTTTGCAGTTGGGGAAACTGAGGTCCAGAGCAGATCTTTCCCTAGGTCACATAGCTAGTCAGGAGCAGAGCTAGGAACAAAACTCTAGTTTTCTGACTATCAGACCGTTCTCTTTCCTCAGTAAGACACTTCTCAAAACTTCTATTGTGGGACCAAGCCTGAACCTGCTCTCCCAGGCTTAAGTGGAAAAAGTATTTATTAAATATTTACTATGTGCCAGCTCCTCTTGCACTGTCTTTCTCCTCCTCTTCCCATTCTTCTTTCTGATTCTTTCTCCTTTTTCTTCTTCTTCTTCTTCTTCTTCTTCTTCTTCTTCTTCTTCTTCTTCTTCTTCTTCTTCTTCTTCTCCTTCTCCTTCTTCTCCTTCTCTTCCTCCTCCTCCTCTTCCTCTTCCTCCTCCTCCTCCTCCTCCTTCTTCTTCTCCATCATCATCACTATCTTCATTCCCACCACCATCCCCATCATCATATCACCACCACCACCATGATCATCATGGTGTTATTCTACTTTTGGGATTCTGTGAAAGATGTGTGGTGTAATAGAATATATGATGGATTTTGAGTCAGAGAACCTGGATTCAAACTCTGGCTTCATTATTTGCTACCCGTGAGACCTTGGACAAGTTATTTAACTTCTTGTTCCTCAATTTCCTTAATTGTAAAATGAAGAGGTTGGACTAGATAATCCCTTCCTTTTCTAAAGCTATGCATTTATGGTTACATTTCCCTGAAAGAGACTAGTTTTTTTCTCCTAAGATAGGACCATGTGAGAAAACTGGGTTAGATATTATTCTGCATTAATTATCTAAGTATTTCAGAACATCCTTTCTTTGGGGATTAAACTTGGCTTGGATAGAGGACATCATCCCACAGGTCTTTCTGCACTGAAGTCAGTGTTCCTCAAATTGGAACCAACAGGTTGAGGAAGAGATTTCTTGTAACCTTTGTTGTCTGTCTTCTCCCTCTTCCTACCTCAAACCTTTACAGGGTGATAGGAGGCTGGGGAAAGGAGACTAGGGAAGAGGAAAAATAACAAATGATATCTGTAATAACATTTTGCATCATAATTTATGTTAGAGTAGGGAGAGCTGGCCATGTGGAGCTATGCAAATCCCATGTAAATATATAGACAGCCTCCTGTTTCCTTTAGTTGGATGAGAGTCATAGTGCACAAAACCTGAGTCAGGAGAGATCAAGGTTTGAGCCCTGGCTTTGACACTTCCTTATATGACTCCCTCCCCTCCCTTCCCTGTGTTGTTTAATTGTTCTGAGTCTCAGTTTTCCCATATGTAAAATGGGGCCAATAATACATTAAGGTTGCTATGAGACTCTCACCCATGCTGGTGAAAGTGTAGTCATTTTTCTGTTATTAATTGGGTGTGGCCCTGAAGAAAGTCTTCCATGGGGATCAGGAACTTAAGTGATAGGGAAGTAAATTAAGTATGGGAAGACCTGTAGTGGTACTCAGGCTCGAAGTCAGCATCCAGAGCCAGGAGCCTACTGTCTGTCTACTCCCCAGATCTGTCATGAGATGGGGGCTTTGCCAACCTTAAAAGTCCTTAGAAAGGTGAGCTATTATTGTTGCTGTTATTTGCCAGCCAGCCCAGGTTAGTACATTCTCACTCTTACTGGCTCCATGTTAATGGGAGTGCAAACATTCTTGTTCTCACTGGCTTTGTGACCCAGAGGGACTCAGGCTGTGTGTTCTTGACCCTTTTCTTCTCTGATAAGGCACAGAAGTTTTTGCAATATGAACTTGTGTCCTCTCTGGACCACAGAGAGGTCACTCACATCAGATAGCTTGCCCAACAGCCACAAATGACACAGATCTTAGTGATTACCAGCAGTACTTTTGAGGCCATGAATTTCAAAGGGTGCATGTGTGTGTGTGTGTGTGTGTGTGTGTGTGTGTGTTGATGGTGGGAGAGGAGAGAGAGGGCAAGAGACAGAGATAAAGACACACATAGTGACAGAAACAGAGAAAAGGAGGAGGAAGAGAAGGAGGAAGAAAAGGGGGATGGAGAAGGATGAAGAGAGATACTCAGCATTCTGTTAGTTTTTCCACTTGATTTTCCTAGCAACATTCCCCCCTCCCATCCTTACCTGATTATCTTCCTCCTTTACCCAAAGATCTTCAGTGGAGTCTGTATTGATGACCAAGAGATAGGGATAAGTACCAAAATGTGATTTTACTCTTATAGGGAACTTCTAGGTAAAGAAACTTCTGCTTCCAACATCTTCTCTGCAACTTATATTCTTTAGGAGTTGTCTAGAGTAGAAGTATCAGACACATCATTGGAAGTGGGGGTGGGGGGTGGAGGAGGTTTCATGCAGCCCAAACCAGATTAAAATGCATAATAACAACAAATAAGTATAAACCATATATATTTTATATGTGTATATATGTATATGTGTATGTATATATACATAAAAACATACACATGCACACACACATAATTTGGTGGCATAGTGGATAGGAACACTCATCTTCCTGAGTTCAAATCTGGCTTCAGACACTTACTAGCTATGTGACCATGTGCAAATCACTTAACCCTATTTGCTTCAGTTGCCTTATCTATAAAATGAACTGGAGAAGCAAATGGCGAACCAGTCCAGTATCTTTGCCAAGAAAACCCCTAACAGGGTCACAAAGAGTCAGATATGACTGAAACAACTGAACAACAAAATGGCTATTGTAGATACTTCTTTAAATGGAGACTTTGGGGATGAACTCCCAAATTAGGGGAGAAGGCTGTAAGGGTGGAAGCTTTGCCAGAGTCACAAGGTCTTCTAGGTCAAGAGATAGTCTGGGGAATCATGGGCAGAGTGCTTGTCAGAGGCAGGACTTGAACCCATATCTTCCTGCATTCAAGACCAGCTCTCTCTCCACTCCATCAGGTTGCCTCTCTTTGCCCATCAAATAAAGTGTACATTTTGTTGGATCCTGGCATTTGATAATTTAGCTACAATTTACAATGTGGCCATCTTAATCTGCAAGAGGTGGAACTCCATCTGAGGATTAAAATAGCATTTGCACCTCGAAACTTCCCCCCCCCCAAGAAAATACAATAAACCAGAGCTTGATTTATTGTTTTGTTGATTTTCTAGACTTAAGAAAGAAGTGGGGAAAATGTTAATGATGCAGATTAAACTTACAAGTATGTTATGTACACATTTTTCTGAGATCTAATTGTCAAACACTAATCAGCACATGACTGGGGCAGAGAAAATGATAGCACTGTGAGAGATGAAAAGGAGAATGTGGGTACTTGAGTAAAGTTCATGCCAGAGTTGTTGCAGGAGGAATTTTCCTTCAGGAGTGCAAGACTTGGAGGGTAGCTATGCTTCTGGTGAAAGCCACAGAGAAGAAACGACTGGATTTGGAATTAGAAAACTTGGGGTCAAATTCTAGCTCTTCTCTCAGTACTGAGGTAAAATTCTCTGTCCCTCACTTTCTTCACTCTATGCAATAAAGGCCTTGGGCTATATGACTTCTAAAGTCCCTTGCTCTTCTAATTCTATAGTCCTATTTTTCCTGTCTTATTTTATACTATTTTCCTTTAGGAATGCTAGATATAAACCAACACAGAGATTCTACTTCCCTTCTCCTCTCCAATCTCCATATCCTTGCTCATATCAACCCTCAGGCTTGAAATCTTCCTGGATGCTTTTATCTGATGAAGTCCTTCCTTTCCTTCAAGGCCTAATTCAAGTGCTATCTCATTCTTGAACCATTTTCTACCCTCTGGGTAAAAATCATCTTTGTCTTGGATTGCCCAACAGGCACCTGCTGACACAGTTTTCACTAGCTACCATCAAGATCTTGGAGACAACATGTTTCTCACAACACATTTTGGGGACGTCTTCTTTGTCCTTATTTTACTCTCCTTTGTGTCTTTCCTTGAGGGCAAAACCTATCCTTGGACATCTAATACTTCTTTCAATGTCTTGCACAGAGTAGGGAGGCACTGAAGCTACAATGTTTTTTTGATGTTGAAACCTGTAACACCCCTTCCTTGTTTCCTAAATTGCTGAAAAAGGTGCTGAAAAGCAGTATAAGAGTTGGTAGACAAATAGACTCATGGTCTCCAGTCCCTGGAGTTCTAAGAGGTAGATGAGTTGGGAGATGGTGGCAAGAGAATTTGCTGCTTTATTTTATTCTTTGCTATTTACCTTGCATTTAAAACAAATAAACATTTTTTTTAAATAATTGAGCTCCAAATTCTCATTCCTTTCTCCAACTCCTTCTCTACCCATTGAGAAGTCAAACATTATGATAACCATTATATATATGAAGTTTTACAAAAACATGTTCCTGTATTAGTCATGTTTTGCATTTTGCTTTAAAGTCAACAACTTTTGGTTTACAATGACGTCATGTGTTTAATTCTCACTGAAATAAGGGAGCTAACAAAAATGACCCTCACAATGACCCCTGTGAAATTAGGTGATGTTATTGTCTTCATTTTACAGAAGAGGAAACTGAGGCTCACGAAGTTCAATGATTTATTTGGTTGCATATAGATAGTAAATGCTTGAGATAGGATTTAAATCCAATTCTCATTCCAAATCTAGTGTTCTAGCCACTATGCTGAACTGTGTTTCAAGTATGATGTGAGTCAGCCTACGACCTCACTGAAGGGTTTTTATTTACAGAAAGAAACAATATAGAGCACTCTCATCTTACAAAGCACTCTCATGGTGAGAGCCTTAAGGACAGCATGAAGGGGAGGCTCTGGGGTCTTAGCTTTGTAGGAGGGCAAAGTGCATGGGCTTAATGACACCTGTTTGAATCACTAAGCAACCTTTTTTGAGGACTTCCTGGTTCTTGACTGTGTTCTCAATGTGGAGTTTTGAATGTTATTTTCAAAATTACTTTCCTCAAACAATCTCCAGTCCATAAAGCTGTAAGAGTATGAGGCTTGTCCAGGGTCACACAGCTAGTGGCTTCAATCTGCATTCAGACTCCATCAGTTCTTTCTCTGGAGATGGATATCATTTTTCAATTCATAATTTATTGCATTTCAGTCTCAGAGGCTGCATTGAGTACACATTCAATGTGAAATGACAGAAAGAGCAATGAGTTGAGACACATTGGTGGCACCGTGGATGGAATGCATGCCTAGAATTAGATCAGAGTTCAAATCTAGCCCCAGACACTCAGTAGCTATGGGCGAATCATTCAACTCATTTGCCTCAGTTTCCTCATATACAAAATGACAAAGAATTAATAGTACCTACTTTCCAGGATTGTTGTGAGGATCAAATGAGATAATAATTGTAAATCTCTTAGCACAGTGCTTGACACACAGTAAATGCCATACATATTAGCTGTTATGATGATGATGATGATGATAGTTATAGTTAGCAGATGAAGGCATTCCTTCTTATTCTGTCTCTTACTATCTATGTAACCCTGGGCAAGTTAAAAGCTCCCTGATCCTCAATTTCTTTATCTCTCAACTGAGGGAGTTGGATTTCTAAGGAATCTTTCAAATGAACATTCTATGACACATCATCCAATTTCCTACCTTTGTTATTGAAGAAGATTCTGTTTTCTAGGCTTGAGAAGTCACATTCTACAAGTCCAAAACCTCAAACCAAAACAATGTGGTACAGTGGAAAGACCATTGACTCTGCAGTCAGAGGAACATAGGCTAAAGTGGATATCATTTTTCATGAGTCCTTTGGAAGTGTCTTAGACCATTATGTTGCTGAGAATAGCCAAGTTATTCACAGTTGATCATTGTACGATGTTGCTGTTACTGTATACAGTGTTTTCTGGTTCTGCTTATTTCACTTTGCATTAGTTCATATAAGTCTTCCCAGATTTTTCTGAAATCATCCTGCTTATCATTCCTTAAAACACAGTAGTATTCTATCACAGTCATATACCACAACTTGCTCAGCCATTCTCAAATTGATGGGGATTCCTTCAATTTCCAGTTCTTTACCACCACAAAAAGATCTGCTATAAATGTTTTTGTATGTATACATCTTTCTCCTTTTTCTTTGATATCTTTGGGATACAGACCTAGTAGTGATATCCTTCACTCCTTTAACTGACCTTCTCTAGATTCCTCATCAACTGGATCACCCACTGGACATACTCCAGTTTGCCAATGTTCTTTCTAAAAATGTGGTGCCCAGATCTTTATCTAGCTCTTCAGCAACCAAGCGAACTAAGACACATGATTGGGGACCAATAATGAGTTTTGTCTGATAGTTTGATTAGTTATAGAGTGTTATGCAGAAACTGCTGCAATGATTTTATTTGATTTGCATAAATTTACAACAATGTCCACACATTGTTAATTGATGTGAAGAGTTTATCAATGGATTTTGTTGTTTATGTCCCATTTCACAAGTAGTCTGGCTTCCTCTGATTCATATATTGACTCATTCTCTGACCTTCTTTTCCTCTTCTTCTCCAGTTGCCTCCATACCCTGGAGAAACATGTACCCTAAGGCTCCATATATTGATGACTCCCTCCTTGGGACCACTATTTCAGGAAAGGGTCCAGTCATGCTTCATCTCACTAACACCTTGATTATTTTTCTAGATTTTTCTTTCTTATCAATAGCTGCTTTGCTCCCAAATGGGACCCTTCTTTTCTCCCTTTTCTAGTTCCCCTTTATATGTTCCATTAGAATGTATGCTCCTTGAGGATAGGGACTGTCCTATTTAGCATATTGTTTAGGACATAGCAAGCAGTTAAAAATGCATGGGCGCTCTCTCTCTCTCTCTCTCTCTCTCTCTCTCTCTCTCTCTTTCTCTCTCTCTTTCTCTATCTTTATTCTCTATCCCTTTTACATTCAATAGATCCTGGGAACCCCTAGGAACTAATTGTGATGAGCATCAATGTGATGAATAGAGAAATAAGACTTACCTCAGGTTCCATCTTTGTTATGGGATCCTGAGATAGAGGTCATATGCCATACATTGAAATGTCATTTATATATACCTTGTTATGTGTATTCTTTGAT
The DNA here is from genome assembly GCA_028627135.1 of Pseudochirops cupreus. NCBI lineage: Eukaryota > Metazoa > Chordata > Mammalia > Diprotodontia > Pseudocheiridae > Pseudochirops > Pseudochirops cupreus. The sequence goes on along the minus strand of CM053580.1, from coordinate 501,776,196 downwards.
AGCCATTTTATTAAAAATTTCTATGAGCAAAGCACTGTATTAGGTACTGTGGAAGAGAGACAATTAAAACACAGTTTTTATCCACACAGATCTTATAGTTTAGCTGAGGGGTAGCTAAATATCTGTCATTATATAATCAAAAGGTCAGCAGCCAGGTAGCACAGTGGATAGATGGCCAAATCTGTAGTCAGGAAGACTCATCTTCCTGAGTTCAAATTTGGCTTCAGATACTTCCTAGCTGTGTGACCCTGGACAAGTCGCTTAACCCTGTTTGCCTCAGTTCCTCATCTATCAAATGAGCTAGAGAAGGAAATGGCAAATCACTCCAGTATCTTTGCCAAGAAAACCCTGAATAAGGTCACAAAGAGTTGGATAATACTGAAAAATGATTCAACAACACAATCAAAACAGAGTGATTATAGTACATAACAGAATAGAATAATAGGACAGGTACAAAGGGTTATCTTTAAGGTCAGAGGAAGGAAAGCTTATTTCTTACTGGGGGAATCAGGAAGATTTTATGGAGATAATGGCTTTTTGTTGGGCTTAAAGGATGGGCGAAATTCCAGCAGGCAGAAATGGGTGCATTGGTAGTAAGGTAGAGAGGAGAGGGAGTAGCCCATCAAGGTATGGGAAATATTGTGAGCAAAGGAATAGAGGTGGAAAAGTGAAGAAAATGGACAGGGTAGATCTGTAAATGTGTACGTGTATGTGTGTGAGTGTGTATATGTGTATGTGTGTGAGTGTGTATATGCGTATGTGTGTATGTGTGTGTATGCATATGGGTGTGTGAAAGTTTCTCTAAAAGGTTGCTAAGTGGAATCCTTGTTCCAGCTTTCAGAAATGTAATAAAAACTTCATCTCTGATATTGACTAAAGTGCCCGATTCATAGAGACATTTCACACTTTCACACGCTACAGTATTTTCAAACAATTGAACACTCTTTTTCTTCCACTCAACAAACTGAAGTCAGTTTCTGGAATCACTTCCCAGCTTCTACTAAATCAATTATATATTTCATCTTTTGTTTAAAAACAGCAACAAACCCCACTCTATTACTCAGTTAATTTGCATCACCAGGCTTCCCTAATACTTTAAAAATTGTCCGTCACAGTCTTAATCAGAAGGGGAAAAATTCCATTATCAGTGTCTCATATTCTTACAGCCTCCTGTTCAAATGAAAGCATTTGCTCTCTACAACACCCAGACTGCTACAATGGCTGCAAGTTTACTTTGTGTTGAGATTATTGTCTAATGGTCCAGAGTCCTCATCTTGATTTTTTGTTTTTGTTTTTTGCTGTGTGACCTTTCTCGAGTTATTTTACCTTTCTGTTCCAATTTCATCATGTTGTGGCCGTTGGTACTTGCCACACATCCACCTGCTTCTCAAGGAAATTGTGAAGATCATGTTTGCAAAACGTCCTCTGTATGTGCAAAGAGTCAGTGTGGTGGGGTAGAAAAGGAACCATTTGTCCTTGCAGTTAGGGGACCTGGGGTTCGGTTTCAGTTCTAGCTGTGTGACCTCTTGGGTAAGTCTTTTCACTTCTCTGAGACTGAGGTTCCTCATCCACAAAAAATGAGCTTTATAGTACGAACATCTACTTGGCAGGTCTGTTGCCATTAAAGTGCTTTATAAATTTAATGCACTTTTAAAGTGCATCATCATTATTATCAGGATACAGATAGGATTGGACCTGCAATTTCCAGAGAACCCCTGACTAGGGAAATGCTCTACCAATGCAGGTCAGCACCTTCTTTGCAACTTACTGTGACAAAGACTTATCTAGATCCCTGAGGGGTGTAGTGATTTGCCCTGGGTTAGTTACACTGTCAATATGGAGAAATAGCTAAGGGGCACAGTGGATTGGGCTCTGGACATAGAGTTGGGAAGACTTGAATGCAGTTCCCGGCTATACACTAGCTGTATGACCCTGGGCAAGTCAGTTAATCTCTGTCTGCCTTCGTTTTGCTATCTGTAAAATGGAGATGATAATAATGCCTACCTAACCAGTGGTTGTGAGGCTCAAAAGAGATAATACCTATAAAGGGCTTTGCGAACCCCAAAGCACTGTGGTGCTTATGATGTTGATGATGATGGTGGTGATGGTGATGATCTATCAGAGGTGTCCCTAGAGCCCAGGTCTTTTCAACTTTGAGGCCAGTTCTCAGTGCACTATGTCTTGCTAACAACGAGAGCAAACAACAAAAATCGCATGGAAAAGAACAATGATTTCTGAGAAATCGCAGAGTCTCTGAGTTGGAAAGGATCCCAGAGTCCTTCTGGCCTCATCCGCGTCTAAGAATCACCGTCCCTAACAAACGGTCGTCCGGTCTCTGCGTACCTCTGGGGACAGAGCACTTTTGAACAGCTCTGACTGTGCAGATGTTTTTTCGTTACAGATTCTAAAGTTTCCTTTGCTTCTGCTTTCAACTATTGCTCCTAATTCTGTCCACTGAGGCCAGCTACGGAAAGTCTATTCTCTGTTCTCTCAGACAATCCATCGCACGCTTGAAGACAGGCACCGCGTTCCCCCTACGTCTTCCCTCGTCTAGGGGAAACATTCTCAGTTATTTTAATCAGTCCTTGTAGAGCAGCAACTGAGGGTACAGTGGATGGAATGGGCAGATCTGGAGAGGGATTTTGGAGAGCTGGATTAAAGTAGATGGGAGTAAGGAAGCATCCATTTAAGGATATTTAACAGAGTTTGGGCAGGTGGCTCAGTAGATAGAGCTCTTTGTTTAGAGTCAGGAAGACTTATTTTCCTGAGTTCAAATCTGCCCTCAGACATTTACTGACTGTGTGACCCTGGCCAAGTCACTTAACCCTGTTTGCCTCAGTTTCCTCATTTGTAAAATGAAGGAAATAGCAAGCCACTCTAGTATCTTTGTTAAGAAAACCCCAAATGGGGTCATGAAGAGTCAGACATTACTTAACAATAATAACAACCACAACCACAACAACTACAGCCACTACCATCACCACCATCACCACAACAGAGTTTGTACATTGTCAGCCAGCAGTTCAGAATGGTTGGAAGGGTGGATGGGGCGGGGGCATGCTAGCTATTCCAGAAGGTGTCCATCTAGATTCTCAGTGATTTATTATTTAAAACTCTTCCCTCTCTGTCCAGCTTCCTGATAAATGTTGATTTTGTGTCCTGTGAGGAGACAGGAGGCTTGCCTCATAGCACTGCAGGAGAAGGAGAAGGTATGGGAACCCAGTTTGGCAGAAGGTCCTGGGAGGCAGGAAAAGGGAAGCAATCTTTTCCTAGGGTAGGCAGGCGCTGGAGAAGGCTGTATAGGTTATGGAAGCCGAGAAGTAAATGATTGGATCTTGTCTCAGTGTCTTATCCCAACAGTTGGTAGAAGGGCTCTCAGATAAGATAATATTTGTAAAACATCTAGCATCTAATAGAGGGTCTGGCACATAGTAGGTGCTTTGCAAATGCTTATTTCCTTCCCTTTCTTCTTTGGGGCAGTCAGTGATGGAATCTAGGAGGCTAATGTTGCGGTCTTGGCCCACTTTGTACTTTTTTTTTCTTTTTGGGAGGGGGGAAGGCAGGGCACTTGGGGTTAAGTGACTTGCCCAAGGTCACATGGCTGGTAAGTGTGTCAAGTGTCTGAGGTCAGATTTTGAACTCAGGTCCTTCTGACTCCAGGGTTGGCATTCTATTCACTATGCCACCTATCAGCCCCCCACTTTGTACTTTTGAAGTTGATTTTTTTTAAACACAAGACTTTATCTGTATTCCTATCAAATTCCGTTTTGGCTTTGGACGATGCTAGATTGCAATAGTCCTAGACTGTAGTAATCTTTTTGCATCCCACTTCTGCCCTCCAACATGTTAACTATCTTTTCTAATTTTATATAATCTGCAAATTAAATAAACATGCTCTCTAGGAGAGACAGATACTACACCTGGAGTCAGAAGACCTAGGTTCAAATCTCCCACTTGATGCTTACTCATCACATGACCTTGAACAAACATATGACCTCTTCACACCTCATTTTTCTCATCTGTAAAATGGAGATGTTAATTCCTTTAGCCCCTACATCATAGGGTTGTTGTGAGGCTCAATTAAGATAAGATATGTAAAACGTCATACAGACTTTAAAGTCCTATATAAATGGCAGTTACTATTTTTTCTATATCCTTATCAAAGTTATTGATAAAAATGCTTGACAGCATAGAATGAAGGCTAGATTCCTGGATCCTTCTGCTAGAGATCTCCTTCCAAGTTGACATCCAAGCAAAAGATTTTTGGATCCATTCATTAAGCTAGTTATGAAACTGCCTAATTGTACTGTCTTCTAGCCCATGTCTCCACATTTTCAAATGCTTTGCTAAAATCTATGTAAGTAGTCTACAGTTTTTGTTGGATCAATCATTCTAGTAATCCTGTTTAAAAAAAAAAAGGACATAGGGGTTAGTCTGGCAGGACCTGTTCTTGATGAAGCCATGCTGGCTTGTGATTGATTACTCTTTCTTTTTCTGCATGTTCACTAACCATCCCTTTGATGATGTGTTCTAGAATTTCATCAGGAATCAAAGTCTAGGTGTAGAAGATGGGTCACGTCATTCTCTTTTCCATTTTGACTCTTTTTTGTCAATAGAATAATGTTAAAGCTATGTTAGACGGTTTTTCACCCAGGCCTCATGATTCTGTCACTGGATATGGTGTCATTCTGACCCATGAAACCTATGGTGAAAAGATTAGTTTCTTTAGTCATGTGGTTTTGGCCGCATGAGCATCACTGGACTCATGTCACAGACCAGGCCAAATTGGTAAGGCCGTTAACTCAGGAGGCAGGCACTGTTTCTGTAAACACAGAAAACTTTGAACATTAACAGGTAATTCAATCATTGGATTTTGGGATCCGTTTTTTTGGGGGAGTAATCCATTCATTCAACCTGTCCTGGATCTGCCTAATTGTACTCTCTTCTAGCTCATGTCTCCTTATTAATTACCAGTCCTGGGTGGTTTAAAAAAATGGAGACTGGGAGAGATCAAAGCAGGCTAGAGCTTCAAGGTGGCCTGTTGCTTACTTATAGTTCTGGTGTTTGTTATGTGCTTTTAAATGTGACCCCCCATTTGAGCCTGGCAAAGCCTGGCGTTTTCCTGTGTCAGTAAAGGAGAAGTTGGGGAATTTTATCTCTTCCTGAATTACTTCCAGATTCCTGGAGGGAAATGTAAGAATCGATATTGTTGTCATTGTCTTTGTTGCTCTTATTGTTCTCTTTCTTTTTCTTCCTCTTTTTCTTCTTTCTCCTCTTCTTCCTCTTGTTTTTGTTCTTCTCATCTTTTTCACCCTCCTCTAGGTAGTGGCCTTGTTTAGGTTTCAAGATTTAAAATTTAATAATATCTGATCTTTCTACTGTGCTTTAAGATCCCTAAAGTGTTTTCCATCTATTATCTCATTTGGAACTGAAAATAATCCCAAATTTTTCTGATTTTACAAATAGGGAAATTAAGATCAGAGTGATTAACTAAACAGTCAGTGATCATTTAACTAGTGAGTGTCATGGGCAGGATTTGAATTCAGCTCTATTTAACTCTATATCTGGGGCTTTATGCTCTATCACAGAACCATAGCATTTGAGAGTTGGAAAGGGCTTCACGGGCTGGCTAGTGGGAAAAAACAATTAAATAATTAAAAATAATAATTAAATAATTAAAAATTAATTTTTCCCCATTTAGTGGGGGAAAAAAATTTCCATTACAACACATGAACAAGGGGTCATCCAATCTTTGCCTGAACACCTCTAGTGAAGGGAAAACCCATGATTTCTTTGAAGGATCCCATTCCTTCTTTGGATAGCTCTAATTTTAAGGAAGTCTTTTTCTTATATGAAGCCCTAAATCTGACCCCCTCCCTCCCTTTTTCATTTTAGTTCTATTCTCCTTATTGTTTTTAGTTCTGCCCCTGGAGAGCAAGCCTACCCTGTCTTTCACTTACCCCACTCTACCTCTCATCCTATGTACCCTCCTACTCCTAGTAGAACTGGAAGGGCATCTAGTGCAATTATTTTATTTTACAGATGAGGAAACTGAGACCCTGGGGGGAAATGACTTGGCCACAGTCATAGCAGGCAGTAAGTGGAAGAACAAGGATCAGGACCTTAATTTTCCAAGTCTAAATGCAGCACCCTTTCCTCTATGCCAGGCTTCCCATTTGGGTCCCTGATTTGCTATGGCAGGGCTTCATGACTGCTTCAATTAAGCGGCCATTTTAATATAGTAGACTTTCCGTTGGAACCCCTAAGGTTTTAGAGGCAATTTTCTTTACTACCTTGCCTGTGATTTCCAGGAAAACATTTCTTTCAAGTAGGCCGTTAGAGATTAAATACCCAGCCCTGATAAAGTGGCTGATTTTTTAAAAATAGCCCATTGAAAGCAGATGGCTTTTCTCCCCCAGCTGGCACTTTCACTTTTGAATTCTAGTCTTTGGAGTGACACGGCTAACCTAGAGAGAGTGCCCAGGGAGGGCCAGTATAGAGCAAGGCCTCTCCATCAGGTGAAGTAGCTGGAGTTTGCTTAGCTTACTGAAGAGAAGACTTAGGGGGGGACATAATAGCAATGAAGTAAAGCATTTGTTAAGTGCCTACTATGTGCCAGGAACTGTGTCAGACACTGGGAATACAAAGGGAAAAAAATGCAACAGTCTTTGCTCTTGTGTAAATATATTCAGAATAAGGACAGAATACTTTGGGGCAGGAGCAGTGGATGGAGCATTGGGCTTGCAGTCAGGAGGACCTGAGTTCACATCTGCCCTCCGACAGTAGGGGATCCTGAGCAAGTCAGTTAACTTCAGTTTCCACATCTATAAAATGGGAATTTCAATAGCACCTACCACTAGGGTTGAATTGGTCATCAAGTGACATAATGTTTGTGAAGTGCTTAACACATGTAATATATGTGTTCACTATTATTATTTTTATAATTACAAAGTGTTTTAAAAAAATGAATGCACTGGTACCTCCAAGTGATCAAGAAAGGCCCTATATTAAGGTAGTGCTTGAGCTGAGTCTCGAAGGGTATTATTTCTCAGAATTTGAAGATCTTTTGAATGGAAGGCAGGTTAGATTTATTTTGCTCAGACCTGAACACAAGTTCTGATATGGCTGACCAAGGCAGACAGTGCAGATTTATTATCTATCCTGGATATTATACTCTTAGAAAATTAATTCTCATTATAAACTCAATAGCCATCAACGAGAGCAGACATGCAAAACAAGGCAAAATATTACTTATAGTTGTGTAACCCTGGGCAGGTCACTTAACCTCTGTTTGTCTCAGTCTTTTTCATCCGTAAAATGGGGATAATAATAGCACCATCTTCCCAGGGTTGTTATGAGGGATCAAATGAGAAGATCAAATGAGATAATAACTATAAAGCACTTTGTGCACTTCCTGGTGCATAGAAAACTCTATATAAATCTTAGTTACTGTTATTATTATTATTTTAACTCTCCTAGGCTTCAACAAGAGAGAACTAAATGAACTAACTAGCAACAAGCAAGTGAAGAAAATATTCCTACTCTGTGAGTACTAGGCTTTTACCAAGCCAGCCTAGGGTCACATTAGATTTTTTTGGGGGGAGCTGGCACATCATGATTTGTTTCATATTGAGCATGTGATTTACTAAAACCTCTAGAACCTTCAGTTGATGAACAAATGTTTATTAAGTGTCTACTGTTTGCCAGGTGTCATGATTAGTGCTGGGAATACAAATATTAAAAATGAAACATGTCTTATTTTTTAGGAGTTTATATTCTAAGGAACCACTGTCTAGCCATGTCTCCTCTGCCTTATACGAGTGCACTTAATTATTTGAACTTAAGCACAGGACTTTCCATCTAACCCTATGATGCTTTACTAGATTAGGGTCAGTCCCCTACTCTTATGTATGGGGCAAGAGAGCATCCCTGCTATAGGGAGAATGGGTTATTTCTGATAATGTCTATGTCTATCTGAGACTGAAGGGAGAGACCTGGTCTTGGTACACAGTGAGTTTGACCAAACTAGATACTTTAGGGCTTCAGTTATGTGGTCTGCTTTCCTACACAGGCCATGCTGTTCCATCTCCTCACTCTAGGGATTATCTATATAACCTCAGGAGATCAAGAACTTGGGAAATTTCCTAGCTCTTCTCTAATCTGCCTTCTGGTCTAATCTCTGATGTCTCAATAGTCCTCTTTATTTCTGTGTGAGGAGGAATTAGATTTGCTGTATTTGGTCCCCATAGGGCATATCAAGGAACAATGGACAGGAGCTGAAAAGAGGCAGATTCAGACTTGATGTTGGGCAAAACTTCCTAATGATTTGGACTGAGTTGACATGGAATGAGTTGCTTTGACAGGTGGTAAGTTTTCATTCCTTCAAGGTCTTTGAGAAGGGACTGGATGCTTATTTGTCAAGTATGTGATAATGGGGATTTCTTTGGTATATGGGTCGGATTATGTGATTGAGGAGGCCCCTTCCTACTCTCAAATGTGGTGATTCTGTAAGATCAAGCAGAGTGATTTTTATTATTTTTCTGGGGTCCTTGGCCTCATTTTCAACAAAGCCAAAGTCTTTTATGAACATCTGACTCTTGAGCAATGGAATGGCCTCTCTAGGTACTTCATATGGGCCTTTGAAAAGCATTGACTTCCCATTCTTAGGACATTTAATCAGAAGAGCAACAGAAACAAAAAAAGTGAAAATCTGGCCTCTTATGTCATGAGACCTTGCTTCAAATGCAGAACCCCCAAATGAAGATAAAGGGAGCCCAGATGCTTTATGAAAAGCATTGTTTATTCTCAGTGACCTTGGATAGTGTGCTCTGAGCATAGTGCTCCAATGGCCCATTCTTAAGAAACCAGATTCAACAGGGATGAAGGGGTTTTGCAGTGGAAAGCCAATGGAAGGCACAGTTAGGAACACAATTAACAAAGGTCAAAGGCATCTAGTAGCTTTTGTGAACCTGTAAGCTTTGGAGGCTGAGGCCAAGTCTCTCCTGTGCTCTTAGATGATGCCTTCTTCATAGGAGCAGGTGTTCTGTCCGTGATAGCAATGTCAGCAATAAGAGTGATAACAATGTGACAAAGCCACTCATTATTAAAGAATAAAGGATTGGGAAAAAAAAGAATAAAGGATTGAATAGATAAGCATTTGGAAAAAAGGGTTTTTTTTTTCTTCTAGGTCATCTCATTGAAGTCAGAGAAAATGAAGAGTTGTGGAAGAGATGTATAGGAAAATATTTAAAAAGGAGCTCATTTTTGCCCTTGATATAGTAGTGCATTATATCACAAATCACTTCCCCTTAACTTTGATAACATAATCACCCAAACCAAGTTCATGAAAAGGATAAGATTTTTGACTGTCTTGACTCAATTTACCCATCCATTCAAACAAAGAACAATTTGGTTTTTAATAATGTTTGACCACAGTGACTTGTTTTGACTTCTTGGTCTAGGACAGTGGCTTCAATTACATAATAGCAATTCTCAAGCCTGAATGTTAAGGCATCATTGTGGAAAGAGTGATGGACGGGGGTTCAAGAGACTTGGGTTTTGACCTTGGCTTTGCTGTTAACTCTTACTAGGGCCTTAGAAAAGTCACTTCCCTTTTCTAGGCCTCAATTTTCTTATATGCCAAATGTGGGGATTGTACTAGATGATCCCTTAAGGTCTCTTCCAACTTTAATATTTCATGTTTCTAAAAAACCCTTCATATCTTTACAGTTGTAAATGTTGGGCTACCAGTCTAGCCAAATGAACCCCAGATTTTTACTTTATATCTTAATAGTTTCCAGTATAAACCTATAACTTGAGCGAGGCTAGCCTCTTAATCACTCCTCATACATGCCATATTCATTCTGGACTTGAAGCCTGTGCCTAAACTTGGAACTCTATTCATTCATCATCTCCTATGTGTCCTACTTAGTCCCAATTCAAGTCCCAGGCCTTCTTCAGACCTTTTCTCACTGACCCAGATTGAATAATTAAAAACGTGTGGCAGCCCAAAAGGCTAATATGAACTGAGGGTGCCTTAAAAAAAGATTGCCTTTATGTAGCATCTTTCAGGTTACAAATGGCTTTCCTTTCAAAATCTCTATGAAGTAGGAAATGCAAACATTTATTTTTACCATTTCATTAATGAGGAAATTGAGGTTCATAAAGATGCAAAGATTTGTCCAAGGTCACGTGGCAAAGAAGTCAGAGCTAGGACTCAAACTCAGGTCTGCTGACTTCAAGTCTAGACCTCTTCCCTATACATTCATTCTCCTTTCTCTCTCTCTGCCTTCTCCCTCTACCCCTGCAGTCCCCTTATCCTATTGCTGAGTTCTTACTGGAATCTCCATTTTGAAGGAGGGCCTAGCTCAGCCCAGCCATCTTCATTTTCCAAACCATGTTTCCTCTCAGGTATCTCTCCCTAAATCTCCATCAACTTTTCAGTTCCCTTTTATGTGTTGTCTTCTTCCGTTAGAATGTAAGCTCCTTGAGATGAGAGTCTTTCTGTTTGCTCGCATTTGTCCTCCCATTGCTTAGCACAAGGCCTGGCATGTCAATCCTTGTTGACTGACTTACACTAAGAATTCTCTCTCCCATTTTGCTGAATTGTTATAGTGCATCCTACTTGTACCATTCATTTTGACATTTGATCTTACATAGTAAAAGTACAGTTTTATGATTTGTAATGCTGAAGTCTTAGAGATGAAAGAGATCTCAGAGGTCATTGAGTCCAATTGGAAACATAAATCTCCCCTATAGCCTGAAGCATGAATCTCTCCTCAGGCATCTCCAAATACCTTATAAGCTCCAGGAGTAGAGGGAATATCAAATGCTTTTTTCTGTATTTATCATTATTTAGCAGTACTATCAAGATGAATGGCTGATCATTTTAGAGCACTTGACTTCAGTGCTTACAGAAGTGGAGAGTGTTCAAAGGAAGGACAAGGATGGTAGAGGAGGGCTTGCTCCATGCTTTACAGATCCATTCTCATTTAATCTTCACAGCAAAGAGGTTTGTCTTTGTATCACCAATCTTCACAGTCTCTAGTATATAGTAGGCACTTAATAAATGCTTGTTGGTTGACTGATTGATCAGCTGAACTCTATGGGGCAAGCACCATGGACATTATTAACCCCATTTTACATATGAGGAAACTGAATTTCAGAGAGGTGAAGTTCCTTCATGATCCCATAGCTAGTGTCAGAGGTGGAATTTAGCCTAGTCCTCTCCCGACTCCAAATACGTCTTTTCCCCCAGTCTTCATATGCTCGGGCACTCAGAATCACAGAATCATTGAATCTGAGAGTTGGCTGTCTAGTCCAGGTTATGCCTTGAAAGGGATTTGCACTATACCACGTCTGTTATGTTAGAAGGTGGCTTGGTGTCTTGGTGGATAGTGTACAGGAATTGGGATCAGGAAGGCCACAGTTCAATTCCAATCTCAGACCCTTCCTAGTTGTGTGACCTGGGCAAGCCATTTTACTCCTTTCTGTGTCTCAGTATTCTCATCTATAAAATGGGGATAATAAGAGCACCTGCCTTCCAGGGCTGCTGTGAGGATCAAATGAGTTGATATATGTAAAGCACTTTGCAAAATTTAAAGCTCTACATAAATTTTATTGATCAATCAATCTATCTTCATTATCATTATAATGATGATGTCATTATGCTGCTGCTGCTCCTATGGTCAGCTAGGCTCTTACTGAAGATCTCTATTGAAGGTGAGCCCTTTAGCTCTTGAGGTAGCCCACTCGATTTTCAGAGAACTCTAGTTATTAGAAAAATTTTCCTGACATCAAGCCTGTGTTTGTCTCTTTGTAACTTCCACCCACTGCTTTTCTGGGTTTTGCTCTTTTGGGAACAAATTAGATCTTTCTTCCATATGATGCCCCTTCAAATACTCAAAGATGGCTATCATGTTTCATTTCCTAGCCCTCTCCTGAATCTTTCTTTCTACGGACTCAATGCTTGAAGTTCCTTTAATTAATCCTTGTATGACATGGGTTCAAGGCCCTTCATCATGCTAGCTGCCTTTTTCTGATCCCACCAACTAATCAATATCCTTCCTATATTGCAGCGTTCAGACTTGAGCACAATACTCCAGTGATCTGACCAGGACAGAATACAAGGAATTCTCATTCCTGGAAATGCTATCTTTCTTAACATATTCCAACATCACATAAATTTTTTTGGATACCATAGCACATTGATGATTTGCATGGGAATGTGTAGTCTGCTAACCCCCTCTCCCACCATCTTTTTCAGACAAACTGCTGCCAGCCATGCTTTTCCTATTTTGTACTTGTGAAGTTGATTTTTTGAATCCCAGAGTAAGACTTCATATTTATTCCAATGAAATATTTTTATTTGATGCAGCCCAATGTTCTAGCCTTTAAGCTCTTTCTTGATCCTGATTCTGTTTTTCAGTGTGTTGCCATTTCTTCTGGTAATCTATAGCTTTGAAAAGCATACCATCTATGCCTTTACCTGCGTTATTGGTAACAATTTTAAAAGGCACAGGCCAAGCACAGATTGCCAGTGCACTTTACTGGAGGCCTCCTTCTAAGTTGGCATTGTTCCATTAACGACTATTCTTTGGGTTTAGCCAGTCCAACTCTATCTCATTGGTATTGTTGTCTATCCCTTATTGCTCCATCTTTTATATAAGACTTAGCATGAGAACCTCTCTCAGACTCTTTGCTAAAATTTATGTAAGCTGTAACTACAGAATTCCTCTCTTCTGCAAGTTTAGAAACTTTTGTCAGAAGAGAGAATAAGGTCATTCTGACATGAATGTTTCTTAATAAAGCTTTCCAGGCTCTCTGTAACCACTGTTTCCTTTCCAAGACATTCCCTAACCATCATCTTTAATAAATTAGAATTGAGTCAATTAAGTAACTATGATCTGCAAGGCACTGAATTAGTTCTTGGGGGTGATAAAGATAGAAGAAACAGTTCCTGCCCTCAGGGAGCTTGCATTCTGTGAGGAGAATATAATACATACGTATAAGAACATGCAAAATATATATGTATGTATATACATATTTATGCACACGTGTGTATAGAGACATATATAGTACATAAAAAATAATTTCAAGGTAATGATATATGGAGATGCTTTGGTTAGGAGGTAGCACTTGACTGTCTAATGTACTTTTCAGCTTGAAAATTGTGTGATTCTATGAAGTCAATCTAGAAGAGGGCTTCCTGTTAATCTTGGCATTTTTCTTCAAAGTCTTCCACCCAAGTATGAACCAAGTATGAACAATGATTATAAGATATCACTGTTACTGGGGGTTAGTTTCTGGAAATCATAAACTCATAATATATCCTGTCACCTGGGCTATGAAGATAACAACATTTAGTCCCAGGAACAGTTTGTTTTGGGACTTCAAAGCTTGCGGTGGCGGAAGTGAAATGAAGGGATGAAGAGATGGTGATTTATCTGGATTGTGCAAGGACCCTTATCACCTTGGGAGAGGGAGAGCCAGAGTGCAGCATGTTTGGAAAGAGCAAAGGTATCAACTTCCCATCCAGCTTTCCTGGAACTCTCTTTGTTGGGGAGAACAGGAACAGAAAGTGGGGCAGAAGGAGATAGAAGATAAATGGGTAATGCAGAAAAGAAAGGAAAAAGGGATGCTGATCCTTCATGTGATGGTGACCTTTTCTGACTCCCCTGACTCTCTGGTTCCTGGACTGAACTCCTATTGCATTATTCAAAGAATCTCTTTGATTTTTAATGATAGGCTTTAGACTGGTGATTTCACTGGCAAAGGGAACTCCCGCACAAGGAAACTCCCTTTACCAGAATGTAGGTCTGCATCTATTCTGCAACTTATAGATTCAAAGAGTTGCTTAGAGCCCTGAACACTGAGAAGTTAAGTGACTTTGTCCAAGGTTGTATAACCAGTGTGTGTTAGAGGTGAGACTTGAACCCAGGTCTTACTGACTATCCACTATGCCATACTATCCCTCAGTTTTTAAAAACATTGATTAAAATAATTTATAAACATAGAAATATATGCTAGAAATTAAAATATCTTAGAATCATTATGAAAATAGTTTTGACCTTGTGTACCCTCTAGAAAGGTATCAGTGACCCTCAGGGACCCCAGATCCTGCTATAGGCACCTCTCTAAAACTTTAAGTTGCAGAGAGGGTACCAATTTGCTTTGGTAGAGAGAGTTTCCTGATCTGGGAGTTCTTTTTTTTTTTTTTTTTTCAGACACAATTAAAAAATGACTTTAATCTTATCTGTGCAACTAAATTGTGTATTAGAGGACTATTTACCAGATATGGTATAGAAGGGATTCTTGAAAAAAGAATGGCTTAGACTAGATCAAGGGTTCTTTTTTTTTTCTTTTTATTTTTTTTTTATTTTTTTTCTTTTTTTTTAAATTTATTTTTTTATTTTTTTTTTAATATGAGATTCTTTATTAAATTTTTTTGAGTTACATCTTTTCTCCCCGTCTTTCCCCCGCCCACCACCCCAAAACAGCCATCCCAGTATTTCCCC
>CM053580.1:501684015-501761180 GCA_028627135.1 Pseudochirops cupreus | reverse complement strand
ATATATATATATACATACAAAGATAGATAGATAGATACACATTCATAACATTTGATTATGGAACTCCATATTCTTTCTCCTCCTTCTGGGAGTTCTTTGTAGCAATGAAAGCACATGTCTACACCCTATCCTTATACTTATATATGCATATGTTATAAAAATTGAACATATTCAAGAAGGGAGCAAGCAATAGAATTCATTGTCTTCGTTGTGCCTGTGCACAAATGCAGAGTAAGGGCAACAAGCAAGGTGAGCTGGTGATCCTAAGGCCAGGGAGCACAGTTTACTTTGTAGAATGTGGGATGTGGGATGTGATTCCAGATTGGAATCTTGCTCTGGAAAGTAATACCTCATTCAAGAGGTTTAGGCCAAGTGGAAGGGGAAGGGTCAGAGTAGAAACTGATATGAATAAAGGACCAGGATTTAAGGATCCCTTGAAGGACCAAGCTGTGTCAACTCACAGAGCACATTTGCCCATATTAGAGACAGTAGGATGAAGATTTTTATTTCAAAGTATGATTATAACATTTGGTTGCAATTATTTGCATTTAAAGTGCCTCTGCATAGAGAAGAGAGCTTATAGAATTATAGTTAAATTAGAGAAAAAAATTTTAAATGGACACAATGAACGTACCTGGACTTTTCATGTTTTATTAAGAAGATAGATTCATGTGAAAAAGCTCAAGAATAATTGAGGGGAAAAATGATGAAGAACATTTGGATGAAGGTAGACAGGGTCAGAATTGGAGTTATCACAGCTCGCTGTGTGGAATGGAAAGTGTTAGACCTGGGGTAAAAAAATCTCCTTTTGTTGGGCGTACATTCCTTCATCATGCTCTTTTATGCCTTTTATTGTGTACAGATCATTATTGCTGATGTTTTGTAGCCTACCCTATATCTTTCTATAGTCCTTTGTATTACTTGGAATTTTAATTTTTATGAGATTATGAAGTGCTGGACCTCGAATCAGAAAGACTAGGGTTTGAAAGCTTTTATCGACACTGCATTGCCATTGGCAAGTCATCTAACTTCCATGAACCTCAGTTTTCTCATCTACAAAACAAGAACATCAATACTAGTCTCACTTGTCTCATAGGGTTGTTGTAAGGATCAAACTGTGGTAACACACATAAAGCACTTTGAACTCTTTAAAGTACAATGTTAATGTTAATCATTATTGTTGTTATTGTGACCAGGGAATAGTGGCATTTAAGAGGAGTGTAATAGTGACAATGAAGATTCTGGTATAATTCAAAGTCCCATGCAATTTCCCAAATAGGATTCCAGCCTGATCTCTTTCTCTTGTTCAATTATAGACCCCATTCATTGTCTCTCTGAATCACCTTTCCAAGGTATACATTGATACATTCACTTAACAGGATGCCCATCCAACTGCATGTTATAACTGTCATATGCATGTATGGGCAATTATTTGTTTTTCATCCACTTTGTTTTTCAAGTGTAAATAGCTAACCAATCTCTTTCAGACTGACATAAATTTCACTGAGGAGACTTTGTAGTCTTCTGGGATTAAAAAAAATGATGTAGTTGTCTATGGATAAAAATATTTGGACAACCTCACCATCAATAGAGAATGTTTTTAATTTTTTTTAAAGTAGATCTTGTTGATGTCTTTTGTTTTTACAAGTATTTCTGGACATGTAGCACCAACATGATATACACAATGCCTATGGCGGCTATGAATATGTCAGTGTAATTCTGAATCACGAAATATAACAGACTCTCCACATGGAAGACAGAACCAAAACACATTTATTCAAGCACCAGAAAACCAAATCCCAACACCAGAAAACCAAATCCGTCTTAGCAACAAAGAAATCTATACATGATAACAATGCAGGAGGCACTACTATTCTCAAGACGGTACCCCATGCTAAGGCCTTCACACAAACAAGCACTCACAACTTGCTGCCTGCTTCCTCTCTCTCCCTGAACTCTAACTGCTCTGACCAACTTCCTCTCAACTCTCTTCCACTCTCCTATTCCACCTGTTCAGCAAGCTCCTCCCACCATAGGTTTTATGTAATTCAAACTCATGTGTCTTAGACTTCCACATGGTGTAAGCAGGTCACAAGAGCCTATTAATGGATGGGAAAGATCTTACCATTTACATTACCATTACAGGACGTAGATCTCCCAGTCCAAGTGTTACATTCTCTCTTGGAACAACAACGAAAAAACCAAACAAACCAGTTCAGCAAAACCAATTGATCCACTGACTGCATACAATAGTGGATTTTACATCCTGCTCTTATAGTCACTGGCATCTCTGTCAGAGGAGGGAAATATATTTCATTATAAATTCACCAGAACCAAGGTTTCTCATTGTAATTATTCAGAGTTAGGCCTTAGGGAGTCCCATTTTTGTTAGGACTCTGTGCCTTGCATCTTTAAAAAACCTTGGCATTTCCCTTGGTAATCTCATCAGTTCTCATAGATTCAATTACCATCTCAATGCAGATAATTCTCAGATCTACTTATCTGACTCTAATCTCTCCCCTGACCTCTAGTCTCATATCTTCAACTGCCTATTGGACATTGCAAACTGGATGTCCTATAGACACTTAAAATTCAACATGTACAATACCGAATTCATTATTTCCTCTCTTTCTCACTTCTCTCCAACTGTTGAGGTTGCCACCAACCTCCCAGTTACCCAGTGTTGCAACTGAGGGGTCATCCTTGTATCTCACCCCATATATCTAATCTGTTGCCATGACCTGTTGCTTTTTACTTCTGTAATCTCTCTCACACATGGTGGCTTCTTTCCTCTAACGCTGCCACAACCTTGGTACAGGCCCTCATCATATCATACCTGAACTTTTGCAATAACATGCTGCTTGGTCTCCCTGCCTCAAGTCTCTCCCCACCTAGTCTGTCTTCCACTTGGTATCAAAGCAGTCTTCCTAAAGTGGAGTTCTAACTCTGTCCAGCCCTCTCCCAGTACCTCTTCTCCCCAGCCTCCAATTCAACAATCTCTAGTGGCTTCCTATCATTTCTAGGATCAAATGTAAAATCTTCTGTTTGGCTTTTAAAGTCTTTCATGACCTGGCCCCTCCCTACATTTTCTAGTCTTCTTATACCTTACTCGTCCTGGGTGCTCTGTAAGCCTGTGACACTGGCCTCCTTGTGGTTCTTCAGACAAGACATTCCATCTCCTGACTCCATGTATTTTCACTGGTTGTTCTCCATGCCTGGAATTCTCCTCCTCCTCCTCCTCCTCTCCATCGCATGGCTCCCCTGACTTTAAGCTCCAGCTAAAATCCTACCTTCTATGAGAAGAAATCTCTTTTGGATCCTCCTTAATGTTAACTTGTTCCTTTTTAGATTGTCTCTAATTTTTCCTCTATATAATTTGTTTGTGTGCAATTGTTCACTTTCTCTATCATTAGGCTGTGAATTCTTTGAAAGCAAAGATTTTTTTTCCCCTTTTCTTTGTATCACCAGAGCTTAGCATAGTACCTGGAAAAGTATTAGGTACTTAATAAATGCTTATCGACTTGGTGTGACTGCACAGACCCCATAGGTGAGCATATGCCTCTCTGTCTTTCACCTTTCACTTAGTAGATTACCGAAAAAATTATTCACATTCTTGTATCTCTCACAGACTTTTGCATTTTCAGATCCCCAGATGAATTTGTGATCTCATTGATTTGAGTTTCCTTCAGCAATGGATGTCACAACTCATCCATGTCTATCTCTCTTGTGTGATTATTGTTTATGTCCTTGATTAAGTTCACACGGGGAGTCAAACCTTGTGTGCTAGAAGCCTCCTTGACATCGCAAGGATATCAGTGTTACACTGTGGCCATCTGTCTGCCTTGTCTTTCTTTACCTCCACTGCATGACTGAATCATCTCCTCTTTCTTTATTTTCCCAATGTTATCCTTTCAGGCATTTAAGGATGAAAATGGAAGGACAGCAGACAGAAGAAAAAATGGAAACCATTTGTAAAGATTATTATAACAAATTGTTTTCACAGTTGATACAGAGGACAATGTAATCATCCCATTTGGACCCTAACCTCACAATCCTAGATATGCTTGTAGGGGGAAGTTGTTGTTCATCCTTAGTTTCAAAGAGGACCAATGACCTCATGGGGTGATGTTGTGACTTACATATGAATTGGATTTAAGTGAGGCAGAGTTGCACAAAGCCATCAACCTCAATCTCTCTTTCAGGGTCATTGAAGTTCAATGGCAAGAACAAAAGTCAGGATGACTGGTGATGACCTGGGATTCAGTGGATGATCTTGGCTTCTTTGGTGTCTGATCAAAGTCTAAGTGCTCCACAGCACCTGTTTCAGCAACCTTCATTGGAACAAATTGTTCTCATCTGCACCTTCTACCAGTGGAAGTCTTTGCATGCTTTGGTAAACATCCAGGAGGAAGTAGAAATGGCAGGATGGAAGACAGGTAGGAAAAGCAAGGGGATTGGAGCAAGTGTACATGAGAAGATGAAGACAGGCATCTGGAGGACTTTATTTGTAGGGAATCCTCCTTCCATTTTCATTCTGTACTCTATATTAGAGGTGTTTTCAAGATTTTAAAAACTGTCACCTAAAAGAGAGATTGGACTTTTCCCTTTCTATCCCCAAATGAGGAGCAATGGATAAAGTTGCAAAGGGGTAAATTTAGCCTTAACACAAGGAAAAATTTCATGATACTTAGAATTAAGGAGTGGAAGGGACTATTTCAGGATGCAATAGATTCTCTTCTCCCAGGTGTTCTTCAGACAAAAGATGGATAACCAGTTGGGTATGTTGTAGAGGTGATTCTGGTTAAGGTTGCACAAGATGAACTCTGAGGTCTCTAATAAGCTGATGATCTTTGTGACCTATATCTCTATATCTAATTCTAAACTTTTTCTTTCCTTCCTTCCTTCTCTCTTTTTTCTTCCCCTCTCCTCCTCTTCTTTTCTCCTCCTCCTCTTCCTCCTGCTCCTCTTGTTCTCCTTATCCTTCTTCTTCTTCTTCTTCTCTCCCTCTTCCTCTTCCCCTCTCTTTCCTGAGTCACCAAGTGTCTATCAGATAATTCAAACTGGATTTTTAATTAAATTCAACATATCCAAAATAATATTCATAATCCCTTCCCCCTCAAATCACCCTTATTTGGAATTTACCTTTTAATTGGGCACCAACCATCCTTCCAGTGTCCTAAATTTGCAACTCTGTGTTATTCTGTACTCTTCACTCTTCCTCATCCCACCCATCCAACCGGTTGCCAAATCCTATTGTTCCTACCTACACATCTCTCTCATCTCACTACTCACACCCACTGTCTCATTTCAGGCCCTCATCACTCCTTCCTTGCCTAGACTATTGCATTAGTCCCTTAATTGGGCTCCTAGCCTTGAGTCTCCTATCCTTCTTCTTTCATACAGCTGCCAAAGTAATTTTCCTTAAGTACTGGTCCAATCATACCACTAACTACTCAATAAACTCCAGTGGATTACTCCTGCCTCTAGAATAAAATATAAACTTTTCTGTTTGGCATCTAAAGTCCTTTATAACCTGGCTCCAACCTACCTTTCCATCCTCCTATTACTCTCTTTTCCACGTTCTACAGTCTAGCCAACTTGGCTGTCTTTATTTTCTTTATACACAATACTCCATCTCTTTCCTCTGTATCTTTGTATTGGCTGTCATTCCTGCTGGGAATTTACTCCCTATTATTTTTCCCTTAGAGAACCCTGACTTTCTTTAAAACTCAGCTCAAGTTCTACCTTCTAAATGAAAAATTTTTAAAATCTCCCTAGCTGCTAATTCCTCCCCCATTCCCACAACTACAGTTTTCATTTTATATTTATTTTGAGTTCAAACTAGCCTCAGAAATGTACTAGCCTTGTGACCCTGGGAAAATCACTTAACTTTTACTTGCCTCAGTTTCTTTAACTGTAAAATGGAGATAATACCTCCCAGGGTGGTTTTGAGAACAAAATGAGATATTCATAAAACATTTAGCATGATGTCTGGCACTTACTAAATACTTCTTTCTTTCTTCTTCTGTTTTGTTATACATGTTGTCTCCTTTGATAGAATTTAAACTCTCCAAGTTTCACTTTTATACCCCCAGGGCCTTGCCCAGTATCTAGGAGAAAGTAGGTACTTAACAAATGCTTATTGACTTAGACCCATCCAGGAAGGATAAGAAAGATGATTTTCACCCCCAGCCTTTCTTGGATCTCCCTTCTGTCTCTTGCCAAGGGAGTCAAGTTGTATATCTGTAAGATATTTCCTTATTTCTTCAGATTTTGATGGTCTCCTCCCCCTCAGTTTACCCTAGAGATATCCTTAGAAGCTTGAAGAATAAAAGGGAACTCTGGACAGGAATGGCTACTCTGGTGCTATGATTTCCATTGGTCTGTCTTAAAGTCTGTTTAGTTAGTTCAAGGACAGCTAACTGGTACAGTGAATAGAGCACCAGAGCTGGAGTAAGGAGGACCTGAATTCAAATTTGACCTCAGATATTTACTAACTTTGTGACTCTGGTCAAGTCCCTTCCTCTGTTTGTCTCCATTCCTCATGTGTAAAATGAGCTAGAGAAGAAAATGGCCAATCACTCTAGTATCTTTGCCAAGAAAATCCCTAAAGGGGTCTTAAAGAGTTGAACGTGATGGAAAATGACTCAACAACCACAATAACAGTCAATTCAAGTGTTGGATTTGTAATCAGATGACCTAGGTTCAAATCACAGACCACATATTTCTTGTGTTTAACCTATTTAACCCTTTAGGTTTACTCATCTGTAAAATGGGGGAGTTGGAGGAGATGGCCCTTAACAGATCGCTCTTTCAGCTTTGACTTTTTGATTCCATGATACTTCAGTTGATGGAATCTCAGAACCCTAGATTTGGAAAGGCCTCATCAGCAATCTAGTCCTGATCCATACCTGAACCATACCTTGTCCCTCCATACCTGAGCCATGATCTCCCTTCCAACATTCCTGACAAATGGTTATCTAGCCTTACTTTGAAGACTTACAGTGATCTTTTGATGAACTTTAGGGTAAACTAAGTGATCTTTTAAGGCAGCCAGGCAGTCAGTCAACAAGCATTTAATAAACACTTACTACATGTAAAGCACTGTGAGAAGCTCTGAGGATAAAAAGAAAGGCACATGTATCACCCCTGCTCTCAAGAAGCTTATAATAAGGGAGACAACATGTAAATAGCTAAGAACATGCAAGGTATTTGCAGAGTAATCTCAGAGGGAAAGCAATAGCAGTGAGGTGGGAGAGGGGAGATAGATGGTGAAAGGTCTCCTGCAGAAGATGGGATCTAAGTTGAGTCTTTTTTATTTTTTGGAAAGGGGAAGGCAGGGCAGTTGGGGTTAAGTGACTTGCCCAAGGTCACATGGCTAGTAAATGTTAAGTATCTGGGGCCGTATTTGAACTCAGGTCCTCCTGACTCCAGGGCCAGTGCTCTATTCACTTCACCACCTAGCTGCCCCTAACCTGAGTCTCAAAGGAAAACAGGGATGCTAAGAAAAGGAGGTAAGGAAGTGGAGTATGCCAGGCATGGGGGACATGTAGTACATAGGGGCAGAGACAGGAAGAGCAGGAAGGAATACTTAGAAAGGCAGTTCGAATGGATCTTAGAGTCTGTGGAGGGGAACAGGGAAATTCTACTTTTGGTCAATTCTAATTGTTAGGAACTTTTCATTCTATTTGACCAAAATCTGTCTCTTTGCAACTTCCACCCAATGATTCTATTTCCATCCTCTTGGGAATTCATTTCAGTTCATGGAGGCATTACTATGTGCTAGGTCCTACGCTAGGTTTTATGAAGATTCAAAGATAAAACTTCCTAACCAGAGGACCTTATAACATAGTAGAAGATAGGAAATATCCTCAGCTTTTGAGTGCTTACTATGTGCAAGTAACCACAATAGGTGATGGGAAAATATAGTTATGAAAAAAAGACATAATCCCCTACCAAAAGGAGGATAAAACATAGACACAAATGTCTATACTACAAATGAAGCATTATGGAAGCTCATAGTCTCTTTGGTTTCATCTTTCACTAGCAATTCCATCTCCTGTCTGTGTAGAGTATAAGCATCATTAAATGTAAACTCTTTGAGGTTTACTTTTGCTTTTGTATTCTTAAAACTTAGTGCAGTGTTTGGGTCATAGTATGCATTCAATGTATTCGACATGGGTATAAGTAACTTCCTAAACAGGCAGGGGGTTCCTCATAACCATAGATCTTCAAGGATACCCTGGACAACCATTCATTGGGGCTTTTGTAGAGGGCATTGTCAGTCAGGTGTCAGTTGAACTATATGGCCCCTGAGATCTCTTCCAGATGTCCTTTGCTTTACTCCCTTTTGAGTGAGCTACTTCCCATCCACCTTCTGGAGAGCCTCGTCAACCACCTTGACTCATGGATGAAGGCCCCTTTTTGTATCATCCCTCTCCAGTTGTGCAACAAAGATCAATTCAACCCTGACATTATTCCTGGAAGCAATGAAAGGGTCTACTCTGTAATGGCCCCTTTCACCATCTTGGCAACTTTTCGAGACCAAAGTAGTCTTCCTTGGCCACCACTCTCTTAGATGTGATATCTTTTTTTTTTTAAATTAAAAAGTGAGCTTCTTAGGAGCAAGAAAGTGGTGCAGTGAATAGAGTATTGACCCTGGAATCAGGAGGACCTGAATTCAAATTTGGCCTCAGATACTTGACACTTATAGCTGTGTGACCTTGAGCAAGTCACTTAACCCTGATTGCCTCACCCCTCCTGAATTTTTTTTTAAAAAAGCAAGTTTCTGGAAGACAGGGGCTTTATGTGTTCTTTTTTTATTTGTCCCCCTAGGACTTGTCACTGTGTAATTTAGTGTAGCAGCAAGCACCCTCACATACCCAGGGTGGCTGCTAGCACAGGTTCTTAGATCTGCTTTTCTAAAGGAAAGCAACTCAAAATGGGTGAACAGTCTCACTTTAATCAATCAAACATATATCATTTACCTAATTCAGGGGAAAAAGTTAGCACCCTGAACTTCAGAGAATGTAAACAGAATACAAACACAAGTTACAAGCAGACAAACAGATCAGCAGACGGGCTTCCAGTGTCTGACCATTACATCCATACCTATTCAGTTACCAGAGAAGGAAGCACCAACATCTGGGTCTTTCAAAACCGGGGGGCTCAATAGCTTCCCAGAGTCTCATCTGGCCAGATCACACAATTCTTCCCCAAGTGAGCCCCAAAGCAAAAAACTCCCATCAGGGTATACATAGCCTTCTCCTGGATCAGAGAATGTCACAGCCCTCTTGACCCACTGCCCAATCACAAAGTAATAAGGTGTGGGCATTCCTGAAGAACAAGCCTCCTGCCACAGGCTCTATGTGACCACATTCAGCCTATTAGGGGGCAGAGTATACTTTCAAATCAGGGAAGGTTCTCAGAGCCACTTAAGCCTATCAAAGGGCCTAGGGGCAGGGAAGATCTTCAGATTCTCATAACACTTAGTAAGTTCTCAACAAGTGCTTTTTCATTCATTTATCTAGGGACCTTGTGATTCTTCGTGCTTTAATTCTCCTTGATCTCTGGGTCTTCTTCTTTTAAGGTTGACTAGTCTTTTATTTTCCTCTGAGGAGTTCAGGAGTCTTAATGGGCAGATAGCTCTTTTCCTGGGCCTTGCAGGGGGCCTGGGGATGGCTCTGAAAAGTCTGAAGCCACCTTACCACCCCCTTGCTGGGGCTCTTCACCACCTTGCTGTAGATCTTGCAATTCATAATGTAATTAGGTAATGTAGTAGTAATGTAGGTAACTATCCCTACTCCCTTCTAGGAATGTAGTTTCACATGCAACTCAGGCAACACATAGGAGTCAAAGAGGCTACCTTTGCAAATGTCCCCAGTGTCCCTGGCTTCCATTATGGTACTTATGATGATTTTTTCAATTATTCTTTTCAATAAATATGCATTATTTTCTTTTTCTCCCACCTTCCCTCCCCTTCAATGGAAAAGAAAGAAAAATGAAATTCTTGTAAAAACAATGATAATAGTAACAGCTAGCATTTATATAGAACTTTAAGGTTTTGAAGAGTTTTACATGGGTTAACTCCTTCCTATACACCAAACATTGGTGTCTTATTTTGCATATTTAGTCGATCCTCTGCCCATCAGGAGGTAGAAAGCATTCTTAAGAAGTTTATCTTCCATACTGGCTGGCCTGGTGCTTGGGTTACAGTTGGTGTATATGGTGCATCAGACTCCCTTACTGTTGTGATTATTATTTCTTGGCACCCACTTTGTTCCTCTTCTTCTTGGACAACTTACTATCTAGGAGTCCAAAGAGCTGAGTTTTCTCCAACATATGTCCCAACTCTCTTGAGATGTGACAACTAATAAAGGGAATCGCTCAAGGTTGCCTGCAATCTAGACAAGGGTACCTTAATTCCTTCAGTGCCAAATAGAGGAGTTTGTATTTGAACCTAAGAGGTAATAGAAAGCCACTTCCCTCATTGAAGGAACTGCAGAGAGACAGAGAAAACCTACACCTTGGATTCTAGGCCCTTCCCATCCTTCCCTCTGCTCCTACTTGCATTTGTACCTGGACCAGAAAAGAAAAACAAGCCCACTTTAGCACACAAGCATTTTTAGTGATTCAGCAAACAAATGTTTTATTGGAGTTGTAATAAAAGAAAAAATAAACATAGCTATGTTTTTTGATCCTGTAACCAGTAACTCGGCATTTTTAGCTTGAGGAAAAGATTTGGGTAGGGGACATTATCCTCACATATTTAGAGGACCATTGTGTAGTTGAGGAATCTGAGAACCTTTGTGGTTCCTGAGGACAGACCTAGGGACAACATGTAGAAATTATGGAGAGACAGGTTTTGGGCTAATTTAAGAAGGAGCTCCCTAACACTTATAGCTATTCTTAGATGCTATTTTCTTAAGTAGTGAATCCCTTATCACTGGAAACATTCAGGCGGAGTCCTGAATGTTGTCACAAATTTTGTAGAAAGGTTTCTTCACTGAGTGGAATATTCGAGTAGGTGATTCCCAAAGATAATTCCTTCTAATTAATAACACTTCTATTTTATGACTTCAAAATGGCATGTAAGCTGGATTCTATCGGCATTTCTTCCACTCTAGTTCAGGCCCTCATCACCTCTAACCTCGACTATTCAATTAACTTTCTGTTTGATCTCTCTGCCTCAGGTCTCTCCCATCTCCAGTCTATCCTATATATAACTGCCAAAACTATTTTCCTAAAATAAAGACCTAATCATGTCACTCCACTACTCAATAAAGTCCAGTGGCTCCCTATTACTTTTATTTCAAAGACAGATTCCACTGTTTGACATTTAAAGCCCTTTACAAGCAGGGTAGAAAGTATCTTTTTAGTTATCTGATACACCGCTCCTCTTCTCTCACTTTACCATTCAGGCAAAATACCCCTGTTGTTCCTTACACATGGTGATCTATGTTCTATTTCTGAGCTTTTTGTCCTTTTGAGAAAGAAAAAAATCTTGTTTTATTATTCTAAACTTTATAAATGCCAGCAAACACAAACTTTTCCAATACAAAGAACATCAAGAAAAGAGGAATTCAAATGAAACCATTAACTCATTACATTCGAGTTTTTTTTAAGCATATACTTGATTCAGCATGTTGATTCCAAAACTATATTGGTTGTTCCTGTTGGCCTTTTACCCTCCTTCTGATCTATTCTGTATAGTTCTTTCAAAAATGTTCCATTGGCACTTTTTCCTTCTTTCTTTTTTTGGCATCACTTCCAACGCCTCTTCTCTCTTCTCCCTGCCACCAAAGCTCGACAACGATAACAAAACCCAACCCAAACCAAACACAAAAATCAAAGAGCAACACAAAACCTTTGAAAAAAACTTGCAGAGTCAAGAAAAAAACAAATATACCTATTGGCCATATCCAGCAAGATGTATTTCATTATGTACCTCTAGACGTTACTTTCATGTCAAAGGGTAGAGAACATACTTTGTTGCTGGTCTCCTGGAATCATGGTTGGTCATTACGTTGACTAGAGTTTTTCACTCTTTTAGAGTTACTTTTATTTACAATGTTGGTATTCCTATATACATTGTCCTTTTTGTTTTTCCTCATCATCCCCTCAAAATTATCACACATTTACATAATCATTTTGCATTTGCTTTTATCTGTGCATTTGTCTTCTCTAACAGAATGTAAGCTCTTTGAGAGCAGGGACTGGTTCATGTCTGTCTTTATATTCTGAGTGCCTAGAATAGTACCTGGTACATAGTAGGAACTTGTTAACTGATTTGATGATTGATTAGAAAGAGCCCTGGACTTGGGCTCAGGATTTGTTACAGATAGCTATTAGTCATGTAATCATGTGAAAGACAACTCATTTTCTTCGCCTTAGTTTCCTGCTTCTGCTCACTTCATTCTGTATCAGCTCATACAAATTTTCCTAGGTTTCCCTTTTGTCACCAGTGACATATGTTTTTATCAGTAGAAATAACATTAAAGAGTAGGCAATACCTTTAAAAACTTTGCTGCTGTATGCAAGGGTCATGGGACCTTGCAGCTGAAACCTGTATAAAGTCAATTATGATAAGCTCTCATAGCGGCTATGAATAACTTTAAGGTTCTGATTGAGTAGTATTGTGAACTCTGTTCACCAATCAACTAAAGCAAAACATTCACAACAATATAATATAGCAACTTATTACTAAGGTGGCCATATAATCTTAAACAAAATATATTATTCAATAAGTCACAATCTCCTCAATCAGTATTAAGTACCCATCTAAAGTCTTTCATCTTGATTGGAGGTTGGCTTCCAATCATCCTTAAGTCAGTGATCCTTAAGGGGTAATTATCCTTAAGTTGATCATCCTTAAGGGGTAGTAGAAAGTACAAAGACCATCCACCCCTAGGTCATAGTAAGTCATAATCTCATCAGTCAGCACTAAGTAGCCAAGTAAAGGTCCTTTCATTTTAACTCTGGACTTCCCAACTCCATATCTCCTCTTCCAGCTCCCAGCTCTTGCTTTTACTCACCAAACTCCTGCCTGGATTCACAGGTAGGTAGCTCACAATGACTAGTTAGTTCACTCCAAGCCCTTTGCAGTTTCTGTTTCTGGGAAGACATAGCTTAACAGAACCACAGCAATATTTACACACATTAAGCTTAGCAGGGATACAACAATATTCACACACATTGCCAGCACTATCATCCCAATTCACTTTCTGTCTGACAAAGTAACAGAAACCAACAGACAAAGCTTCTGTCTGAGAAATTAAACACAAATCAGCAGTAAAGTCCTAGGACTTCTGTAAACAGTGGTAAAAGTCTTTTTTTCAGCACTTCTGTAAACAGTAGTAAAGCCCTCTTCCAAGGCTTCTCGATCAGCAGTAAAGTACTCTTTTAGGACTTGTCTAAAAACAACAGACAAGGCTTTTGTCTGACAGACCAACAGACAGAGTGCTACAGAGTGCCAAAATCACAAGCATTCTTGCTTTAGTTCTGCTTGGTCCCAGCTTGTGCTCGAGCTTTTATCTGCTCTGCTCCTTCATGTTCCACACTTCCTGTTGTGTCCTTCCTGTTCTACTTTTTTGACAAGTTCCTCCTACCATGGGCTCCATGTGATGACAGGGATGGCAGAGAAGGCCTCCAAACTCCCTTAGGCCTACTAAGGGCAACACAATGTATACTGTTTCCAACAAAGACTTGATATCATCACAGATGGGGCTCAAAGGCACTTGAATAGCTGAAACAAGGAGCTAAGTACCACTTTGCTTGCCATTATAATCTTATATCTATATCTTTGTCTATATCTATATCTATATCTATATCTGTATCTGTATCTGTATCTGTGTCTGTGTCTGTGTCTTTGTGTCTGTGTGTGTGTCTGTGTCTATTTCTGTGTCTTATGTCTATGTCTATATTTGTCTCTATCTCTATCTATATTGCCACTCCCTATTAGAAAGTGAGCTCCTTAAGAGCATAGACTCTGATTTCTATCTGCTTCAGCAGCACTCAGTAGAATGCTTTGTGCACAAGTACTGGGTACTTTTTTTCATTCATTTAATGTTTACATTGCAATGCTATTTCATTGTGTCCATATACATTAATTTATATAGTTATTCCCTAGTTGATGGGTACCGCCTTAATTTCCAGTGTTTTTTTACAACAAAAAATGCTCTATAAGTATTTCATACCTATAAGTCCCTTACCTCTTTCTTTTTTAAACAGGCAAAAATATTCTTTGGGGAATATATCTAGTAGTGATATTGATGGATCAAATGGTTGTACAGCACAGTGACTTTTGGAGTATAGTTAAAAATAGCTTTCCAAGATGTTTGCACCAATTCACAGCTCTGCTTTCAGTACATTAGTAAATGTATCTTCCCACATTCTCTCCAAGTGTCATTTTCTTTTTTTGTCATGTTTGCCAATCTGATGAGTTTGAGATAGAATCTCAGAGTTCTTTTAATTTGCACTACTTCCAATATTAGTGATTTGGAATTTTTTTCATATGTTTGTTGATAGTTTTCTGGTCTCCTTTTGATAACTGTTACTATCCTTCTACCATATATCTATTGGAGAATGGCTCTTGTTCTTATATATGTGTCTGTGACTTTCATGATTATCCCTTATGCCCAGAATGCACACTGTCTTTCAGAATCTCCAATTTCCATCAATGCTCACCTCAAGTCTCACAAATACATGAGGATCTTCCTGATGACTTTCCCACCTGCTGGTATCTCCCTCCCCAATTATATTGCATTTACATATTTATTTTGCATTTACTTATATATGTGATTTTTCTCTCCCCTAATAGAAAGTAAACTTTTTGAGGGCAGTGACTGGCTCATGTCTGTCTTTATGTTCTATATTCAGTGCCTAGTATGGTATCTGGTACATAGTAGGAACTTGTTGATTGGTTCAGTGATTGATTAGAGAGAGCCCTGTTCTTGGGCTCAGGAGACTTGGTTAAAATCCCAACTCATATGGTTATTAGTCATGTAATCATGTGAAAGATAATTCATTTTCTTGGTCTTAGTTTTCTAGCCCGTAAAATGGTATGTGTGTGTGTTTTGTATATATGTATATGTTTTGTATATATGTATACAAGTTTGTGTGTGTATTATTTACATAAAGCTCCTTCCAGGTCTAAACTCTATATCCTATAATAAGATAGACAACAGGCATGGAGGGTAATGGTGGTGATGGAGAAGCAGAAGAAGGAAAGGGTGATGTGAGTCAAAGTCTTGAAAGAAAAAGAAAGAACAGAACCTTCAGTAATAGACTTGCTTCCCTTGGCACATTCAAGGATTCATCCAAAGAATTTGTCCCCAGGGCCATACAGTTATTGTATCTGTCTGTCACTAACCCTTTTGGGCCAGCACATAATTCAGAATTCAGCTGCTTAATATTTCTGTGTTAAACTCCACAGATTAAGACCAGTAGTGAGCAGCCTGGTCTGAAGGGACAGCCAAGACTATTCCTGGAAGGTTCCCCACCCTAGTTTAATCATCTGGGAGTTCATTTACAGGATTGTCCATAATCCAATGAACATGTGTGGAAGAATCAAAATTAAATGCCCAGCCTTTTCCCAGGGCCACAGTCCAACCCTTAAAATTTCATTGTGTTTAAATCGTTGGCTATAGCCTGGCATATTCTAGCAATATGCTTCTTGAAGGCTGCAGTCACCTGTGTTTTTTTGTAGTTTTCTAAGGTATTCCCAGAAAGGGCAGAAGCTTCTCTGGGATATTTACTGGGGTTTACTGCAACATGTGTATGTACGTGTGTGTGTGTGTGTGTGTGTGTGTGTGTGTGTGTGTGTGTGTGTGTGTGTGTGAACATAGTCCACACAACATTAGTAAATATACCCACTTAGAAGCTGGGCATGTTTAGGCATCCCTCCAGGAAACTGGGCCAAGAAGGCATCTTGTCACAGTGGTTTCAAGCCTTAGCAACAGACAAGCTTGAATTATTTGATTCCTAGAATCAGAATTCTTTGATTCCTAGAATCAGAAGAAAGGATCTTAAAAGTGATCTACTCCAAACCTTACTTCCACTTGAGGCAGCTAGGTGGCATAGTGGTGGAATGCTGGACTTGGAGTCAGGGAGACTTCAGTTCAAATCCCACCTTAGACATTTACTAGCTGTGTAATGCTGGGCAAGTCTCAGTTTCCTCATCTGTAAAAAGTGGATAATAGTAGCACTTACTTTCCAGGGTTATTTTTGAGGATAAAATGACATCATATGTAAATCTACTTTGCAAACCTTAAAGTGTTATATAAATGTTAGTCATTATTATTGTATCCATCTGCTTCTGTCCACTCACATAGCCATCACTCTCATTCAGGCCCTAATCACCTCTTGTTTAGATATTTCATTTGCCTTCTAATTGATCTCCCTGCCTTAATTTCTTCCCTTTCCTATTCAACCTCCATGCAACTGCACAATTTACATCCCTAAAACCATGAACATTTCTCCTTTGCTCGGCAAGCTTCAGTGGCTTTTTAGTTCTTCTAGGATAAAATACAAACTCCTCTGAGTGTCATTTAAAACCCTTTAAAATCTGGCTTCATCCTATTCTTCTAGAATGATTGCCTGTTACTACCTTTACACGCTCTGTGTTCCGGCCATACTAGTCTCTGTGCCATTCCCCAAAGAGAGCATTCTATTCCCCATCCTGCCCTACCGCATGCCTTTCTACAGGTGTTCTGTTGTCCCCTACACTGCTTCCTTCTCTTCTCCAGTCTGTAGAACCACTAACTTCTTTCCATTCATCAAATTAATCAATCACACAACAAGTATTTATTAAGCTATTATGTCCTAGGCACTGTAACAAATAAGTTACAAGAATACAAGAACAAAGACTAAAACAATCCTTGCCCACAATGAGCTTGTATTCTAATGAGAGAGACAAGTACACACTAAAATACAGACAGAAGAATGAGAAAGAGAGAGAGAGAGAGAGAGAGAGAGAGAGAGAGAGAGAGAGAGAGGGAGAGAGGGAGAGAAAGAGAGAGAGGAGACACCTGCAAAGAGACAGAAGAAGAGAGACAGAGAAATGGAAAAAGAGGGAGACAGAGATAAAGAGTGGAGATATATGAGAGTCAGAAAAAGAAAGTTGGAGATCCCAAAAGGGAAACAGAAAGAGACCAACATACAGACAGAGACAGAATGGAGATGTGTGTAGGAGACTCCTAGAGGGACCAGGTGAGACCTCAGCCACAAGATCTGTCTTGTCTCTACTTTGTAAACCTTGCTCAGTGAATGGATGGTCATTTGTTTTTCTAGTCTTCTTCTTAAACAATGTATTTCTGTTGCCTCCACATTCCTAAAGCTGGTTTATATCACATAAAACTAATCAATCAATCAATAAGCATTTATTCTAGGCAGGGCTTGGAGCAAGTGCAGTATTTGCTCAGTACACCTTAGGTACCACCTTCTACAGAAATTCTTCTCTGTTCCCATGAGTTATTAGTGATCTCTTCCCCTACCCCCAAGTTACTTTGGATTATTGTAGATTTTGTGCATCACACAATGGGCAATGGAAAGGTATATGATGGGTGTGTGCAGGTTACCATGTATAATCAATGAGAAACTAGGAAGAATAGGAGTAAAGGATGTGATCAAAGAATTGTATGATAAAGAGAAGATGGACTGGTCATGTGGCAAGAGTGAGGGATGAAGGGTGAATAGCCAGAGTGCTCCATGGGTACCCTTGAGATGTCAGGAGAAATCAAGGAAGGCTTCAGAACACTGACTGGAACCAAGGGGAGTACTTTCCGTAAGACATGGATGAGAGTCTTATAGGATGGGCAATCATGGATGGGCTGCAGAGGGAACTTCCAATCAATGAGATCATACATGAATTTGAACAACTAAATAGGAATATATTTTGTGCCTATTTATTTGTGCACATATTATTTTTCTTCAAGTAGTATGTAAACTCCTTGAAGGCAAGAAAAATGTTTCATTTTTGTCTTTGTAAGTCTTGTACCAAACACAGTACCTGGTGTATAGTAGGTGCTCCATAAATGTGGTTCTTTGACTGAATCCAAACTTTACAAATTTGGATTCAGTCAAAGGGCAGCACTTGAGGACCTAGAGGGCCACATGTGGCCTCGAAGCCACGGGTTCCCCACCCCTGATCTTGACCATGGTCACTGTATTAGTAAGAGATGAAGGCAGGATCCATTGGTTCATTCTGACTTTAAATCTCTGGTCTCTTGGGATTTCAGGTGTAGAAATTTCTCTGTGAAACCCCACTGGAAAGCCAGAGTAAGCTTCCCAGGGTTGTGAGGGACTAATTATACAAACCTTGTAACTGTTTGGAGATAACAACTCTTGTTATTGTTGTCTTTTGGAAATACCCAGTTTATGACCATCTTCCCCTTTCCTCAGGTATAGAAGATAGAGCAGCAATAACTTGTTTCTTAC
The DNA here is from genome assembly GCA_028627135.1 of Pseudochirops cupreus. Lineage (NCBI taxonomy): Eukaryota > Metazoa > Chordata > Mammalia > Diprotodontia > Pseudocheiridae > Pseudochirops > Pseudochirops cupreus. The sequence continues at coordinate 501,742,745 of CM053580.1, read as the reverse complement.
CTTCATCTTTGCTCTACTTCTGCCTCTTAATCTTAATAACTATATTGTGAGTCATCTCCATCACCTAGAAAGGGCTCCCTGGACAATACTCCTCATAGTAAGTCATCATGGACATCTATCCTCTCCCCCTCCATCTTCCCTTTAGCTCAAATATCTTGTTCTCAATGTCTTTTGTCTTCAACCTCCCATCAAGATCTGCGGGATTCCCCCACTGAAAAGGAGAGGTAACAGATTGATAATATCTTAAAGGGCCAACACTGCAGGAACAGAGGATCAAAGATTTAGATCTTGAAGGGACCTTAAAAGTCATCTAATTCAACATCTTCATTTGACAATAAAGCAAACTGAGGCTCAGAGATAGCAAGTAATTTGGCCATTTCCCCAAAATCATCCAGGTAGTAAACAGAAGAGCTAGATTTTAACCTTGATAGGGATGTGGCTGGTATATTAGGAAGAACCTGAACCAGGAGTCAGAAGAACTGGTTTCTAGTCCTGGCCTGACTACTAGTTAGGGGAATGGGAATTTGCAGGAGCTTTTGAGATCTAGTTAGCTGTGTGACCTTGGGCAAGTCTCTTTCCCTCTTCTTCAGCTATAAAATGAGGCATTTGAAATAGATTATACAATCATGATGTTGTTCTCTGTGTTCTTTTCTAGCTCTATTTTTCTGTGGTTCTCTTTTATTCTCTGTTTCTTAGGGACCAAAGTTCCAAGCTAAAGCTTGTTGTTGTTGTTGTCCTTCATTCTCTAATAGGACCATGACATCAGGGAGGTGATGCTGTGACATGCAAATGACTTGGATTTAAGTGAGGCAGGGCTGTGCAAAGTCATCAGTGTCACTTTCTCCTCTGGAGCCATCTGGGTCCAGTGGCAAGATATAAATCAGGATGACTGGGGATAGCCTTGGATGTAATGGGAGCCAAGCTAAAGGAATTAACCTCTAACGGTGGCACTGTTATACAGGGGCTCAGGAGAATTTAGAGGAGAGTGGGAAGATTCAGGAGCTTTTTGGATGATTTTTTTGGGCATGTTAGAATGGGGATGACTTTTATGTATGGACTAAATTGATGCTGAGGTCACTTCCAACTCTCAAAATCTATAATTCTAGATGTCCCCAAAACTATTATCATGCAGAGGGGGTGGGAGTGAGGGGGTCTATTCTGTTTTCAAGTAATGCTACTCCTGTCTGACAATGATAGTGGGAAATGTAATTATCAGGAGGAGAGGGTAGAGAATGGAATTCTATAGTGATAAAAACAGATCCCTTTATTTGGTGCTGAAGAAGATCTATTTGAGTAGGACTGATAGGACTATTCGTGTCTACTCATGAGGCAAAAATTCTAACCAGCTTCTATAATGGGGAGAGGGAGAAAAGATGTTAGAGAGTGAGGGGGGCAGGATGATACCTGCTAGTTTTTGACTGGAACTGATTTCTCAATATAGAAATACAGACCCTCACTGACAAATACTCCAGCCATTTGATCTGTTCTTTCGACTTGTTTAAAAATAAAACCCCTTCAGCCCAGCCAAGACCCTTTGTAGGGAAAGAAGGGAGGAGAGGTTGAGAAAACTACATTCAATTCATATCAATACAGCAAATATTATTGAGGTTCTGGGTCCTATGCTGGGAACTGAGGGGGTTACAAGTATACATTTCCTGGCTCTGCGGGAGCTTTTAATATCATAGAGGTTATTCATTCATTCAATAAACATCTATAAAGTGCCTACTGTGTGCACTGCCTCAGGCAACCAAGGTCATATTGCAAAGAAACTGCCAACCTCCATTACTTGAGGGAATTTCCTTATATGTGAGTTTTCTATATTAATGAAACTACAGCATCAGTCCCCAAGCCCATGCCTGCTGTATGCAGAGCACCTGCTGGGTGTGGAGAGAGATACATATATGCTACTTAATGCAATACAAAGCAGAACATGATGACCAGAATTCACTGTCAAGAATTTCCAAACTTTTAGCTTCCAGGCTGTATTTTTTCCCTCTCTGGGCTCATATTTACATGAAGATTCAAACCTGTTTTTCTTTTAAATGTTTCTTCCCTCTTTTTGCCTTGCAGAGGACAGTTGAACTGAATTTCCTAATATGGTTCTGAAGCCCCCTCTGGCCATAGCTCTGTATTTGGAAGGGGCATTGGATGCTGGCCTTATAACAACAGCAATGACCATTTCTGGCTAGGAACCAAGAGAAGAAAGGAAAGGAGGGAAGGAAAGAATAGGAACAGAAAGAAAGCCAAACTAGGCTGCTGGATCAGAACGGCAAATATTTAGGCAAAATGGCCTCATATTTTGTAGCTAAATATTGTCTGAGCATGTCATCCCCCTGCCCTCCATGGAAAAAAAGACCTGGTTTTCCTTTGCAAACTCAGGCCTTTGAAAGGCTTGGATGTGTTGCAGAGTAGAGGAGAGAAGTATTTGCAGCATGCTAAAAATAAGTCTGGGCATCAGTGGAATGGAACTTGCTTTTGTATCTGTCACATAAACTGTTTCCCAAAACACCCTTAAATAATGCGGCAAGCAGATGGAGAGAAAGATGAAGTGGTCTTGGCAGGGAGCAAAGATATTTGGAGATGGGATTGGCAAAGGAATGGAGAGTGTGAGCTGAGAAAGTTTGGTCCCACAGAAATCAGCCCTGAAGTGTGATTGGAGGGAAGAGAAGTCTTTGTATCCCCAGGGAGAGAAACTGAGAGGGAGTTAACCTGAAAGCCAGAGGTCAGATGGGAGAGTTCAGAGGGACCTGGTCCTTTTAGCGTAGGTAATTCGAATCTTGGCTCTGAGTGCCGAGAGTGAGAGTTCCTGAGATGAGCAGGGCTGTTAAGTTACTCTTGGCTGCCACATAGAGAATCCAGGGGAATCTCACCTTGTCTGTGAAGTTTTCTCCAGGTATTGCAATTCACTATGACCTCCTCAGTAGGGTGTAGTAGTAGTAGTAATAGTAGTAATAGTAGTAGTAGTAGTAGTAGTAGTAGTAGTAGTAGTAGTAGTAGTAGTAGTAGTAGTAGTAGTAGTAGTAGTAGTAGAAGAAAGAAAACTGGATTTAGAGACAGAAATCCTGGTTTCAAATCATAGTTTATGACATGTATGACCTTGGGTAACTTACTTCTACACCTTGGGTGTTGGTATCTTTATCTGCAGAATGAAGTGATTGTAAGAAAATATTTCTAAGGTCCCTTAGAGATCTATGTCCTATGAGCCTGTGAACTATAGCAGTTGTACTTCTGGGCAGATTCTAGGTACTTCTATGGTTTTTATTTATCTTTGTCTTTTCTAAGGGCCTGGCCCCTCAAGTACCCGAAGGGCTGCCAGGTTTGTGGGGGATTAGATCTGTACTGTTGGGCCCTAAAGGTAGAAATAGGAGCAATGGGGAGAAGCTGTGGAGAGACAGATTTATGCTCCATGTCAGGAAAAAAGACCCAAGCAACTTCTTCACAATTAGAGCTGTCCCCAAATGGAATGGGCTGCCTAGGGTGGCAGTAGGATCTTCCTCATGGGAGGACTTTAAGAAAAGGCAGAGTGACTGCATGCCAGGGGTGTCATAGAAGGGATTTTGGTTCAGGTAAGGGCTGGACTAAATGGTCTTTGAGGTCTTGCCTAACTATGGGATTCTGTGATTTTAGTACAAAACCAAGTGCCTCAGGAAATGATGAATGAGAGAATCACACAACTTAGCGTTTGATAGAACTCACAATAGCTAGCATTTATATGGTGTTTTAAGGTTTGTAAGGGGCTTTACAAATACCTCACCTGATGCTCATGACAGTGTTGTGAGGTAGGTGCCGTTGTTGTTGTTGCTGAATTGTTTCAGTTGTGTCCCCATTTGGGGTTTTCTTGGCAAAGATACTGGAATGGTTTGCCATTTCCTTCTCCAGCTCATTTTGTGGATGAGGAAACAGAGGCAAACAGGGGTAAGTGACTTGCCCAAGGTCACACAGCTAGTAAGTGTTAAGTGTCTGAGTCTGGATTTGAACTTACGTCCTCCTGACTCCAGGGCTGGTGCTCTATTCACTGTGCCACCTAGCCGCCCCACAAGCTCAGTGATTTTAAATTAGGACTTTTTACCTTTTCTTTCTTCTTCCCAACTCTCTGATTGTGATGGGAGGTATTATTGTCCTCCTAGTCACCCAGACTTTCTACCTCAGTGGTATCCTTGACTTTTCACTCTCACTTATCACACATATCCACTCTCTTGCCAAATCTTACTGTTTTTTTCCCTTCACAACATCACTTATTCTTTCACTCATTCATACAATTGACTGAAAGATGTAGAGATTATAAATTATAATTTTAAATTTTTTGTTGAGTATACAATGTATAGATTTGGTAGAGTGAAAAAACGATGTAAAGTCTCTTAAAAGACTATGGATTTTTAAGCTGGGAAGAATAGATATCTAGTTCAGGCACTTTTTTTTTAATAGATGAGAAAGATGGGAACCAAAGAGATTAAGTGATTTGTCCAAGGTCATGAAGGTGGAGAGTAGCAGAGGTAGACTTTGAATCCATATCTTCTGATTCCAAAGTCCTGTACTCATTTCTACTATTCCACAATCATCCCAGTTTTCCTCCAACAAAGCAACTCCCACATATATGTCAAAATCACACATAGTTCCTTGAAGGATATAACCACTGAGATAACTTTGATGACCCCCTGAGATACTGAATGAGTCATCACATAGGATGAATGCTTGCCAAAGGCGTTTGCAACTGTTATGAAGGATGTCCAATCAGATTCCAAAAGGAAGAAGGATTCCCTATAAATCATGTGTTCTCAACCTTTTTTTTGTTTGTATCATGGACCCCTTCAGCAATCTGGTGAGGCTCCTGGACTCTATTCTCAAAATAATATCATAAAACACATAAAATAAAATACCTAGAATTACAAAGGAGACTGATTTTATTGAAATAAAGATTTACATATATAATATATACATACATATATATGTACAGTTATTCATTCCAGATCGTTGGGGTAGGGGTGTAGTACCCCTATGATTTGGAAAATCCATGTAAAATTTTTTGGTCCTGCCTTCATACTAGAGAAGAAGTCTGAATTATTGTGGTATTAAAAGATAGAATGTGTGGATATTATCCAATACTCTACATATATTTTATGAATTTCTGAGCTTTAAAACTTCTTCTGCATTGTCTATTGGCCTTCACATGTTGTCTGCAGCTTCCACAAAACTCCCCCAAAATTGCTGTTTAATTTCTTATGCCAACTGGTGATATATTGAAATCACGATTGGGTAAATCACTATGTGGAAGGGACAATTGTATATGTGTGAAAATACACTCCTCAATTCTTTGTGCCCTGCCTTCTGAACATATGTACCATATATGTGTGGATGTATACATATACACACATACAGACATTCCCATCTAGGTTCACATCTTTGTGGATGACATTGTACTACTTGCTTCAAGTCTTAGAACATTGCAATAATAATCCCCCAAACTCAAAAGAGCTCAGCCAAAGTATCTGCTAGAAAAAAGTAGATGAATAATGGTAATTATTCTAGCTTGCATTATTAATTTTTTCATGTGTCTTTTTTCTTCAACAAGATTAGAAATTCCTTAATGATAGAAATTGAGCCTTCTATATATTTGTACCCCTTTCTCTCCCATGAGGTCTAAATGCTCAATGAGTTCTCATTGGCTCTATTTGTGTATAGGGAAGCTGAATTTTAGTCCTTTGCCTTTAAAGCACTTGCTTTACATAATGGAAAAGGGAGAAACAGTGGGTCATGTGTTTGAATTGAGACAGTTTTCTGTTGTTAATAGGAAAAGACTTTCTTTCTTTAAACTTAACTTGTCCCTTTAAGGGACAGTATCTCCAATGACCTTCCAATCTGTTGTAGAGTTTGGAAGGCAGAAGGTGCACAGACATTCCTACAAGACGGTAGACTGGAAGAATTGGGAAGGATGCACAGTGAAAAGACTTCCTCTTTTAGCCCTTTTTTCTCTTCTCTGGGATCCATATGAGATGAATTAGTTACCTCCCCTGTCTTGGAGAGAGCAGAAATTCTCTTCAACTCTCTTCTCTCTATCTAGAAGGCGAGGTGGCCTTTTATCAAGGTCTACCCAACAGGGTACGGGACAGATGTTGATTGTTGTTTAGGTCCATTATATTTGTGGGAATTTTGATGAGTTTATCTCCTTAATATTATTGTTAAGAATTACATCTTCCATTGAAGCATACTTTTTCTTTACTTTCTTTTTCTTTTCTTTTTTTGGTCATATTTCACGATGGAACTAATGTGGAAATATGTTTTGTTTAACTACATATCTATAACATATCAAATTGCTTACCTTATCAATGGGGGAGGAGAGGGAGGTATGGAGAGAATTTGGAACTTAAAAAAAACTGTTAAAATTGTTTTTACATGTAATTGGGGAAAAAGAAAGTATTGAATCATTAAAAAGAAGTAATTCCAGTTGAGTAGAGGAAGAGATTAGAAGCAGAAATTTAAAGAAGTCACTCAGCAGATCAAGTAGTTTGGCCTAGCATCATGTCCAGTGAGGTAAGCATAAGTATATTCAGTCAGTTTAGCAGAGGAAGCATCTAATCAATGCAAAAGTTATCAAGGAACTTTTATGGAAATTTCCTGAAAAACAGAAAATTAAAATGTACAGTTCCAGAGTTGAGATGTCTTCTAAGCATATGTATTTCCTTCACACTTGTGCTTCCCTTGGTATGTTCCTGTAAGTGTGTATCCATATTCTGCCCCCCAAACTCCTAGATATTGAATTCATTGGTGAGATATTGTGATTTAGGTTTATGTATGCATTGTGATCTATTTATTATTTATATATTTAACATATTAGTAACTTACTAAAATAAATATTTCTTTTAAGTCAATATTAAAAAAAATTACATCTTCTACTCATGGAGTCATTTTTGATGAATTAATGTGTTTGGACTGAACTAGTTTTCCCCAAATGCTTGATATACACACACACACACACACACACACACACACACACGTATGTATGTATGTATGTACACACACTATACATGTACTTCATTGAATATTCTTCCACCTCACTCTTGGATAAAGCTTTCTTTATCTGTCAAGTACAGTTCAGCCTACCCCAATATCCTATTGTCCACTTAGATACATAAATAAATAGCATATCCTTTCCTTAGCAATGACAATGATCAAGGGTCCATGACTTCAACAGTGTAGAATTCCTTCTACCTTTGTTAGCAATACACATCTATAAACTATATAGTCTTAGCGGGTTATCTGAGGCTCAGAGAGGTTACAGGACTTGCTCATGATCACATAACTAGAAATGGGATTTGAACCCAGGTCTTTCTGACTCCAAGTCCATCACTATTTCCACTATGCCATGTTTTTTCACTGTTGAGCATTATTATAATAAACTGATACACAAGAAGAATTTGATCAAGGGTCTCTTCCTTCCTTCCTTCCTTCCTTCCTTCCTTCCTTCCTTCCTTCCTTCATTTCTCTCTCTTTCTGGTGCCTTGCACATAATAGGCACTCAATACATGTTTGTAGAATTGAAGTGGCAAGAATATTCATATACATAGCCTTTGTCACTGATACTTTTTAAAAGATTTTTAAACCATTATCCTATATCTCTTTTTATTGATAGCTTATATCACTTTCTGTTTCCATTCCCCTTCCAAGAGAACAACCCCTTATAAAAATAATTTTTTAAAAAGAAAAGAGAAAAGAAAAAGGAGAGAAATCAGCAAACCAGTTAATATGTAAAAAAGGACTGATACTCAGGAACCTGGAGGTATAGCTGGAAGGGATATTAGAGATCCTTTAGTCTAGCCCTCTTTTTTTTTTTTTAGAGAGACAGAAATAAGGTCCCTAGAGAGGTTGTAACTTGCTTAAAATCATGCAGATAACAAAGGTCAGAGCTGGGATTTGAACTCTTTGACTCCACATTTATCATTCTTTCCCCCGTGCTAGTTCTTTCTATCTAGGAAGACTTGTTGCCTGATATCTCCAGCACAAACTAGAGGTATACTAAGAACATAGGAGTAGCTACTCAGTTTATGAAAGGGTAAAAATTCTCTTCCCGTCATCTGGGCCCAAGGAAGAAGCAAACAGGAGGGAATTTGATGGTCTTCACAAAATCAGCCAGGACAATTCTGTGATGCCCTTCAACTGAATTTCCAAAGGTGCATGACCACCACTCCTTTCAAGGAATATTAACTATGAGTGAGTGGTTCAGGGGGTCAGTCAGACAGAGACCCAGTTGTCTGATGAGAGCAATTGGACCTTAGAGATACATTGCTATGTAGAAAATGAAATTCAGCAGAATCTGCCTCATAGTGCTCAAAATGGTGTCAACCCTTTGACCTAAATACCTTGAACTTAGCTGATATAGACCATCATATAGACACAGTCACTATACCTCCCCCAGTCCCTTTGATGTCTAGAATGTTGTCACCTGTAGCTTAGGTCTCTTAGTCACACCCACCTGGGGCTTAACAGCATTTCCTTCCCGCTTGAAGCAATCTTGGCTGGATCCTATCTGTGGTTTTTGAACCCTTTGCTATAAAGAAGTTAGAGGTTTATTGACAATGTCAGAGTCATATATAATATGTCTGTTAAGGTTCTTTGGTCAAAAACTGCTCCTGAAGCTACCTGACCCACCCCTTTTCCAAACAGTTGACAGTTTTCCAAACAGTTGACAGCCTTGCTGTGAAAGCTTATCACAAAAACTCAATGGGCTTTCTTGCTATAACTTGGCACAGGAAAGGAAGTTTATCTCTTGGGAACCTTTGGAGTTGTGAACTGCTATGTGTCTCTCTCCAAGGCGGTCCATTTTATCCTCTGGCAAACCTAGCTCAAAAGGAGAGGGGAAGTCACTGCCCACATTTCTAGGGCCTCTTGTTATCAACCTGGGGCTGCATCAAAAAGACATTTGTTGTGGCATTCGACCCAGCCAAGGAATCTAAGACATTTAATGGTGATTACACCATCATTATTTGCATCTATAAAGATAAACTTTCTGAAGGAGGAGGCTTGTAGCCAATCACTCAATTTAGCTACTTTGTCAGAAACAAAGTGACCAAGCTAGGGGAGTGAGGACTGTTGTTTCCTGGCCCCCTGGGCCACCCCAAGTGTAAGGAAATCATAGTTTCCTGCAATAAACAGCAGGAGAAGTAGCATGGTCCTAGGAGGATTGTCAGATGTGGAGACAAAGGACTTTGGTTCAAATCCCAGTTTTGCCACTTACTACCTATTTGACCTTGTGCAGTCCAACCAGTCGATCAGCATTTATCAAGCACCTACTGTGTGCCAGGCAGTGTGCTAAGCACTGGGGAGGCAGAGAAAGACAAAAGAGATTCCTTACTCTCAAGAAGCTCACAGTCCAATGGGACAGACAATACAAAGAATGAAATGTACAAAGATCCATACAGGATCAATTGGAGAGACTCCATAGAGGGAAGGCACAAACATTAAGGGAGATCAAGAAAGGAGCTCCAAAGAAGACAAGATTTTACCTGGGGCTTAAGAGTGTCAGTTTCCTCAACTATAAGAAGAGTGTATGTGTGCCAAAGTAGATTACTTCTAAGTTTCCTTAAAATTCTAAATTTGTGATCCTGGATGGATCCCGATTAACTCAATTGAAGGAAGGCATCATTCATGCAATAGATCTAATTATGTCACTCCTTTGTTTAAAAGTTCTCAATGGCTCCCCATTTCCCACCAAGTAAGTTTAAATGCCTTTGCTTATTATCCAAAGCCTTCCATCATCTTGTACACTCTACCTTTCAAGCCTTATCTCATATTCATCTTCCATGTGCACTGTATGCTCTCAGTAAAGTGAACTACCCTCTGTCTCTCTCCTACTTCAAAACATGCCCAGTACATCCTACCTCCTTTCCTTTGCTCACACTGTTTTTTGTACCTGAAATAGCTTCCTTTTTCATCTTCATCTATAGAATTCTCATTTATCTGTTAAAGCTTAATTCAAAAGTTATCTCATATAAAATCTTCTCTGACTTCTGTAGCAGGCAAGGATTTTCCCTTTCAGACCTCACATAAAATTTTGTGTGGCACCTCTTTAAGGCATTTCTTGTGTATTATGACTATTTGTGTTAGTATTTTATCTTTTAACCAAAGTATAAGTTCCATGAGGCAGGGACAGGGTCTCATCAAAACTCTGTGTCTCTTGCAGCACCTACCTCAGTATGTGCTTAATCTATTTACTGAATTGTCAAAATATATTGGAACAGGTCACTCAATGGGCAGAATCTCACTCATCAATGAACTGATAATTTCTTCTAATTAAATCTAAGATTTGACTAAATGTTAAAGAGTCTACAAATATCTAAAGTGTGTAATAAGTGAAAGAATAGCTTTATGTTGCTGGAGAACAGAACAGGGAGGAATATATAGGCTGAATAGGAAAATTTCCTGGCAGTGATTGCCTTCCCAATGGACTACCTCTTCACAAAGAACTTTCGAATATAGACTTTGTTAAACAAGAAAAGATTGAGCACAGTTCAGACATTGCACTAGGACCCAATTCAATTTGACAAGAGTTTGCCTAGCGCCTAGTATTGGAAAGGCACTGTTCTGGCAAAGTAAAATGTCTCTGCCTTCATGGAGCTCACATTCTACTGGGGGCTTCAACATGTACAGAGATGAGTGAGTACAAAGTACCTGGAGTGGTGAGAGATCACTGATTGATATAGGGGGAAAAAATACATGCCACAGAATTCTTTATAGTTCATCTGATCTAACCCCTACTTGAAAAGGAATCTCCCATAGCATAGTTCAGACAGGTGGTCAGCCAGTCTTGGCTTAAACACCTCCAGGATAAAGGAACTTACCATTTTTTAAGGCATTCCAAGTTATTTGAGGGACAGCTCTAACTGCAGAGGTTGTGGGACACAGAGGAAGGACCATGGAATTTGGAGTCAGAGAATTCCAGCTCTTCTGCTTCCTAGCTATGTGATCATTTACACATCACTTAATTTTGCTGGGCCTGTTTCCTCATCTGTAAAATGAAGAAGATTCTTAAGTTCCCTCTTAACTTTTTATCCTAAGGGATAAATGAACACTTTTCTGAATGGATCCCAGTGTATTTTTGCATTTTTTGATAATCCTGAGAGATAGGGTAGGGGAGCGAGCCCCTCTCATTTTACAGATGGACAAATTGACATACTTCTACCTTCTCCAGATGTGTAAAGATAGTCATTTGTGAAGATGAGCTTCAAACTGAGGCATCCTGACTCCTAACCCAGTGCACTTTCCACATCACTTCTGATCAGTAGGATATCAGCTCTTGGGCAGATTCCATTTCAAGTTCTTGCATGTCAGCTGTCAACCCTCAGCTGTTATAGTTGACATTGGAAGAACATTTTTACACTTCCTGTCCTAACTGACTCTGGTCCTCCTGCTGCCGGCTGGCTGGCAGGAGTCCTAGAACTTTTGAGAGATGACTGTTTACTGATGAAGACCATTGATCAATCCATTGTTAGCAGGTCAAAGGAACACAGGATTTAGAATTGAAAGGGAGCTTAGAGGCCATATAGCCTAATCCTTTCATTTTACAGAGGAGGAGAAATTCAGTAACTTGTCCCAGGTGTAATGTTAATGGGATTTAAAAATCTCCTCCCCCTCCCCGTCCCCCCCCTCCATTAATAGGCCTCACATGGAGCTCATTAAGGGAACCTTGCTTAGGGGAGGCTTGTATGTAGGAAGGCTTTTATACCTTTCGCTAATTTATAATTATGCACTGAGTCAAGAAGGTTGTGATGCCTTCTGGCTCAGGTAAGTAAGTGTATATATGCTCTGAGTTAGCATTTTGCTTTGAGAGCTCTCTCATGAGAAGGATCTTGTGATTCCCTGGTTGAAATTCTAAGTGATTGTATATTCAGAGCCTGCTCAGATGCAAAGGCTCTCTTGATCCAGGGATGCATGTAAAGTGTATAGTTGATTCAGGTGGTCAGAGCCCTGTCTGTTGGTCTTTATCTCTCTGATTATATTTTCTCTGAAGTTCAGGGTGCTGACTTTTCCTCTGAACTAGCGAATGTAATTGAAAAGATTGTTGATCCCTTAAACAGCTGTCTTTCCTAGTAAAGCAGCTATCCTGGGTATACCAGTGTGGTTGCTGTTATACAAAGTCACATGGGTAATGAGTAATGGATCTTGATTTGAATCCAACTCTTCAGATTTATCAAGAGTCAACTATAGGCAAGGCATTGTAATTGGTTCTGTAGAAGACAACTCCCCCCACCCCCCAACAAAACAAAACCCTAAGAAGGGGACCCCTGCCTTCCAGGCTCATAATACTATAGATTTAGAGTTAGTAGAGATCAAAAGAAGTCATCAAAGCCTAACCTTCCTTCCCTCTCCCTTCCCTTTGACAAATGAAGAAATGGAATCCTGAGAGATGAAGTGATTTCTCCCAGGTCTCAAAGATTGTAAGTGGCAGAATTGGCACCTGAACCCAGTTTTTCTGATTCTAAAATCTAGCACTTTCCCCACTGACTTCTACTGCTTCTTTAGTTGGGGGAGATGTACAGATTTTTTTTAAGGCAATTAACAATGAAGATCGTAAGTATATGATTAGTGCTAATTACTATCTCCATGAATTTGGCTAAGTCACTTCCGCTTTTTGTGCCTCTGTTTCATCATATATGAGAGGATTGGACCAGATGATCTTTAAAGCCCTGTCTAGCTCTAAGTCCTATGATCTTAAATCCAAGGAGTGAAATAGTCAATAACTGTAACAGGTGCTTGGAGGATTGAAAGGTCGCTGTGGGCTAGGAGAGCAAAGGAGGCTTCATGGGATGAGGGGGAGTTAAGGATAGATAAGATTTAGAAAGAGGGCAGGGGGAGAAAATACATTTTTTTGACAGGTGTAGGAAACAATGCAGACAAATGCTTAATGGGGTGTTTAGGAATTAGTGAGTAGCATGGTCTAGAAGGAAGAGACATGCCACATTCTTCCTTCTATTGGGATAGTGGGCCCAGGATTGTGAAATCCCTAGAGGAAATCAGTTATAAGAGTATCCATAATTTCATAGTACTTTATAGTTATAAAGTATAAAAAGTATTGCATTATTTCATTTGATCCTTACAAAAAGCCTTTGAGCAGTACAAATGCTGTTATCACTATGTTATCGATAAGAAAAGAGAGATCCAGAGAATTGACATTCAGTCACTAAAGTGATTTTTCTAAAGTGCAGGTGTGATCATGCCACTCCCTTCTCAATAAACTTTAGTGGGTTCCTATCAACCTCCAGGATCAAATATGAAATTCTCTGGCACTCAAGCCTCTTCATAACCTAGCCCCTCGTCTCTTTCTGGTCTTCTTACACTTTACTCCCCAACTTGTATTCTTCCACACAGTGACACTGACCTTCTGGGTGTTCTGTGAGCAAGACACTCCATCTCTCAGCTCCAGGCATTTTCTCTGGCTGTCCCCATGCCTGGAATGCTCTCTTTCCACATCAACTTCTTGCTTCCCTAGATTGCTTTAGTCCCTAGCTAAAATCCCACCTTCTGCTGCAGCGATTCTCAACCTGTGGATTATGTTCAATTTAAATACATCCTGTGTATCAGATATTAACGTTACGATGCGTAACAGTAGCAAAATTACAGTTATGAAGTAGCAACAAAAATAATTTTATGGTTGGGGGTCACCACAACATGAGGAACTGTATTAAAGGGTCGTGGCATTAGGAAAGTTGAGAACCGCTGCTCTACAGGAAGCCTTTCTCAACCCCTCTTAATTCTAGCTTTTTGCCTCTGTTAATTATTTCCAGGATGTCCTGCACAGAGCCCATTTGTTCATATTTGTTTACTTGTTGTGTCCCTCATTAGATTGTGAGCTCTTCAAGGGCAAGGCTTTTTTTGCCTTTTTTTGGGGGGGGGGGAATCTGTAGCATTTAACACAGTGCCTGGTACTAGAGTAGGCAGTTAGTAAATATTTATTAACTGACTGATTCAGACACTGAATTACAAGGCTAGGATTCAACAATGGATCTTCTATATTCAATGTGATCTTTTCATTCCCCATTCTGCCTTCTGAATAAAAGAGACTCCCTCTGCCGTGGCTGAATTCTTCCTACATGTGATGCTCACCTCTGGTTATGGGACTGGGGAAAGGAAGGAAGGGACAAGCCTTTATTAAATGCTTGCTATGTGCCAGGAGCTGTGATAAGCATATTCCAAATGTATCATTTGGTCTTCACAAATACCCTGGGAGGCAAGTGTTATTATTATTCCCATTTAACAGTTGAGGAAACTGGGACTGACAACGACTTGCTCATGGTGATACATAATAAGTGTCTGAAGCTGCATTTGAACTCAAGTATTCCTGTAGCCTCTGCACCAACTAGTGATCTCACGATTGGAAACCAAAGTCACATATTTTGTTTGGATCTCTTTGCCTGCTGTCACCCTCCCCCACCCCTCCTTTTCTAATGCAGTATTTATTTATTTTTAATTCATTAAATTTTTTTAAGTTCCAAATTCTCTCCCTCTCCTTCCCCAAGTATTGAGAAGGCAAGAAATGTGATATCAATTATACATGCGAAATCATGTAAAGCATATTTCCATATTAGTCATGTTGCAAAAAAAAAATGCAAGAAAAAGAAAAAAAGTGAAAAAATTGTGCTTTAGTCTGCACTCAGACTCCTTCAGTTCTTTTTCTGGAGCCAGATGTCATTTTTCATCATAAATCCTTTGGAATTGTTTTGTACCATTGTATTGATCAGAATAGCTAAGTCATTTGCAATTGATTATTGTACAATATTGCTGTTGTTATGTACAATGTTCTTTTGGTTCTGCTCACTTTGTACCAGTTCATATAGTATTTTGTCATAATCATATACCACAATTTGTTCAGCTGTTCCCCTATTGATGGACGTGACCTCAATTTCTCATTCTTTGCCACCACTAAAAGAGCTGCTATAAATGTTTTTGTACATATAAGTCCTTTTCCTTTTCCCTTGATCTCTTTCTGGTACAGACCTAGTGGTGGTATTGCTGGGTCAAAAGGTATGCACAGTTTGATAGACCCCTGGGCATAGTTCCAAATTGTTTTCCAGAATGGTTGGATCAGTTCACAACTCCACCAACAATATAGTAGTGACCCACTTTTCCCACATCCTCTTCAACATTTGTCATTTTCCTTTTCTTTCATATTATCCAGTCTGATAGGTGTGAGGTGGTACCTTATAGTTGTTTAATTTGCATTTCTCAAATCAATAGATGTTTAAAGCATTTTAAAAATATGATTATAGATAGCTTTGATTTCTTCTGAAATCTGTCTGTTCATGTCCTTTGACCATTTGTCAATTGGAGAATGACCTATATTGTTATTAATTTGACTCAGTTCCCTATCTATTTGAGAAATGAAACCTTTATAAGAGAAACTTGGTGTAAATCACCCCTGCCCCCCTCTAGTTTCCTGCTTTCCTTCTAATTTTGGCTGCATTGGTTTTGTTTGCACAAAACCCTTTTAATTATTAAATATTTAATTAATATTAATTAATTAAAATAATATTAAATAATATAAGCAATAGAAATAAATTATAAATAATTATCCATTTTACTTCTTGTGATCTTATCTCTTGCATGGTCAAAACTCTTCTTTTATCTATAGATCTGACAGAAACATTTTTCCATGCTCCCCTAATTTGCTTATGATATCACCTTTATGTTTAAACCATATACCCATTTTGACCTTGTCTCGGTATAGGGAGTGAGATATTGGTCTATCTTTAATTTTTGCCAAACTGCTTTCCAGTTTTCCCAGCAATTTTGTCAAATAGCAAGTTCTTATCCCCAAAGCTTGGGTCTTTGGGTTTATCAAACCCTTGATTACTATGGTCATTTACTATTATGTATTGCGTACCTAATCTATTCCAGTATCTACCACTCAATTTCTTAGCCAGTATCAGATTGTTTTTGTGATTATTGCTTTGTTATACATTTTGAGATTTGGTACTGCTAGGCTACCTTCCTTCACACTTTTTTCTTTGATTCTTTCGATATTCTTGACCTTTTATTCTTCCAGATGAATTTTTAAATTATTTTTTCTAGCTCGATAAAATAATTTTTGGGTAGGTTGATTGATATGGCACCGAACAAGTAAATTAATTTTGTTAGAATTGCCATTTTTATTATATTGCCTCAGCCTAGCCATGAGCAATTAATATTTCTCCAGTTATTTAGAGCTGTCTTTATTTGTATGAAAAGTCACATAGTTGCTGGATTTGTAGTAGCAGGTAGACTACCAAGTATTTTATATCTTCTGCAGTTTTAAAAAATGAATTTGCCTTCCTTTTCATTCCAGTCCTTCTCTTAGTTTCTGTGCTTTGAATACCCTAAGATTTTATGCCCTTAAAGATATATTGCCCCCTGGGACAGAGTCCAGGATAGTGGTTTTAGAACCATTTTTAGCAGGGGGGACCTGCTTTACCTCCCCTCTCTTCTCAGATTAGAGATGAGGATGTTTAGAGATATTCTGAAACTTCATCCGGACAATATACTAAGCCATTCCTTGGTTCATTTTGTCATTATCAGCCAACATTTGTGGTTGCTGGCCCCACCCTGTCTTTCTGGCCTTATCTCACCATGTCTCTATTATCTTTATATCTCCCTTGGTGCCTAGCACAGTGCTCCGTGAGTATTAGCTATACAATAAATGGTCATTGAACAGATGAATGAATTGGATAGAGCCAACTGGACTGGATATCAGGAGAATAGTTTTTGATAATAACTACTCACATTTCTTTTGTACTTTTAATTTACAAAACACTTTTCGTTCACAACAACTCTGTGATGTAGGTGACAAAAATAATTTCAAGGACCTACTGTCTCCACAAACTAATTGTAGGATGTTTGGCCAGTCATCCAGCTTTTCTGGACCTTAGTGTCCTCATCTGGGAAAGAAAGGTCATGATAATTCCTGCTCCAGCCATCTGACAAGGTTGTCAGAAAGTCAAATGAGATAATGTAAGTCAAATTATTGAGTAACTTCTACTGTTATGCAGAGGTAAGGTATAGTAATTATTTTAAACTATAAATGAGACAGCATGGTGTAGTAAAGAGAGGATAAGTTTTGGAGTCAGGAAGATCTGGGTTCTTGTTTTTAATACCTACTGACTGTGAGACCTTGGGTAAGTAAATTGCTGAACCTCTTAGTACCCTGGGCAGCTCTCTCAGACTATAAATGGCAGAGAAGGTGCAGGTGTGCATTGCTAAAGAAAGTTTCTACCTTGAGAGTTCTATCAGTGATGCTACAGGTTGGTCCCTATCCTGGTATCCTATAAAATGAGAGTTGTATTAATTAGATCATCTCTAAGGTCACATAGTGAGCACTTAATAAATGCCCCTTAAATCCTGGAGAGGCATTTTTTTCGGGGGGAGGAGATAAAAAGTGAATGGAACAATTGCTTAGTGCTGTAAGAATTCTTTTAGAGAAAGGATAAAGAGGAAGCAAGGTATAATGGAAAGCTCATTGGAACAGGAGTCAGAAGAGCTGGGTTTGAGTACTTGGCTCTGATGTTCACCAGTTGTATGACTCCAGGCCAGTGAGTCTACCTCTTTGAGTCCATAACATGGTAATTTTTGTACTACTTTCCTCATAGGGTTACTGTGATGAAAGTTCTTAGTTACCCGAAAAGTCCTGAGCCTGTAAGTCTTGATTTGGAGTCAGGGGACCTAGGGTTGAACATTGGCTTTGCTTTTTACCTCCAGTGTAATCTTAGGTACACTTTATTTCTTTGAGATTCAGGTTCCTCATCCATAAAATGGACCACATGATGTCTATGATCCTTTCCAACTCTAGATAGATGATTTTATTGTCATTCTCAGACATGTGGGAACCACTTGCCCTCCAAGCTACAGAAGTAATCAGGCTTGAGGGTGAGAAGAGGTAAACCAGGAAACCAATATCCTTTCTTTTTTGGCTTCTTGCTCCTTGCCTCTTTTCCACGGTGATGATGGACGAGCAAGATGCCAACAAGGGGAGGAGAAGACAGCACTCAGGCGCTGGCTGACTCACGCCTCAGCTCCGGCTTGACTCAAACTCGTTGGCTTGGCATTATATAATTTTGCTAACAGATGGCTTTTGCTCACTGGCTTCATTTACATAGACTGAGTGTATGTCAAGGAGCAAAGCCCTTTGGGTGAGCGGCCCCTTGCGGGTTGTTGACAGGATTATAAAAGCTCCAGCTTAAGAAAAAATTAACTTATATATACAGGGTATGTATATACACATTGCACACCCACCCATTACCCTTTACATACACATGTCCCTGTGACTTGAAAGGCATTGGGCTATTAAAACAAAAAAAGTTTTCTTTTTCGGATGTTCAAGTGGAGCCTCTTAAAGGGACTGGTTCTTTGACAATATCTCCTTTATGTACTGGGAACCATCAAACCAGGACATTGTGTGTTTTTGTAGGTGGGTGGGGAAGGGGAGGGGTGGGAGGCGGTGAGGAGAAAGGGTTGCTGGGGCCCCGACAGTCTCTTGACACCATTTCATTTCCTCTACGAGTTTTTCTTGGCCATCTCTGTGGTGCTTTTTGATAATGAGATAATGCCATGGTATGGCTGGCATAATTCAATTAACCATATTAACAGATCTCCTCTCAGATCAACACCGCCTGTCAGATTCCCTGGAAGAAAAGGAAATGTTTTTCTTTTCTCGTGACATCTGATCTCCATTAGGCAGCCCCTTGCCTATAACTGGGATAACAGGAAAGCTACCATAACTGCAACTGACAAAGTTGTGGGGTAGGGGACTAGAGAGTGGGGAACTGGGGTTCCCATTGGCTCCTGCCATGGGGGTCTGTGGCTCCCATTGGCTCCTCCCCTGCATAGGGCACAGCAGGCTGTTGACATGCCATGTGGCAAGCGGGTGGGTAGGAGAGAGGCATGGCAGAGTGGGAGGATCTCACAGGAGCTTGTCCTCTGAGGCCGTCCTGAATGTCCTTCCTTGTTCTCCCTCACAGCCTGATTTAATAGAATCAGCGCTCATGTCAGCCCTGAGCTGCAGGCATGACCAGGGAGGGAAGGGGAGTTGGGAGGAAACATCAAGGACTCTGGTGGGCAGGCAGGCAGTAAAACTTCTTCGGGCCTCTGAAAGGATCCCCTTAAATGGGTTCAGTGGCAGGCACGTGTTGTGGACAACAGAAGGGCCTTGTTTAGTAGGGGAGAAAAGGCCAGCAGTTTTGCTTCTCTGGAGCCAGATTTTTAAGCCATAATTGGATTTTGTCACCCTGCCAAAGTAAAGGCAGAGAGGGCCACCGGGGGAAAGCTTCACCAGCCCGCCTGCCTTCGAGGGAGCAGCCGGGGTCCAAGCTGAAGTCAATATAGGATAGCTCTTCCTCTACTTAAAGGGAAAAAAAGGACACAGGCCCTCAACAACCATCAAATCCAGACCTGCCCATCTCCATCTTTGTCAAACTGGGCGGAGGGAAGAGAAAAAGAGAAAAGTCAGGAAAAAGTTTGGAGGGAGAGAAGGAATGAGTGTGCTATCAAGGAAGGGTTAGGATTGAGACTGGGCAGCATGGTGAACTAATGAGATCGATCCTTCCCCGGGCCACTCAGAAAAAAAGCCTTGGTGTCCCCAATAGGAGGTGGGGTCCAGAAGGGGGAAGCAGAAGATTTTAGAGCTGGATGCGAGCTCAGAAATCATTTAGTCTAACTTTCATTTTATATATAAGAAGATGGAGACACAGAGAATGGAATAGACTTGCCCAAGGTCCCACAGCTAATAAATGGCAGTGCTGGGAGGGCAGGGCAGACTGAGGAAACATTTATTTATTTATTTGCTCCTATTTTACCCCCCCCCCCTTCTTTTGCAGAGGTGGGGGACTATGGGTGTGGGATACGACACTTATTGTCAGATAGGGTTGATTTGCTGATTGGATTCGCTGAACTGTTTCTCCTCTTCTTCTCCTTCCTCAGTGTTCCACCTTTTCATTTGCTCTTAGTTACAAGCTAATGCTCACTTGGTAATGGTAGTGGGTAGGGAAGAGATGTTCGGAAATGAAGGGAATATCAAACAAAATCCGTTTAAAAAATTTTTAATTTTATTTAATTAATTTAATTAAATAATATATAAAATAGAATCTTTTAAAAAGAAATCTCGGGGGAGGAGTGCAAACCCAGGGCCTCTACTTCCAGGGTCGGAGAGGGCCAAGGTTACCTAAACTTAGCTTCTCCTCTGTATCTGAAGGATGTCATAGAATGAATTTAGCATGAAGAAAATCTAGGCTGATGACAAACAGAGGGTGGGCCCCCTGCTTGTGGCAGGAAATGTCTTCACGTTGAGTTTGGGTGGATCAATAGTTGTGCCTGTACACAAGCTTGCATGAGTCCCATTTGTGGTGGTTGGAGGGGCAACTGTATGTGAGTGTGTGTGCATGGTGAGACAAGTGAGGGGTGGTTACAGAGTAAGAAGCCAAGGTTCTGTTCGGTGTGTGTTGGCATTGTGGAATCATAGAATGGCAGAGTTAGATCACATCTGAAAGATTACATAGTTCTTGGATCAGGGGTGACAGGTTGAGAGCCGGAAGGGACCATAAAGGTCATCTGATCCAGCACCCTTATTTTAATGATGATGGACCAGGTAGGGGAAGTAATTAGCCCAAGGTCACATTGCTATTCAGCACTCCAATTTGGGATGGGTGGGGCAGTGGGCCTGCCCGGCAGGTGCTTCTGATTGCCTTTCAGCCTGAGTGGAAGGGGTGGAGTACCAGGCAGGTGTTGTGGCAGCAGGTCTTAGAGGAAAGGTGAAAGGATCACTGAGCTAGAGCGGGAAATGACTTGAGAGGTCAAAGCCTTCATTTTACAGATAAGAAAACTGAGGCCCAGGGGAGTAAAGGGGCTTGCCCAAAGTCACACAGAAGAGGCAGGTTTTGAATCCAAGCTTTCGGATGGCAGAACCAGTTTTCTTTCCATTGTATGCTAGTTACTTGTTTAGTGGCCACAGATCAAAGATGGGGAAAAGGAAGCAGCAGCTCAGTTAGGGATAGGACACAGGGAAACTAGCTTTCTTTTCTCATGAAGGTCTGGGATCTAGGAAGGAGAAGATGTGGGTTGAGAAAGTATATTGGGATTAGAAACAAAGGAAGGCATAGATATTATATAATAGAGTCATGGAATTTAGAAGTTGAAGGGACCTTAGAGTTCATTTAGTCCAGTTCTCGCATTGAATGGAGATGGCCTGTGACCTGTAATAATAATTGCTGACATTTCTATAGCACTTTAGGGCAGGAGTTCTTAATTCCTTTGGTGTCACTGACCTCTTTGACTGTCTGGTGAAGCCTACAGACCCCTTCTTAGAATAAAAGTCTTAAAAGGCATCAAATAAAATACATGGAATTGCAAAAGACACATATTATGTTGAAATAACAGTTATCGAAAAAAATATATATATATTTTAAATTTACAGACCCCAGGTTAGGAATATCTGATTTACTATCTGCAAAGCACTTTACATGAATAATATAATTTCTCTTTCTGTCTTCCCATATTTGCTCTTATTTTACTGCAAGGGAACTGAGTTTTAGAGAGGTCAAATGACCCAGGATCATACAGTTAGTAAATAACTGAGGCAAAATTTGAACTTCGGTCTTCCTGACTGCAACTCAATACATATTGCTACCTTAATATCCCCATAGAAAGTACAGCTATTTAATGCCTGAGGTCCCTGACCCTGCTAGTACAGGCCCTTTTCATTCTCTTGATCTAGGGATGTACTGGGTCAATGAGAGAGAAGAGCCAATGTAAGTTTTAGTTGGAGCATTTGCAACTCAGAAATCAGTAAATGCTACAAATTAGAGTTCATTGTTGTCTTTGTTGTCTAGTCTTTTAAAGTGATGGAGACAATTTTAATAACGTAGATTAAACTTAAAAGTCCTGTGAACTGTTAAACATTTATCAGCATACCCCTGCCTTGACCCCAAATATTTCCTGAATCTGGAGGAAGGGGGATGGATGTCTTTGGGAAGACAGGGTAGGGGGGCTTGCTAGATTTCTTAAGCATAACTTCCTTTGTATCTTCAGATCCCCTGCTATCAGACTGATCTCTTATTGGGGAATAAGGTATGTAAGGAACCTGGTCTCTGGTATCTAAGGATCTCAGTAGGTTTTAGTAACCAAAATGCTTGCTTCCCACTCTTTCCATGACACCATATAAACAGTCCTTTCTTTATAGTCCTAATACAGATATATGCTTGGTTGTGTGCCCTGTTTCAAAAATACCCAATGTATAAAACTGCTAACTTAAAACAACCAACCAAATGCACCAATTGTGAGGTGATTCCTCAGAAATTTTTTGGTTTACAAAAGGATTCCCTGCAGAATTTTCCCTTAATGTATTAAAAGAATGATTTGCTTTATAGAAATTCTATTTACCTTCAACTTGAGGTCCTTTCCAGCTTTAAAATTGTATGATTCCATGAACTTTTTCCAGGATTTGCAAGGTTAGCTATGTCTACATTTGATTATATAAAGTAAGGAAGCATGATGGAGCAGAAGGAAAATTGGGTTTCAAGTCTGGGGACCTGGATCTGAATCTTAACTCTTGTATACACAAGCTGGATGACTCTAGACTAGTGCCATACAGAACCTCAGTTTCTTTAAATATAAAATGAAAATGGCACTAATATGTGTTCTTCCTACTTCTCAGGGTTATTATTCAGGAGGTGATTTTTAAAATCTTTAAGTGATACAGAAATGTGAGTGATAATTATTTTTTATTATTATTGATAATTTCTAGTTGTTACTCTCTTCATTTCTTAACCTGGCTGTATTCCTCTGGATTTCTCCGTAATGTCCCTGGAACTTCTTTTCAACCCTGGAACTCATACCTATTCTTGGGACTTCTCCCTCCTTCTGATTGGAAAGGGCAGAGAGCTCCCCACCCTGAGAATTACCATTTAAGGAGGAAGCCCATCAGCCATCTCTTTGTTTCCCACCCAGATGTACTCTGCTGGACTTAGTCATCATGACTCCATGCTGTACACTCTGCCCTACCCTTACCCTCCACCTCTTGCTTTTTTTGGCTTTCTTTTTTTGTGTTTTCTTACCCTTTCTAGATTCTAGATTGTAAGCTCCTTGAGGGCAGAGACTGCCTTTTCCCTTTTTGAATCCCCAGAGCTAAGTACAGTACATAGCAGGGCTTGATAACCACATTTATTGATTGAGATGTCAACACCATTTCCACTCAATGACATCCTAAGATTTCAAAATACAAAATTTCATCGGCAACTCTGATTTCTCATACTACAGACTGTCACAGAGCAGTGAAGGGATTGTCTCTTTAAAACTCAGGACTTGCTTATCTGTGTTTTTCAGAGAATTACAATCCACTTGGGAGGAATCTAGGTTTAGTGTAGGCTGCCAATTGGGGCAGCACGGTCAGTCAGTTAGTCAGTCAGTCAGTTAACTAGCATGAATGTTCCCTGGGGCTCTGGTCTGGGCCCTCTTTTCTTCTTCCTCCTACTCTCCTGGAGATCCCAGGGCTTTTTTGTGTTCTAAAATCGGCTCAATGAACTCCTAAGTCTATCTAAGTCTACCTATTTAGTCCTAATCTCTCCTTTGAATTTTAAATCCTGAATTACCAACTTTCTGCTGGACATATCCTTCTAGATGTCCTGCGAGTCCCTCAAATTTAGGGAGCTGATTATGATTACAACTCCCCTCCTCGTCCCTATTCACACATTAACATACATTCTACTCAAGTTTTGTGAAACAACAAGACAACTTTGTGAGAAAACAACAACAACAACAAACAAACAAAAACTTGCCTGTTGAGGGCACCGCCATCCTACATACTACTTATGTTTGTAGCCTCAAAGTCATCCTCGCCTCTTCCTTGCCTTTCCTCTTCTGCTTGTTTCCCAATCCAGTTAGTTGCTAAGTACAGTCAGATCTACCATTCTACCATCTCTGCTATCTCTCTTGGTTTGGGGCAAGATAAGGTGAAGGGGGTAAGAGCATAAGTATTTATACATAAAATATATATTTCTTCTACATAGCTAAGTGCTTTGCTATATATCTCGTTTGATTATCTCATAGATCTTGTGCCTTTCCACTTCTCTCCACTCAGAAGACTACCACCCAGGGTTCTACAACCCCAGTTGAGCTCAGTTAAAATCCAGGGTCCCAGGCTATGCTAGAAATAGTTTGGTGCTATAAGACAACTCTACAAGTCTCAGGATGGAAGGAGATATCTACATTCAGAGAAAGATCTAGAAACACTAGAGTTTAAATGGAGACTGAAGCAATACATGCTACGGTTCTTTTTCATGTTCGGTTTTGTTTCTTTTTTCTCAGTGTTCAGTCATTGGTTACAACCCTTCTATACAACCAGACTATTGTACAATGTGAAAGTATTCGCAGATCCTATACATGATGGCACACCACCATGAGGGGAGGGGAAAGGAGGGGAGAAAATCTGAAACTCAAGGGATTGTGGAACTGAATCTTGTAAACTAAAAATACATAAACAGGTTGATGAGAAATAAAAAAAAATAAAAAAAATAAAAAAAATTAGTTTGGTGCATATGGGAATTTTTTGTCTTTGACCTCTTTGGGATATATGCCTAGCTGTGGGATCTCTAGATCTAGGAGAATAGGTGTTTTAGTCACTTTAAAAAATCATAATGCCAAATTATTTTTTAGAATGATTGGACCAATTTTCAACTCCATCAACAGTGTCTTAGAGTGCCAGCCATTTCATGTCCCTAACTAAATGGACAAATCTTGTCTTTTGTCATTTTTACTTGATTTTGTTTCATGGCAAAACTCTTATTGAATTCTATGTTTCAGCTAAACTGAGCTACTAACTGCTTCCTGAACCCAACATTCCATCTCTCATAGCCATGTATTGGCTCCATGCCTGGAATGCACTTGCTCCTCATGTTATTCCTTCAGAATTCTTATAGTGCTTTGACTCAGCTGAGGTACCATCCCCTCTGTGGAGCATTTTTTGATCCTCCCAGTTGTTAGTACTCTCCACCCTTTCAATTTTCTGAGCTCTACATTTATTTGTTTACATGGTCCATGTCTCCTGTAAAATGAATGTAAACTCCTTGATGGTGGTAATTAGGTCCTTATTTTCCTAGATCCTAACATAATGCTATCTATCATCTATCTATCTATCTATCTATCTATCTATCTATCTATCTATCTATCTATCTATCTATCTATCTAGTTAGCTAGCTAGCTATCTAGTCCCAATAGTCTTTGTTCAGTCATAAGCTTTAATAGACTTTTGGGGCACCCTGTATTTTAGGCATTGAAAAAAGCTAGCTGAATTGATTTGAATTGTTAGCACAGAATTGTGTGATAACACTTAGTATTAGAAGTGGCATTAGAGGTCTGTAGAGTCCTGCATGCTTATTTTATAAAGAAATCGAGATAGAGAGACAAACTGGTCCCAAAGGTGGTGAGTAGCAGCTACTCTTAGAACCTGAGCCTACTGAATCCCAAATCAGTGCTCCCCGCACCTGCCCATCACATGAATGGGGTTCTACCTTCTTCTGTTTCAATTAATGCAATCAAAGAAGGTCCTTAGTTAATTTGAGAGGATAAATAGTGTTTTGGCAAATGGATTGAGGCAAATATTCTTGTGATTGTCATATTCTTGGGTCTATGCACAGCAAGAGTGGGGATGGAAGATTTCCAGTTTGGAAGACTCCAATATAAGTGAAGGTTCCAAACCTCTAAGAGGGTAAGGGGGTCGGGGTTTGTCTGTTTTCCTGACACTTAACTGACTCTCTATCCAATGTGCCATGTTGCTTCTCTCAGAACACATTTATTAAGCACCTACTATGTGTCAGACACTGTGTTAGATGCTGGAGACATGAAAACAAAAACCAAAAAGACCCTGTTCTCAAGGAATTTATATTCTACTGGGGAATGTTTGTTTTTGGTATACCTTACTGTGGTAGATATCCATTGGCTTGTGCTACATCATGTCCTTCTATTTCAAGGCAAGATTCTGATAGACTAATTTATCCTAAGTCTATTTCTCTCAGTCTAAAATCAACCCCAAGTTTCCCTTTTCACATTCATTACTGCAACTTGGGCTCTCTTTACCTCTCAGAATATTATAATAGCCTGTTGTCTAATATTTGTGCCATCAGGCCCTTTCCTCTCCAGTACGTTGTTAAAACCATCCCCACTGTGTATCTTTAAATGTATCTATACATTACTGACAAATAAGTGAAGGACTGGAAAACCTACTGGGGAGGGTATTCTCTTTCTCCCTCTTCAATTTCCCTAGACCACTTTTCCCGGATCTCTTTTCTGTCCTTATCATAATTTATCTTGTCTTATACTTATCTGTATACATGTTGTATCCCCCTAACTAAAGTATAAGCCCACTGTGGACAGGTACTGTGTAAATTTCCATCTTTCTGTCTTTAACACAGAGCACAGTGCCTTAAAGGAGAAGCTTAATAAATGTCTGGTATATTGTTCATGCTGTTTCTACCAATAAAGCAAAAGATCCTGGAAGACAGGTACTGTTTCATTCTTATCTTTGTATGTTTTAAAAGGAATTTTTATTTAGTTATGGGATGGACTAATAACTTCTGACATCTCTTCCTATTCATATATTCTACTGTAAATTCCTTGTGAGAAGGAATGGTTTTATTCTTTGCACTAGTATCTCCAGCATCTAGCAGAATGCCTTTGTGCATAGTAAGTCCTTAATTAGTACTTATTGACTGATTGATTTCATCATGAGCTTCAACCATTGCAAGCTTCAATGCCATCTATCTGTGTAAAATAGAACAAGTTGGATTATGGGGGCAATATGGTTATGACATGAAGAGGGTTATTGTTAGATTGGCTACCCATGCTGTGCATAGACTTAGCACAAGAGATGAAAAGTTGAACACTTTTCTCTCCCACTGTGTTATAAAAGTTGCCCAAAGAGAGCCTTTTTAAAAAAACAGTTTTACAACCAAAGTCAGTGATGGAAGAGGCACCATCTAAGCATTGTCCCATGGGTATGGAGAGTGATGGAGGGCAGAATTTGGGTGCAGAAACCTCTGAGATATACTTCTTTCTAGGCATCAGGTGCTGAGGCTTTCAGACTACCTGGGTGAAGTTGGAAGTATCAGGAAGCAGTGTACAACAAAGGTCGAAGACAGAGGACATAAGATTAGTAGAATTAATCTCAGAACAGAAGTTCTAATCTGGATACCAGGCATAGGTCAGGTCAGGAACACTAAAATGCTGATTAACATTTCTATCAGTGACTTCAGTAGGCACAGACGGCATGCTTATTAAATTTGACACAAACTTGGAAAAGGCAGAGGTTATGTTTCTTCTGCTTTCTATGATCCAAACCCATCCTACCCTCAGACAATGCCAGGCTTTGAAAGGACAAGGCAAGATCCAAATAAGTCTATATCAGTAGTTCTCAAACTGTGGTGGACTCTGAGATCTTTTCATGGGGTCTGTGAGGTCAAAATTATTTTTACAATAATACTAATATGTTATTTACCTATTAAAATATCCTTCCCTTTTCCAGCTACATATCTGTGTGAGGCCAGATTTTCTTTGAATACTTTGACCAAAACAACATTTGCAGCAGATTGAATGCAGAAGCAGTTATGACAATCCAGCTGCCATCTATTAAGCTAGACATTAAAGACAGCTGCAAAAATATGTAAATGTCACCCTTCTCAGTAATTTTTTTGGTAATTTGAAAAATAGAGTTATTTTTTCATAAAATATTATTTATATTAAGATGTGGGCTTATTATTATTTTAAGTGAATTAATAATTACACATTTAAAATTTTATTATATTTAATTTCAAATATAGTAAATATCACTACATATTATCCACATAAACAAAAGCTCCTTGGGGTTCATAATAATTTTTAAGAAAGTAAAGAAGACCAAAAAGTTTGAGACCAGCTGATCTGGATAAGATCTAGATAAGAAAGTAAAGAAAACCAGAAAGTTTGAGATAGATATATTAGACAATTGATCAAATCTAAGATGAAATTTAATAGGTAATAAGTGTAAAAAATTCAATTTTACAGGTAGTATGGGATAGGTAACTCATGGTACAACATCTCAAACTTAGGCTGTGTTAAGAGAGGCAAATCATCAAGGCTGTGGGCATTGATAGTCTTCCTGTATTTTTCCCCAGTCAGACCACATCTAGAGTATTTTTTTCCAGTGCTGGAATTCACTTTTTAGGAAGAACATTGATGATCAAAAGTGTGCAGTAGAGGGGAACAACCAGAGTGAAAGAACTGGAGACATGAGATGTGAGAGGACTGGTTGGAGAAATTGGTGTGTTTAATCTGGAAAAGACGATGCAGGGCAGATATAATAGCTATCTTCAAGAATTTGAAGCACTTGTTGAAGCTAGAGGAGTTGGGAAAGGTTGGGAAAGAGAGGGTGTAGGGCCACATGTAGATGTAGGTGTAGATACATGGTTCTATGAATCATATGCATAGAGATGATAATTGAATCTATGGAAGATGATGAGATCACCAAGTGAGATAGAGGAAAAAGAGAAGAAGGCCCATGTCAAAGAGTTATAGGTTGGTGGACTTGTTAGGGGGAAGCAGAATTAGTCAATTAGGCAGTAAGTATTTATTAAGCATCTATGTCAGGCAATGTACTAAATGCTGGGGATGCAAAGAAACAGAAGACAGTCCTTGTCTTCAGGGAGCTCCCTTAAGGAAGAGGAGACAATATGCAAAAGACTATGCGCAAATAATCTACATACAAAATAAATGGGAAATAATCAACAGAGGGAAGGCCCTAGAATTAAGAGGAATTGGGAAAAGTTTTCTGTACAAGATGGAATTTTAGTTGGAACTGAAAGAAATCCAGGGAAGCCAGGAGGCAGAAATGAGTAGGGAGAACATTCTAGGCATGAAGGACAGGCAGAGAAAAGACCCAGAGCTGAGAGATCGAGTGTCTTGTTTGTGCAACAATCAGGAGGAGGTCAGTGTCACCTTATGGACCTGGAGTGGAGTAAAGTGTAAGAAGCCTGAGAGGGGAAAAGGGCCAGGTTGAAAAGGGCTTTAAATGCCAGACAGAGCATTTTGTCTGTGGTCTGAAAGTAATAGAGAGCTATTGGATGTTTATTGAATGAGAGAGGGTGACAGGGTCAGAGCTGTGCTTTGGGAAAATCACTTTGGCAGCTGAATAAAAGATGGGTTGTAGTGAGGAGAGACTTGAGGCAAGGAAAGTCACCAGCAGGCTATTGCAACCATACAAATGTGAAGTGACAAGGGCATGTACTAGGGTGGTAGAGGCATAAATGGGGATAAGGGGACATTTACAAGAGGTATTGTGAAAGTCAGAGTGACAGAATTTACTAATTGATATGTGAGGTGTAAGGAAATGAAATGAAGGTTTGAATCTGGGCAATTGAGAGAATGGTAGTGGCTTTCATGGTAATAGGGAAGGTTGGAAGGGAAATATAATGAATTCTTTTTTTTTTTACATCCCATTTGAAATGACTAACAGGCAGTTGGAACAAGAGGATTTGGGAAAGGTTGGGAAAGAGAGAGTGTAGGGCTAAATGCATGGTTCTATGAATCATATACATAAAGATGATAATTGAATCTATGGAAGATGATGAGATCACCAATCAGGTAGAGGAAAAAGAGAGGAGGACCCAGGACTAAGAGTTACAGGTTGGTATGCATGACATGAATGAAGATCTGTTAAAGGATACTGAGAAAGAATAGAAGAGTAGGTAGGAGGAGAACCAAGAGAAAGCAGTGTTACAAAGAACTGGGGATGAGAGAATATGTGGGAGGGGAAGGTGATCAAGGACTCCTAATGATGGAAAGAGGTCAACTAGGATGAAGATTGAGAAAAGGCCATTAGTCATTTAAGAGGTCATTATTAACATTGGAGTAAGCAATTTCAGTTGAGTAATGAGGTCAGAAACCAAATTGTAAAGGGTTTAAATCAAGTGAAAGGACAGAAAGTGGAGGCACCAGTTGCAGGTGGCTTTTTAAATGGAATTTACTGAGAAGGGGAGAACAGATATTAGATGAGAGCAAGATGATTCCAGGTTTTCTTTGAAGACTGAGGATATATGAACTTGTTTTCAGTAATAGGGAAAGAACCAATAGATGGAGAAAGATTGGAGATTAGATAGTGAGTGGGGATGGTTGTAAAGGTAATCTGATGGAGAGGATGGGATCAAAGGTGTGTGCAAAGGGGAATGGCCTTGGCAAGAAAAAAAGGTTACCACTTCTTTTTTATTTATTTAAAAATATTTTAATATGCAATGTGTCTCCCTTTCTCCACACTTACATATTTTACATGCCTTGGCCTAGAATTCAAGTGTTTTTTGACACATTCTTTCATTCTTCATCATGTTTAATATGCTAGCACATGGAATATTAAGTATACTTTTGATGAACAATTCATTTTTCCAAGTCTAGTCTTGATTAGAGTTCACAGGTTGTGTTAACAAATACTTTTAAAAATTATACAGTATATATATCTTAGTAATATAAAGTTTTGAAATGCAAATAGTGTCCACTTTAAATCCTGTGCATATACATTACTTTTTTCAAAAAATAGCTACCCCCACTCATTACCAATGAAAGCAGTGATCACAGCATTTCTCTTCCCATACATAAAGGAGGTGCATTGGAACAATAAGTAGCTTGCAATTAGGACTGTATTTAACAATATTGGGAATGACGAATTTAAAGATATTATGCTGGACCAAATTAAGACGACTTTCTCCCTCCTGTTGACGTGCCCCAGCCATAACAATGGCCAAATTTGAGTTTGTAGTCACACTGTGGTCTTTGCCAGAAACAATCTTTGGCATTTTGAGGAAAATGCTGCCATGTTGGAGATCCATCATCTCTCCCTTTAGTTTGTCTTCTATTACATCAACTAGGGAAAGTTCATCAGCCAAATCCTTTAAGATACTGATGGCACATGCCATGCCAACTGCACCAACCCCAACAACACTGATCTTGTTCTGGGGAACCTGGTCTTCCTTTAGGACATTCACAATCAGCTGATCCTTAACAGTAGGTGCCATTTTGGGGGATAACGAGGTTGCTGGTCAGGCTGGGAAAGTTCTGAGTTAGATGTGTGACTGCTACTCCCAGACTCACTCCCATCACCTTTATTTTCAAATATATCCCTTCCCACTTCTATCCAGTAAACCATAATTTAAAAAAAATTTAACATTCATTTTTTGTAAATTTTGAGTTCCAAATTTTCTTCCTCCTTCCCAACAGGAGCAAGTAACTTACACAGGGTCCATAGCTAGTAAGTAAGAGGCCAGATTTGAACTTATTAAAATGAGTCTTCCTAATTCCAAACCCACTGCTGTCTCTATTGTACCACCCAGCTGCCGTTTTTTTTTTCTGCTTTCTGAGGGTTAATACTCTTCTGTGCTTACTATGTGTCATATGCTAATCATTATCTATTTGTGTCTTATGAGACCATGTCTTATTTAAATGCTATATCTTCCTCAGTTCTGAAGCAACAGTGTTCTGCACTGTTTATCTCTGGCTTTTGTTCTTAAGTATCTAGGTATTTGATTGGCTAACCCGTGATCAGCAAAGGGATTTTGTAAAGTGATGGAGGAAAAACTGTCTATGGGTTCCTACCGGGAAGTAGGGAGGACCAATTCTGAACTATTGTGTTTAGTTCTGGGTGCTACATTTTAGGTCTAAGTTCACAGGGGGTTACCCAAATTATGAGAGGACAGAAGACTCTATCATATGATTATCAGTTAAAAAACCCCCAACAAACCTGGGGATGTTTAGCTTTCTGTTATCTTTGAATCTTCAGTACATAGCACCAACACCTGGCCTGGAACGTAGGGCTTAGTGTTTGTTGAGTGTCTGAATGAATTAAGACAGTTGTCTTCAAGCGTAGAAGAGCTGTCATGTTAAAGAGGGATCAGACTTCATCAACTTGACCTCAGAGGGCAGAACTAGGAGAAAAGAGTGAAAGTTACAAAGAAACAGATTCAGTCTTGATGTCAAGATTAATGCTATTCTTAAGTGGAGTGGATTGCTTTGGGAGGTGGTGGGTTTCCATTCACTCAAGGCGTAGAGGCTGGGTTATTATTTGTTGGGAATGTTTGAGATGGGATTCTTGTTCATCTACAGGTTGAACTTGATAGCCTCCAATATCCCTCCCAGCTCAGATTCTGTGATTTGGACTCTTTTCTCCACCTATGTGGAAAGAAGCAGAGGGATGCCCTGGAACTTCTCAGTTCCTTCAGTTACCTCTGTGTCTGTACTGATTTGTATGTAAACCTTCTGTATCTTGACATTTCAGCTCATGTCACTCAGTGCAGCTGGAGAATCTAATTGTGCAGGAACTTAATTGAGACAAGTGGTCTGGCAGCTGCCTCTATGTACAGGTGCTTCAGTAGGTCCTGCCAAATGACTTTTGTGGTTTAATTTGGTTCCCTGGGTTATCTTGGTAATTGCAGGCCCTGATAAGTGGCATCTCTGAGAGTTGTTAACCAGTATCCTGGGTGTCTGTCTGTCTGTCTGCTGCTCAGTGACTGCAAACCTAAAAGGAGATTAGGAGTTCAGTCCTTCAACAGTGGTGGGATATATGCCCTTTGCTGGGTGGTGTATGGAATTGTTATTCAAGAAAGACTCTGGGCCATGGGACCCTTGAAGCAGGAGAGCGCCTTGCTCTTATTAAATATTCATTCAGCGGGTACACAACAGAGTGTCAAGAAATGACAGCCACACCAAATAAAAAAATTGATGCTGAAGCTTTAGTAGGTACCTGGGGAGCCTTGTTTTTTTTTTTCCCTGTCTCCTCTTTCATCAGATGAATATATTTCCCTTGCACACTAAAATATGTTCACAGTCGGCAGCTACCTATCCAAAGGATAACACCTTCCTTTTCAAATTAGATCCAAGTGACAGCCTGCTGCTCTTGGCCCAGCATGGCTGAGTTTCTCATCGTCTTACAGGATGATCAGCAGGAAGTCAAGGTACCCTCTTTCCTCACCCACAGAGGTTTTCATTCATTCATTCATTCATCCATCCATCCATCCACTCACTCACTCATTCACTCATTCATTCACTCACTCACTCATTCATTCATTCATTCATTCATTCATTCATTCATCCACCAAACATTTACTAAGTGTTACTGTGTGCAGAGCACTGTGTTTCAGAACTGAGGAAAATAATAGCATTTAAATAAGACATAGTCTCATAAGACACAGATAGTGATTAGCATACAATGATACATAGTAAGTACAAAAAGAGTACTAACCCTCAGAAAACAAGAAAAAAACCCTGGAGATCTAGTTGAATCTTCTCTTTTTATAAGGGTAATTTAAGCCCTTGAGAAGTAAAGTGATTTTCCTAAAGATAGTAAACAGTTGGGATTTGTACCCAGGGCCTCTAACTCTGAATCCGGAGCTCTTTCCATTGTACTATGCTTTTTGCTTAGATGTGGTCTGAAGGGGGAAGTTCATTAAGAATCAGAGAGTTGGGAAAAGTTTTGGGGGGAGGAGGGAATAGTATTTGATTTGGAACTTAAAGGATGAATGGGAATTCAACAGGTAAATGGGGTCAAGTAGGAAATTACTAGCATAATAACATGAGCAAAGGAACCAAGGTAGAAAAGCACACTATGTAGTCAGGAGGCAGTTTGGCTATACCATATAGTGTATGGGTGGGGACACTGTAATGGCAGAACCATCTTCACTTTGGGGACTGTTAGCTATCCCAGATTCTAGGTATTTGGGGGGTTGGAATCTTCCCCCAACTCATTACTTATGAACCCTTACCAATGTGCTTTACTTTTTATTGGTCATCCAGATAACAAAGTCAGTTCATAATAGAGTCCATTTTAATTATATAGAAATGTAAATAAAATAACCACAGAACATTCCTCTCCACCCATGC
The DNA here is from genome assembly GCA_028627135.1 of Pseudochirops cupreus. NCBI lineage: Eukaryota > Metazoa > Chordata > Mammalia > Diprotodontia > Pseudocheiridae > Pseudochirops > Pseudochirops cupreus. The sequence goes on along the minus strand of CM053580.1, from coordinate 501,708,851 downwards.
CCCCATAAGTCTTAAACTTGGTCTCCCCCAAATGCATATACACTCAGTGAGAGAAGTGGACTTTTATAGGGATTATATGTGCATTATTCACACATGGAGAACACATGGTAACCTATAAGTGGGGTAATACCAACACAAGGAAAACTTGTGCCCAGGGCACTTGTATGGAGGGGTAACTTGTGCCTCAGCCACTGCAATGCTGTCAAAATCTTCTATTGATGTTTCTGTGCTGCATTTTGGTGGACTTGATTTATACCAGGCATTGTTCTCTTCTGCTTCCTCACAAGTGTTGCTTTCTACTCTAGCTATTTTCAGGATCATTTAATAAGCTGTCCAACATCTACTTTGGATGTTGCTGTCATAGCTTGTTCACCAGATCTACCTCTACCATCCACTAGAGAAGCCGTTCTCAACCTGTGGGTCGTGGTTCTCAACCGTGGGGGTGGAATGACCCTTTGACAGGGGTCGCCTAAGACCATCGGAAAACACGTATTTCTGATGGTCTTAGGAACTGAGACACCACTCCTCTGTCTCCAGGCGGGTCCACCCACATGCAGATACGCCCACATGCAAGTATTAAAAGGTCATGGCATTAAGAAGGTAGAGAACCACTGGATTAGTTGATCCACTGCAGAGAACAGGAAATAACTAAAGTGCTATCTTTAGGGCTCACCAAAGCTCAATCCTCCATGGACTGGAAATGCTGTGATTTGTAAGCCTTTCTCTTACAGGAAAGGCTACAATGGTCTCCATAATCAGGATTCTTAGTCAGTGACTGTGAAGCTTGTTTCCTCTTTGACAGTCAGGCTTCTCAGACTTTTCAGTAGCTATGAATGCTCTCTGCAGTATTCTCAGCTAAGTTTCTCATTCAGTAGCTTTGAATTTATCTTTTCATCAGCCAGGCTACATCTGAATGTACAGAATTCCAGGCGGAGACCAGATCTGCCCCTTTAACACTTCTGTTAACTGCTTCCTTGAATTTCTTTTATCTGTCTTATCCTTTACTTTTTCCCATGAGTCTTTGAGTTCAAAGATCATTTGACTTATGGTCAGAACTCTATTTTAACATTTAGATCTTATTTCACAGAATTAAATCTCCCCAGGGTTCCACTTCTTCAAACAGAAAAGCAATTGAGAGAAACTAAGTAAACAACAAAACAAAAAATGAAAAAAAACCAAACAAATCCTGCAGCCTTTGTATTCTATGTAAATGGTAATGACTATGCCCTGGCTAAAGAAATTTGACTTTTTGACATTTGTCTCACTTTCCAAAGTATCATAAGATATTTTTATTCTTTGACCACTCACCAAGTAAGGAGACAGGAGGGCAAGGGAAATGTGCTGACAGATTAATACCCACATTCAGTTCCTGATTCTAGCCTTTAAAAGGGCTAGAGAAGGGTGAACAAGTGGAGATGTGAGAGAGAGAGAGAGAGAGAGAGAGAGAGAGAGAAAGAGAGAGAGAGAGAGATACAGAGAAGAGAGGGCCTACTCATAGACTTGGTTCCTGTGTTGGAAGACTGTACATCCATTTGGTCCCTCCAGATAACCATGCTGCTCCAGGGATGGTTTCAGTAAGAGCTGCTGGTAGAGTAATGGAAGCATTCCTAGATCAAACAGAATCTGGAGCCAAGGATAAAGTAAATCTAGAACTTATATGTTCCTGGTACTATGGGTTATATAGACTGGTGGTATCAAACAAATAGAAATGGGGCCACCAAACCATAAAGATCTCTGCTGCTAAATATTGACTTAGAAAACCACATGTTAACATTATCTATATTTTATAGTATTTTTATTTATTTTGTTAAATAGTTCCTAATTATATTTTATTCTGATTCATGCCTAACTGCAGAATGTTGCAGGCTAAATTGGCCTGCAAGTGATGTAGTTGGTACTTCTCACATAGATGGAACGGGTTTGGGAAATCAGGGGCCATTTACCAGAAATGTTTTCTCATTGGAGTGGGATATGAGGGACACTCAGGACAGTATTGTTAGTTAGGAGGATGTTATAGGTCCCTAGGAGATGGGTCTACCTTAGGGCTAAGTTGTTTGATTTTTTTTTTTTTAGAATTATCATATTATTATTTTCCCTTTGGGGATAGTACTATGATGATCAATGATTTTATTAGTTTCTTCGGATTTAGGACTAAACAGAGGGAAAGAAAATGGGTTTGGGTGACAATCCTTCGCATTTGTTGGTTTAAATAAATCCTGTCTTGTTAGGCTCAGTGTTTACATAGGAACTGAGGACCCTTCCTCCTTCCTTCTTTCCCTTTCTTTCTTTTCCTTCCTTCCTTCCTTCCTTCCTTCCTTCCTTCCTTCCTTCCTTCCTTCCTCTCTTCAATATCTGACTATGTATACAAATCTGTTATGGTTGAGGCATCCATAATGTTGTGCTCCATCATGATGAAGTTAATTAATAGTTAATTCAGATGGGTTCTTAGGTTTTCCAGCTCAGAAATTACAACATTCCAAGACTGCTCCTGAAAATGTTGGGAGTCATCAAGTTGAATTCTGTGCATTGCCTCTCAGGTACATTGTATGTACCCACTCATGCAGTGAGAATATACCTGTCTTTCTACTGGCTGTGTACAGTCAAAGGAACACTGGATCTACTTTATGTTCTGCTACTTTCTTTAGGATGTGGGAGGAGGAGAGGGAAGAAAAAAAAGAAGACAATTACATGATAACTTTATTATATATTTAAAAGGAACAGCCAATTGTACACAATAGATTTGCAGTTTCATGTATGATTAACTTTTTTTTTCCTTTCCATTCTATGGTGTAACATTGCCAGCATCCTAGTGCATGCCTTCATCTCCTCATGCCTCCTCATGCAATTGCCTTCTGGTTGGTCTCTCTGCCTCAAGTCTACAGGTACTGAACTCATTGAAGAAGAAAGGGGAATGACCTGGAGGTCTGTACTAGATACTCCAATCCATCTTCCACTCAGCTGTCAAACTGATCTTCCTAAATGTAGGTCTGACCTTATCACTCTCCTATTTAATAAACTCCAGAGGTTCCCTATCACCTCTAGGATCAAATAAAAATTCCTCTGCTTGGCTTGTAAAGTCTTTTATAACCTACCCCCTTCTTGCCTTTCTAGTCTTCTTACATCTTACTCCCTCCTGAACACTTTGTAATCCAGTAACTGGCCTTCTTGCTATTCCTTTCTCAAGACGCTTCACCTTTGACTCCTGGTATTTTCACTGGTTGCCCCCCATGCCTGTAATGCTTTCCCTCCTCCTCTTCATCTCCCATCTTTCCTGTCTTCCTTCAAGTTTCAGCTAATTTCCCCCCTTCTGTAAGAATTCTTTCCCAGTCCTTAATCTTAGTGCCTTACCTCTGAGGTTGTCTCCAATTGATTGTTCATAATTGTTTGAATGTTGTCTCTGCCATTAGATGGTGAGGAGGAACTGACTTTTACTTTTCTTTTTGTTCCTAACACTTAGTGCAATGTCTGGCAAGTAGGCACTTCATAAACAGTTATTGAGGGACTGATTGTGCAATCTAGTCAAAATTACTTGGGTGCAGTTGGGTCATGAGGTGGATAGCAAGGTGGACCTGGATTGAGGAAGACCTGAGTTCAAATACAGCCTCAGATACTTAGCTATATGACTCTGGGTCAATCACTTAACCTCTGTCTGCCTCAGTTTCCTTGACTGTAAAATGGAAGTAATACCAAGTCCACAAAGTTGTTAGAAAAAAAGTGCTTTGTAATCCATAAAGTCTTCTATGAATCTTGGCTATTATTCTTATTTTTTTTGTTAGATCATGTTTTATTCATGCATAATTAAGGATTTATTACCATTTCATAATGTACAATACAATAACAGGTATTTATTTATAAGATACTTCATCATCATTTTCATATCAATAACTTATAATAATACCAATGTGATGGTTGATCTTATTTTTAGATGTATATAGTTTTCAAAATGTATGTCTGATATTGTTACTCATTCTTATAATTTAGATAGATATTTTGTTTATATAAAAGCTATAGCAGAAAAAACAGGCTTCACAGAAAGATTTAATGAATAGCAGTAAAGTATATTGCTTTGTTTCACAAATTAGAGAAATATTTGTTTACCTATATTGGCTATTACTTTTACATCAGCAATATGAGGGGATTAGATTACATGATGTCTAATTTTTCCATGTCTAAAACTCTATATGTATTCCTTAAATGATTGTATTATGAGATGACATTTCGATTAGGTTCCATGATTACAGAAGCCACTATCCTCCTTTTCCCCATTATTCTGTTAAGTGTCCATCTACCTTCTTCTACTTCTCTGGGACATTTTAAAATAATAATAAAAAGGTCTTATCAGTATTCCTCTCCTTCCCACCATCTTTATTAAGAAACTATGGGACAACAGAAAGAGTTATGGATTTGGGAGCAGAAGAAGACCTGGAGTTTGGCTTTAAGTTTTGCTACTTACTAGCTTTCTGATCCTGGAGAAATTGATTAATCTCTCTGGGCCTCAATTTCCTTTGTTATAAATTCAGGGTGCCGGACTAGAAGACCTCTGAGATCCCTTTTAGTTCTAAATTTTATGATCTATGCTCCAAAGTCCTTCACAGCCTGGCTCCTGCTTACCTTTCCAGATTCATGCTCTATTCACTTTCTATCCTGTAGTATAATTTCAGGTAAAATGACTTTCTTATTTCCCTCACACGACACTCCAAATCATCCCTTTGTGCCTTCGAAGTACCTTTCCCCAATGTCTGGAATGTATTTCCTCTTCTTTGCTACTTTATACAATCCTTTACTTCCTTCAAGACTCAGCTCAAGACCTACTTCTACATGAAATCTTCCCTGATGCCCTTCCCCAGTTGTGGAGCCCTTCCTTCCTCAAACAACCTTGTACCTATTTTATATGTATTCATATATATACATGTTGTCCTCCCCAACAGAATGTAAGCTTCTTGAGGACAAGGATTGCACCAGTTTTGTTTTTGTATCCCTCATGTGTAGAACGTAGTAAGTCCTTAATGAATGCTTTTTGACTTAGTATTTCCCTCATTACTTTGGTGAGAATGGAATAAGTTATTCATTATATTGAAATATAAATGGATTTTCAATGGGATTATTGCCCATTCAGCCCTCCAGTTTGCTTCCCGTGTTAGCGTGTCTTTCCATGTTTATTTTTGCCCTGTAACACACATTGTCAGACATGCAGTTTCAAATGTTTCCAAATCACAGCCCTTCCCTCTTTCTTTTCCTGACAGCCTGGTGTCAACATTTCCGAACTTCTCACTCCAAGAATAGCTTGCAATAAGACCTTTTAGCTATTGAAAAAATAAACCCCAATTTTCCTCCCTTGTTGGCCCTCATCCCATTTTTGGCTTTAGGCTCTAGTGTCTATGATGATGCCAACTAATGGGACAGGCTGTGATTCAGAGCTGTCAGGGAGTGCTTCTAGTCTGTAAGTCTGACTCAGTTGGGGGAAAAGTCATTCAGAACAGGTCCCCTGGCTTTTCATTCCCAGTGAGTACAAATGGTTTTATGGAACAATTATATGAGATCCTGAGAACTTGGAAATTGCTTGTGCTAAATTTGCTCCATTAGACAATATTTATTAGCAGGACAGAAAATCATAGGACCTTTGTGATTACGTAGGCCTCTGGGGACTGTTTGTTGCCATATGCCATACGTATAAATATGTCAATAATAAACAAAGTTCTGAATATGACTCTACCTAGTTACATATGTGGTGCTAATATTTTCATACCATATAATGTGTGATGCAAATCCACTACCTTCTTTCCCACATGTTTTTTTTTGAGAGTAGAGGAAAAGGGAACTTTAAAGCTTCTGTCTCAAGGAAGAGCCAAGTTTCCCTAGACTAGAGTCAGTTCTCCCTATCAGCTAATACCTTTAAAATTTTGGCCAATTTTCTTGTTCCTTCGTGCTACTAAATTGTAATGAGCATACCGGTAGGCCCACTCCCTTGGTTTGCTAAGCCCTTCCCTTTCATCTATAGGGTACTAAAAAAGGAGCATGCATAAGGTCTTTGCTTCTGGATGTGAAAGACCATGTGGGCCATTGACTAAAAAAAGGAAATCAATCACAGTTGGGTCTAGAGGGAGATGATGAAATGATGACATGATACTGAATAGATCTTGCCCTTGTTAGAAATGAAGAGACTGGCTCAGTGGGGAACCATATACCCTGAGGGGTGATAAGGCACAAGATCTATGATGGGAAGGAGTAAACCTGTAGAGCTTATCCTTGCCAGGCCTGGAGAGATTAGCACAGTAAGGAATCAAGCACCAAGGAGCAACTGAGACCCATTGCTTAATTGTTATTGTGAATCATATGGCTGTATATATCCTGAGCAAAGGTAGGTAACTCCTTCAAGGGAGGGTAGTTTGTTGCCCTCTGGAAAGGACAGAAGAGTTTCTGATAGTCAAAGGCTTTGAGCATGAGTCTGTTCTATGTTTCTGTGGGATTTAATACAATCTATCCTATATTGATATCTTGCTAGCATAAGTGCTTGCAAGGGATCTGAGGACCATTTTCATGAGAGCTAATTTTAGCATTTCCAGACTTTCCATGGGTGGCAACAGGAGGCTTTTGTTAATGTTTGTTTCTTGGATGGTTGGTTTTCTGCTGTTTTTGTGAGAGATTTAAATTGCACCTGGGTCTTTTGTTTAGAGGCCACAATCCAGCTGACATGCAGATTACACACAGATGAGCTGGGTCCCTATGGAAGTGTTCCTGCTCTATCACAAACAGATAAATGTGATTTCTTACACCAATCTCTGAAGAATGACTTCCAAAAACTCATGCAAGATTAAAACAGAGTAGGATGGCATAGTACTAGACAGAGAATTTCTTGGTCTCATAGTAAATTAAAAAAATTTTATTATCAACTATGTGCCCAACAGTGTACAAAACTCTGGGTCTTGTGCTAGGACTGTTTGAATCCTGCTCAAGCTCCCTGTCTGAGACAAACCAGAATGAAATGGCTTGACATCAGATCACTGGGCACTCAAGTTGTCTTTGGCACTTTTTTTTTTTTTTAAAATAGGATAATGTTAATTGTAGCTGTTGGTGAGATGCTTCCTCAACTTTACTCCCTAAGGGATTCCCCTGTTCACTGTGCAGACCTGTACTTTCCAAGTTATTGTGATTCACTCCTACTGATTTGAGTTATGTCATTGAGATGGCTTTTGCTGAGTACACGTGGATTTGTTTACAATCTATCTGATGTGTGTGTTCTAGCCCTAAGTAGCTTTAACCAGGGACACATGAGGTTCTCTAATATGTGGTGACTTTTTAAATTTAGCAGGCATTCATAGGATGCCGGCTATACTCCTGGAATTAGAACTGGTATGATGAGGGGAGGATATAAAAGCTGGAGAACCGTCAGAAGAAGGTTGTCTTTTGGAACAGTGGCTAAATACTATCCTGGAAAGAACACTAGATTTGGGGGCAATTAATATAAATTTGGATTTTGGTGCTGCCTCTAATTTACTGTATGACCTTATTCAAATCATATGACCTCTTTGGGCCTTTATTTCTTCATCTGTAAAATGAGGAGATTGAACAAGAGAATCTCCGTCTCTAAATCCTTTGATACTATATGCTACATAGGCAAAAATGTCTCTAACTGAGCAGAGAGGTGGCATAGTGCTGGACCTGGAGTCAGAAAGACCTGTGTTCAAATCTAGGCTCAAACACTTGCCAATTGCATGACACTGGGCAAGTTACTTAACCTCTCTGTGCCTCAGTTTAGTCATCTGTAAAAAAAGGTTAATAATAGCACCACCCTTCCAGAGTTATTATGAGGATAAAAACTAGATGGTATTTGTTAAGCACCTTAAAGCACTATGTAAATGCTAGTTATAATTATTAAAATTTTATCGATGTAAGCAACTCCCTGGATGAACAGGGCCTACCCATGCAGGCCAACATCTTCTCTATAATTTATAGCCTTAGAGCTTGCCTCGGATACTCAGAGGTCAAGAAATTTGCCCAGGGTTACACAGTGTGGCCATGTGTTGGAAGTGGGACGTGAACTCAGGTCTTCCTGTTTTTAAGGCCAGCTTATTCTCTGTCCGCTATGGCACTCTATGTCATTATATACTGAATCTTCTATGTTAGAAATAATGAGAAAACAATGACAAAAATACAATACAAGCAAGAACATGAAATTGGATTGGAAAGTTTAAGTATGGAGCAGGGTAGATCAGAAAGGGATGGAGATATTTAGGGAAGGTTTCTTGGGGAGGGTGAGTATAGAATCCAGGTACTTAAAGGAGTCCTACTTTGAATGGGCCACTGATCTTGGATTATATACCCACTTCATTATGAACTTTAAGCCATTTTGTAAGCAGGCATTTTTCAATCATTATTATAAAATCACAGTCTATCTTCAACATTCAGGCATTTAATTTTTGTGACATCAAGAATTTAGGTGGTTTTATTAGTAACCCCATTTTCACTTTCATGTTGGTAGCCACACACATTTGGGGCTATATGTAGCAGAAAAAAAAACCCAACAACAAGAGGCATGATGCACAACTTTCTGGAGTGGCTAATGTCCTACTAGGTACTTTACCAGTTTTGTTTACCTTGCTTTGTAAAGAGAAACCTGTGCATTCTTTGACTTTAAAATTCAAGTTTTGTATTGCAATTATGCCCCCAAATGTAGTGCAAATCCTTGGGGCTCTAAACCCAAGAGTGCAAAGACAGTGATGCATCTTAGTGAGAAAATAAAAGTGTTGGATAAAGTTTATGCTGAAATGTCTGCAGCCACTGTTGGCAGGGAGTTTGGTGTTAACCAATCAATGATTTGTTATAGCCACAAAAAGGAAGAAAATATTCATAAAAGTGCTTGTGAATCCACTCCAGAAATTGCATATTATCAGAATTAATGTTTTATTATGAAGAAATGTATGCCAAAAAAAAGCATTTTCAGCAATCTCTAAGGACAGATTATAGTCTTGGGTGGTTGGGGGAACCTAATCTCCTAGTTTCCATAGGTTCTATGGAACATTTGCTTGTTTGACTTTTGTGTTGTTTTCTAGGAATGTTCCCCCTGAGAAAACTGAGGACTGACTGTATCGTTTTTTTTTCAAATGAGACAAAATAAGAGTGAATGGTGATTTATCTGACATGATACAGTGACAGAATCAGAGAATGTAAGAGCTGCAAGGGATCTTAGAGAGAAATCTGGTCTAGAGGTTGCAGGTGTTTTTTGGTCCCTCTTGTTTCTCAGTAAATTTTCTTGTACCCTCTATTCATTATGAAATAAAGTTCTAGAGTTTACCATGCATATATACAGAAGAAATAAAATAGACTATTTTTTGATGAAAAAAACCTTTTTTGGTACAGTAGCATTTATGTAGTGTTTTAAGATTTATGAAGCTCCAGGTGATGCAGGGGATAGAGAAATCTGGGCTTAAGATCTAAATTAAAATCCTGCCTTAGACATTTACTAACTGTGTGATCAGAGGCAAGTAATTTAATCTCTCTTTACCTCAGTTTCCTCAACTGTGAAATGGGGATAATAATAGCTTCTACCTCACAGGATTGTTGTGAGCATCAAAAAAGATAATATTTGTAAAAAAAAAAAGTGCTTAGCATTCTTCCTGGTACAGAGTAAGCTCTTAATAAATACTTGTTTCCCTCCTTCCTTCCTTCCCTATATCACATTATTTTCCCAGGACTAACTAATAGCTAACCTGTATGTAGTCTTTCAAGGCTTTTAAAGCACTTTGTATATTCTCTTGTTTGATATACACAACAACCCTGGGAAGTAGGTGCTATTATCATTCCCGTTTCCCAGATTAAAAACAAGGCTAACCAAGATTAAATGTCTTGCCTAGGGCCATACTGCTAATAAGAATCTGGGGTAGGTTTGAAACCCTCCCCTTTTTACCTCCAAACCTTGCAATTTCTTTGTCAAGCCCACAGGGTAGAGGACCCAGATTTCTGTATCTCCAGTCTCCTAGCTTGGCCACATTTCCCCTGCATGACCAATACACACCACTAATGCCATTGCAGGGTCAGTTGATTAAATGATGTAAAGGGCCTATTATAAGTTTTGCTTAATCCAAACCGTCCAGTTCCCAACTTTGTTTCCATCATTGGCACGATTAGTTTGGATTCTGTTTTGGTTTTGTTGAATTTCAAATTACTCAGACGGCTTCTGAAGTCCTTAGGAAATAATTCTTCACTTTTCATGCTTTTAGCACACTTTCCTCTTAGAATCTTTTCCTCCAATCTCTCTAGTAAACACTTTCCTGTTCTAGCATCACCTCAGTTTTTTGGTAAGTCCACCTTCCTGCTCAATGCTTACATTTGCAAACACACAGTCCTTGTCCTGTCTCTTCCCTCTTCCCCTGTTGCTTTTTATTTTAATGACACATACTTAATTCTTTGAACCTTCCCCAGGCACTCTTCCTCATGGCTCTGAACTGGGGTCTGTCCTGGGAGCTGGCACCTTCCCAGCATGCTGAACAAGTACGGATATTGTGTTCCAAATGAGCTAGGTAATTATTCAGCCGTCATTTGGCACTGCTTCAGATTCCCCCGAATTCAGTTTTGGACACCACACTTAATGAAAAGACATCGACGAATTGGAGGGAGTTCAAAGGAGAGCAGAGGAAAATGATGAACAGTTCAGAGAGTCGGACTCATGCAAGAACTTTGGGAAAGATGGACATGTTCAGTCTACAGAGGAACTTGAGTGAGGTGCCTATGAGCTGTCTCTGGATAAATGAAAGTACGTCCTGGTGAAGACGGGACCCAATTATTCTTGTTTGTCAGGCTAGATGGCACAAGAAATAATGGGCTGAATCTATAACAAAAAAGTTGTAGTTGGTCAAAAAGGAGTGGGTGAGGCTGGTGGGTGAGGAGATTGAGGAGTTGAGGGAACTGAAAACATTCTGGGCTGAGATGCGACTGCTGCCGATGCTGACATCATTCTTGGGGGTGAAGTTCAGTGACAGATGTTTCTTCCACCTAGGCCCAATTTGGAAGCAGGACTGCCTGGGGAAAGGTCAATTTTCTAGTGACTGAAGACTTCTTCAGTCTGCTCCAGGAGCTTATTAAGTCACGGGCAAGGTGAGGTGAGTGGGAGCTGAGAACTGAATGGGGAGAGAGTGAAGGCAGTTTTCAGCAAGTGAGAGAAATGCCCTTATTAGCAATGGTGAGAAACCTTGGAGCCCAGAAGCTCAGAAGTCTGGCACAGGGGTTGGCAAACTCCCTGCATGCTGTGATATTGACTGGCTCAGGAATAAGTGAAGTTGGTCTTTGGCATTTTTGCTTTTTCCCTTCTCAGGGGGTGGTACCATGGTGTTGTAGGATGAGCATTAGGTTGGAAAGTGAGACCTGGGTTCTAATTCTGTCTTTGACAGAGACTTACTGTGTGATCTTGGGGAGGTGACCTAGCTTCTTTGGTCCTCAATTGCTTCATTTTTTAAAATGAGAGAACCAGATAATATGACTTCTGAGGTATTTTTTTGACCTGAAGAGTTTGAGGTTATATAATCTTTGGTCTCTCTTTTTGCTGCAATAGTAAATAACCATGTGTTGCTCTGACTAGAATCATAGAATCTTGAAGCCTGAAGAGATCTCTAGCTATATCTCCATCGTTCTAATATGCCACCTCATCCAGGAATTTTCTCTACAATATCCTCGAACAAATTGTTGTCTAGTTTCTGCTTGAACACCTTGAGTGTTGGGGAACTCTCTACATCACAAAAGTGGTCCATTCCATTTTTCAACTGTTCTTATTGTTTGGACTTCTCGGTATTTTTCCAGAGATGTTGTTTGCCTGTGAATCATGAAACAACACGAACTCTTAAAAAATCATAACTGTCACCAACCTGCCATTGACCTGTTCAGGAATGGAGAGATGCATAGTGAGCATATATAGCCTGTAGAATATCACCAGCAGTGATTTGTGAGCAAAAAGAACATGGCAGGTTGCCTAGGACTTAATGATAATAGCTAGCATAGCACTTTACCATTGTCTTATTTGGTAAGTAAAATGAACAGCAACCACCCCAGGAAATCGTTGCTATTATTATGACGCTCATTTCATTGGTGAGGACACCGAGATTCAAGAAATGAAATGAGTTATGGGGGATCAAGGTAGTATATAGTCACACAAGTAGTATTAGATCTGGGATTTGAACCCAGGTTCTCCTTAATCTAAGTTCAACATTCTGTCCTTTAAGCTATGTTGTCTCCCACTGAAGAAGTATTTGCTATATGGTTAATTGTTGAGTAAGCTCTGGTGATAGACACTGTTGTTGTTTAGCTGTACCTAATTTTTTGGGACCCTGTGGACCATTGCACGCCAATAATGTCCATGGGTTTTTTTTTGGCAAGGATGTTGGAGTGGTTTGCTATTTCCAGTGGATTGAGGTCAACCGAGGTTGAGTGCCCTGCCCAGGGTCATACAGCTAGTCTGTGGCCAGATAGGAACTCAGGAAGATGAGTCTTCCTACTCTAGGCCCAGCACTCTATCCACAGCGCCACCTAGCTGCCCCATCTACCACCTCACCCTACTGGTTTCCTTATCTCCCCTTTCCCTTATGAACAGTAACTTAATCATATCAGTCCATGTCTGTTTCTTGCCTCCCTGAAGTGAAACACTGAGGGTGTGCCCTATGGAGTTCTATACTACTTGCTGCAGTTGCAAAAACTAACAGTTCTGGTCCTAACATAAGATAAGCTGCCAAATGAATGGTGCAGGTAGGAAGTATTATAAAAAATTTGGAGAGAGAAGAGATCCAATTTAGTTGAAGAATGATTAAATGAAAGAAGTTGGGGTTTGAGCTGAACCTTGAAAGATGCCGAGTATATGATTATTTTTAATGCTTATTTGCTTCTGGTCCTTGTGAGGTTGGGCACGTGGGAAATGGAACAGATCTGCTGGTATCTTTAATAGTAATCTATTCTCAGCTGCCACTATAGTGGAATCATCACATTGATACACAATGTTCTCCATAAAGATCCAGTAATGGCATAGAAGAAGATAAGATTAGAAAGAGCTTTTGGGGCTTCCCGAACACCCATAGAAGACATCTCTGACAGAGGTGGCACAACTTTAAATGAATTTAGGTAGGCATCAGTTCTTAAGATATCTTTAAAGAGAGGGAGATTACAAAAGAATGCATCAATAGTACTTTTGCTGGAAAAATGACGACTGAGAAGACGTTAACAACTGCATAACCATAAACCTGTTTTAAAAATTTTCTATACTATCTTTATGAGAATGATCGATGTCCACTTTGAGGGCATCCTTTAAAAAATGGGGAAAAGGAACTGAATATTTCTTCTTCTCTTGTCAGATCACATTTAGAGTACTTTCCTTCAGTTCTGAACACCATGTTTTAGGAAACACCTAGGTGGCTTAGAGCATTAGACTTAGAGTAAAGAAGACCTGAGTGTTGATCCTGACCCAGACACTGTGTGTGTCTGTGTTGACCCTGGATTCCACGGAGAGAAAAATCTCAGATGTCACTCAAGGGGAAATTCCCTGGCTCCTTTATGTGTTGCTTTCTCTCCAGAGTCTTTTTCTCTCTTCAGGGTCTTCTCTTTTGAAAATGGAAAACAGATGATGAGGATCTTTCTTCTCCCAAGTCCTGTCCCTCCAATCAATTTCCAATGATGAGAAGAGTTTTATACAACTGAACCTGAACCCCCTGGTTATAGTTATTGTGAGTTTTGTCCAAAAAGTGGAATGATCTACCTTGGAAGACAGTGGGTTCTCTCTTACTAGAGGCCTTTAATCAAAGGTTAGAAGACCAGCATCTCAGGAATGTTGTGAATGTGATTGTGGCTTAGGGACAGGTAGGACTAGATGCCCTCAGGTCTCTTTCCTCTTAGGGATTCTCCAGGACTAGTTGATCTCTAAAGTCTCTGGCAAATCCTATAACCCTTTGATCCTACCTCCATAAATGATCAGTAGATTAAAAGATTATGGGTCTGTTGACAGCTCTATTGTTGTAATATAATGATTGAGATCTCGTTAATATTATTAGTAGCTGACATTTTATCAAGCACTTTATGGTTTACAAAGTGCTTTACATACATTATTGACTATTTTTATTAATAGTAATAATAGTAAAAGAGGCATAATAGCATAGTAGCCAGAATAACAAAGAGCTGGATTCAAGTTCTACTTGTGATACATACTACATTCATTCCCTGTGGGGAAGTTACTTAGACTCTTAGTGCCCTAAGCCACTCCCCAATGCTATAAATTACAGGTGAATTGCGTATTTGTATGGGTCAAGGAGTCTTCATTGAGAACTTTTCACACTGATGAAAGCACAAATTTGGAACAATTACCACAAAAAGATCATAAATGTTTATTGACATTTTATTACCTTCTGGCCATTTGAAATGAGGGCACAATAATATAACTTACAGTGATCATCACTTAGAACGATAATATCATGTGAGTGAATTAAAGAGGTTGATTTCTTGCTGCTAAAAGTGTAGAACTCTTGGACTTGGTCTCTGCAAATGTAATGACATCTCCTAAACGGAACTGGGCCTAGAGTTTGAAAAGGTGCAAGACTAATGTTACCTCCACTTCTTGGGGAACCTGAAGAACAGGCCATAGAAACTCTCTTAAGGGTAGATAAATGTTTTTTTTTTTTTGTCTCTTATTGGAGAGTTAAGTGGTGAGCTCCTTCCAGAACATCCATTTAAAGGGTACATCCAGGCCAGCCATCTTTTCATTTCCTATCTTGTTGCATTCCACCTCCCCTGCCTTCAGGTTCCTTCTCTGTGTTGGCTTTCCCTTTTACATTATACACCCTTTGAGGGCAAGGACTATGTCTTTCTTTTGTGTATTTGTAACCCCAGCACTTATCACAATGGCTGGCACATAGTACGAGTTTATTGACTGACAGACACATGATCTGATTATATCAAAGCTATTGGGAAAGATATGGGGAAGATGGACATAATTAAGGGAACGGTTCTTAAACATTTCTTATGTTCTAGGGACTGTGCTGGAGATGGGAATCATATAGATGACTCTGAATGCATCTTAAGGTCCTCACAGGCTACCATGAAGAGTGTCAGTGTGGGAATCTAACACAGACCCAAGGAAATGTTATACAAGAGAGAATGTAATGAAGTCAAAAGAGAAAATCAAAGTCCTCTAGGGAAACTTAAGGAAGGGAAGCATATTTTCAGCTGTAGGGACCAAGAAAGATTGAGGAAGAGCTGAACTAGACCTTGAAAGAGAAGATTTCAAGCACAGTGTGGGTAGGGGGAATGAACAGAGTATGAGATATTCTGGTGAATAGAACTGGCAAGACTTGGATATGAGGGAACAAATCAGAGGGAAGAACCAGCTATGATTCTGAGGTGTTTTAGTGATGCCATTAACAGAAATAGGTAAATTGAGAGTACAGGCATACTCGGGGGCAGCTAGGTGGCACCGAGGATAGTGTGTTTAGTCATGTCAAATCCAGCCTTAGACACTTACTAAATGGGGCAAGTCACATAACCTCTGCCTGCCTCAGTTTTCCCAGCTGTAACATGGGGATAATAATAGTACCTTCCTCCAGGGTTTGTTGTGAAGATCAAATGAGAGAGAATTAATAAAACATTTAGCACAGTGTCTGTCACATGCTAAGCATTATATAGTTGCTTATTTCCTTTCCTGCCCCACTTCTCTCCCCATCCTCCTTACAGGGAAAACAGTTATTTCAGTCTGAGTTTTCCTATGGCTAAGGACAAAATTAGACCACATGAAACTGACCAGTGACCTGGATGTTTCTCTCAGTTTCTCTTTCTATCGCTTCATGTTTCTCTCTTTGTCCCCTTACTTCTTTTCATATTCAAATTTGGATTGTGGAGCTCATTGACCACCTGACCTCATGTAAGCAAACCCAACAAGGACCTTAAGAAAGAGTCTTGTAGTCTGATTTCAGTTTTATTTAGGATATGCTGGCTTCTTTAAGGTTATTGTTAATTTGGGGGAGAGGGAGTGGAGAATCCACAGCTGTGGTTTAATTGGTATTGGGAGCTCCTAGGAAGGAAACCCCAACACATGCAGATAAACAGCTTTTATAGATTAGAGAGTTGCTTGGGGGGTGTAGGTGGTGGGCACTAAGCTTTGCTAAGCTCACAAACCAGTATACTATAGGCTGGACCTGAGCCTAGTTTTTCCTGCCCCTGTTCTCTTTATCCACTATGCCATATTGACTCAGCTATTCAAAATATATTTCTACATTTTCAGTTGAACAAAGTCAGCATGGTACAGTGAAAATTGCTCCTTAGTTGAAGTCAGAGGCCTGATGTTTGAATCTTGACTCTCTCCCTTTTCTACCAGTAGGCAAGTCACCTTAGCTTTCTAAGTCTCTGTTTCCTCATGTGTAAAATGGGTATTGGACAAACTCTTAAGTTTTTTCCCACCTTTAAGTGTATTAATGTGGAATTTCCCTGTGAGTCAGAGGGTAAGATTTAGAGTTAGAAGGTCATCCATATGGGGTCACCACCCCCAGTTTAAGAAGCACTGAAGGGATCTTGAGTGGAAAAAGTTTAAGAAGCCCTGATCTAAAGTAACCCCCTCATTTTACAGATGTAGAAACTGAGGTCAAGAGAGATCAACCTACATCCTCTGACTCCATAGACAATATTCTTTCTGTTGTCCCTTAGTGTTTCACTCCTTGGGACACCATGATATAGATCAGTGCTGACAAATTCAAATAGAAATGGGGACCACTGGGAAGGATCCCTGTCAGTGGCGTGTTGACTTGGTTTTTGAATGTAATGTTATCTGTGTTCTAATGTATTTTTATTTATTTTGTTAAATATTTCCCAATTACATTTGGGGAATGTTGCAGACCACACATGGTCATCTCTGAAGTAGAGAACTGGATTTGAAACTAGGAAGATACTAGGCAACTGTTTAAGACTATGACTTGCAGGTTTTGTGGACCTGTAATGTAGGGGAAATTTCCTCATCCAGGTAATTCCCTAGAGATGGATGAAATCACAGGTCTAATCCCTAATCTATATCCCCTTGTATTAAACTAGAAATATTCCCAAATACCTATGTGCTTGCCCCATTCCTGAAAATTATATCTGTTTTACTAAATGAGATTCAATCCACCCTAGCAGCCTAAAATCCCAAGTGCATCTGATTAGGAAGGCTATCCATTTAAGAAAAATCTATAAAAGGAAGAACTTGGATTAGGTGACCTCTAATATCATTCTAGAGACAAATTCTATGATTTTGGCTCCTTGGAGCAGGGTTCATAAAGCTGAATTATTACTTTTATTTAGCTTATCACTTTAGTTTTTATCAGTGATTGTTAGCATATAAAAATACTGTTAATTAAGTTGGATATTTATGGAGGACTTCTAATTATCCAATATATACTGAGCATCTACGGTATGCAAACTATTGTTATTAGGCATCATTGACTTTACAAAATAGCTTGCTTTTGCCCTTGACAAACTTTTTTTTTGTTGTTCAGTCTTTTCAGTCAGATCTGACTCTTCATGATCCCAAACTTGGCAGAGATATTGGAGTGGTTTGCCATTTCCTTCTTCACCTCATTTTACAGATGAGGAAACTGAGACAAACAGGATTAAATGACTTGGCTAAGGTCACACAGCTAGTAAGTGTATGAGAATGGATCTGAACTCAAGAAGATGAGTCTTCCTGACTTCAGGCCCAGCACTCTATCCACTGTGCCACGCAAATTGTAACTATGCTCAAAGTTGAAGTAAGACTGCATTATTTTTATTGCTGTAACTGACTTGTCCAACTTCTGAGCTCAACTGACCTGGGAACTGAAATTAATAATAATACCTAGCATTTATATAGCATTTTAAGGTTTGCAGAACTCTCTCTCTCTCTCTCTCTCTCTCTCTCTCTCTCTCTCTGTCTATTTCTCTCTGTCTCTGTCTTTTTCTCTCAATGTCAAGATTGATATCAATATCTTTATCTATATATCACAAAGAACATCTCCCAAAGTCTTCATTTATGAAGGATCTTAGACCAGCCATCTCTTCATTTCCCACCAGCTGCACTCTTCTGCCCTAGATTCCATCATTGCCCTAGAAAACCTCATTATAAGGAAATTTATTATCCTTTGAGATTGCATCAGCCATGGCACCCACATCTCATCAGTACCCTCTGCCCCTCTGACTGGAAATCTGCCAGAATAGCCATCTCTTTATTTCCCACCAGTTGTACTCCTTGGAATTGTCTCCATCATGTTCTAATGGGGATAGCTTTCCCCATTGTTTTTTCAGGGCCCTTTTGTGCACTATCTTCTCCTACTAGGTTATAAACTCCTTGAGAGCAGTGATTATCCTTTTTTTAATATTCGTATTTCCAGTACTTAGCACCGAGTAAGCATTTAATAAATGTTCATTGACTGATTGCTTCATTTCAATCAATCAATAAGCATTTATTAAGTGCCAGGCTCTATATTAGGGTTTGAGGATTTAAAGACAAAAAAAATAAGACTTCTGCCTCTTAAAGAGCTTGGATTCTATCAGACAAAACCACATTGCCGTATTTAAGTATATAATGCACAAATGCAAAATGAGTACAAGGTAGTTAGAAAAGGAAGGCACTAGCAGTTGGGAGGAGGTCAGGAAGATGGTTCTTGAACTGAGTCTTTAAGGAAGTGAGGGATTCTTTGAGGTAGTGTGTTTTAGGCATAGGACCCAGAGACATAAGATGGAGCACCACACCTGAGGAATAGAGAAGTTTGGCTACATAGAGTGTAGAAAAGGTGGTAATGTGTATGTAATAAGTCTGGAAAGGTAGGTTGGGGGTCAGTTTTTTCTCCCCATCTTTCCCCTACCCTCACCCCAAAATAGGAAGCCTACTGGATACCTCTTCCCTCAATCTGTTCTCTCTTATATCCTCCCACATCACCCCCCTGCTCCCCAACTTTCTAGTAGGGCAAGATGGATTTCTATATCCCAGTGCTGGTATATCTAATTTCCCAGTTGCATGTAAAAAACAAAATTTTTTTTAAACATTTGTTTTTAAAACTTTGAGTTCTGGATTTTTTATCTTCTTCCCTCCTCACCTGCCCCCACTGGGAAGATAAGCAATTCAATATAGGTTGTACATGTGTAGTTACTCAAAACATCATTTCCATAATTGTTGTATTGTGAAAGACTAACTGTATTTCCCTCCATCCTATCCCACCCCCCACTTATTCTATTTACTCATTTGACCCTATCCTTTTTCAAAAATGTTTGCTCCTAATTACCCTTTCCCCCAATCTTCTCTCCCTTTTATCATCCCCCCTTTTATCCCTTACCCCGCTATTTTCCTGTAGGGTAAGATATCCAATTGAGTGTGTATGTTATTCCCTCCTTAAGCCAAATTCAATGAGAGTAAGGTTGTTCCATTCCCTTTCATCTTCCTGCTCTCCCCCTCCATTGTAATAGTTTTCTCTTGCCTCTTTTATATGAGATAATTTACCCTAATCTATCTCTCCCTTTCTCCTTTTCCCAATAAATTCCTCTCTCACCTCTTAATTTTATTTTTTAGATATCATCCCTCCATATTCACCTCATCCTGTGCCCTCTGTGTATACATGGACATACATATACACACCCTCACATATATATTTATATATACATGTACCCTACTATACATATATATATTGATATAGATATAGATATATATACATATATATTTCCTTCAACTATTCTCATACTGAGAAAAGTCTTATGAGTTACAATTATCATTTTTCCATGTAGGAATGTAAATAGTTCAACTTTAGTAAGTTCCTTAAGCTTTATTTTCCCTGTTTACCTTCTCATGTTTCTCTTGTTTCTTGTATTTGAAAGTCAAATTTTCTGTTCAGCTCTGTTTTTTTCATCAAGAATGCTTGAAAATCCTCTATTTCATTGAATGACCATATTTTCCCCTGAAACATTATACTCAGTTTTGCTGGGTAGGTGATTCTTGGTTTTAATCCTAGTTCATTTGACCTCTGGAGTATCATAAGGGATCCTTTGATCCCTTAATGTAGAAGCTGCTAGGTCTTGTGTCATCCTGATTGTGGTTCCACAATACTCAAATTGTTTCTTCCTGAGTGCTTGCAGTATTTTATCCTTGACCTGGGAACTCTGGAATTTGGCTATAATATTCCTAGGAGTTTTCTTTTTGGGGTCTTTTTTAAAGAGGCAATTAGTGAATTCTTTCAATTTCTATTTTGCCCTCTGGTTCTAGAATATCAGCAATTTTGCTGGATAATTTCTTGAAAGATGGGATCTAAGTTCTTTTTTTTTTTTGATCATCAGATAGTCTGATAATTTTTAAATTATCTCTCCTGGATGTATTTTCCAGGTCAGTGGTTTTTCCAATAAAATATTTCACATTGCCTTCTATTTTTTCATTTGTTTGAATCTGTTTTATAGTATCTTGATTTCTCATAAAGTCATTAGCTTCCAGTTGCTCCAATTTATTTTTGAAGGAGTGTTATTCTCTTCAATGAATTTTTGAAATTCCTTTTCCATCTGGCTAATTTGGCTTTTTAAGGCATTCTTCTCCTCATTGGCTTTTTGGGCCTCTTTTGCCATTTGAATTAGTCTATTTTATAAGGTGTTATTTTCTTCAGTGTATTTTTGGGTCTCCTTTAGCAGGCTGTTGACTTGCTTTTCATGATTTTTCTGCATCATTCTCATCTCTCTTCACAATTTTTCCTCCACTTCTCTTACTTGATTTTCAAAATCCTTCTTGAGCTTCTCCATGGCCTGTAACCAGTTCATATTTTTCTTGGAAGCTTTTGATGCAGGAGTTCTCACTTTGATATCTTCCTCCTGCTCCATGCCTTGATGTTTTTTGTCCCCCAAAAAAGGATTCTATCATCTGTTTGTGCTTCCTGTGATTGCTCATATTGCCAGCCAATTACTTGCTGTTTTAACTTTTTGCCATGGTAGAAATCTGCTTCCAGAATGGAGAGAACTTTGTCCCAAATTGCTGGGAGTTTTGCAGTTGCTGTTGTTATTAGGAGGGCACCATCTCTACAGCCTCCACAAGCTCTGGCTCTTTGGTCACACATCCCAGGACCACCACCCAAGACTGCAATTCAGATCCAAGCAAGTTAAAGCAAGAGTGATTACCCTCTGAATGGTCACTTGGTCCCCCTACAATCTGCAGACTAGGAGCTCCTGAGGTAGCCATGTGGCATAGCCACTGTGCCTCTGCTCAGTTCTCACCCTGGGGGCAGCAGCCAGACTGTGCTCTTCCATGCACCCCGGCTCCAACAGAATTCCACACTGACCTTTTACTTTGGTGTTTATGGGTTGAGAAGTCTGGAAGCCACCACAGCTGCTGGTTATTTACTCTCTTGAAGTCTGCTCTGTCGGCTGCTGGTCAGGGCTGCCCTTGGGCTGGTGGGACTGTGTTTGGCTCCCAGTGTGCTGTGATAGACCTTTCCTGTTGGCTTGCCAGCTGTCTTCAGTGGGTGATTTGTTTCTCTCTGTCACTTTGTGGGTTCTGTAGCTTGAAAATTTGTTTAGAGTCATTTTTTTTTACAGGTATTGGAATTGTTTGGAGCCAGAGCCCATACCAAGTTTGTGCTACTACTCCGCCATCTTGGCTCCACCCCTGTGGTCAGACCTTTGTAAATGAAAATCACTTTGGTGGCTATATGGAGACTTGATTAGAGTGGGAAAGACTTGAGGCGAGAGATCAAATGTAGGGCTGTTGCAACAGTCCAGGCAGAATATAAGGACCCAAAATAAAGTGGTGTTAGCAATGAGAAGGATGGAGGATGTGAGACATCCTACCTGTGGAGGTAGAAACATTAAGATTTGTCAACTCATTGGAGACTTGGGGGAGATATGATATCAGGGAGTGTTCAAGCCTGATTGATATCTCCTTACACCACTGGGAAAGTTGATTCCCACCTTTTGGATCTATATTAAGGAAGTACTAAAAATGTACTTCATTTCAGTTCAACAAATAATTTCTGAGGGCCTACTGTGTGTTGCTATTTTCTTTTATTAGCCATATAGATTTTGCTTTCCAGGGGAAACACATATTTATAGAGTGCATATTAGGCAAAACATCAAACCAGAAGTGTGGTCTTTCCCTCTCTCCTTGAACATATTCTGAAACCTGCTGGACAATTTTCTCCCTACCTCTCACGATGGATTTCACAGATAAAAGCTTTGTAGGTGGAAGGGCAGGCTGAAGCTGACCCTCCAGCCATAATGGTGTCTGTTGAATATTGGGTCCTGAGAAATATCAAGCTGTCTTTTCCAGTATTTCATGGGGAATGAATTTCTAGGCAAACTGCCTACCAGCCATCCCTTATTATTAGAAAGCAGGGGCTGTGTCTGTGAAGAATTTACTGTATAAAACTGCTGACAGAAAATAGTCTTTGAGGGCTGACATTGAGACTGAGTGTTTTGGAGCCTGCCAAATTAACAAATTTTTAGTTTTTCTGGAGTTTCTACCTCTCTCCATCCTTGTTTTCACCATGCCCATATACAGGAACACAGGGGGAAAAAGTCAAAAGGATCTCATTTAGCTATTTTTGGGCCTCCAGAAATTTTGGCCAATCTCCAGCGCTTTAGCACAGTGCCTGGCATATAATAAGTGCTTAATAAATGTTCATTGACTGACTCTTTCACCAGCTTAGATGTTGGTCCATAGTGTAGAGAGAAAGAATAGATAAAATGTTAATATATGTCTAGTCAAGGAACTATGATAGTTTAGATCAACTAATTTTTTGTTTAATTTTGGAACAAGTTTGGTGCCTTTGTTGTCTTGGTCATTGACATCTTACAATTAGAATGTTAGATTATAGCACTATAGAATATAAGAGCTAAAAGGGATCTTGAAAGACAAGATGTTGTAAGAGCCTTAGAGCTATAAAGGGACTTAGAACATGAAATGTTACAATGTAGAATCATAGAACATTAGGGAAGGGATCTTATTGACCATGAAGCTCACACTCTTCATTTTACAGAAATGGAAACTGAGGCTGAGAAAGTAAAGTGATTTGTCCAAGACCATAATATATTTAGTTATGGTAGGAGGACTAGAACTCAACTCTCTTGATCCCTGTTCCAGTGCTCTTTCTGTACTCTGCATCACACTACATTTCCTTGAATCACTTTTTTGGACCCATCTTTTCTGGTAAATAAACATGGGTCATTTGAGTAGGTCCAGTTCCTGACAAAACTGTGAAGTTGGTAAAGTTTATATTTGGTGTCTGTAATGAGAATAAATTTGTTGCCTTGATATAACTGATTCCGTTTTGTAGAGTGCCATCATTGTGTGGTGAAATGTTTTGATGGTACTTTTTCATAACTTGTTTTTCAATATTAAGATAAGGATTTGTATGGTATGGGTTGGTAAATGACATGTGTGTGTTCATAAACAATTGATAAACATGTGGAATCCCCAGAGAGGAGAGACCACCAATGGGAAAATTTAGCAAATGCTTTTGTCATTAACTTAAATCGTCAGGTATCAATAAAATTAATTGGTAAATAAATGGGCCAACAATAAGATAATGAGTGTAACCAACTGATTCCCATAGATATAACTATAAGAAACTCACTAATGTGGGTTTCACTTGGCCTGTGACCCAGACTCTCCCCTACCTTTCCTGAATCTGAGGCTCCTGAATTTCAGGGCAGTGCTGACTGATTGAAGGATATTTGCCAACTTGCTAAGCAACTGGGGGTCTCAAAGAGAGACCCATGGCCCCTAGCAGGGCAGGGAAGAGCCTCGTCCAGGACATTCTTACTGGAAAGCCCTAGGAAATCAGGTTGGTGGTTTGTGCTTTGTGGGGTTGATGTTTGTATTTTGTAACAGATAATTAAAAGCTGATGTTTGCATGCTTTGATTAATAAGGTGTGATTGCTAGCATTAAGAAGTCTAAGTACAGTTGGTATTCAAACACATTATGGTAAATTGGTTTTGAGTATGCTCTGTGTGTTATGGTGTCTTTCACACTTCCTGGTCTGCTCTTACTTTCTTTTTCTGTATTCTCCCCTCCTTTTCCTTTCCATTTCCATACTCCTGTCCAATCTCTTCTGAAGCATATTATTTGATGTTCTAGCTGAGAGGGGTTTAAGGTTTAGTAAGAGGACAGGAAAGAAGGGAAGGGAATAAACATCTATGTAGCACATATTATGTGTCAATCCTTTTACAAATATCTAATTTGATCCTTACAACAATCCTGTGGAAGGGGGGATGCTGTTATTATCCACATTTTACAGTTGAGGAAACTGGGGCAAACAGAGGTTAAGTGTCTTACCCACGGTCACACAGCTTATAAAGGTGTCCAAGGCTAGATTCGAACTCAGGTCCTCCTGACACCAGACCCAGGGGTCTATTCCCTGTGCCACATAACTACCTAATAATTAGTATTGTACTGAGAAGGGGTGTAATGCCAAGCAAAGGCAATTTCTAAGGTTCGGATTACCAGCATAGTAAACCCCATTTATTCAGGAAACATTCACAGAACAGAAAAAGTCAAAATACAGTGTAATTTGTTCCTTTAGCAAGTTCTCAATTCAATCCAGGTACTACTCCACCCCTAGACAGTACATTCATTTAGTCAGTCAAAAGTCTCTTCTCAAATGGAGATTAGTCTCCAACCATAAACAAAGTACATTCATTTGGTCAATCACTCAAAGGCTTCCCACTCCTGAATCTCAAAAAGGGGCAGGAGAACACAATATGCCATCCTCCCTTAAGTTAACAAGGTTAAACTCAGCATTGAATACCCAAGAAAAGGTCTTTCTTTCATCTTCACCCAAGGCAAGCCCTCAGCAATCTCAGTTCCTGGGGAGACAAGGCTCAACAAAGCCATAGCCAGTGTCCTCAT